>CM031598.1:9941151-9968100 GCA_018398815.1 Conus ventricosus
TTTGAAGACGGATCATGAGAATAAGTGAGGAAAAGGCCATGACGGCGCTGAAATAGAATCTCTCTCTCTCCCTCCCTCCCTCCCTCCCTCCCTCCGTCCGTCCGTCCCTCCCTCCCCCCCCTCCCTCTCTCTCTCTCTCTCTCTCTCTCTCTCTCTCTCTCTCTCTCTCTCTCTCTCTCTCTCTCTCTCCGTCCGTCCGTCTCCGTCCGTCTCCTCTCCTTCTCTCTCTCTCTCTCTCCGTCCGTCCGTTCGTCAATCCGTCCGTCTGTGTGCCCTCTCTTCTCTCTCTCTCTCTCTCTCTCTCTCTCTCTCTCTCTCTCTCTCTCTCTCTCTCTCTCTCTGTCTTTCCGTCGCTGTCTGTCTGTCTGTCTGTCTGTCTGTCTGTCTGTCTGTCTGTCTGTCTGTCTGTCTGTCTGTCTGTCTGTCTGTCTGTCTGTCTGTCCGTCTCTCTCTCTCTCTCTCTCTCTCTCTCCTCTCTCTCTCCTCTCTCTCTCTCTCTCTCTCTCTGCCCATCTGTCGCTGTCTGGCTAGCTCAGTCAGTCAGTCAGTCAGTCAGTCAGCCAGCCAGCCAACCAGCCAGCCAGCCTCTGTGTATGTGTGTGTGTTTGTGTGTGCGCGCGCGCGCGCGTGCGTGCGTGTTTGTGTGTGTGTGTGTGTGTGTGTGTGTGTGTGTGTGTGTGTGTGTGTGTGTGTGTGTGTGTGTCCGTCCGACTCGCGCCCGCGCGCGTGTGTGCATGTGTGTTTGTGTATACGTGTGTGTGTGTATGTGTGTGTGCGTGCGCTCGTGCATGCGTGCACGTGCGTGCGTGCGTGCGTGCGTGTGCGTGCGTGTGCGTGTGTATGTGTATGTTTCTGTGTGAACAGAACTGATTCAAATTAATTGTGAAATCGACCTTACTGAATGCAAAACGTTTACATACGTTTACATACGCTTATTTACATGCGCTTATTTACACTGCCGAATAACTCCTTCCATTCCCCATACCTGCTTTCCACTTTGTGAAAAAAGAACAGAAAAAAAGAAGCAGGCTAAGCATGTTTCCCTGTAAGTGCGGGTTTATTTTCAACAACAACAAAAGAAAGAAGAGGGCAGAAGGCGGAGAGAGTGGGAGGGTGGAGGGGGGGGGGGGGGAATCGGGAAGAGGATCAGTACCAAAAAAAAAAAGAGAAAAACTTAAGAAAAGAAAAACAAACAAAAAAGAAAGCGGATTTCATCGTGCGTCACAGCGCTGAGTGACTTGGATTTTTAAAAAAAAAAATGAAAATAACAACAGTGGCAATACTTACTAGCAACATTATGCTTATCGCATTTATCACTATTGTTTTTCGCTCACAACGAGTACTACTATTTCTAGTACAGCTATCGCAGATGGTGCTTCGTCATCACTCTTACTACTACTACTACTACTACTACTGCTACCGCTGCTGCTGCTGCTGCTGCTGCTATATGCCCAGTGCATTGCGACAGTCATGACTAGATGATCTAACAAAAGGTTGTCAACAATGGCGCTGAGTACACACATTTCAAATGCACACACACACACACACACACACACACACACACACACACCATGTCCAACAGTCAGAGAAGTCGTAAATTAAAGGAAAGGGTGATGGGCGAGGATCAGAACGCTTCTTTGAAGAACCAATTTTCGGAAAGCTGTGAAACTTGTGGTCAGGTCAGCTCGGCGAAGAGAGAAAGGGAGCTTGGTTACAGATGGAGGGACCCTAGTATGAAAGAAACACGCTGGCCGTAGGATTTGGGCCTCCATGAAAGAAGTCTGTACATGTGGATGTCGGAAAGAAGAACGTTGGCCGTATGGTGTTGGCCTAAAAGAAGGGAGTCTGTAGATATGGATGTCAGCAGCAGAACGAAGATGAAGAGGTGTGGACGGACTGAAGGGTTCAGAGTGACACGCTGGAGCCTGGTCTTCAAGCGACTTAAAACGACAGGCAAGATTGGAAAATATCCTTTGTTCAACATGCGACCGGCGAAGGGGAACGATAAACGGGCAACAGAAGCATGGTAAGAGGATCCGAAAACACGTCGGGCAGCACTGTTCCAGATTAGGTTTTGAACAGATTTTCTGTGATCTGGTCTACAATGGACAAAGGAGCGTACACAAGTTGAGACAGCTTCTTCATTAAGACCGGAACGGGAGGAACCGATTCCCCCGCGATCGACGTGGAAGGTGCGGCTAACACAGCAAGGGAAGACAGTTGTTGAATCAAGAGTTTAGTCGACCAGTATACCCCAGATTCCTCTCTCCCAATAACACAGTCTAAATTTTGTCTTGTTTACATGCTAAAGAAGGAACAGATCAATGAAAGAAAGAGAGGAAAAAAGGAAAGAAAGACAGAAAGGGGGGAAGGGGGGGGGGGGGACAGTTCTAAAACCGACGCTGGAGACGGGAGGAAAAAGGGTCAAGGCCGCCATAAGGTGCTGCCATGTCACGGAACAAGGAGCTGAAAAAGATTGTCTTTTTCCACGAGCTCCTGTATACAATGACTGTCACGACTTGTGATCGTCACGATCTCAATGAACGAGAATTCAATTAGTTACATCAGCCGATAAAAGAAAAAAAAACAAAAGCATAAAATATGGAGCGCAGACAGGAAAAAAAATAACCGATGCCGATGTCCAAACCACCCAAATTATTTTTTTTTAAAAGACACAGAGCAATCAATCGTCACGCCAATGTTGAAATAGATGTTTACTTATGGCAAGATCCAATGCCTGACGTACTCAGCGTGGCTTAGTTCTCCATGTCCTAAGATGCCAATCGTCCAGCTTGAAAAACATGCACTGGCTTACATGACTGTATGTATGCCATTTTCTGGCCGCTCTCTCTCTCTCTCTCTCTCTCTCTCTCTCTCTCTCTCTCTCTCTCTCTCTCTTTCTGTGTGCGTGTGTGTGTGTGTGTGTGTGTGTGTGTGTGTGTGTGTGTGTGTGTGTATGTGTGTGTGTGCGTGTGCGTGTGTGCGTGCGTGCGCGTGTGTGTGGTGTGTGTGTGTGTGTGTGTGTGTGTGTGTGTGTGTGTGTGTGTGTGTGTGTGTGTGTGCGTGTGTGTGTGTGTGTGTGAACAGAACGTTCTGTCCTCTGCATGGTGACAGCTCTAAAATAGCTCCAGGTGGTCGTTTGGACTACAACACAATGCCAGTGACTGAACCAACATCACTGATCTGGGGTTTCTTTCTCAAGTTATTCCCAGGTTCTACGCTGACGGTGAAAACAGAGGCTGTCACAGAGAGCGCATGTCGCTAATAATGCCAGGTTTGCAAAAAATGTTCTTCACCTCACAGAGTAACACGGGTACAATGCCAGGCGTGCGGTGGGTATCCTACATTTTACGGCGAAAGTAAAACAACGCCAGGTGTGCACCAGGTATCCCGCACTCTACGGCGGAAATAACATAACGTTAGGCGAAGATCGGGTATTCCACAGTGTACGGCGAAAGTAACATAGTGTCAGGTATGCGCTGAGTAAACATTTTACGGCGAAAGCAGCATAACGTCAAGCGTGCATCGGGCATTCAACACCTTACGGCGAAAGTGATGGTGCCGGGCGTGGACTGGGTAACACGATGCCAAGTGCGCACGGATATCCTACACATTACAGACTAAGTAATATGTTGTATGGAGTGCGCAGATATCCTACGTATTTCGGCAAAAATATTATGGATGCCAGCTTACACACTGCTGGAGAAGGAAAAACAACATGGTGCTAGGTGTACACAGATAGTCTACATGTTATGCAAAAGTAACAGGGTGTCGAGTGTGCAAGGGTAGCCAACACCTTACGGAGTAAGTAACATGGTGCCAAATGTGAACGGATATCCTGCACCAAAAGTAACATGGTGTCAAATATGAAGGGATTTCCTACACCGAAAATAACAATGCTAGATACGAACGGATATCCTACACCGATAATAGCAAGGTGCGAGTTATGAACGGATATCCCACACCGAAAATAACATAGTGCCAGGTATGAACGGATTTCGTACACCAAAATAACAAGGTGCCAGATATGAACGGATATCTACACCAAAAATAACATGGTACCAGATATGAACGGATACCCTGCACCGGAAAGAACAAAGTGCCAGATATGAACGGATATCCTCCACCGAAAAGAACATGGTACCAGATATGAACGGATATCCCACACCGAAAATAACATGGTGCCAGATATGAACGGATATTCCGCACCGAAAATAACATGGTGCTAGATATGAACGTGTATTCCGCACAGAAAATAACAATGCCAGATATGAAAGGATATTCTACACCGAAAATAACATGGCGCCAGAAATGAACGAATATCCTCCACCGAAAATAACATGGTGCCAGATATGAACGGATATCCTACACCGAAAATAACTAGGTGCCAGATATGAACAGATATCCTACACCGAAAATAACAAGGTCCCAGATATGAACGGATATCTGCACCGAAAATAACATGGTACCAGATATGAACGAATATCCTACTCCGAAAAAAACATAGTACCAGATATGAACGAATATCCTCCACCGAAAATAACATGGTGCCAGAAATGAACGGATATCCTCCACCGAAAATAACATGGTGCCATATATGAACGATATCCTCCACCGAAAATAACATGGCGCCAGAAATGAACGAATATCCTCCACCGAAAATAACATAGTGCCAGATATGAACTGATATCCTCCACCGAAAATAACTAGGTGCCAGATATGAACGGATATTCTCCACCGAAAATAATAAGGTGCCAGACATGAACGGATATCCTCCACCGAAAATAACATAGTGTATGCTTGACCCCTGGCAGTGCTGCAACGTGTTCGCAGTTTGAAGTTCCGACCGACATAAAAATGGTCATTTTCACAGCCCATTTTAATGCGCCCAATCTCCTCCTTTCCTGTGCCCCACCTTCCCCCGCACGCACGCACGCACGCACGCACACACACACACACACACACACACACACACACACACACACACACACACACACACACACACAAACTGAAACGGTTATTCTTTTCTGTCAAATAAGTTATAGGGCAGTAAACAAGTGGGGTAACTTTTGCTCCCATAAGAAAACCTAACACAAAGTAACTTTTATTCTTGTTTACTTGTTTACTGTTTATTGTTAACTGTTCCCTGCCTCATTTCATTTCCAATCAAGTTATGGGGCATGTGGACATCACGCCTGAATGTACCTATCGGAACAACTATGGTGATTAGACCTCCCTAATACGGCCGTTGTACCTATCTCAGTAACTATGGGGTGGGGGGGGGGGTGGTAAATAAGTAGGCTTGAATTAGCGAGTGCAACTATCTACACAAGTAGGGGGGGGGGGGGGGGTATGCACAGTGAACATCATGAAAACAGATACTTGGATCATGAACAAGGGACAAATGGACTGGAGCATGGTGGGAAAGGAAAAGTGGACGAGGACACGGAAAGAAAGACACGATGAATGAGGTCATAATCAGAAAGGGAGAACCGAAGAAAAGGTCAGGAGAACGGAAAGACGGACACAAGATCGCTCAACAAAGGCAAAATAAATGCGGACATCATGACAAAAAGGAAAAAATGTGAGAAGCCATATGATTGTTAAGACATTCTGAGAGACCAAAAATAGATCAAAGCATACCATGTGAGAAAAAAAAATGGATCAGAATGAGGACATCATAAAGAAAAGAAAAAGATGGGGACATTAAAAAAAAATTCATCGTGTGAAAGAAAAGATAACTGAAGACGTCATAAGACAGGAAAGATGGATGAGGGCATCATAAAAGAGGAAAGATGGATGAGGGCATCATAAAGACAGGAAAGATGGATGAGGACATCATAAAGACAGGAAAGATGGATGAGGGCATCATAAAGACAGGAAAGATGGATGAGGGCATCATAAAAGAGGAAAGATGAATAAGGGCATCATAAAGACAGGAAAGATGGATGAGGACATCATAAAGACAGGAAAGATGGATGAGGACATCATAAAGACAGGAAAGATGAATAAGGGCATCATAAAGACAGGAAAGATGGATGAGGACATCATAAAGACAGGAAAGATGGATGAGGACATCATAAAGACAGGAAAGATGGATGAGGGCATCATAAAGATAGAAAAGATGGATGAGGACGTCATAAAGACAGGAAAGATGGATGAGGGCATCATAAAGACAGGAAAGATGGATGAGGACATCATAAAGACAGGAAAGATGGATGAGGGCATCATAAAGATAGAAAAGATGGATGAGGGCATCATAAAGACAGGAAAGATGGATGAGGACATCATAAGGCAGGGAAGATGGATGAGGGCATCATAAAGACAGGAAAGATGGATGAGGGCATCATAAAGACAGGAAAGTAGATAAGGGCATAATAAAAGAGGAAAGATGGATGAGGACATCATAAAGACAGGAAAGATGGATGAGGACATCATAAAGACAGGAAAGATGGATGAGGACATCATAAAGACAGGAAAAATGGATGAGGACATCATAAAAGAGGAAAGATGGATGAGGACATCATAAAGACAGGAAAGATGAATAAGGGCATCATAAAGACAGGAAAGATGGATGAGGACATCATAAAGACAGGAAAGATGGATGAGGACATCATAAAGACAGGAAAGATGGATGAGGACATCATAAAGACAGGAAAGATGAATAAGGGCATCATAAAGACAGGAAAGATGGATGAGGACATCATAAAGACAGGAAAGATGGATGAGGACATCATAAAGACAGGAAAGATGGATGAGGGCATCATAAAGACAGGAAGATGGATAAGGGCATCATAAAGACAGGAAAGATGGATGAGGGCATCATAAATAGAAAAGATGGATGAGGACGTCATAAAGACAGGAAAGATGGATGAGGGCATCATAAAGACAGGAAAGATGGATGAGGACATCATAAAGACAGGAAAGATGGATGAGGCATCATAAAGATAGAAAAGATGGATGAGGACATCATAAAGACAGGAAAGATGGATGACATCATAAAGACAGGAAAGATGGATGAGGACAAGAGAACAGCATTTTACCAATTCTAACTCACTTGCTCCTCCACCAAGTTTTTGGGCGAAAGTGGCCTAAAAGCCGCCTTTTCCTGTTCTCTGACAAGTAAGACTTCAATAACCAAAAAATAACGATTGTCTACAAACAGACATACTGTGTAGGGTTATCCGTTTTTAATACTATATTTACAAAACTTTTCAGATTTTAGTTTTTGTTTAATCCTATGTTTTTCTTGATCGTTTTCAATAACATCATTTTCGCGCAAACATTCTTCAAATGAGTCTCTGTCTTTCATGTGAAATAACACTACAGTCTTTAACTGTTCTCTAAAGTCTTTTAAAAACCGAGTTATATTTCTGGCATAAAATCCACACACTTATCCCATCATGTCTTCCGCTGAAAGCAGCTTTGACAAAGTGTTTCTCTTTTTAACTATATCTTTTTTCTGCTGAACAGTCATCTATAATAAAGAGTGTCTGCGTTCCTTCAAACACTTTATAAAAGCATTCTAAAACACTCACTCAGTTTAGTGCTAGGATTAACTAATATACGTCATTGTCTGTCCATATAAACCTTCTATCATGATATGCTTTGTTCCTTTTAAGTGTTGGACAGAAATCACAATATGATCAAAATTATAGCGATAAACTGTTTGTAATAAGTCTAGGACAAATATTGTTTTTCCACAACCAGTCTGCCCACAAATCATTGAACAATGAGGGGATTTATCATAAAGTTTAACTGCTCCATAGTTTTATAACAGAATTTAATCTAATCCAGTTATTATTTTTATCATACTCTCCGTCAAAACTTGTTCAGTATAATAAAACCCTACGAGGCCTAAATGGGTAAGATTAATCCAATTCAGTTCTGTAAGATTGTTTCTATTTAAGTCAACATTGATTTTGTTGCTTGTTGTTATGATCTTAATATCCTCACCATTGTGAAGAACGACGATGGTAACGTTAAGGCGTTTAACGTCTAAGTTTTGCCAGCTAATATTAATTCCTTTTAAAGGTCATCACTAACGCCCACAACCCATCCCTCTCCACATCTTTAAAGACAGAAATTTCAAATATCATTGTGAACGTGTCTCCTAATTTTCTGCTTGGAAAGAACTGTAATTTTGTAGAAGCTTTTTTTACAACTGTTTCTTTTCTGTGGAGGATGTACTGTTTTTTCCCATATGGCGTTTATTTCAATTTCTTTCCGACTATTGTCGTCCGGCATAAGACTTACATGTAAAGGGCCAGAGTTGAATGCTTTTCTGAAACTTTTTTGACGGCTAAAATATGTAAATGGGCTTATGAATTCAAATTTTATTTCCCATTCTAAATATGGTTCTAAGTGCCATTTGAGGTCAGGTTTTCGAACTATTTTATATTCATACTGGCCAACATTATTTGCCTCTAGATTGCGCAGTTGTTTAGTTTAGGAAACTTTTTGCTGTCGCCAACCTCTTTGCGTTTTAATCACCATCTTTAGTGTACTCAAAACCATACAAAGCGCCTATCTCACCGTTCTGTTCAAAGTCCGCAACATCTGCAAGGTCTTTTAATTCTAAGGTTATACACCTTACAGGCGCTAATGTAACTCCTGATTCTTCTGGCCCACGCGACATTATTTTTTAGTAACGGATTTTTTATTTCCAAAACAATGTGCAGGTTATCACATTTCACAACTTTCCCCGCTTTGTCTTTGATTTTTATATTAAATGATCCGACCCTCCACAAACTAATCTTTTAAACTGTAAATTAGGGAATTGTATAATTTCATAATCGCAATATGCAGCTTTCCCTGACGGAAGAGCTCTTTAAAAACAGTTGAGGGCCTTCCATCATATAAGTTTTCATCAGTGCTCAGCTCATCCAAATGAACATAGAGTAATGAATGTAATGCAAGATCGAGCGGATTTTCTCCCTCATAAGTAGTTTTGTTTGACGTAACTCTAAAACTATGAACGGCCCGATTGGCAGTTGTAAAGCCTAACATTTTAGCTAGCTCTTTATCAAAATAGTACCCTACTTCTTCTTCTTCAGGTTTGAAGGTCAACATTGTTTTCAGATTCGCAGTGTTAAGTTTGAGAGCAATGTCGAAGTTACTCATTGCTTCTTTTAGCGAGCAAAACCCGTAATAACCATCAGGTATGGTTAACTGGCTAACTAATTGGCCTCTATTATTAACTTTTTTAATCTTATTATTCTCCTGGCTTTGCTTATATTAAACCATACGACTTTGTAGAATATTTCATGGAGCGCGACTGTTCTGGTTCCGCATTCGTTATTAATAGCATGTTCTAAAAACGAAGGGCGGTCTTGAGTTGTTATTGTTACAAACATTTTTTAAAACAAATTAAAAATGAGTGCATTCAAATATACTGATGCAAAATATTCTGTTGGACCGCACTACAATCTTAAAATATAAACAACTGACACCCTCGACATTTCTGTGACCCAGACTGACACCTTTCATAAAAGGTAAGTACTCCATTAAGCAGATATCTTAACCCCCCTGTTAAAAAAGACTACATCCCAAAAGTGTGGTTCAGTCATCCGATGCAGTTTTATCAGAACCAGTTAAACTTTGCTGTGTTTTGTGCATCAACTGGGTGTGGAGTATCGTATGCTGATCATTTAAATCATCCTGATCCTTTGGTGAGGTCAGTGTACAGATTTCATTTCTATTACACCTTCAGACGTATTTTGGCTGAACTGCAAGCACCATTACCAAATGACAAACCGTTTAATCCATTTAGCAACAGAATAGACATGAAGGCTTTTGAAAGAATCTGTAACGAATTCAATATTAACATCAAGACAGACTTTAGACAAAAGTTGGACCGCAATCATGGCTTAGGCACCCCTTATTATTGGGGCGTGCACAGAAAATATAACTATGACTGGAATCCTCCTTACACATCTTTCTCTTCAGGCACAGCTGTTCACCTCGGGTCCATAGAGCAAGAGCATAAAACAGCATGGACAACATTTATCTTAAGACGCTTCTAAGGGCCTAACTAAAGCAGGAATAGAACGAATAAATGACTCTATTCGTACTTACGTTTGGTGTTTGCTAGGTTCACAAGCACAGGCAAGATCGAGCATAACTGATCCTTCTACTGGCTTTGATGCACAAAAAACAATACTTAGCAAATTTAGAGGATGCCATTAATTCTACAGTTGATTTACCTTCAAGTATAAAAAGGTACCAAGATGTTTTACATACGCAAGATCAAAAGTAGACTTTGCTGTTGGCACTGGTTTATACATGCTACCTTCTGACCTCAGACTCCAGGTAGGAAAAATAATAAACTACAACAATGAAATTCTCGTTGCAGGAAATGAACAGAAGGTCGGACAAAACGACATAAATTCTGAGCCAGTAATATTGCAAGCAGTAAAAAAACAAGATGACCCCCCAAGAATAAGTCATCCAATCCCCGTGGCCCAAAGCCCGTTGAAGACTCAGCAAAGCTCGCGGACTCTGTTCGCGATGACCATGAATATGAAAAGACAGCGCTTGTTCTTGGATTAACTGGCATAGGATTACTTGGTCTTTATCTTACTAAATAGTAACCCAACTATTACAAGAACTAATGCCCATAAGTGCTCGGCCATAAAGCCAACTACTTTGCTTGCAGTAGACAAAAGCCAGCTGACAATACTCCCCAATATTCCTGGTAAAGCGTCTATAGCTTTACCGGCTAATTTTTTTAATAAATCCGCAAGATGATCAAGCTGTTTTTTTACCCATGATTTATCAGGTGGAGGCGATGGCGGTGGAGGTACTGAACTTGGCCACCGCCCGCCTGTAATAGCCAACACCAATGTACTTATTGCAAATCCTAAGGCAGTTATAACGCTTGCTAATGTGACTCCTTGCTCTCTAAACAGTGTTCGTATTCGTTCTGCTAGTGTCGTGTCTTCATATAAAATTTTTTCGATAGTTTCTCTTATTCTATTCACTTGAGTTCGTAATTGGTCCCGGTTAGTAGTTAGCGCTTCTAGTCTTGCTGATCTTTCTTGCTCAAGATTTTTTAGTCTTTGGGCTATTCTTTCTTTAATCTCATGCCCTACGATGCGGTCGTCAGTCTCAGCGAGTTTTTCTTTTTCTCTTTTTATATGCTCATCTAGTTCACCTAGTTTTGCTAAATTGTTTGTTAATTCGCCTTTGATGGTTCTTAAAGCATGATCAAGGGCCGTTATTTCTCGCATGGGTAGCGGTGAGTCGTGTATAGTCTTTAATGCTGTTTCTTCTGAAAAACTGGTTCCTGCTTCTATTGCATTTATTAATTCGTCTGCCGATTGATTTAATTCTTTAAGTTCCATGTTTTGCATTTGGTTATCTGTCGGGAGTTCTTGTATGTGTTTTGAAGTTTAGCAACTGCATCCTGATCTAATTTTGGTTTAGTAATGCCAAGGCGATTTTGATCGCTCACACTGAGCCTTTGTCAAATGAACTCTTTTTTAAAAACTTTGATGAGTCTGGTTTAGATGTAAGCTGAACAAGGTGTCCTTGGTCGCTCCTCACAAACAAATGGTCATCTTTTACTTCAAAATCATTAGGGTCTATAAATTCGGGAGGTTCCTGGCCTAAACTTTGGTATAATGATCTGACCTTACTTTCTGTTAATTCACGCCGCAATGAGAGCCCGAGCGATGTTGTATCAAAGGAGTCATTTCACTCATGTCGTCTCCAAGATCTAAAACATCATAATCTTCGCCTTCAATGCCTGCCATGTTTTTAAATAATTAACTTTTTTATTTTGTTTTATAAAAAAAAATGTCGCAAAAATATGGCTCGATTCTTAACCCGAATAGAAAACTGAAAGAGCCCCTTGGCGTGAAGGGAAATAAACGGAATATTATTGTTCCAAATAATCCATCTACTATTGATGCAGATCAAATTCTTACTGTCAAATTTCCAGACCTAGGAGCAGATGAAATGATTGTGCCAGGCTCTGCGCGTCTTACTTTCAAAATAGAACTCGCTTCAACAAACAGATCCAAACAGGACAGTTGTACAGAATCTGGGGCGGGCAATCGTTAAGAAAATTTCTATAAAACTTGAGGGCAAGAAATATTTTCTTTACACAATGCAGACTTATTTTTAACCTATTCTGATCTATGGCTAACGGGAATGAAAGGGCTGATCTTGCGTTTCAAGGAATCGAAAATGAAGAAGCACTAAAACATAGAATAGGCGCCGCAGATACTAAAGACGGTAAAAAAGTATGCAGCTGTAAATTTTGCGTATGGAAATCGCTTTTCCATCCCCTTAGATTTTGAGTTGTTAAAAGCGCATGCACCGTACTTTCAAGGAGCGTTAAAAGACAGATTGTCATATGAACTAACTTTTAATGAATACAAACGCGTTATCAAATCATCAGACACCGAAGCAAAGTACACGCATTTCTGACATCTCGTTAGAGTTTGACGTTGTTAGCAACCCTTACTTAGCAGAGCTGATTGAGCAACAATATCAGTCAAAATTAGCAATATATTACGAAAGAGTGATTCTCATACAACATATCCCAGAAGCAGGGCAGACACTATATGGAATTTTAGTTTTAGTGTTGCAGCAAGATCGCTTAAAGGTATTTTATTGCTGTGCGAAGATGAAGAACCGTTCAAAAGAGCAAGTGAAAAGTTTTTTATCCAAAAATAACGAAAGTACAATGTTCGATTGAGGGTAGTCCTAACCAAATCTACGCTAGCGGGCTTAAACATTATCAGCATTTTGATGAAATAAGAAAACTGTTTGGAGGCGGGAGGTGTAGAAATCCAACAGTTGACCTTGTGTCTAAAGATTTACATCTTCACAATGTTAGGCTTGATGATTATTTAACAACGAAATACGGTTTATGGATTGACCTAAGGTCAACAGAGGATAATCAGTTGCACGGAAGCGGGATGAGAACTGTGAGAGACGTAATAAACATTCAAATTGATAAAGAAGAAGAAGCCGATAAACCGCTTAATGTACATTTGTTTTTAATATATGATGCGCAGCGAATATTAAAGATAAAAGATTAACAGATGTAGTATACTAAATTATTTTTTCATTTTATAAAAAGCATGTCTGTTCAGGTTTATCCAAATGTGCCTACAGCGCCGCCAAAAGAAGGGATAGTAGAAAGCCCTAACATAAAAACCTTCAGATTAACAAACATTACACAAATGCAACAAAAACTAGAGCAAGACCTTTCAAAATACAGCAAAACCAAACGAAGGTATTCTGCTGCCTTTAATGCTGTTACTTATGTTAATACTGGGGCATCGACTATAAGTGCTCTATCAGCAGGAACGAGTGTTGGCCTCTTAGCAACGGGCATAGGCGCACCCGCAGCTTTACCTCTAGGAGGTTTGTCTTTAGCTCTCGGTCTGTGTTCATTAGCTGTAAGTGCGGCTGGCAAAAAATTAAAAACTAAACTCCAAAAAGCACACAGCTATGGTTCAACTAATAACGGCTAAACTTAGTTCGTTCAAACTGACAATAAATAAAGCACTAGCTGACTCAAACATCACGGATGAAGAATTTAATCGTTTACAGGCCGATTTTAATGACTACAAAAGACAAAAGTTTGATCTTCAAAGAAAGGCGAGGGCAAGTTTTTCTCAACAGCAGACGCCGAGCAGAAGTAATGCTGTACAGTGACTTCAGTTCACAAGTGATCTGCAACACAGAGCTCACAGACGCCTTCAGTGTCAGCACGGGAGTGAAACAGGGCTGCATCCTATCGCCTTTCCTCTTCATCCTGGCCATGGACTGGATTATGAAGAACGCCACAGACAGAGAGAGGAGGGGAATCAGATGGACCACGACAATGGTAGCAACAACAACGCTGGAAGACTTGGACTTTGCTGACGACATTGCCCTGATGTCACATCGCTACAAAGACATACAGGAGAAAACAGATGCCATGGCAACAACAGCTGGAAACCTTGGCTTGAAGGTCAACACCAAGAAGACAAAGAGCATGAGAATGAATGCCAGAGTCCAAGACAACATCAAACTGAACGGAGACGAAATTGAGGAAGTTAGCGACTTCACCTATCTTGGATCCAAGATGTCTAATACAGGGGATGGGGAGGTGGAGATCCGGGCTCGACTTGCAAAAGCCAGCCAGGCCTTTGCCTCACTCAGGAGCACATGGAAGGCAAGGAATATCCGCCTGAAGACCAAGTTACGAATCTTCAAGTCAAATGTAATAAGTACCCTTCTTTATGGATCAGAATCATGGAAGATGACCAAAACATCAGCAACAAACTAGATGTCTTCCAAAACAGATGCCTCAGACGCATTCTACGCATCTATTGGCCGAATACCATCACCAATGAAGAACTCCACCAAAGAGCAGAAACTGAACCCATCTCAACGCAAGCAAAACGAAGGCGTTGGCGATGGATAGGCCATGTGCTCCGCCAGCAGACAACAGCCATTTCCAGAATCGCCCTACGATGGACTCCTGATGGCCGAAGAAGAAGAGGACGCCCCAAGGAAACTTGGAGGAGAACAGTGGAGAGGGAGATGAAGGAAAATGGTTGGACATGGGGGCCGTCTGGAACGTGTTTCAGCCGACCGACATCAGTGGCGGGCTCTGGTCGAGGCCTTATGTGCTACCAGCACAAAGAGGACTAGATAGATAGATAAAAAAAGTAAACGAGACATTAAACTCTGTTCTAACAGCTCACAGTAACAACATCGAAGGGTTGTTTATACTTTAGTTTATGAGTCCAAGCACAAAAGACCGTTGATATTGATTCGGATTAATTTTTTTTTTTAATTTAAATAAATATTTTGAGTTAGAAAAGAAACTCAACATGGCTAAGATATATGAAGACCAGACGAATTGTTTGAAGGAATGCTTGAGAGAGAGCGTTTATCAAGAGCGCTGAATGATATTGATCTAGAAGTCATTGATCCAGCAAACGTGCGGGCAAGCGTTGTACATGCTATTTCTCAAGTTCCAAGTAAACTAACAATAGACCCGCCAGTTAAAGTAATGTTAGCTGTTTTAATCGACTATGTAACAATAAATGAAGAAAATCTAGAAGTCTGGGTCTCGACTAAACAACAGACTATTCTTTCTCGTAATGACTTAACACCGGTTGGGCAGACGAACTGCTTGCACAGTTTGACGCTGCGGCTGAAGAAGCCAAAATGAGAGGCTCTGGTTGGTCAGAGGGCGAAGTCTTAGAGATCAGATTTAAAACAGGCTAAGTATGCGCCGATTGTTGGTAAGGCTTACATTCCACTACCTCCAGCATTAGTTGCAAAAAGAGCAGTTCTAAACATAAAGAATACAGACAACAAATGTTTCATGTGGTGTGTTCTCGCAAGGCTGCATCACGCCCGCAAAACGCAGAGAGAGTGTCTAACTATCACCCTTACATCAATGATCTTAACTTTAGTGGGGTGTCCTTTCCTGTTAGTGTAGACCAAATTGATCAGTTTTGAAGAACAAAACAAACCAATAACTGTTAATGTATACACATGGGATGAGGAAACAAATTTGGTGCCAATTAAAGTGTCCAAGAACAGTCCAACAATAGGCGAACCAGACAAAAATCATGTTGACTTACTACTGATGCTTTCCCGCGGGGGGGTACCCCATTCACATTGGTACGAAAAATTTTAGTAGATTTTTGAGCTACTTCTAAAATGGGGAAAAAAGGAAATTTTGGGAAAATGTTTTTTAAAAAGAATTGGGCCTCTGTTCAAGGGGCAGGAAAATAAGAAAACATTGTAAAGGCCCCTTGACTGTAATACAGAATAAATTTCCCCCCACCCGGATCTAAAGGGTTTGTTTTAAGGGAAATGGAACGGAAAGCAAAAATTTTCCCTTTTTGTTTTTGCCGACCCTTTTTAAACAATCATTGTTCCTTTTGGGAAAGGGGCCCGCGCCACAAAAAAAACGAAAAAAAGTCTTTAAAGAGTTTAAACATTTGGTTTGGGATTTGCCGATTGTTGGGCAGGTCGGATGGGCCCCTTCAGCACCAAAAATTGGGATTTGAGGCCAGATTTCTGCAGGGAATTTTTTTGAACGCTTTCAGGAAAATGGCGTAAAGGGGGTTCTTTAAAAATCTAAACTTATTGAAATCATAATGAGCCTGAAAACCAAAAAAACAGTATGATCAGCCCCATTGTTGGATTTTTTGGTTTTGGGAAATCAGTGAAGAAACAAAAAATCCCAAAAATAAGAGGGCCATGTCCAAATTTGTGGAAAAATTCAGGGGCAGCGCCCAGTAAATGCAATCTTCAACTAAAAATTTATCCCAAGCCCTGGAAGTGCCTTTTATTTTTTTCTAATTGCGAGGTTTTCGACTCTATTTTAATGAAAGCGGGACGATGCCCCCTTAGGGTGTCATGGGATTGCCCGTCATCAAAAAGTTTCATGTGCTTTTAATTTTAAATAACATGTCTTTTTTGACTCTTGCCCCCTGATGGGGGTCATTAGAGTCCCCTGGCTATGTCCTAAAATTTCCCGCCCCAAAAAACAGAAAAATATTTTTTACCAAATTTTTGTTAAAGGAAAGGGGCCCCGTTTTTCCTTTAAAGAGTTTCATGAACAGTTGGAAAGGTTTAAAGAAGAACACTTCCTCCTAAAGGGGGGTTTTTTTCTAGTCTTAGAGGAAAGGACATCAGTGATTTTTAATTTCCAGTGCCCCAAAAATTTTTGTTGGGGAAAATTAGAGGTAAAAAAAATGGGAGAGACATAGATTCATACTTGAGGGCCCGGCTTTTTTGGGTTTTTATGGGGGAGGTTTTTTGGGGAAAACTTTTGAAAAAAGACCTGCAGGAAAAAATTATAGCTTGGAATCCCGCGCAAATTTCATTTTTTTCGGGCCCCGGGAAGAGTTGGGTGCTTTTTTTAAAGTTTATGGAAATACAGAATTGTTTATTGTTGGGTTTACCAATGTTCCGATGATTGAAAAAAGGAAATTTCGTGGAGGTTTGTATGGGGTCGCACATTACTGTAAAGCAAACAACCCAAAAAAATTTGGCCCAATTTTGACCCCCGTAAAAAAGGTTTTAACATCTTAAATTTTTTGATGCAAAAAAAACTGTAAGGATGGGCAATGGCGCCCAAACACTTCCCCTTAGTAACTTTTAAAAAGTACACAGGGGGCGTCCCAAAAATATTCAAAAAGCATTAAAATGGTTGGGCGTTTTAAAAGCCTGATAGCGCGGGGGTTTTTTTCTAGAAGTTGATTTTGAATTCCTCATTAACCTTCCATGACCTGAAAAAATGACCCATCCATTAGCAGCAGAAAAATTAAAGAAAGGATCCAAGAGAAAACCCCCTTTAAAATTGTGCCTAATCTTCGAGGCAAAAAAAAATTGCTGTCTTTCAGATTTCTACATTTATTTAAGGGGGTTGAAGTTGACAGCGTTCATCGCATAATTGTTTTGTAAAGACATTTATGAAACCATACATCATGAAGAACATGTTTTAAAACTAAATCCAGTGTTCAGAAAAAAATTTTTCAAGTGATGAAAACGCTGTTTTGGAAAGCTATGGGAATCCCCAAAAGCGCAAAGATGTCGATTAGTCACCAAAGAGAACGAGAAATTAAAGCTGCTTAAAAACCCAAAATTATCAGGATTCAAAAGTTTCATGATCCCTTTTTGGATAATGTGAAAAAAAAAAAGTCAAAGGGAAAAAACCTGTTTTTTGGGTTTACCGTTTTAAAAATTATCAAAGTTTTTGATGTTAAAAATTTCTTTTGATTTTTAAAGCCCTTTTTCCCAGGGCAGGTACTTTACACAGATACAGTGTTTGTTTATAGATATCCTACTGAAGACTTTATAAAGAATGGAATTAAAAGTAGCTAAAAGGGCATGCGGATGGTTTAGACCGCCCGATTATCCAAAAGTTTCCCCCTTTGCATTCAATTACTAATAAAAAATTTTTGGGAAAAGATGAAGGATGAATTTCGGAAAGGTGATCAAGGGTTTTTTGGGTTTTAAAGGAAAAATGTACAGTTTTTCGAGCGGGAAAATCTTTAAAAAGAAAAAGGGATTCTGCAGCGTTGTGCAGTCAAACATTCACATGAAAACTACAAAGACTTGTTTGGCAAAAAGATTTTTATCATGACAAGTAAAACTGCGATCTAATCTACATGAGAAACCAACGTTGTAACAAAGAGTCGTTAGTAGAACAAACACAAACGGTATTTGTTATCCAGATTTTTCAATGCAATGGGCACTGGGGGACGCATAAACAGGGGGTTTTTATATTTTTCATAACTTTTATTATAAGATCAATATAGCTTATCCAATTCATTTAATCTTTTTCATGTTTGTTGGCTTCGATTTTTTTTTTTATTTCAGATATTCTTTTCCCAATTTGGGGGTTTATTTGTAGGTGATTGATGATTTAGATGCATTGATTAACCCCCAAAAATGTTTCCTTAATGCATTAAGATGAAATTTTCCCCGTTCATTTTAAAGGTCTCTTCCTTTACCTTTCTTGTTTCTTCGGCTTCCTTCGAGCTTCCATTTTAAACTCAAATATATTTACGTAAATTAACTAAGCAACTGGAATGTGTCTGGGGGATTATCTGCGTTCTTCTTTCACAAAGATTTTGAGGGTGGTTGTTTTGTTGTGTCGTTTCTGTAAAAAATAACGGGCGGATTCATTTTTAAATTCTTTTATTTTTTCGGGTCAAACCCCCAAAAGGGACGGTTCCCCCTGTGCGAGTGCCCCCTTCTGTTTCCCCCCGGTAAAAAAAGGCCCCTTATTTTTAAAACCAAATGGTATAGTTTGTGGTAAAAGGCTCTTCAGCAAATTTATTTTTTTTTTTTTGTTTGCTTGTAGGTTTTCCCCTTTAAATTCTTATTATTATTGCGCGCAAAACGAGGGCAGTTTTAAACCCTTCTGTGTTGCGAGAATTGTCAATATCTCTCTGTGATACTGGTAGGAAAAAAGTCTTTCGGCTAACTGTTGAAAAAGTTTTCAACTAAACCCTGTGATCTGTGAACTCCTGGAATGCCTCTTTTAATGGTAACTCTAGCTTCAAAAATAATTGATTCACTTCCCCTTTAAAAATTTTTTCCATCTCGATTTAAATCATGCGGGAAAGTTAACGGGCCTCTTTGGGTATATCAGTTGTATAGGGCAGCAACAGCAGAGGGCTCTTTTGTGTTAAGGTTTCCCGCATCTTTGTATCTTAAAGCTATGTAAATGCTGTAAGTGGTACAAAATCTTTTCGTCAAATGTATCAGAGGGTAAAATAAGAAGACCCTTTTGTGGGTGTCTTTGGTATTGTATTCAAAAGTGTGGTCTCGTATTCGTTTGGGCGCGGGAAAATAAATTTGCCAAACGCTTGTTTAGAAAACCCATTCTTTTGCTGTTTGTTACTGACCCCCGTGCTTGGCTTATTTTTTTAATTGGGTTTTATTCCCTTCAATTTCCCTTTGGGGAAAAATAGATTTTGTTTTTTTTTATTCACCCAATTTTATGTGCAAAAAATACAAAAACGGTCATCCCAAAGACATAAACCAATTTCTTGCATCTTTTGTTTTTTGATGGTTGATAAAAGTCACTGATTTTGGGGGGGGCAATGTCTCGATTGGTTTGCCTGTTCAAGTAATTTGTTTTATTGCTGATAAACATCTTTAAATGTGTAGCTGTGCCCTGTTTTTTCAGGTGTTATTAAAAAAAATCTAATGCTCAATTCTTGTTTTCATAGCGATTTGTGCGCGCTAGGCTCCACAGCTTTGTTATGTCTTTTTTCTCTCCCCTTTCATTCGCAGTTTATAAATGCTAATTAACCCTAAAAGGAGGCTTAACCACAGGCCGCCTATCTCTTTACGGTGAAGCCTTTTTTTTAAAAATGTATTTTTTATTTAAAATTTTTATCTGTTGGTTATCCTTGTTTGACTAAAAAATCTTTCGTGGCAACAAAGCTGAAATGATGAAATTCAGCTTTGTGATCCTCAAGTCTGTTTCCCAGACTGTTTTTTAATTCTTAAAAAGCTTTTCCCAAGCATTGAGAAACCCTACACTTAGACCTCTAACAGCAGAATGGTATAAAAGGTTAGCACAGTTTTTTCGGTGTCATTTTTAGAAAATAAATTTTTAAAAATTATTAAAAAAAAGAACAGTGAGATTCAAAGCAAAAGGGACCAAAACCTTTCCTGAATTTATGAATGCCCCGTTGATGACCGCTATTTCCCCAAAAGGGAGGTGTTTTCTTTGGCAGCATGTGGAAAACAAACCATTTCCCCGGAAACAAAAATTCGCATTGAAAAGATTCAACAGTGTCGCCCCAAGACTTTTAAGTTCATAACGGTAGAAGCGCGCTGGGGGTTGAAAGGGGAAAAGTGTGGGGGCAAAAAGGGTTTTTAGTTTGTCACTAAAAATAGTCAGTAGATTTGCTCCATTTATTTGAAAAAGATCTTCGATGATTTAACGCAGATCCGTTTTAACAAAGTCATTAAATCTCTGGTGTGTTTTACTATGTTTGGCTTGTTAGCCTTAATCATGGGGGTTTTAACTTTTAAAAATTTAGATTTTTTTCCCTTCAAAGACCGAGCTGGAAATCGCAGAATCGGAAACATTAATCAGGTGGAGAAAGTAACCAAACCCGAAAATCAGCAGAAACACTGAACAGGTGGGGACCAGTGAAAAAATCCTGGGCGTGTTAAAAAGGAAGAAAATTGCAAGTGGAAAAGACAAAAAAAAATTAATTTAAGAATTAACTCTAATGAAAACATAACACCGCCAACGCCCCAAAAAAGTTGATTCAATGCCCGCTTAAAAAACTCCCAAAGATTCTAGGGCACAAAGTCTTATGGTATATTGAACTTTTAAAAATGTTGCCATTTTTGGCGCCTTTCTGCTGTGGGGGGCGTTATTTGGTTTTAAAATTATACACTGGGAGCAGAAACAAAAGCAATCAAAAAAATCTGAACCCCCAAAACGAGGGCACGAGAACCCTCAACAACAAAAAAAAACATTTTGACCATTTTAGATGGAATAATTTTTTAAGAACTTAATTTTAAATTTTTTTTAAAAAAAATGATCATGGCGTTTATAAAATGTAAAGTCAATATAAAGACATGGTCTTAAAGAATTTCATAGCCCGAATTGTAATCAAAGCGGGTTTTTGGATGTAAAAAATTCTTAAGATTATGCAGAGAACGGAGCATGACTCCTCGCGATGACGCGTTTTTTGAGGCTGTGTGTATATATTTGCTTACTATTTTAAAATAAAAACATGATTGTTTTTTTTTAATTATAAGTACTTTTAAACTTTGGTTTTTTCTTAGAGGATGATTAGTTTGATTTGAGCTGACTTTAAATAAGAATTAGAAAGTTTCTTGTCAAGAATTATTTAAAAACTTTAAGTAATTAATTTAAAAAATTGGGGGGGATTAATTAAAAACTTAATTAGAACTTGGGGTACTTAATTTTAAAAAATTTAATTTTGAACTTGGGGTGATTGGGGGAGGAGTGTGTGGTGTACACAGGCTTTATTATTTGTCATGTGAACCCACTTGGTGCAAGCCGGGTGCTTGCGTTTTTTTGATTTTATTTGGCTTTTTGTTGCAAGTTCAAGCAGCCCCCAGGTGCATTTAACAAAAGCTTGATTGAAATAAAAAAAGACAATTGTATTTTAAAATCACCCGCGGCCGTCGAGACAGCCTTTAAGAGGCGAATGGTGAAAAATTGAAGTAGGCGTAGGCGAACGTTGAAGCAGCCAAAACCAAACAGCAAAGGCATGGGGGAGGGTGGAATGCCCGCAAGTAGGGCCCAAACCCCTTCACGCTGTGGCGGTTTATTTTGGCTGTGTTCGCAGGTTTCTTTTATTTCGTTGGGGGGGAATTACCACCGTTCCCCTTATTTTTTATTTTTTATTATTGAGTTAATTACCCTTTTACGCCGGGAGCGGTTTGGGATTGCTGGGCTCGCCCTTAATTGCTATGTGAGGATTCTTGTTTCCAGTCTGTGCAAATTGGCCTTGCGCATGGCTTTATTTCATTTAGCTTGCAGAAAAGAAACGAAAAGGGAGGCCCACCGCAAAAACCCCCGTGTTCCCTAAAAAACCTTGCAACGGAGTAATTTTTTACTGAAAATCGAATACCCGGTTTTTGCTTTAACCAAACGGCCCAAAATTTCCCTTTGTTCTCCTTCTTTCCTTTTATTTTCCTGCCCTTGTTTACACAAAACGAAGTTTCCAAGATGTAAATTAACCCGGACTGTGATCTTGCACCCAAAAATTTTATCCCCTTTTTTAGTCTTTCTACAAATTTGCCATTTGTTGTTTTAGAAAAATTTGATCGGCAAAAATTCCAAAAAACGATTTAATGTCAGCCTGATTTTCCCCTAAATAGTTAGTATTCTTTTTGGGGTGAAAAAATTTTTCTCCTTTTTTTTTTTTTCCTTTTTTTTCTTTTAACAAATTTCTAAATTTCTTTTTGGCTTTGTGGCAAATCCTGTGGGCCTTCCCTTTTTTAAACTTTTCTATTTTGTCATTTTTTTAAAGTGCTTGTTCTCTTGCAAAATAAACCCCTTTTTTTCGTCCACAATTCGTTGGTGTTGGGGTGGTAATGGGAGATTTGAGCTTGTTGGAAGTTGTGCGTTCCCTGTTTCCACCCCAAAAATTTAAACTTAAAACGTTGAAAAAATTTTTGATTAAGAACTTTTTTAACCCCGAATCCAACCCCTTTCTAAATGCAGTAATTTTTTGCCTAGCAAACCTTCTTCGCAGAAAAGCACCGTCTTTTCCCCCCACAGCCTGGGGAAAAAAAGACAAGTGCTGGGCAGAATGTCGCCCCTACTGATCGTGATTTTTATTAGTCTGTGTTGGTGGCCCTGCATCAGCCCCACCGCGTGATCCAAAAAAAACGTCATGTCGGCCAGTAGTAAGTAATCGGATGTGCCCAGCCCTTTGGCAGGCCGGCAACTCAATTAAAAGCTTTTGCCTGCCCCCCCCGCCCCTTTTTAGGGGTTTTTCGCACAGTGTTTTCAGCCAAGTCTTAGTTTGTGACCTTTGCGCAAAAATGATGTTATTTAAAATGGGCTGTATGCGCGAAAAAGATTAGGAAAACATAGGATTAAACAAAAACTAAAATTTGAAAAGTTTAGTAAATTAGTTTTGAAACGGATAACCCTACACAGTATTTTTGTTTGTAGATAATCGTTATTTTTTGGTTATTGAAGTCTTACTTGTCAGAGAACAGGAAAAGGGGCATTCTAGGTCGCCCTAGCCCGAACCTAGGTGAGGGCTAGGGTGAGTTAGAATGCCCCTTTTCCTGTTCTCTCCCCCTTTTCCTGGTGATGTCTTAGTGTGAGAGGCCTGCTACCAGAGGTGGAGCCTTACAGCCTGCAGCGCCTGCAGCTCGGCCCTCCCTAGCCATAGTCCAGCAGCACCTCCCATCAGTGGCCGATCCAGTCCTGTGCTGAGGTATCCCCTGTAGGTCTTCATCGCACCTTGCATACAGAGAGGTGCCCCAAGAGCATCTCTGGCAGCTGAGTCCCGTCAACCCCTGATGTGCCTGGGCGAGGCAGCAGGAATCCAGCCACTCACCAGGTTACTCTGTGAATCACCCAGTATCCTGTGAGGTATCGGGTGTTCGACAGCTGTCCTGTTTGTACCAGGGTGGGGCAGCGAGAGAGCACCAGCCACCCGCCATAGTGCCAGTGTGTGAGATGTGAGGAGCACCAGCCACCCGCCATAGTGCCAGTGTGTGAGATGTGAGGAGCACCAGCCACCCGCCATAGTGCCAGTGTGTGAGATGTGAGGAGCACCAGCCACCCGCCATAGTGCCAGTGTGTGAGATGTGAGGAGCACCAGCCACCCGCCATAGTGCCAGTGTGTGAGATGTGAGGAGCACCAGCCACCCGCCATAGTGCCAGTGTGTGAGATGTGAGGAGCACCAGCCACCCGCCATAGTGCCAGTGTGTGAGATGTGAGGAGCACAGCCACCCCATAGTGCCAGTGTTGAGATGTAGGAGAGAATCACAAGTCAAGTTATGGTGCAGTATGTTTATATTTGCACAAGTTGAGCCCCTTTATGGGTTGATAGGGTCAAGTGATGGGCAGTAGGTAGCACTACCGGGGATTTTGTCATCGTCCTCACTTTCGTCGTAGCCCTCATCTTTATCATCGTCTTCATCTTCAACGTCATCTTCATCTTCGTTGTTCTCTTCATCTTCGTCTTCATCTTCGACGTCGTCTTCATCTTCGACGTCGTCTTCGTCTTTGTCGTCGTCTTTAGTCGGCCACGTCTAAAAGAAAAAGTTGTTTTGTTGATAGTGCCTCTTTTGCAAATCTTGTTTTATTGGTGCATTTTAATGATGTCACTGTGTTAATGTGATTGCAAGATGTTCGGCTGTAAAGAAATTTGGTGAGCGGGAGGTGACATATAGTCAGTCTAGCCAGTTAGGGGAGAATACAGGAGAAAAGGATCTTTAGTGTCTGTTAGTCGTCTCCCTTTTAAGAATCCCTCCACATCGTATGTCATCCACTTGAGTCCCAGTAGTTGAGGGATTCGAACTCACTCATAGGGAGCCGGCCTGGTCCCTCTAGCCTTTTGTTTCACAGGTGGTGGTACTGCCCTGGTGTTGCAATGTCATTCACTGTCATTCAACACTCTAGGTCCCTAACCCTTGCACTCAGTGGCTGGCCTTGCCTCTCTAATGCGACGTCAGACCCGAGCGTTTTCATTAGTGGCAGGGAAGCCATACCCTCAAGGTCTCGGGGTAATCATATCTTCGGTTTACAGTCGATCGCAGTGGTTGTGGGTTGTTTCACATTAGGTATAATACTAACAAGGTTGTTTATTTGTCGTTATTGTTTGCTTCCCCCTTGTTTTAAATGATGCGTATGTAAATAAAAGCGCTTGGAAGCGTTTTTTGCTTTGTCTTATGTGTTTTGTCTGGGAAAAGTAGTTAAGTGGGATAAGGGTGGTGGAGGTCCTGCTTAGCGACCGTGACACACACACACACACACACACACACACACACACACACACACACACACACACACACACACACACACACACACACACACACACCACACACACACACACACAATCGCGCCACACGCATGCATGCACGCACACACGCTCGCATATGCGCACGCACGCACACACACATTTACTAAAAATTCATTTTTCAATTTTTTCAATGTTTACATTACAGACGAGGAGAGAAAGAGAGAGAGATAGAGAGAGAGAGAGAGAGAGAGAGAGAGAGAGAGAGAGAGAGAGAGAGAGAGAGAGAGAGAGAGAGAGAGGAATACAGATCAGCGAAGGCACAAAAACAAAGAAATTTGAAATCAGATTGTTTATTCATATAAAACGTTATGGCACTGTTTAAAGGAAAGAGCATCAAACAATTACTTTTTTGCCAAAAAAGAAAACGGTTCTAATAAAGAGGTTGGAAGACAACAAAAACAAACAAAAAACCAAGTAAACCCAGACCAATGTGCGATAGATATGTGTATGTCTGTGTTTGTATAAATATATATATATATATATATAATATGTGTGTGTGTGTGTGTGTGTGTGTGTGTGTGTGTGTGTGTGTGTGTGTGTGTCCTTTACTGTAACGAAATCACTGACGAAACTCAAAATAAATTTGAAAATATAAAGCTCAAACGTTTACATGGAAAGGCTCAATGACATACCATAACTATGCTGACCAAAAACACAGTGACGGAGCACGGGGGGTGGGGAGCAAATCCAGGTTAGTGAAAACCACAAATTCCACTGTGTAAAAGAAAGAGCATATGTACTGTGCAGACAATCACATGAAAAAGCTCAATCACATCATATTACTATGCTGAAGAGAAAATACAGCGGCGGAGACCATTTGAGATGGGGAGTGTGGGGGGGGGGGGGGGGGGGGGGGGGGGGGGGGGGGGGGGGGGGGGAGGGGGCAAAAGAGGAAGGGGGCCATTCGAAAAAAAGTGAGAGCTACAAATTCCACTGTTTAAAGAAAAGAGCATATGTACAGCGCAAACAATCACATGAAAATGCACAATCACATCGCATTACTATGCTGAAGAGAAAACAAGTACAGAGGCTTGGGACGGGGAGGGGGGGGGGAGGGGGAGACAAATCAGTGAGAGTTACAAATTCCACTCTTTAAAAGAAAAGTGCATATGTACAGCGCAAACAATCACTCAAAAAAAAAGAAAAACTCAAATAAGAGGAACGACTTGGTTACAGAGATTAAAAAAAAAGAACGGATACACGGACAACACCGAGTTCTTAGACATGTATACATGTTCACATGCTGTTCTAGAGAAAGAGAGGACATCAGAAAACCCCAGTCAGGGAAACCAGATGACATATGCACCATTTGCTGTAAACTTTAATCAGTTGGTTTCATTGGGCTGTAGGGCTTATCCTCATCGTGCCCTCTACCTGTCACTGCACTGACAGTGTACCCCACACTTCATATGATTTTCCTACCCCCCCCCCCCCCCCCCCCCTTTCGTTTTCCTAGATTCCCCTTCCCCCTCACTTTCTTCTGCTGTTCTCCGACACACTGCTGTTCCTCCCTTTCTGAATTGTCCAAGTTTTTCAGCTTACATCCTCTCTCTCTCTGTTTCTTCCCCACCTCCTCTCCTGTTCCTTCTGTCTGCCTCTGTTCCTCTTTGCATCTTTCTCTTCTCTCTCTCTCTCTCTCTCTCTCTCTCTTTCTCTCTCTCTCTCTCATTGGACATTTTCACTCGACTGTGTCATGGAATATTCTTACGCGGAACAGAAAGCTGTCTAGTGATGTGTGCAGCGAGGCGTGTTTGTCGACAGGTGACATTTTACTGGCATTTGTTATGCTGGTGTGTTTTGCTCTTTGGTTAGTGTGGAAGAAATGTGAGGTCTCTGTGCATCCAGAATGTGATGTGGTGTACTGACGATGAAGTTTCAAGTGGAACTATCTGTGGGGGGGGAGAAGAGTGTCGAAATGTG
>CM031598.1:9968200-9975700 GCA_018398815.1 Conus ventricosus
GGAACCGACATTTAGGGCTCACACAGATCTCAGAAAATCGATTGGCTTATTCTGTGGTAACAAAGCATTGATTAGTAAGTTAAACTAACTAACAAAGCATTGAGCTGTGGTCGGTATTACAAAAGGCCACAGTCGGCTTTGTAAGTAACATACAAGGGACTTAACTTTTGCTCCCATGAGGAGACAATTCCACGCTCAAGACCCCAAATGAATGCAGCGTACCGTTACAATTCGTTTTGCACAGATGCAGAAACAACGCACAAGGGAAAAACGAGGAAATTCGCAAGCGCGTGCGCATGCACATGCGCGCGCGCGCACACACACACACACACACACACACACCACACACACACACACACACACACACACACACACACACACACACACACACGTTCTGTCTGCCAGACTTCTGCTGAAGAACACTTTCCTTCTTCTGACAGGGTATGGTTGCCTAACCCGGGAGAAAATAACTTGAATAACCCCCTAGACTCACTGACGACCTTACCCTACAAGCCAGAAAACCTACCAGGTGTTATATCAAAACGGGGCACCATCCAGATCTACTGCTGGGGATGTTTTTGACGATGCACCAGATTCACTCTGTGGAATATTTCTGGGATGGGAAATATTCCACCATTCATTTAAACAAGCAAGTACACAAACACCACATACCATTTAACCAAGACGGACCTATGATGATTGCTGACATATGCTGTAACACATGGATCGATCGTTATAAAGAATTTGGGTCCACAGCAAATACTGCTGATTGGGAAAGTCGTGAAATTCGCAACAGTCGCATTAATCGTAACGCACGGTTTTGTGACAAGGAAGACAAAGAGAGTTCGTGAGATAGTTTGTATCAGCAGAGCGCCTTCCCTTAGATTGAATAACATCATCTCCACCTGCTTGACTTACACGACCAGGTTTCTGATGTTTCTGCCCCTTTGTGAATTGAGTATATAGAAAAATGGTCAACAGGAAAAGAAAAAGACCTACGACAATCGGAACAGAAATGACCCACTCCATGAAGGGTTGACTAAAGGCTGCTACTTTCGGTTTTCGCCACAAAGGACTGGTTGGCCGATAGTAGCACGTCCAAGGACAGAAACAGTCCCAACAGAATTGAACCAAACCTGAGGACTGAGGTGAGTGCGGCGAATGCCTATGCCGATCGGTTCGATCTGTCTGTGATGTTGAAGTTTTAGACACGTGTCACCCTGGACTTGCCAAAGTCACCACCCGCCACCCCTAAGACACGTGTCACCCTGGACTTGCCAAAGTCACCACACCGCCACCCCTCAGACACGTGTCACCCTGGACTTGCCAAACCCACCACCCGCCACCCCTCAGACACGTGACACCCTGGACTTGCCAAAGTCACAACCCGCCACCCCTTAGACACGTGTCACCCTGGACATGCCAAACCCACCACCCGCCACCCCTCAGACACGTGTCACCATGGACTTGCCAAACCCACCACCCGCCACCCCTCAGACACGTGTCACCCTGGACTTGCCAGCACCCACCACCCCTCAGACACGTGTCACCCTGGACTTGCCAAACCCACCACCCGCCACCCCTCAGACACGTGTCACCCTGGACTTGCCAAACCCACCACCCGCCACCCCTCAGACACGTGTCACCCTGGACTTGCCAAACCCACCACCCGCCACCCCTTAGACACGTGTCACCCTGGACTTGCCAAACCCACCACCCGCCACCCCTCAGACACGTGTCACCCTGGACTTGCCAAACCCACCACCCGCCACCCCTCAGACACGTGTCACCCTGGACTTGCCAAACCCACCACCCGCCACCCCTCAGACACGTGTCACCCTGGACGTGCCAAACCCACCACCCGCCCCTCACAGTGTCACCCTGGACTGCCAAACCCCACCCGCCACCCCTCAGACAGTGTCACCCTAGACTTGCCAAACCACCACCCGCCACCCCCTCAGACACGTGTCACCCTGGACTTGCCAAGCACCACCACCCGCCACCCCTCAGACACGTGTCACCCTGGACTTGCCAAACCCACCACCCGCCACCCCTCAGACACTTGTCACCCTGGACTTGCCAAACCCACCACCCCGCCACCCCTCAGACACGTGTCACCCTGGACTTGCCAAACCCACCACCAGCCACCCCTCAGACACGTGTCACCCTGGACTTGCCAAACCCACCACCCGCCACCCCTCAGACACGTGTCACCCTGGACTTGCCAAACCCACCACCCGCCACCCCTCAGACACGTGTCACCCTGGACTTGCCAAACCCACCACCCGCCACCCCTCAGACACGTGTCACCCTGGACTTGCCAGCCACCACCACCCCTCAGACACGTGTCACCCTGGACTTGCCAAACCCACCACCTGCCACCCCTCAGACACGTGTCACCCTGGACTTGCCAAACCCACCACCCGCCACCCCTCAGACACGTGTCACCCTGGACTTGCCAAACCCACCACCCGCCACCCCTGTGCCGGGAACTTCAGGGTAGTCCGCGAAGCGAAGGTGAACGAAGTGCGGATACTGGAACAAGCAGTAAACATTTTAAAGCTTTTTTTTTTCTCAGGCGTGTTTTTAGAATAACCTTTTCTACTTATCTATACATTTATTTATTCATTTGTTTATTTACTAATGTGTTTATTTATTCATTATCTTATTCATCCATTTGTTCATTCGTTCGCTACGCATTTATTTACTTATTTTTGTTTGCAGCAAGGGTGCGACATCTCGTAAGTCAATGTGTGTCAACCTCGGGTGATGTCAGTGGAGGAAGGACTAGCGCACAGCCCAAACACACTCACAGCTTGCTTACAATCTCATTCATATATCATGCATTCGTCACATCAAACCACTAGTAAAGTCTATAACTTTACTACACATGATCATAGAAAGAATCATCAATGCATTGGAATCAAACAAAATAAAACATTCTCTCTTTCCTTGAACTTCACAAAATCATTTATCTAAATCATCATTAACTAACCCGGGTATAAACAGATTTCTACTTTTACCTGGCCAGGTGATCTTAACTATTCACGAATCACTGTCTTTTCTTTTCTTTTTTTTCCTTTTCACTGTCACTTTCACAAGCACGACACAACTGCTGGCACTGGTCAGGTTAGACTGCTGGCACTGGCGTTGGTCTGTGGTTCTGCTTGACGAAGTGACGCTGCCAGGTATGAGGTCGAACCCCCGGTTCAGATGGAACAGTGACTATCAACATCGATCTGTTCTCCTTTCTTTCTTCCTGCATCAACGCATTGCACCCTCTCTCTCTCTCTTCTAGTCTGCTCTATCAAATGGACATGGTTGCTTTTCTTTTCCTTTTTTTCTTCCCTTTTCTCTTCATTATTTAGCAACTCCTCTCTCCACATCTCTCTTTAGTCCTCCCTCTCAGACTATCTATGGTGCTAAAATGCTACAATTTGGGTTCCTCCTCTCTCCTAAATTTTCTCTCTCTGCCCCTCTCTCCTGCGAGTTTACACTCAGAACCTCTCTCTCTCTCTGTCTCTCTGTTCGTTCTTTTTCCTCCTCTCTTCATCTCTCTGCCTTTTCCCCTCGTGCAGAGACTACACCCCAGAACCTCCTCTTTCTCCTCTCCCTGTTCGTTCTCCCTGTTCGTTCCCCCGTTCGATCTCCTCTCTCTCTCCCTCACGAAATTACTTTATCCCCCACCTACGTGTCCAAGGGTGAGTACCTTTGGGTCAGTATTTTTACCGCCTCGTACCGAAGTTATCTCCCCTAATTCCATTGGAATATTCAAATCATGACAGTAACGCCTACACGCCTTACTCTCTGGGGGTGGGCAAATTGGTCATTAATTGATTAGCTTGATTTCACCCCCACCACACACTACCTTCTCCCTCTCCCTTTCTGCGACGTCGACCTAAATTTTGGGCACTGGGGCGTAAATTTGGCTGATCAGTCTGGTCCGACCTATCGAGACGTTGGTCAGCCACTCCGACGTCTACAGGTGATGCTGTCTCCGTGAAGATTAGGATTAGCCTCTCGCGTGCCAAATTGGCCGGAAGATCTGATCCGGGCGTCGAGACTCGTTTGACCAGACATCGAGGTGTCGGTCAGCTAAATTAGTCCGTCCCGGCAGGACAGACCGTCTCCGTGGAGCCCTCTCCGCTATGCTTAATTGGCTGGACCCGACACATGGGGCCGTCTGCCTGGCGCCCAGAAATATTTGAGTTAGAGCTTATGTCCAAACAACCTAGCTGGCGACGGACCACGACTTTGGTTGTGTTTATTTTTGACCGTGACAATTTTCCCCCTTGCAAAAGACTATGCACCGCATTGTCTCAAAACAACGGTACAAAAAGGACAACAACCGAATTTGCTGACACACAGCTACACGTGCAAAGTTTGAAAAATACTTTACAACCAACGGTTTATAAATTATAAAATAATCATTAGTGAATACCACTCCAATGAGTTATCATTGACGTGTGCTCTTGCATTATTTCAACTCATTTTATAACAACCTCTGTGCGCACTTATGCAATTCCCCTACCTGCGGATTTGCCACATCTTCTCTTCACAATTCCTATGAAAAGCACAATATAGTATGATCACGATCCATGACACTTCACTGAGGAATCTCCATCCTCACTTATTGCAAATAATGCATCACTACCCAAGCGACTGTATGCTCCAAGCATAACTACATTCACATGAACAAGTCTCACAAAGAAAATATGAACAAGTCTCACACAAAAAATATGAACCATAGCCAACTGGGAATGAACCCATACCCAATCAACATAACTGTAATCAACACATATTATCAACAAAGCACCCCGGATATGACTGACTTCCTCTGAGTTGCAGCTTGCTAGACTACACGGCTTAAATAGTCAGCTCCGACATTCTGTCGACCTGGAATGTACTGCACTCGATACCTGTAGGCTGCAGTGCCATTGCCCAACGCAGAACCCTGCTGTTTTTCAGCTGTGCCTCCTGCAGGAATTTGAGTGGTTGATGATCTGTCTCTATCACGAACTCTTTCCCATACAAGTATTTGTGGAACTTCTGCACGGCCCACACACGACAGCTAAACACTCCTTCTCTACTGTTGCGTACCCTTCTTCACACTTTGTCAACTTCCTGCTAGCATACCTCACAGGGAACCCGACCCCTTCATGCTCCTGCAACATACCGCACCTACTCCACCGCCTGATGCATCTGTCCGCAACAAAAATGGTTTGGACATATCTGGTAGCTTCAAGATGGGACGGGAACCTAGTCTTTCCAACACCGTCTGCAGTGCTTGCTCTGCAGCGTCTGACCACTCGACCACTGCCGGTTTCCCTGCCTTGACCAAATCACTGAGAGGACTTGTGATTGCTGCGAAATTTGGAACAAACTCCCTGTAGAAACCAATAAAACCTAGCAGACTCCTGACTTCTGTTTTGGTCTTCGGTCTCTCTGAATTCATCATCTTCTCCACCTTTCCCTTTTCTGGCTGCTTGTGTCGCCTCCGACAACAAAACCTAGGAACTCCTACTGTCTGGCCCTTCATACAGTGACACATCCCTGTATGACTCTTCTGGAAACTTAGGCAACAAAATCTCCCCTTCTTCTGCTGGGTCTCTTTCACCTCAACAATGATTGCTGCTGCACCTATGTGCTGAGTCTCACGCTGAATATATTTGCGGAGAAAATTCGCATGGAAAAGTTTTAGTTTCCCATTCACCTCAATTCGGTAATCCGACGACCTTTTCAGTGATGGTGAATGGTCCTTTCCAATGCATCAGCAGCTTGTTGTGACCCGTGGGAAGCAGTAACAGGACTTGATCTCCCGCCTTGAGGGATTGCTTCCTCACCTTCCTGTCATATTGCTTCTTCTGAACGACCCTAGCCTTCTGCAAACTTTCCTTTGCAACCTTACATGTCTCATACCTGTGCCCACCTTTGGAACAGGGCGAGATTGGGCCAATCAGATCAACAGCCACTCTCCTGAACGGTGTGTCAATTAAAGGAGGCTGTTTTAAGAGGTGCCTTCCTCTTCACCCTCTTGTGGCTGACCTTTGACACACGTCACATGACATGCAGAAACGCTTGATGTCTGCCATTGCTCCTTGCCAATGAAAATCATCAAAGATTCGGTCAGCTGTTTTGCTGGTGCCGAGATGACCCGCCATGAGCGACTCGTGACCCACTGACATGACAGTGTCACGATAACCTGCTGGTACCTCTAACTGAGTGGTCACCTTACCTGTCTTCCCCTTGGTGAACACTCGGTACAACACCCGCCTTTCACAAGAAATTCTGTCTCACCTCCTCTAACCACCTGTTTCTCTCCACCTCTTGCCACTCCCAAGACTTCACGAGCGAAGGTCTTGTTCCTGCACTGCCCTAAACTCATCAGGCGACACATCTATGCCCGACTTCCTTGCTGGAACGACTAACGGTTTATCAACCTTTTCCTCCTTCTGGCTCCTTGTTTGAACTGCTGCCCCTGTAGCAGTCAACAACTCAGGATCCCCTGGATCCCTTGCACCTGGATATTTCCAATGATCAAATCATGAAGGGGTTTCTCCATCACCAACGCAGACACTCGCCTGAGAAGTAAGGGGTACGTACTTCTATCTTAGCAACTGGAAACTCCCTCACAGTGCCATCGATTAGAGTACAGGTCTGGATTTGCCCTGTCAAATCCCCTTTCCGACCAGCGTTGTTCTCACCACACCGCATGAACAACCATGTCTCGTAACACTTTCACCCTCTGCTGGCCAATCCACCCTTCTTCCACTGGTAACGAACCACTCAGCCTAGTGTCCTCCATCCCTGACACTGACTGCTGTCCAGTGCTAGCCAAGGCCGACACTCAACCTCTTCAGATTGGATCCCTTTTGGTTCACTGAAGGTCGTTTCCCTTGACGACCCTTATCCACCTCTTGCAAGGCTGCTGCCTTCTGGAACCTCATGCGACAATCCCTCGCCACATGTCCCTTCTTGTGATAAATGAAACACCTATTGTCCCTTTGTCCTCCTTTCTGCCCCACCACTGGGTTTGCAGACTGTGCAGAAAACTCCCCTAGTCTCCTTGCACTCTTCTCACCTGTGCCTGGCACCTGTTTCTCCTGCACCTTAGTGCCCAGACGTGCCTCTCTATACACCTCTGCGAACTTCAACAACTCCCCTGCTGTCTCAGGCTGTCTCTCTTTCAAATGTATGGTTAACTCAGGGCCACAACCTGACAAAATCTGTTCCTTCATAACCAGCTCTTTCAATTCAGCGAACTCCTTCTTCGTACCACTCAACTCTAACCATTTATCAAAATAGTGATCTAAACGTGCACCAGACTGAGTGTACGTTTCACCTGCTTGCAATCTAGCTGAACGAAATTTCTTTCTGAATCCCTCCTCTGTGAGGTCAAATCCCTTCATCAATGATTCCTTCACAGCACCAAAATCAGATTGGGTGTCTGCTGGCAATGCAGTGAAAATCTGTAATGCCTTACCCGTCAATAGCGCTGAC
>CM031598.1:9980295-10012905 GCA_018398815.1 Conus ventricosus
GGCTGAACAATCCCACATGGCTCTCATGGGAATTGAGCCCGCGACCTCCAGCCGGGAAACCGCGACAGTACCCACTACACCATGGCGGATTGTGTCCTAGGTTAGAGCGCCAAAGAATCCAGGCTTTCTGTCACACAACAAGCTTTCTACCTAGGTATACCTGGTGTTTTTTACACTGTATTGCGCAGCATGGTATTGTGCTACACTGTGTAACACAGCATGGTATTGTGCTACACTGTGTAACACACATGGTATTGTGCTACATTGTATAACACAGCATGGTATTGTGCTACACTGTGTAACACAGCATGGTATTGTGCTACATTGTATAACACAGCATGGTTTTGTGCTACACTGTGTAACACAGCATGGTATTGTGCTACACTGTGTAACACAGCATGGTATTGTGCTACACTGTGTAACACAGCATGGTATTGTGCTACACTGTGTAACACAGCATGGTATTGTGCTACATTGTGTAAACAGCATGGTATTGTGCTACACTGTGTAACACAGCATGGTATTGTGCTACACTGTGTAACACAGCATGGTATTGTGCTACACTGTGTAACACAGCATGGTATTGTGCTACACTGTGTAACACAGCATGGTATTGTGCTACACTGTGTAACACAGCATGGTATTGTGCTACACTGTGTAACACAGCATGGTATTGTGCTACATTGTTAACACAGCATGGTATTGTGCTACACTGTGTAACACAGCATGGTATTGTGCTACACTGTGTAACACAGCATGGTATTGGGCTACACTGTGTAACACAGCATGGTATTGTGCTACATTGTATAACACAGCATGGTATTGTGCTACACTGTGTAACACAGCATGGTATTGTGCTACACTGTGTAACACAGCATGGTATTGTGCTACACTGTGTAACACAGCATGGTATTGTGCTACACTGTGTAACACAGCATGGTATTGTGCTACACTGTGTAACACAGCATGGTATTGTGCTACACTGTATTTCACAGCATGACAGACAGACAGACAAACAGATACAGAGACAGAGACAGGGAAAGATAAAGACAGAGAGAGAGACAGAGAGAGAGACAGAGACAGGGAAAGATAAAGACAGATAGAGAGACAGAGATAGAGAGACAGAGAGAGAGAGAGGAAGAGGACAGAAGGATAGAGACGGAGTAAAGAAGAGAGAGAGGGGGAAAAGAGAGTGCGTTGAAAAGAGAGAGGGAGAGAGAGGGAGAGAGAGAGAGAGAGAGAGAGAGAGAGAGAGAGAGAGAGAGAGGAGAGAGAGAGAGAAGAGAGAAATAGAGAGAGAGAGAAAGAGAGAGAGACAATGACAATGACAATGACAATGTTTTAATGTTAGGCCTCCAGTCTGTAAGCATAGGCACACGTAAACAATGTAGTGGCTATCCAAACAGACGGATGATAGGAATCAACTTAAATTTGTAGCAATATCATGTTCTTCCCTGTGTCTCAGTGCATAAAAAATATACATAGCTACATCACGAATGACTCTGATTTCCTCACTACACAATAAATGTCGGCACTTTACCTCGGTTGACCAGTTAACCTTTAAATGCTTTGATCTATATTTATCTCTAAGTAATGCGTAAGCTTCGCATCGAAAGAAAAAATGTAGCTCATCTTCACTATTCTTACAAAATGGGTACTGCATATCCTCAGAATCATTTTTCCTGTAGCATGTATTTATCTTTAAATCATTCATGCCTAATCTGAATCCGGTGAGTGCTGATCTAAATTTGTTAATGGTTATATTGATAAGTATTATTCACGGTGTGGAAGTAATTTGAAGATTCAATAGAATTTAAATCTGTCACTGTCCTTAATCTTGGATTCCCATGTCTGTTGAAAACAGTCTATCATTCTTTGTTTGAATATTCTCAAGAACATTTGATAATGTCCAGTCATTCCATTTATATATACCTCCGAGAAACTATATGTCTAAACATGCTTTAAGAGATGACACCCAGTCATCAACTTTTGACTGTCTTTCTGCTTCAGCCTTCAGTGCTGAATTATGCTGCATTAAATATGTTTGGTGTGGTGAACGTGTTATGTCCATTTTCTGCAGAGAAAACCAGTATCGAACACTAGATATAATGCTATCTATATATAAAGGCTATCTATATATAAAGGGTATACCGGTCTAACCATATGCCATTGTGTTCGGAGTCCTCAAGCTGACACCCAAAATCTTTTTACATCCAAATAGTTGTGCAGATTCGATTGTTTTCAATTGAGTGACACCCCAGACTTCCGAAGCGTACAACAACATTGGTTTGACCTGTGCATCAAACAACTTGAAAAACATAGTTATATTCATGCCTCCCAAACTCCACATTGTTTTAAGAATATCAACGACTTTTGCTTTTGCCTCCGACCTACTTCTACAGCACATTCAGCTGATACTTTAGTTGTAAGAGTAAAGCCTATGTACCCATAACGATTCACAATCTCTACCTTATTTCCTTTATAAAACCGTTTTTCTGAACTTGAAAGATAACCTCCCTTTCTAAAATAATACCATAGCTTTTAGCTTTCCCTAAATTCACCTTGAGTCCTAATTTATCTGATGCGTTGGCTAAGTTATTCTATTGATTTTGTAATCCGACAGGGGTAGTAGATATGAGTACAATGTTGTCAGCAAATAACAAAAGAAACCATGTCTCCCTTATCTTGCCACCGCTTCAGCGACATCATATATTAATGAAGAAAAGATCAGGGGAGACAACAAACAACCCCGTTTCAGCCTGCATGGACACTCGAAGAAATCTGACACAGTTGCGTCCCATCTTACACATGCCTGAAAGGTACATCCTACAAAGAGTACATCCTACGTAACATGCGAATCATTTTAGTGGAAGTCTTAATCCTCTTAGCGTTTTCCAAAGACTATCTCTGTTAATTGTACCAAACGCTTTCATATAATCTATAAAGGCAACGTAAAATTTACCTTTCCATCTGTTTGATGTTAAACTAGTCTTTATCATTGATATTAAAGTGAAAATATGAGAGAGAGAGAACGAACGAACGAACGAACGAATTTTATTTTAAGAGGGTAGTGGATTAAGCATGAATACTTTTTTTACATCCAGCCCTCTGGGGGGAAAAAAATCGATATATAGTAAAAAGCAAATCAGAAAAAAATGCAACAATTCCTTGCATGGGAACCTTTGACAAAAAAGAAGATAGAAGAAAAAGAAACCAGTGAATACCACCACCACCACCACCACCACCAACAACAACAACAACAACAGCAACAACAACAACAACAACAACGAGAAAAGATGATCAGGGCAATAGGGGGGAGTGTGAAGAGAGAGAGAGAGAGAGAGAGGAGAGAGAGAGAGAGAGAGAGAGAGAGAGAGAGAGAGAGAGAGAGAGACCGACCGACTGACCGACCGACCGACCGACCGACTGGCGAAAGAAAGGCAGAGATAAAGGAAGAGAAAGACAATGAAGCAGATATAGATAATCACCTACGAAAAACTTTGAAAAAACACATTAATGGCACAGGATGATCACTGCAATTTGCGTAGAATTAAGTCAGCTTCGAACATCACATGTTTGTTAAATTGAATCTGAATTGAGAATTATCAATACATTTTCGGGTATAGTGCAGTCAAATCTGAGACATTCATAAGATATTTGTGAAAATTAGACTTGAACTTTTTAAAGTTTGATTGATTTTTAAGTTCTTCAGGAATATGGTTCCATAGCCAACCCCCGGAATACGCCAGGCTAGGCTTGTATAGATTAATCATGGCAAACGGGAGGTTTATTTTATGTGAATGTCGATAGTCGTTAAAAGTGAACATATTTGTTAGAGAAAGTGGAGCATTTCCATGGAGTACCTTATGCATAAAGAGTCCTTTATTGTATAGAAGTTTGGCTTTAAATGGGAGAATGCCTGATTGCTTATAGTCTGAATCTACCAGTGAAGATGGATGACCTAATGTTACTTTGACAGCTCTTTTGTGAAGGCTAATTAGTGGTTTGAGTGAATTCTTGCTCGCTGAGTCCCAAAGTGTTGAGGCATAGTCGATAATAGGCTGAATAAGAGTGAAAAAAAGTTTTCTTGCATGCAAATTTAAGAAGTTCTTAATCCTTTTTAGAAGATGTAGTTTTCTTGCAACGTTTTTAGATAAAGACTCTAAGTGTTTTGACCAAGTTAGATTATTATCTATTGTTATTCCTAAGACTTTGTGACTGGATACTTCTTCGATGGTTTCATTAGAAATACAAAGTACTGGTAGATTCTGGCTTAGAATTTGACGCTTCTGTCTAGTAGTTATCATCATGAATTTAGTTTTTTGAGGATGGATAGCCATGTGATTAAATCGTGTCCATTTAACCAAAAGATTGATGTTTTCTTGGATGTCACTGCAAACCTGTTGGCATCAGAATTACTTGTGTCTAAAGTTGTATCATCAGCGAACATTTCGCTGTTTATTTTCAAGTACAATGGCAGATCATTGATGTTAAAATGAAAACAACAGAGGACCTAATACTGACCCTTGTGGGACTCCAAATTTGTTGGGAAGAAAATTAGATTTGTATGTATTTACGGACACAATTTGTTGTCGGTTGGACAGAAAAGATGAAATCAGTTTCAGTGTTTTGTATGATAGCTTATACAAAGTTAGTTTTCTGAGTAAAAGTTCATGATTTATAACGTCGAAGGCTTTTGCGAAATCTACGAAGAGAATTCCTGAAAATTGTTTTGTAGTTCATGTTTAATAGCCATCTATTAGTCTAGTTAGCACTGTGTGGCATGAATGGTTTTCTCTGAACCCTGATTGATTTGGGTGATTAAATCGTATTTGACTGCATGGGAATGGAGACACTTACTGATGTGGAGTTCTAATGGCTTAGAAAGAACTGATAGAATCGAAATAGGTCTATAATTTGATGGATCAGTAGTGTTTCCTGATTTGTATATTGGTATGATTTTTGCCTTTTTTAAGGTATCTGGAAAGCATTGTTTATCTATACAGAGGTTGTAAATGTAAGTTAACATTTTCTGCGATAACGGGTGCGGAGAGCTTTAGAATTTTACCGTCTCTATACCGTCAATTCCACGAGTGGCTGTCTGTTTCAATCGCCTAAGTGACACGAAAACAGAATGAACATCTAGATGGCTGATATCTAAATCTGAATGGATATTTTTTCCCCTGCAGTATTTTTGTAATTCTTCTAGGTCATTATCATTTGATTTATCATCATGAATTATTTGATCTGTCTACTGTTGTAAAATGGTGATTTAGTTTACTGGCAGATATATCATTCATAATATTTGGAGCAGAGGAAACATGTTTATTTGTTAATCCATGGATGGCTTTCCATACGGACTTGCTGTCTTTCTTTTCACTAATTAAGTTTAAAATATATTCTTTTTCTCTGCTCTAATGAGAGAAGTTACTTTATTTCTTTGTTTTTTATATTCTTCACGAGGGCCATTTTTTAACAGGTACTCACTTTGGTAATAGCGTTCTGTATCTCATTTGTTAGCCAAGGAGGTTTTATCCGATATTTGACTCTTTTGGTTTGGAGCGGGGCATGTTTGTTGTATATACTATAGAAGATGGAGTACCAAGCTTCTAGAGCCTGATTGGGTTCTGTATATTGATACACTATATTTAGAGGTGAATTTAAAAGGTCAGAGATAAATTTGTCACGATCAAATTTTGAAAAGTTTCTAAAGGTAATCGTTTTATGGTTTAACCTTGGAATTTTGATACCCTTTTTTGACCAAGTGCAACAAATCGGGAAGTGATCACTGCATCCATAAACAGGTACACTTGTCTCAAGAATGGTTTCTGGATTTGTAACATATAAAATGGTCTATCAGTGTTTCAGAAATCTCAGTGACCCTTGTAGGAGTGTTGATTAGCTGAGTAAGACCAAGTGACTCAAAAACATAGTTCCACTGTTTATTTGATTTTAGTAGATCTATATTAAATCCCCTAATATCATGATGTCTTTCGATTCGTCATGTGCGTTTTCCATCATTAACATGAAACGGTCAACCCAGTCGACATGTTCAGCTGGATTTCTGTACAGAAAACATATAAGTATAGGCTTATTAAATTTAAGCTGGATCTCAATCCAGATTGTTTCTACATTAAACTGTTCTAAAAAAATGGATCCTCTGAAATTTTTACTGACTGATGAAGATATACAATAATACCAGTTTCCATGTTTTGTTTAGGATCTCTACGAACAACATTATAACCTGGAATTGCAGTGTCGTTATTTGATATTATACTGGACAGAGAGAGAGAGAGAGAGAGAGAGAGAGAGAGAGAGAGAGGAGAGAGAGAGATGAGAGAGAGAGAGAGAGAATGCGAATGCGAATGCGAATGATTTATTCAGATAAAGGCCATAGCCCATACTGAAGGGGTATGAGAATGAGAGAGAGAAGAGAGAGAGAGAGAGAGAGAGAGAGAGAGAGAGGAGAGAGGAGAGAGAGAGAGAGATAGAGGAGAGAGAGAGTAGTGTGTTCACAGTGGAATTCCAAGTGTGAGGATGCGACCTTAATACAACAATGCCCCCCCCCCCCCCCCATCACCCCCATTTACCTTTCTACCGACCAACCCGCACTCCCCCACCACCCCTTTTTCCCTCCCTCCCTCCTGCCTTCGCTCAACAAGGGAAAGTAATCCCCGGAGTCCCTCTCATCAGGTTTCCACCCCCACTAAATGTCTTGTTTGTTGTGATGTGGATAGCTTCTCGCTCACACCCACACTGTCACTGGAGGTCGACGGTTCTTGTTGTTGTGATGTGGATAGCATTATGGTACTTCTCGCTCACACCCACACTGTCACGGAGGTCGACGGTCTTGTTGTTGTGATGTGGATAGCTTATGGTACTTCTCGCTCACACCCACACTGTCACTGGAGGTCGACGGTCTTGTTGTTGTGATGTGGATAGCTTATGGTACTTCTCGCTCACACCCACACTGTCACTGGAGGTCGACGGTCTTGTTGTTGTGATGTGGATAGCTTATGGTACTTCTCGCTCACACCCACACTGTCACTGGAGGTCGACGGTCTTGTTGTTGTGATGTGGGGATAGCTTATGGTACTTCTCGCTCACACCCACACTGTCACTGGAGGTCGACGGTCTTGTTGTTGTGATGTGGATAGCTTATGGTACTTCTCGCTCACACCCACACTGTCACTGGAGGTCGACGGTCTTGTTGTTGTGATGTGGATAGCTTATGGTACTTCTCGCTCACACCCACACTGTCACTGGAGGTCGACGGTCTTGTTGTTGTGATGTGGATAGCTTATGGTACTTCTCGCTCACACCCACACTGTCACTGGAGGTCGACGGTCTTGTTGTTGTGATGTGGATAGCTTGTGGTACTTCTCGCTCACACCCACACTGTCACTGGAGGTCGACGACGTGGGCGTTCATGCATCATCGAGTACATCTACACTAATCAAATTCCATGCTCCGCTCGGCAGCAATTTTTTCCCCCTCAATGGAGTTCACACTCCAGTGACGAAGGGAGGAAAAACAAGGAGAGCTTTGGGGTCGGGGAGGGAGTGTAAAGTGTCGGAGTTGAGGGGGGGGGGGAGGTGTACTACATGTCTGAGCAGTGGAGAGTGAAGGGGGGGGAGGAGGTGGGCAGGGGTCACAACAGTTTCAGAACATCTCTCCTCCTCCCCTCCGCGCCCCAACCTTGTCACACACACACCACACACACACACACACACACACACACACACATACACACACACACACACACACACACACACACACACACATCAAAACCGCATTCAGGGTTCTCTCTCTCTCTCTCTCTCTCTCTCTCTCTCTCTCTCTCTCTCTCTCTCTCTCTCTCTCTCTCTCTCTCTCTCTCGAGTATTGTTTGCATATATCGTGACCTTACAAGGAGAGCAAAAGATGCTTTATTATGCAAAGTTATTTAAGCTGAAATGTGACTTTCACTCGTGCTTTTTAAAGTCATTTGACTCTCAGGTTCAATCTGTCGCTCAGTGTGGGGCAGAGTTATGGGGACTTGACAATGCAGCACATCATCGCAAAAACCTCCATCTGTCAGCTATGAAACGATTCTTTGGCGTTGAAATGCTAACACCTAACGACCCGGGGTATGGGGAAATAAATCAATATCCTATTTACATAGACTCCGCTATAAAGTGCATTAGGTTTTGGTTAAAACTAACCAGTTTGGACGAATGTAGATTACCTTATAAGGCCTGCAGAATGATTTTTGATTTGGATTTGCGAGGGAAGAAAAACTGGGCCTCAAATATTCGCAGTAAATTGTACATGTTTGGGTGTGGATTTGTGTGGCTAAATCAACGCGTGGAGGGAATTAACGAGTTTCGGATAAACTTTAAGGAAAGGTTGATTTCGTGCAGATGGCAAGGCTGGAATTTTCATGTTGATAATAAGCTTAGTGATAGGTTTAACGTTTACAGAACCATTTGTACTGTTCGTGACGTTAAAACATATTTATCGATCAATTTAGACAGGCATTGAAGATGCACCCTGACAAGATTTAGACTGGGAATTTCTAAAATCGCAGTACATCATATTCGCTACAGAGCACACAGTGAAAGCGAATTAATATGTCCACTTTGTCTAAAAGAGAAGGAGGGTGAGGTACATTTCGTTTTATGTTGTCCAGTTCTGTATGATCGAAGAGCACAGTACATTCTGCTGAAATATTACAAAGTGCCATTGCTTATGGCGAGTACGCACGAAAAACCAGTCAGGAATTTGTCAATGTATCTTCATAAAGCTCATAAAGTTCCATTCTCCACCAAAAATCGATTCAGTACAAAGGTAGTTCTTCCAAAACACTCCATATTCTGTTGACTGAGATTTTCAAACAATTGTAGTTTCATCATTCAAATTTGCTGTCTATGGGAAAATGTGCGACAGAAATGGTGTCCAGCTAAATCCCACAAAATATTAGTCTTCATGGAAATCCTTGTCCTCTTGCGGAATTCCGGGATCACATTTCCAGACTCACTCTGCTTTCAGAGACCTGTGCTCTGAGAGAGTACCTTGCAAAATGCTTTCAGGGAACCAACAATCAGAATGAAATATCGTTTTGATGATGACTTGTAATGTTTGTGTGTAGTATGTATGTGTGTGTGTGTGTGTGTGTGTGTGTGTGTGTGTGTGTGTGTGTGTGTGTGTGAATGTGTGAATGTGTGTGTGTGTGTGTGTGTGTGTGTGTGTGTGTGTGTGTGTGTGTTGTGAGTGTGTATGCATGTGTGTGTATATGTGTGTGTGCGTGTGTGTGTGTGTGTGTGTGTGTGTGTGTGTGTGTGTGTGTGTGTGTGTGTGTGTGTGTGTGTGTGTGTGTGTGTGTAACAGACAAACAGACAGACAGAATCACAAAAGAGAGACACGGGCAGAGAAAATATGTCTTTATATACGTGTGTATGTGTGTGCGCGCGCGCGCGCGAGCGCGTGCGTGCGTGCGTGTGTGTGTGTGTGTGTGTGTGTGTGTGTGTGTGTGTGTGTGTGTGTGTGTGTGTGCGTGTGCGTGCGTTTGTGTGTGTACACTTATGTAGAGAAATAGAGGCGAGCGCGTGCGCGCAGCGCACAGACAGACAGACAGACAGAAAGATGCAATGACAATGACAATGACAATGACAATGATTCTTTATTTTGTAACATTAAAAGTACTGCCTTAGTTAGCCATTTTTCATACTTACCGTTACTCTTCTACGAAGCTAGTACTAAACGATACAGCGTATGCATCAAAAGATGATTATACACACACAAAAAACAACAACAAAAAACAACCAAACAAACCAATAATAACAACCACCATCAAGAAGCAAGTACTGACATCATCAGTGAAAGAAGCAAATGAAAAAAGCAATGTAAAGTTCAACAACAATAAAAACAACTAACGACAAGAACACAGCGTCTATTGACGCAGAGCTGAAATGTCTTTGTGAGACAAACAAGATAATATAAAAAAAGAAGGCAAAAGAAAAAATAAGAAAAAAGAAAATAAAGGAAAGTATATAAAGAGACAGAGTGAAAGGTCTCTTGTCCGCAACTACACACACACAACACACACACACACACACACACACACACACACACACACACACACATACACACACACACGCGCGCGCGCGCGGAGGGGGGGGGGGGGGGGCGGAAGCACAAATACATTCAGGAACAACACTAGGCACCTGCTATAGGAGTTTAAGTTACAGAAGATGATCAAACCAAGTATCTGAAAGATTATCCTTGAAAGAGGAGAGCGTAGCCCTCGTTACAACAATTCTAGGGAGCGAGTTCCACAGAATATTCCTGAGAATGAAAAACTTGTTCTTAATATATCAGTTTTTTGTCTTGGTAACAATAACCTCTGGTTCGACCAAGAGTTGTACAGGATTTATTTTGTGAACAGTTTATATATGAAGGGAGGTTATTGTTTAAAACCTTGTACATCAGTATACCTTTGCTTACGCGGAGATGTTCCAATAGAGGTTGTGTCGATCGGTGCGGATCAGGCCAAATAAGTTTGTTCTGTCGATAGGTGAAGGTCAGGCCAAATAAGTTTGTTCTGTCGATAGGTGAAGGTCAGGCCAAATAAGTTTGTTCTGTCGATAGGTGAAGGTCAGGCCAAATAAGTTTGTTCTGTCGATAGGTGAAGGTCAGGCCAAATAAGTTTGTTCTGTCGATGGAGGTGGCAATAGTTGTTCGTCGTAGTGTCAGGCAAAAGTTTGGCTGCTCTCGAATAGAGGAAGTCTTCTTTTTCTTTCTTTCTACGTACGCAGGCTGATACTCTGCGGACACTGCCTGTATAGACAAGCAGTGGAGTTTTGTGTGTATGACTTTTTTTTTATCCCGCCATTAAGGCAGCCATGCTTCATCTTCAGGGAAGGTGCATGCTATGTGTAACGTGTCATCCATACCAACGGCCTAACTGGCCTTCTCTTCCGAAAGTTGGTGACGGGATTTTACGTGTGTGCAAGATGTTGTGCGCGCGTTCACACACGGAACCTCGGTTTATAGTCTCATTCGAAGGACTGTATGGGGAATGGAGTCAGAACCAATGTTAACTCCGAGGGAAATATCCCCCTGTACCGAAATTCAAACCCGCAACACCCAGGATCACGAGTCCGGCGCTCTACCAACTGAGCTATTCCGGCTCAAGAGGAAGTCTAATTTTTCAAAATATAACCAGCACAGTCATCCTATTCAGAGAGAGGCGCATACGCGAATATGTCCACACCACTGTACACTTTGAACTTCTGTCATTACCGACAGCTAAAGCAGAGCGCAAGATCTATATACATGCACTTCACTCACAATCTTTCATGCTGGGTTGACGTTGCTCGAATCGATTAGACAGCAGGTAACCATTAACTTGCAATCAAAATCTCCGTGATGAATCGAAACATTTTCCTATGTATGAAGAGGGAGAACAATATTACTGTAATTTCTGTGTCAGCTGAGCTGATGCCAGCAGCCATGCTTATCACCATGGTTACGAGGCCAAATGTGACTAAATGTGTGTGTGTGTGTGTGTGTGTGTGTGTGTGTGTGTGTGTGTGTGTGTGTGTGTGTGTGAGTGAGTGAGTGAGTGCGTGCGTGCGTGCGTGCGTGCGTGCGTGCGTGCGTGCGTGCGTGCGTGCGTGCGTGCGTTTGAGTGATAAATCGGACAGACATGGAAACGCAATCTAAAGTGATACATTGCACCTGATAAATGAATAATGAAACAACAACCATCATGTCTTAATTGGCATAATTGATTACAGACCTACAACCAACACGTCCTAACAAGCATGGAAGATAACAGAGCTACAACCAACACGTGTGCGTGTGCGCGCGTGCGTGCGTGCATGCGTGTGTGCGTGCGTGCGTGCGTCCGTACTTGTGTGTGTGTGTGTGTGTGTGTGTGTGTGTGTGTGTGTGTGTGTGTGTGTGTGTGTGTGTGTGTGTGTGTGTGTAAATAATCAGAACGGCACGGAAACGCAGTCTACAGTCATACATTGCATCTGATAACTGCATAATGATACGACAACCATTATGTCTGAATAGGCATAATCGTTATCAGAGCTACAACCAACACGTCCTAACAGACATGGAGGATGAAAGAACGGCAATCGAGATGTCCTAACAGGCATAAAATATAATACAGCTACAACCAACACGTCTTACCAAACGTAACATACAATAGAACTGCAGCCAACACACCCTAACGGTCATAACGGATGATGGAGACACTACAAACACGCCGTAAATCGCAATGAATAATTCGTGCGACAGCTGCCCACATGTTAACGTTAAAACACGTTCTAGCCGGCTTAAATTAATGTTGAACGACAATTAACACGTTCTAACAGGCTTAATGTTGAACTACAATTAACACGTTCTAATAGGCTTAATAATGTTGAACTACAACTATCACGTTCTAATAGGCATAATAATGTTGAACTACAATTAACACGTTCTAACAGGCATAATAATGTTGAACTACAATTAACACGTTCTAATAGGCTTAATAATGTTGAACTACAATTAACACGTTCTAACAGGATTAATGTTAAACTACAATTAACACGTTCTAACAGGCTTAATAATGTTGAACTACAATTAACACGTTCTAATAGGCTTAATAATGTTGAACTACAATTATCACGTTCTAACAGGCTTAATAATGTTGAACTACAATTAACACGTTCTAACAGGCTTAATAATGTTGAACTACAATTAACACATTCTAACAGGCTTAATAATGTTGAGGTACAATTAACACCTTCTAACGGCTGAACGTTAAACCACAATTCGGCCTATCACGTTCTAGCCAGCGTGATGTTGAACTGCAGTTAATACGTTCCAACAGGTTTACCATTGAATTGCAACACGTTTCAACGGTTTATTGCAAAGTGAGGCGCCTGCATGTGAAAATCTAAACGTATCTTGAAAAGTGTTTGAAAATACTCTGCCAAACAACATGGACAAACGAATCACAAGACAAAATACGTTTTGTCTTGTAATTTGTTTGCCCATGCTGTTTAGCGGAGTTATTTCAACCACTTTTCAAGATACTAAAATCAAGAACTAAAATAACCACTTTTAAAGAACTAAAATAATCACTTTTCAAGAACTAAAATCACTTTTCAAGAACTAAAATAATCACTTTGTAACAGGCTTTATACTGAACTGTAGTCAACACGTTGTAACAGGCTGAATGTTGAACTGCAATCAACACATTCTAATTGGTTTAATGTTGACTGCCATTAAGTCGTCATGACAGGCGTTTTGAATGCTACAATTGCCATCAAAACGCTCTATCAGGCTTAATGTAAAACTGCAATCAACATGCTACAATTGCCATCAAAACGCTCTATCAGGCTTAATGTAAAACTGCAATCAACACGTCGTAACAGGCGTAACAGATAATAGTACTACAATCAACACGTTCTATAGGACTGCATGATAAACCTGCAATCAACACGTTCTATAGGATTGTATAACAAACCTGCAATCAACACGTTCTATAGGAGTGCATAATTAACCTGCAATCAACACGTTCTATAGGAGTGCATAATTAACCTGCAATCAACACGTTCTATAGGAGTGCATAATCAACCTGCAATCAACGCGTTTTATAGGAGTGCATAATTAACCTGCAATCAACACGTTCTATTGGAGTGCATAATTAACCTGCAATCAACACGTTCTATGGGAGTACATTATTAACCTGCAATCAACACGTTCTATAGGAGTGCATAACAAACCTGCAATCAACACGTTCTATAGGATTGTATAATAAACCTGCAATCAACACGTTCTATAGGATTGTATAATAAACCTGCAATGAACACGTTCTATAGGAGTGCATAAATTAACCTGCAATCAATACGAAATATCAAGCGTAGTTCATAACAGAATTGCAGTCAACGTGCTGGCGGAAGTTTTTCACACTCCGTTGCCACAATCGCGGTGTTGCCCTACTGAAAGCGAGATCTCTTGAACACCTTTTTCAATGTGATGTCGACTTTCACAATGCCCTCTACAGTAACATGACAACATAACGCCATTTGAGGGTGACTGATGCTTATCGCTTGATGATGGTGTTGTTTGTGTAACTAGTGGCAGGACTCACAGAAAACATTGTTTCAGGGGAAACCAGAAGGGCGTTCGGAAGGGCACGGAACTCTGTCAGCGTCGGACAAATCCTGGATTCACCGCTCGAGTCATGAGTGGGAAAAAAATCTTCTCAGGGGAAGTGATAGCAAGGATAGGTTGAAAGAGTTCTTTCCCACAAATTTTCTTTAACAGGATATGGAAAAAAACACAAAATGTCGACTTTTATTTCATTAGAAAATGTCAACATTCCATGATTATATATCTGTTGATAGTCAGTAGAGTTATTTTACAAGTTCATGCCCAGAAGATGAACTGCAATAATATGTGTGGCATTTTTATTTCCTGAAAGACACAAATATTCTTCAGCTGAAGTAAGAGTTTATAGATAAAAGAACCGACCGACTAAGCTGTAATTATAAAAATATTAAACTAATCTGTTTTCAAGAGTAAATTCGATAGCCATGTCCCTTAAAACTCTTGCAATGATGACGTAAAACTCGATTATTTCAGAGATGTGATTGCGAACCGCCATACCACGATGAAAACACCGGTTCGTCCTATCACCAAAATTAACGCAGCGTCGGGTCTGGTCAGTACTTGGATGGGTGAAAAGTAACAAAGTCAAGTATATGCATGCACGCCCGTACTGTCATATAGAGGGCAGCTTTTCACCTGTTCATGGTGTTTCTCTGTGTTAACGGGCAAAACATTAGTAACCTGTTGTGTTTTCAGACACTGTATCGTCACTTGAAAAAAGCGTTGTCAAATTGTCCACAAATATCTGACAATGGGCAGGGACTGGTTTACAGCTCGCCTGGGTGTTAACTGTGATAACCATCACATTTCTCTCTTACTTTTGGGCAGTGATGAGGTTGTTTAGTTATTCCAATTCTCTCTCTCTCTCATTATTCCATTATTCAAACTTTTTTGAAAAAGAGGAATATCGCAAATGTCAACACACACACACGATGCTTGTGCACAAATTCGTCACTCACGCGCATGCACACTCAGGCAAGCTTGCATGCAACACCCACACGTACGCTACACACACGCACAAACCCGTGTTCACGCACGCACGAACACACACACACTTTTTGTCAAAAATTGTTTTAAGTGAAAAGACGTTAAACTAAAGAACGAACATACAAATGCGTGCATATTCGCGCGCTCACACACACACACACACACACACACACACACACGCGAGCGCGCGCGCATGTACATTATCATACACGCACGTACGTGAGAGAGCACACACCACACACACACACACACACACACACGCACACACACACTTTTTGTCTAAAATCATTTTAAGGGAAAAGACCTTAAATGGAAGAACGAACATACAAATCCACACATGCGCTCGCGCGCTCATATACACACACGCGCGCGCGCGCGCGCACACACCACACACACACACACACACACAGGGAGGGGACACAGAGTGTGAGAAGAGACAGACAGTTAAACAGGTAGACTGATAGCCAGATAGACAAACAGAGAGAGAGAGAGAGAGAGAGAGGTGTACACATTTTCCAACTCATCTTCCCTTCAACTGTCAAAAGACAGTAGCGATGTTCAGCACCGTTTTCACATACGTAATTAACAACGAGCAAACGTACCGGCAATTAACACCTTCGCGACTCAATAAGCATCGCCACTGCCAAATGGCATTCTCCTGTTGCCGAGGACGAAGGTAGCAAAACACTCAGAGTATCACCAGCCATGATTTGAGCGAAAGAGAAACAGGGGTGAGGGGTGAGTTAGAGGCGGTAGGTTGGAGGTAATGGCAGAACAGGTGGGATGGAAGTGAGATGGAGGGGGGGGGGGGGGGGGGGGGGCGGGGGAGGATAAGGGAGGAAAAACTGAAGGCGTGGTGTGTGGCTGGCATGCAAGGTGAGTGAGTTATCCACTACACCGTCCTGTGTCTGTGTACTGGCCACGTGCAAGTGATCACAGATGATTGCGCTGGTTCCGTGTACCAATCAGGGGAGATTTCTCACAATTTGACGAATTGCCTAGCGCGACAGGGAGGCTAACATTTATAAACAGAAGAAACAGAAACAAAACCAATGTTTAAAAGACCAACTTTTAAGAAAAAGTGTCTTCATATTTTATGTGTTTATTTTATTCAGTTTCTTTCTCATAAACATCTACTTCACCTTTGCTACAAATAAGAGTTCCCAGTCTGCAGTGACTGGTCCACAACACGGAAGGAATTCCCAGTCTGCAGTGATTGGTCCACAACACAGCAGGAATTCCCAGTCTCCTCTGATTGGCCCACAACACAGCAGGAATTCCCAATCTCCTCTGATTGGTCCACAACACGGCAGGAATTCCCAGTCTGCAGTAATTGGTCCACAACACGGCAGAATTCCCAGTCTCCTCTGATTGGTTCACAACACGGCAGGAATACCCAATCTCCTCTGATTGGTCCACAACACAGCAGGAATTCTCGGTCTCCTCTGATTGGTCCACAACACGGCAGGAATTCCCAGTCTCCTAAATGCCACTGAGGGCAAAAGAAAGGAGCCAAAGGAGGGAGGGGAGGGGGGGGGGGGGGGGGGAGTTAAAAATAAATCAAATCCCAACAGACGTAAAAGGTTTCTTTTTTTTTTTTTTTTTTTTTTGCTCAAACGGTTGTCATACTCTTTTGGTCTTCGCGCGCGCGCCTCTGAACTCTTTGGTAAAGGAAGCGCCGAGGGGGTGACGGACGAGGTTTTTTCACACGACAAGAGAACGCCATCTTGGCGTTAACGGTGCATGTCGCGTCGCGAAGGTGTTAATTGAGAGGCTGTATGCGCACTGTTCTTTTGTCATGAAACGGTCATGGGCATCAGTGTACTTACTCTCTCTCTCTCTCTGTCTCTGTCTCTCTCTCTCTCTCTCTCTGTCTCTCTGTCTCTCTCTCTCTCTCTCTCTCTCTCTCTCTCTCTCTCTCTCTCTCTCTTCTCTTTCAAGCGCACTGTGTGTGTGTGTGTGTGTGTGTGTGTGTGTGTGTGTGTGTGTGTGTTGTGTGTTGTGCGTGTGTGCGTGTGTGTGTGTGTGTGCGTGCGTGCGTGCGTGCGTGCGTGCGTGCGTGCGTGCGTGCGTGCGTGTGTGTGTGTGTGTGTGTGTGTGTGTGTGTGTGTGTGTGTGTGTGTTTTGGGGTCGAAAGGAAAAAGAAAAATGAATACTGAATCACGCACGTGTGTGAGTGTGACTGTTTTGTTGTTGTTTGTTGTTTGTTGTTGTGTTGTTGTTGTTTGTGTGTGTGTGTGTGTGTGGTGTGTGTGTGTGTGTGTGTGTGAGAGAGAGAGAGAGAAGAGAGAGAGAGAGAGAGAGAGAGAGAGAGGAGAGAGAGAGAGAGTTAAATGTCGACGCACTGAACCACCCATAAATCAATCAATCAGCGGAGCACGCCATCATGCAATCGCTATTTTCTGTCCCACGCTGCCATTGCAGAAATCAAGAGAAAACAGTGTAGCTTTCATGTGTTTGTTAGTTTCACCCATGGGTATCCATTCACTGATTCAGGCAGATATTTCTGATTCATTTTCATTCAGTCACTGTTTCCTAGCAGCCCCTTCCCATCTCTAACCCCCTTCCCTTCAGTCCCACCTTACCGCTCAAAGTGAGCGCGTGCACACCCACCACACACACACACACACACACCCACACACACACACACACACACACACACTCACACACACACTTTGTGTTTATCTTTTCTATGATCAGCAATAGCTGTGTTGTTATTTCTTCATCTACATACATGAAATGTCATGAGGTCTTCTCTGCAACATGTTTTTATTCTTGTCGACGAACGCTCCCGTCAAATCTAGGTCCAGCACAACTCATTATAAACGTACGCTCTGCTCATTGAGAATCTGTGTTCAATTGCTATTTGACACCCGGTTACTCATGCCTTGATGTGTGATCATATCCACAAAACAGGTTGTGCCTGTCGATTGGTCTGGCAAAATTGCAAAAGCACGCAAGAAGTACGCAAAAAAGTACGCAAGCGATTTGAACGAAATGTGGTGGAAAGATGGATTGTGTTTCCACAACGACGCTGTGATATCTTGGTGCGGATCTGGGCCACACGCGGATCCAGGAAGAGTCTTCCCCCCTCGCTTTCTGTCCAGGAAGAGTCTTTTTCCCCTGACTTTCTGTCCAGGAAGAGTCTTTTCCCCCTGATCTTTTCCTGTTCTGTCCAGTAAGAATCCATTCCCCTCGCTTTCTGTCCAGGAAGAGTCTTTTCGCCTCGCTTTCTGTCCAGGAAGTCTTTCCCCCTAACTTTCTGTCCAGGAAGAGTCTTTTCCCCTAACTTTCTGTCTAGGAAGAGTCTTTCCCCCTCACGTTCTGTCCAGGAAGAGTCTTTCCCCCTCACGTACTGTCCAGGAAGAGTCTTTCCCCCTCACGTTCTGTCCAGGAAGAGTCTTTCCCCCTCACTTTCTGTGCAGGAAGTCTTTCCCCCTAACTTTCTGTCCAGGAAGAGTCTTTTCCCCTAACTTTCTGTCCAGGAAGAGTCTTTCCCCCTCACGTTCTGTCCAGGAAGAGTCTTTCCCCCTCACGTTCTGTCCAGGAAGAGTCTTTCCCCCCTCACGTTCTGTCCAGGAAGAGTCTTTTCCCCTCGCCTTCTGTCCAGGAAGAGTCTTACCCCCTCACTTTCTGTAGCACTGCCAGACAAGGCCTTGTTGGACATGTCGCAAAGTTTTGGCGAAATAACGCATGGATCTGAAAGGGAGGTAGGGTGGAGTCAGGTTTGATGGATGTATTAATCTCTATACGAACCTGTAACAGGTAGTGTGGGTGTGGACATCAGTCCTAATGCCGTGAGGAAAGAAGTCAATGACAAGGCTGGAGCCCTTCTCATGGGAGTGTGTCTGATTCCTCACTGGAATTGCCCTTCTCATGGAGTGGGTCTGATTCCTCAATGGGAATTGCCCTTCTCATGGTGTGTGTCTGTCTGATTCCTCACTGGGAATTGCCCTTCTCATGGTGTGTGTCTGTCTGATTCCTCACTGGGAATTGCCCTTCTCATGGAGTGTGTCTGATTCCTCACTGGAAATTGCCCTTCTCATGGAGTGGGTCTGATTCCTCAATGGAAATTGCCCTTCTCATGGTGTGTGTCTGTCTGATTCCTCACTGGAAATTGCCCTTCTCATGGAGTGGGTCTGATTCCTCAATGGGAATTGCCCTTCTCATGGTGTGTGTCTGTCTGATTCCTCACTGGGAATTGCCCTTCTCATGGAGTGTGTCTGATTCCTCACTGGGAATTGCCCTTCTCATAATGTATGTCTGCCTTGATTCCTCACTGGGAATTGCCCTTCTCAGGGTGTGTGTCTGCCTTCATTCCTCACTGGGAATTGCCCTTCTCATGGTGTCTGTCTGATTCCTCACTGGGAATTGCCCTTCTCAGGTGTGTGTCTGATTCCTCACTGGGAATTGCCCTTCTCATGAAGTGTGCCTGTTTGATTCCTCACTGGGAATTGCCCTTCTCATGGAGTGTGCCTGCCTTGATTCCTCACTGGGAATTGCCCTTCTCATGGAGTGTGTCTGCATTGATTCCTCACTGGGAATTGCCCTTCTCATGGAGTGTGTCTGATTCCTCACTGGGAATTGTCCTTCTCATGGTGTGCGTCTGATTCCTCACTGGGAATTCCCCTTCTCATGGTGTGTGTCTGTCTGATTCCTCACTGGGAATTGCCCTTCTCATGGTGTGCGCCTGATTCCTCAATGGGAATTGCCCTTCTCATGGTGTGTGTCTGTCTTGATTCCTCACTGGGAATTGCCTTCTCATGGTGTGCGTCTGATTCCTCAATGGAATTGCCCTTCTCATGGTGTGTGTCTGTCTTGATTCCTCACTGGGAATTGCCCTTCTCATGGTGTGTGTCTGTCTGATTCCTCACTGGGAATTGCCCTTCTCATGGAGTGTGTCTGATTCCTCACTGGGAATTGCCCTTCTCATGGTGTGTGTCTGTCTGATTCCTCACTGGGAATTGCCCTTCTCATGGGGTGTGTCTGATTCCTCACTAGGAATTGCCCTTCTCAGGGTGGTGTCTGATTCCTCACTGGGAATTGCCCTTCTCATGGTGTCTGCCTTAATTCCTCAGTGGAAATTGCCCTTCTCATGGTGTGTGTCTGTCTGATTCCTCACTGGGAATTGCCCTTCTCATGGAGTGGGTCTGATTCCTCACTGGGAATTGCCCTTCTCATGGTGTGTGTCTGTCTGATTCCTCACTGGGAATTGCCCTTCTCATGGAGTGGGTCTGTCTGATTCCTCACTGGGAATTGCCCTTCTCATTGAGTGTGTCTGATTCCTCACTGGGGAAATTTCCCTTCTCGTGGTGTGTGTCTGTCTGATTCCTCACTGGGAATTGCCCTTCTCATGGTGTGTGTCTGTCTGATTCCTCACTGGGAATTGCCCTTCTCATGGTGTGTGTCTGTCTGATTCCTCACTGGAATTGCCCTTCTCATGGAGTGTGTCTGATTCCTCACTGGGAATTGCCCTTCTCGTGGTGTGTGTCTGATTCCTCACTGGGAATTGCCCTTCTCATGGTGTGTGCCTGTCTGATTCCTCACTGGGAATTGCCCTTCTCATGGTGTCTGCCTTAATTCCTCACTGGGAATTGCCCTTCTCATGGTGTCTGCCTTAATTCCTGACTGGGAATTGCCCTGCTCATGGTGTCTGTCTGATTCCTCACTGGGAATTGTCCTTCTCATGGTGTGTGCCTGTCTGATTCCTCACTGGGAATTGCCCTTCTCATGGTGTCTGCCTTAATTCCTCAGTGGGAATTGCCCTTCTCATGGTGTCTGCCTTAATTCCTCAGTGGGAATTGCCCTTCTCATGGTGTCTGCCTTAATTCCTCACTGGGAATTGCCCTGCTCATGGTGTCTGTCTGATTCCTCACTGGGAATTGTTCTTCTCATGGTGTGTGTCTGCCTTAATTCCTCACTGGGAATTGCCCTTCTCATGGTGTCTGCCTTAGTATTCCCCTGGGAATTGCCCTCTCATGGTGTCTGCCTTAATTATTCACTGGGAATTGCCCTTCTCATGGTGTGTGTCTGATTCCTCACTGGGAATTGCTCCTCTCATGGTGTGTGTCTGATTCCTCACTGGGAATTTCCCTTCTCATGGAGTGTGTCTGATTCCTCACTGGGAATTGCCCTTCTATAGTGTGTGTCTGATCCTCACTGGGAATTGTCCTTCTCATGGAGTGTGTCGCCTTGATTCCTCACTGGGAATTGCCCTTCTCATGGTGTGTGCTTTATACCTCACTGGGAATTGTACTTCTCATGGTGTGTGCTGATACCTCACTGGGAATTGCCCTTCTCATGGTGTCTGCCTTAATTATTCACTGGGAATTGCCCTCTCATGGTGTCTGCCTTAATTATCACTGGGAATTGTCCTTCTCATGATGTGTGTCTGATTCCTCACTGGGAATTGCTCCTCTCATGGTGTGTATCTGATTCCTCACTGGGAAATGCCCTTCTCATGGAGTGTGTCGTCTGATTCCTCACTGGGAATTGCCCTTCTCATGGTGTATCTGCCTTGATTTCTTACCGGGAATTGCAGCCCAGAATCATCCACTCGTCAAAGAAGTCCAAAGTTCCAGGTCGGTGGTTCACTGTCCAACGAGATTTGTTCACCAAGTCCCCGCCACTAGACCGGTGTAACTGGCGTTATATTCGATTAAGTAACAGACCGAGCTCATCGGTGCATGTGCAGTGAGGCAGGTCGCACACACCGAGGTCCCTCGGTGCATGTGCACGTGAGGCATGAAGCAACACACCAAGCTAATCGGTGCATTAGAAAAGTAGTTACAGACTCAGAATCAAAAACTTACTGGAGAATATTTCGACAGGATCGCCCTGTCTTCTTCAGCTCACGTTGCTGTTGTGGCAGCGAGGCTTGCTTTTTTTTATTCTGAGTCTGTAACTACTTTCTAATGTCGAATCCAGAATCCAGAAAACCTATATTCTTATTTAATCGGTGCGTGTGCACGTGAGGCATGAAGCAACACACAGAGCTCACCGTGCATGTGTACGTGAGCACGAAGCAACACACCGAGCCCATCGGTGCATGTGCACGTGAGGCATGAAGCAACACAAAGCGCATCGGGGCATGTGCACGTGACGCAGGTCCAGAAGCCACGGCCACTGCACAGCTGAAGTTTCCAGCAACAAACTGTACACACATCGGTTTTTGTCAGTGTAACGTGCTGTACACACATCGGCTTTGTCAGTGTAACGTGCTGTACACACATCGGCTTTTGTCAGTGTAACGTGCATGTACACACATCGGCTTTGGTCAGTGTAACGTGCTGTACACACATCGGCTTTGGTCAGTGTAACGTGCTGTACACACATCGGCTTTGGTCAGTGTAACGTGCTGTACACACATCGGCTTTGGTCAGTGTAACGTGCTGTACACACATCGGCTTTGGTCAGTGTAGCGTGCTACACACATCGGCTTTGGTCAGTGTAACGTGCTGTACACACATCGGCTTTGGTCAGTGTAACGTGCTGTACACACATCGGCTTTTGTCAGTGTAGCGTGCTGTACACACATCGGCTTTGGTCAGTGTAACGTGCTGTACACACATCGGCTTTGGTCAGTGTAACGTGCTGTACACACATCGGCTTTGGTCAGTGTAACGTGCTGTACACACATCGGCTTTGGTCAGTGTAACGTGCTGTACACACATCGGCTTTGGTCAGTATAACATGCTGTACACACATCGGCTTTGGTCAGTGTAACGTGCTGTACACACATCGGCTTTCGTCAGATGACAACGTCATGCAGGAACATGACAACTGAAATCACATTATAAACATGTGGTTCCCTCTTGTGGTGATACGCTTCGCCCGTGAAAAGAAAATCCCTAAATTTACACATGACAAGTTGTGATGATAGAAAGGATGTCTAACAGAACATGACACAAAACAATTATGATAGTACAGTTCAATAAAGTACAACGCAACACAACGCAATAATACAACATACACGAGCGCGCGCGTAAGGGCTCGCACGCACGCACGCACGCACGCACGCGCATACACGCACGCACTAGAGCGTGCGGACGCGCCCACGTACGCACACACATGCGCGCGCGCACGCACACACACACACACACACACACACACACACACACACACACACACACACACACAAAACAATGCAGTACACTGCTAAACAAACAATACACAAATACGGTATGACGCAACACGAAACGTTACAACACGTTGCATTTAAAAACAAACCCCACACTACAACGCAACTGTCATTCTATGCACTATGACGTCAGCGCACGAGCCAAGGGTCATTTTACAGACGTAGGCTCTCGGGTTGACTTTTGGCTCCTTGAACCACCTCACGGGTCAAAGGGCAGATTGGGGGGAAGGGGGAAGAAGGGGAGAAGGGGAGAGCCCTGTATGTCTACATATCCCGAGACAGCCGCTGTGGAGTGTAGCCACGTAATCAGGCGTATCCCGCCATGCACTGCGCTGTCCCAGGTCACACTGGGGGCGCTGACAGCAACTGACAGGGGAGACAAGCAGCGAGGATCTCCATGGCGGTGTGATCCGATTACCGCTCGGCAGTTCCTCGGGCTGTCCCCTCCCTGAAGACCCCCTTGGTCCGCCTTGTTCCCAGACAGACAGGCAGACACCAGCGTGTGTATGTTGGGAAGAGGGTGGGCAGGCTGGGGGTGGGGGTGGGGGGAGGGTGCAGGCAGGAGGGAGGGGAAGGTGAACGTGGCACTGGTAACTCCATCATAGGATTGCGACTTTTCACGTGGAATATATTTCAACTTCCTGAAAATGTTAAAAATGTTCTAACAGACAAGGAAATGCACAGAAACGCAAAACAAACCAGAGAGAGAGAGAGAGAGAGAGAGAGAGAGAGAGAGAGAGAGAGAGAGAGAGAGAGAGAGAGAGAAAGACAAGACAAGACAAAATTCTTTATTTACGAGGATAATAGATAAGCACTAACGTGCTTTTTTACATCCAGTCCTCGCCCTGAGTAGGGACTACAACATGCAGTGAAATCAATTAATGTAAGAAATCAAAGAAGCAAGCAAAGCGGTCATGTAATCATAGAGGAACATCAAATGAAAACAGAAGATAAATGAAAACACCAAAAAAAAAATAATAACAAACAAAACAACAATAAAAATAATAATAACAAAATAAAATAAAAAAATAAAAAAATAAAAAAATCAACAAAAAAAAAATCAAAATGAGAATAACAATAGTGAAGGGGAAGGAGAGAGTGGGGGTAGGGAGTGAGGTGGGCTGGGGAAACATATGTAAGTGTACTACAACGTACAAGATGGCATGTATGAAAACAGACAGTGAAGTGAATATGACAAAGTGCGTACATATTTTTGAACACACAAATACACGCACGTTCGCACGCATAGAGAGGGGGAGAGAGAGAGAGAGAGAGAGGAGAGAGAGAGAGAGAGAAGAGAGAGAGAGGAGAGAAGAGAGAGAGAGAGAGAGCAAGGCACAACATGTATTCATTTTTCGCAAGGCATGAAAATACGTAAGAAGAGAGAGAGAGAGAGAGAGAGAGAGAGAGAGAGAGAGAGAGAGAGAGAGAGAGAGAGAGATGTGTGGGTGTGGTGTGTGTGTGTGGTGTGGTGTGTGTGACGGGGGGGGGGGGGGGGGAGGGAGGGGGAGGGAGAAAGAATGAAAGAATGGTGCTCGGTACTTATCCTTGGAATTTATTAGTTTGTTGTAAAGTTAGTCCCTTGCGGATTCATTCCAAGAACTGGCCCTCAGCACTTGTGTCTTAAGAGGTTATCTTTTTATATTTTCTACTTTTCACAAGAAAATGTAGCTTGTTTTGCTCTTTCATGATTTTCGTTTGCTTCTTAGGAGGCACCTTTGGTTGGTTTTTCGAAAACTCAACAAACATACTACGGTATTGCACACCAGCCTTTTCTGGGATAGCATTCTTCTTAAAACCGAAAAGGCAGAGGAGTCAAATTAGCACTTTCCGCGGTCACTGAGAGAAAACAATCAGGTTTCGAAATATCGGTATCTGACCAGGAGTTATATGCTTGTGAGTTTCCTCCCCATTGGAGATTGTCTCCCCCTTGGAGACTATAAGCTTGCAGAAGGCTCATTTTGAGAAGCATTTATTTTATTTTTCCCCATTCACCCACTCAAGCACATACTGTTAGTTAGGCAGAATTATCTACCACTGCAGATATGAATGCTTATCTCCCCTATTTCTTCAATCTAAGACATAAGAGCAAGCTTTGTTATAATTCAATATTTCTTGCAGTCATTGCAACACCAAGCTGCTCTGTAAGTTGCTGGAATGGTGCTCGGTATTTATCCTTGGAATTTATTAGTTTGTTGTATATATATATATATATATATAGAGAGAGAGAGAGAGAGAGAGAGAGAGAGAGAGGAAACACATTGTAAATGATTTTTTTAAAGCAAGGAACACAAATTAATGAATGGACTTAGAAAACACATGAAACAATGAAGGACGAAAAAATGAAAAAAAAAGCCAGAAACACGTGACAGACGAACCGAACACATGGACAAAGGACGGGGAAAAAAGCCAGAAACACGTGACAAACGAACCGAACACATGGACAAAGGACCAAAGATAGCCAGAAACACGTGACAGACGAACCGAACACATCGACAAAGGACGGGGAAAAAAGCCAGAAACACGTGACAGACGAACCGAACACATGGACAAAGGACGCAAAGAAAGCCAGAAACACGTGACAGACGAACCGAACACATGGACAAAGGACGCAAAGAAAGCCAGAAACACGTGACAGACGAACCGAACACATGGACAAAGGACGCAAAGAAAGCCAGAAACACGTGACAGACGAACCGAACACACCAACAAAGGACGAAAACAAAGGAAGACATGTAATACGGCTGTGAAGGAGCAGCTCACCAAAGGTTTGACTCTTTGTCGCTCACACCAACCAGGATCCCCAGGACTGCAAGGGGATCAGTAACGGGAGGGGACCACATCACATGTGGATAGGGATTTTCTTTCTTAGTGGAGGACGGGAATGCCGGGGTTAAGGAAAGGGGATTGAGAGAAGGGAGGTGGAACATGGGGACGGGATGGCGGTGGGGGATGGGGAGGGGGATGAAAGGGAAGGGGGGGGGGGGGGGGGGGGGGCGGGGAGGGGAAGCATTGATACCGAGTTGGGAATGAGCAGAAAATGGTAGCACAAGACTCGTTAGCGTACACACACACACACACACAACGCACACACACACACACACACACACACCACACACAACACACACACGCACACACATCACATCACATCACATCACAGTTGGCAAACATGACAACCAGGCAGCAGCAGCAGCAGCAGTATCAACAGCAGCGAAAAGCAGTGCATGGAACGAACGGATGCGAGCTAAGCGGATTCCCCTGAGGAAAGCCACAGCAGAGAGTCTGCACCGTGTTGCAGGGAGAACACCTCAACCCACGTGCTCGGCGGTGCGCTGAGCGGATCAGATGGCCCAACAAGTGCGACCTGACGATGTGTGGCATGTTTCTCACGCCATTGAGCACGAGGGAGGAGACATGGGAGGGGCAGCTGTCATCCTCCTCTCTCGTCATTGTGGCTTTTTTCTTTCTCTTCTTCTTCTTTGGCTCCAGACGTTTTGCTAGTTGAGGACCATTTCGGGAGACAAGGGGGGGGGGGGGGGGGGGGGGGGGGGGGGGGGGGGGTGAGGGAGGAGGGGAGGAGGAGGGGGGGGGTGAGCTGGAAGCGGGGAAGTTAAGGGAATGGAAATGTTGTGACACAAATCTCTGTGACAGAAAGGGAGGCAGAAGGTAGGTGATGAAATGCGACGTTTATGACAGAGAGTGACGTGGTGAACGGAAGAGGAATGAGAGACAGAGAGTGACGTGGTGAACGGAAGAGGAATGAGAGACAGGAAGAAGTAAGGAAAAAGAGGAAGAACAGAGGGCGCACAAAGAGACAGACGGACAGACAGACAGACAGAGACAAAGAGACAGAGAGAGAAGAGGGAGGAGGGAAGGTGACAAGGTGGTGGGGCATGAATGCGGCGCAAAGAGACGGTGGAGTCAATGACAGCCAGTGCAAAAAGGAAGGGAAGGGGGGGGGGGGGGGGGGGGGGGTGGGGGGGGGTAGAGGGGTCATAGGGTCAGAGGGCGAAAGCAAGTTGCATGACGAGAAATAAAGAGGGGAGGGTGGGTGCAGGCAACGGGGGGAGGGGCACCTTAGCCTAGGTTCTGCACTTAGCCTTGGTCTTCACCTTAGCCTAGGTCTTCACCTTAGCCTAGGTCTTCACCTTAGCCTAGGTTTTCACCTTAGCCTTGGTTTTCACCTTAGCCTAGGTCTTCACCTTAGCCTTGGCCTTCACCTTAGCCTTGGTCTTCAATCTGCAGTGACGTTGGCATAAGCACAGAAGCTGTCACGTTCAGCAGTGACCAACACAATAACCCCCAGTCACAAACACAGAAGTCTGTCACGTTCAGCAGTAACCAACACAATGACTCTCAGTCACAAACACAGAAGTCTGTCACGTTCAACAGTGACCAACGCAATAACTCTCAGTCACAAACACAGAAGTCTGTCACGTTCAGCAGTGACCAACACAATGACTCCCAGTCACAAACACAGAAGTCTGTCACGTTCAGCAGTGACCAACACAATGACCCCAGTCACAAACACAGAAGTCTGTCACGTTCAGCAGTGACCAACACAATGACCCCCAGTCACAAACACAGAAGTCTGTCACGTTCAGCAGTGACCAACACAATGACTCCCATCACAACCAACCAACAGTACGTGTTCGAGGCAACAGTCAGTTAATATCAGCCAGTGTTTTCAGAGTTACTATCGTTCTCCTTCTAGGAAGTTGAGTCAAGTCGTTCGGAGAAAGAACGAGGCCTATAGGCGGGCACCGTCCATCCAGTTAAAGAAAAAATGAGAATATTAATGCAGATCAAAGGTTGTCTCCACCACAAAAAAAAAATCCAAATGATTTCACGCAAAGCAAAAAAAAAAAGTTGTTAAGAAAACAAACATACATGGGAGATGAGATGTGTTGGACATATGAACCAGCAGCAGAAAACAGCGCAGAATGTTCTTTAAACAACACAAAATACAAGAAGAACAACAACAGCAATGATAGGAAAACAAAGAGATGCTTTCTGATTCGGTGTGCATGCACGGTTATGGTCTGAAAAAGCACAAAACAAAAAACAAAAAAATATATATATTATATAATGTGTTATGTTAACTGGGCCCAAAAGTTTAATGCTAAGTAAACACAGTGACTCTTAACTCCCATAGAAAAACAATTATAGCCCCGTAAGTCCAAATCGAGATCGCTCGCAGAACCCATTCACCACACGCGCGCGCGCACACACACACACAAACACACACACACACACACACACACACACACACACACACACACACACACACACACACATACACGCACGCACGCACGCACGCACGCACGCACGCACGCACGCACGCACGCACGCACACACACACACACACACACACACACACACAAGAGGCACACCGAACAAACAAGGATACGTGTTCTCCCTCCCCCCCCCCCCCCCCCCCCCCCCCCATCCCCCCTGCCCAAAGTGCCAAACTTAAAACCTCGTATTAAAAACAACACTAAAGATAAAAAAAAATGAAACGACAAGACCGAAACAAAAAATACAGAGTGCCTCTAAAATTAGAACATGATGAAGAGTGTGTTTGTCATAAGGAATTGTCAGCGTTTACGATCAAAAGACAAAGAAGCGCTACAGGTTTGAAACAAAAGAGATGATGAAGAGTGTGTTTGTCATAAGGAATTGTCAGCGTTTACGATCAAAAGACAAAGAAGCGCTACAGGTTTGAAACAAAAGAGATGATGAAGAGTGTGTTTGTCATAAGGAATTGTCAGCGTTTACGATCAAAAGAAGAGAATGTAAATATGTTTGTTCACGACCACCCATGTGATTGTGCCTGAAAACCCCCTTTTTCACATACAAATCACGTCCATCACATATCAGTTTTGGCCAAAATTAACACCTGTTTTTAAACAAAATTAACCCCTCAAAACCTCTAAATATTGACGAAATCAGTATATTGAAACGGGGGTTTCCGCGCAGAATAACATGGGCCATCGTGAACAAACATATTTACATTCTCTTACAGGGACATGAAAAATCTAATGGTTCACAGTACGCTCTGACTGAATTAGCTTGTACTTAACTTAAGAACCTAACTAGTACTTACTTAAGAACATAACAAGAACCTAACTAGTACTTAACAAGAACTTATAATTTACTTACACTTTACTTATAATTTACTTACACTTGCCTTAAAAAGTACTTTCTATAACTAACTTAACTTGTACTTATCTAGTTCTTAACTTGTACTTTATCTAGTTCTTTAAAACTATTCCATAGAAAATGGATCTACTGCAGGAGGTTGCACTTTTTTTGCAGAAGGCGGTTCTTCTTCTTTTACTGTGGGGGCTTGCGGCTTTGTTGTTATTTATGGTGTTAGGTATTTGTATGCTAAAAACCCACCCCAGCAACAACAGCAGCCCCCAATACATAATGATACATCTTATCGTTTGATTGTGTTGTTGTTAATTGTGTTGTTGTTGGTGGCGGCAATGCTGTATTACTATCTAACAATTTTTGTTTTGCTGACTGGTTTGATTTTCTCAGTCTGTTCCATTCAGCTAGTTTACGCCCCGCCTCAACACGTCCAGGACTTTTAGACTTAGTAACATTACTCACTTGCGGCACATTCACTTGTGGTACATTTACTTGTGGTACATTCTGCTCCTGTGGACTGTCCTGTGGCGTCTTCTTCTCCTGATCGCTCATTTTTTTTTATTACGATTAAATTTAATATGATCAAAATTAATATGATTAAAAGTAATTAATCCCATGATGAATGGGCATAACATCGTCCCAAATCTGTAGTACATGTCACATGCAAGAGTTTCTAGTGACTTGTTTAAAACCGGATCTTGTGATAAGTCGTATTTTAAATCTTCTTCTGAATCAACCGGCGCTATCTTACTTACTAACTTAGCATATAGACTAATCATTGTCTGGCCCACCGATCTAACCATTTTTGACCCTAACTGCGCTTCGTACCTAGCGTAGTACTTCTCAACGTCTGATGTAGACAGTTGTTGGATTTGTTCAATACTTAGTTCAACACCTAAATACTGTCTAGTTTTTCCACAAGCGGCCAGAGAATATAATCTTTCTTTATGGCAGTGGTCTACGGAGTAGTTTGCTTGCTCCTCACACTTTAATAGCTCGTCACAATCCATTTTTAAAACAATAAAAAATATATAATACTTTTAAAACCATGTGTTTAACGCTGGTTAATTATGCAGTGCCTATCGCTGGTGTTATAGTCTATTCAACCCTTGCAAAATGCTTGTTAGGGATAAAACCGCCCAACATGGGAAAGATAGAAGATTCGCCAAAACTAGTTGCAACCTTATTTTTAGCTTTAACAACAAAAGATTATATGATTAAAAAGCACATAGACAGCCTTTCGTATTATGATTATTTTAATTATTTTTTAGTTAATAAAAAGATGAGTGAAAAAAAGATTATCAATACGATTTACCATTCTGCTGTAATTAGCGGCATTAGTATAGGCTATAGCGTGCTAGCAAAAAACATGTTTAAAATGAAGCCGGCGGATCTAGGAAGGTTAGACATTGAGGATGTTGTTAAGGTTATCGTTGTAATTACTGCAGGCATTGCGTCAAAAGACTTTCTTGTTACACAGGGGATTATCCCAGAAAATGTTAGTTCATAGAAAAGATTAATTCTAGAAAATATTAATTTATAAAAAGATGGCAGGAGTAGTTATGATGGTAGAAGGAGCTATTGTTAATGCCTTAGCCTTCTCTGGAAGCAATTATATGTTTAGTAAATTGCGGTCTTATGAAGAGAGAGAACGTCATAACAAGGCAATAGAAGATTTAGCTAAGGCAAGAGACGCTTACGAGAAAAGACGAATTGCTCACTTAGACTTTATTAATAAAAAGTTAAAGAGAACAGGGACATGCAGAGCACACATTTACAGACGTTGATGACGCAATGAATGAGTATTACTTAGTGACAGGAAAGAAGTTTCTAACATCACCCCCGCCAGAACTGTCTGACTTTTATGAACCGTCAGAAGAACAGAAAATAGCAGAAATTGGTTTATTTGTGGGTGCTATGGGAGCAATCTATATTCTTGCACAAACAATCTAAAAAACAATTAAAAATACAATTAAAATACAGCCCTTCTTATGGACAATACGAAGTACAATCGAAGTCCAAAATATATTATTCTCCTAAAGGGTATTGGAAAGGAAAGACCGCTATTGAAAAACTGAGTAAAGCTGCTAGAGTGCCTGAATCAGATGCGAAAGACTGGCTTTCAAAACAGGCAATTTGGCAAATATATCTGCCTGCCCCAAAAAGAATAATAAGGCCTAGATTTGTTAATTCAGTTCCTAATGACACCCACCAGATGGACTTGTTGTATCTTCCACATGACAAAGTTAGAAGAAAAAAGTTTAAGTATGCTCTGACGGTTGTTGACATGGCTTCAAGATACAAAGACGCTGAACCTTTAACGGATAAAAGTTCAACTGCTGTGGCTGTAGCATTACAACAAATATACATGCGAGGCCCATTAAAGTATCCTAGAATGATTCAAGTTGATGATGGATGTCACGACCGACCCCTGGAGGTCTGCCCTGACAGGATCGGTCTAGGTGGGAGTGAAGGGAGTGACTGACCTCACACGCTCCGCAAGAGACCACACAATAAAGATTACGATACAACACCCCATTTATTCACACCAGCAAAATAAACATTCCAACACACGCACCATGCACGATCACAATAAAGCACTCCAACGCACACACATGCACAATCACGATCAAGCACTCCAACGCACACAACATGCACAATCACGATCAAGCACTCCAACGCACACAACATGCACAATTATAAATAAGTATTTCGCCATACGACGCACATGATCACACTTACAGCATTCCAGCACATATGACAAATACGCAATTATAAGGAAATATTTCCAGCATTGACCCTTCCTAACACCATGGAGTGCGTGCACACCCCTGCCCCTGTCGAGTCTGCTGGGAGCACCCTGTCGCACTAGGTGCTCCGAGCTGGGTTGGTTCTCGCAGGGAGTCGCTCAAAGCCGACACCCTCGACTTCCAAGCGGGCAGTGAAGAGCGTGTCCCGGGGGGGGGGGACGTAGCTGTTACTGGAGGTCTGGACGGGGGTCCAGGCCGGCCAGTCAAGACGGCGGGCGTCTTACAGCCCTCGTCCCGACCAAGGCGTGGCTCGATCAGCGTGTGGCACCATCCGTCCGTGGTCTCAGCCAGAACGTGGCCTCGACCAGTACGTGGCACATCCAGATCGTCTCCAGGTGAAGCCCCGAGGAGGAAGAGAAGGAA
>CM031598.1:10013005-10035505 GCA_018398815.1 Conus ventricosus
GAGAGAGGAGAGAGAGAGAGAGAGAGAGGAGAGAGAGAGAGAGAGAAGAGAGAGAGAGAGGTAAGCCGACTGTATAATGAAAGTTTACATATTTTGACACAAAAGCAATAGTCCTCCAAAGGGAAGAAAACAGTATAGAAAAATCACAATACCACTCATCTAATTTTCGGCCACGTGGCCTTTTTCAAGAGAAAAAAACAAAAGCAATGCAACTATGTAATGTCCATCTTCGGTGGCTGGTCAGGGCAAAGAATTGACGTCATAAATATCTTACGCAATTTCTGACATCATAATGTGTGATGTCATCAACAAGGGAACAAAAAAAGGGGGGTGGGGGGGAGGAAGGGGTGCAAGTTGTGTGTGTGTCTGTGTGTAGTTATACAGTAACCAATGTACTCCAAAAACATAACAACATGCTCCATAAATCACAATGAAACTGCGACCATAGTCCTGTCTGTGACTGTGCATGGCATACAAGAACTGTCACCTGAAATATATATATATATATTATATATATATATATAAATTTCCTGCAATTCATCAATGTTGTTTACAGGTAAATCTGGATAGGGTTGTTACAAATTTGTCTTAACATTACATCCATTTGGCACCCTTGTATCCAATGTCCTTATCCATTTTTCTTCAGCAATAAGACTGAAGCTTTTGCTTTCACTGTTGCTTTTGCCAACACTGCAACAGCAAAGTCTCCCACTGAATGGTGAAGGAAATGTCGCATTGTTGGCTTTTCTCTTTGGAACTTGATGTCACGTCTGTGTTCCGCTATTCTTTCTTTCAATGAACGTCCAGTTTCACCAACATAAACTGTCTTATTACACCGTTTACACAACAGAGCATATATCAAATTTCTATCCGCACATGTCACGTTACTCATAACATTGTGCGAAGATTTCTGCTTTGTGTCCAACACTGTTGAAGTTACTAGTGAAGAACAGGTGTCACAATCACAAATTTTGCTTTTCCTTCACTGCTCTTTCATTTCTGTGAACAACGATCACATAAATTTTTATCCCGTCTCGGTTGTCTATGGAATCTTGGCACCCACAACACACACAACACACACACCCCACACACACCACACACCACACCCACACCCCCCCACCAACTCAGCCGCGCGATCGCCAAAAAAAACAATGGTTCTTTATAGGAAAACCGCACGGAATTTGGTTTGAGGGTTTATTAAAAGATTTTTACAAGGCACCAGATTCGCATGGGTTTTTTTCCCCCCCCCCCCCTTTTTTAAATTTTTTTTGGAAAAAAAGGAATTTAAAAAACAATAGGGAAAAAAATAAAAAAGACAGGAAGGAAGACAGAAAAAAAAGAAATAAAAAAAAAAAGAAAAAAAACCGAAAGAGTAAAAAGAAGAAACCCAAAAATGTTTAAAAGTAAGAAAAAAAAAAGTTTTTAAAAAGGAAAAACCCAATTTTTAACTCGGATTTCAGGCGGGAAAATTAAATTAAGCATTTTTCCTTGCCAGTAAAATTTCCGTTTTTCGCAAAACATTGTATTTTTCATTATTGTTTTTTTTAAAATTCAAAAAAGTTCATATAGTAGGATGTATTTGTTTTCCTTGGGGAAAAGAGAACCCAAAACTTAAAATTGTTTTTCAAGGGGGACACTTTTGAAAACAGAACAGAAAATTCAAAAGAGCAATTTGGGATTATAATGTTTGGCTCTGTGGTTCGAGACAAATAAAAAGGGGGGTTCCCATTCTTTTTGAAATTTAATTTTGAAAAAAAATGTTGATGTCATTAGAGACCCTCATGGTTTTTTTAATTGAAATGAAGCGGGGGAATTCTAAAAAAAAAAATTTTCCTTAGTCAACCTAAAAGGGCCCAAAAGTAAAAAATGATAAACCTAAATTTTTTGTTTGGTTGTGTGCGAAAAAAATTGAGCGAAATTCCCAAGAACATGTGAACCCCATGGTGACTGGAATTGCCCCCCGGGACTTTGAAAATAGATGTCAGAAAAATTATGAAAAGTGTAAATTTAATTTCGTCCTAGGCCCGGGGAAAAAGGGAATTTTGCCCTGGGGAAAAAAATTCAATCTTTTTGATGTTTTTGGGGAAAAAGTATCCTAAAAAAAGATTCTTTTACGGGCCCTTTAAATTTAATTCTTTTAAAAAAAGGAAGACTGTTTAAATTTTTAATCCTGAAAAATTAAATTGGTCGAAACAAATAAAATTTTTAAAAAACCCCGGGATACAGTTTCAGATATTCTTTAGTCACTTATTTTTAAAAAAAAGGGCAGCTTAAACGTGATGGTTTTTGGGAAAATTTTAATAATAGTTTGCTTTTTAAAAGGATAAAAAATTTTATTTCAGAAATAAAAAAAATTTCTAAAAGGGGTTTTAAAAAAACGGGTTGAATTATTCCCTTAAAATTTTTTAGACAAAAATTGAAAATATTCCTAACGAAATTTTCCCCCTTTGGGGATCAATGATAAATTTTTTTTGGGAAACCCGTTATTAAAAATTAGGGGGGAAAAAAAAAATATCTTTTAGCATTTACAAAAAAAAAAGGAAAACCCACCCAAGAACTAAACCTTAAAAAAAGGGAAATAAGTAATCTTAAAAGTGATTTGTTTGGGGAAAGATTTTTAAAAGTTTTAGAAAAAATTAAAAAACACAGTTACGGGAAAATTTGGGAGATCACAGGATTCAAGGTTGAAAATTGCGTTCGGGGGGTTCGGGACCCATCGGGGGAAAAAAGGTCAAAAATTATTTTGTAATTTTAAAAAAACCGTAACTTTTTGAAAAAAGTCATACCCTTTTTTGGAAAAGGAAAAAAGGGAAACAAAAAATTTCAGTAAAAAAATGTGCTTAAGGAAACAAAAAACTTCTATAAAAATTTTATATTACCTTTAGGGGGGTAAACGATTTTAACATTATGATGAACTCCCTAAAGACCAGTTTATTAATGAGGAGGGGTAAATTCTTTTCGAAGGGTTTTAAATTTAACATTTCGGGAAAGCTGTTTTGTGTTTTGAAAAATTTTGAAAAAATTTTAAAAGTCCAGGACCTGATGGTTTTACTGTTGTTTTTTTTAAGTTTTTCTTTATTGATTTTGGCTCTTTCCTTGGGGCGTTTATCAACGGAGTTTTGACAAAGGTCAAATGCAAAAAACCCGCGGAAAGGGAACTAAAATTATGTTTTCCAAAAAAAGGGGGAAACCTAAAGGGATTTTTAAAAACTGGCCCCCTTTTTCCCCTTTTGAAAAATACATAAAAAATCGTTTCAGCGGGTAGGGGTTTAACCTTTTTAAGAGGGGGGTTTTCCCCAAGTGTTTTTCCCATAAAAAGCCAAAGGGTTTTCCTAAAGGGGCCCGGTTTCTTTGGGGAAAATATCAGATTACTTACGAACTTTTTTTGTACACTGAAAAAAAAAATTATTCCGGCAGGGTTATTATTAGTAGATTTTAAAAAAAAGGCGTTTGCAGTGTGTTTTGGCCCTTTTAAAAAATGTTTAAATTTTTTTTTTTTAAATTTGGCCCAGAATTATTAAATGGAAAAGGGACTTTTTAAAACCCAAAATTTTTCTCCCTGTATTTTTGGTCAATGGCAATACACCCCCTTGGTTTTAAATAGAAAGAGGATTTTCAGACAGGGGGTCCTGCCCACCTTATTTGTTTTTTAATCTGTGCGGAAAATGGTTCTCCTCTTGATCCCCGGGAAATGTGAAAAATAAAGGAATTAAAAAAAAAATAAAGTAAAACTTTACCCAAATTTGCTGATGACACAACATTGGTTAAAGGATCGAAAAGCCCTTTATTGAAGCAGTATTTACCTTCCCAAGATTTGCACATTTTTTCCGGTCTAAAAAAAAATTTTTTGGAAAAAACCCCAAGGGTTGTTTGGGGGGGTGAAAGAAAAATTGTGGCATGAAATTTATGAGTGACAAGAATTTTTTTTTGGGCCCAGGCATTTTTGGGGGGTTTTGGGGTTTTCTTTTTTCCAAAAACCCCCGAACTATTTTTTAAAAAAAAACTCGAGGAAAAAATTTTTTTAAAATCGGGGACGCGTTTAGGTCTTGGAAAAGGGGACGATTACCCCAAATGGAAAAAAAATAATTTTAAAAACCCTTTATGTTTTTTAAAAAAATTACTTATTTTTTTAAATTTTAATTTGCCTGACCCACAAAATATTTTTTGGGAAATTTTTAAGAAAAAAAACTGTACATGTTTTTGTGGGAATGAAAAAACAAGGAAAAAAATTAAAAAGGCCCTTTTGGTTGAAAAACAGTACTTTAAAGGTGGTTTAAAGTGTGAATGTTGGAAACTTTTTGTTTTATAAAAGTTATTTTGGTTTTAAAGGGACAAATTTGGGTTTTGAGTGGAAGGATTTTCCCCTTTTATATTTTTCCCTGGTTAGGGACTTTTAAAACATTTTGGACCCGAATATGTAAAAATTATTATTGAAAATGGGGAAAAACCCATTCTGAAAGGATTTTGTAAAACATTAAAAAAAAAACCTTTTTTCAAAAGGGTTGGTATCTTCGTGCATAAATTTCATGTTTTGGCTTTTTTCCCTTTCCCAACATTAAAATTATGGGGGAAAAAGGGTTTATTTTGGGGGGCGAGAATGGTGTAAATATGACATTTTTATGTAAAAAATAAAATTAATGAAAATTGGTCAGTTTTATGCATAAAACCAAAATTTTGTTTAAAGTACCCAGGTTTTAAAACCCAAATTTATTATATTGAAACAAAGGTTTATTGTCGAGCAATAAAACATATTTTCAAAAGTTTAAATGTAAGTTCTAACCAACGATCCCCAAAACTTTAGACCCCGATGCCATGGCCCCTTTTTTTTAAGGGAAAATTAAATTTGTCCCAGCCCCTTTTTAAAAGGGAAATTGTGCAATTCCAACAGCAGTAAAAAAAATGGAACAACTTTTTTTGAAACTCTGAGGGGAAAGCATATTTTTTTCACATTATTATAAAAAAAAACCCAAAAATGTACAGCTAGTGGTTTCAAACCAGGACTATTACTTGAAATACTCCCATCGAGATATTTGGGTTTAAAATTAAAATTCCCATTCCCCTATTTTCAACCCTTTTTTTAAAATTTTGGAAAGACCAAGGGATTTCAACTTTTTGGATGATTGTGCAATTGTCAACAGATTTTGGACTGGTTTTTTAACTTTTTTAAGGAAAAATGTCCACATTGTGATTTACCTTAAAAAGGAAAAAAAATTAGTTTTTTTACGGAGTAAAAAAAATATTTCAAAAAATAAACCTCTAGATTTTATTCTGTTATGGGGTAAATTTTTTAAAAACAAGGCCCAAAAATTTCAAAAAATTTCACCCCAAAAGCCAGTTTTTCATTTCATTTTTAGAAAAAAGAAGGGAAAAGAAAAAAAGGGATTTTTTTTGAACAACACAATAGGGAATTTGAAAAAAGTTGGGTGCCTTTTTCCAAACTTTTTTTTTTTTGATTTTTGAAATATGGTTTCTTTTTATTAAAAAAAAATGGATAGGGGCCCCTTGGGCTGCTGTCAATGAATTTTTTTTTATTACTTTTTTTAAAAAATTTTTTTTATTTCTCTTTAAGGTTATTAAACAATCATGAGTTGTTTTCAATTTTTTAAATTTTGTGTTACAAATATTAGTCGATTCCATCAAAATTATACAAGTGAGGGGCATTGCCGTTTAAAAAAGAAAAAGAAAAGAAAAAGGAAGTTGTAGAAACCCACCCTTTAGCATTCCCAAGAGGTTTTCATATTTTTAAAATTTTTTACTCCCGTAAATTATTTCACAAAAAAATATCTATGAAAGATCAAATTCAAATTTATATAGCGATAGGTTCTTTTAAAAATTTTTTATGTGCTGTATCATTCCCATGATAATTAATAACAACTTCCCTTTTCCTTTACCCGTGTGTGTGTTCCCGTGTGTGGTGGGGGTTTTGTGTTTGTATGTGTGTTTTTGTGTGTGTGTGTGTGTTTTTTGGTGGGGTTGTGGTGTGTGTGTGGTGTGTTTGGGTTTTGTGGGCCCTTTTTGCTTTTTTGTTGTAGTGTAAAATTTGTATAAGTATTTTGGTTTTGTGTAATTTTCTTTTGTTATTGGGATGTAAATGTTTGTGTATATATGTGTTTTATGTGTTGGGTTTTGTGTAAGTTAGTCATTTTTTTCCCTGTGTATGTATATGTGTTTCATATGTATGTATGTGTTTTTGTGTGGGTGTGTTTTGATGTGTTGGGTGTGTGTGTGTGTGTGTGTGGGTTTGTGTGTGTTTTGTGTACATTGGGGGTGATGTTATTTTTTTAAAAATTTAAGTATTGTATTACTGTTTTGTCACCCATAATGTTCTGGTTTGTCGTTTGGGAACTGAAAATGAAAAACAAACCCCTTTTAACTACTAATTTTTTTTTTCTTTTTTTTTTTTTCTTTTTCCCCCCTCATTAAATGAGGGAAAACCCCAAAGAAAAAATTTTCCAGAATTTTTAAAAAATTGTAATTTTTAAATTTAAAATTTATTTATTGTTTACAATACACATTTTCATTGTAATGTAAGTACTGGACATGCTTTTGTCAAAAATTTTTTGTTTTAAATTTCCCTGGGGAAGGTGAGTGGTGGGAAAAAGGGAAGGAAAGTGAAGGAAAATGTAGGGGTGGAGGGATGAAAAGAGGAGGAAAAAAACAATTTAAAAAAAAAAAAAAAATTTTATATATACAACACAATAGTAAAAACAAGTGAAAAAAAAAACAAAAAAAAAACAAAAAAAGCAGAGGGGAAAAAAAAACATATAAACCCCAATTTTTAATTTCCCTTTTGCTTTTTTAAGACAAAAGTTTAAAGAAGTTTTAATTTGGGAAAGAGAAAAGAACGAAAAAGAAAGAGGAACGAACGAACAATTTTATTTTAAAAGGGTTAGTGGGTTTAAGCAAGAATATTTTTTTTTCAAACCAGCCCTTGGGGGGAAAAAAAATATTTAGAAAAAAAGCAAATCAGAAAAAAAAAGCAACAAATTTTTTTTCATGGGAACCTTTGAAAAAAGGGGAAGGAAAAGAAGAAAAAAAAACCCGGAATTTTCCCCCCCCACCAACCCCCACCACACCACCAACCAAAAACAACAAAACAAAAAAACGAGGAAAAAATTATCAGGGCCAAAAGGGGGGGGGTGTCAATGGAAGAGGAAGAGAAAAAGAGGAGGGAAGAGAGAAGGGAAAAGGGGGAGGGGGAGGGGAGAGGGGGGAGAAAAAGAGATGGGGAGAGAGGAAAAAGAGGGAGAAGGGGGGAGAAGAAGGGGGAAGGGCCCAGACGAAAGACCACGACCCACCCCGAAAAAATTGGGGGGAAAGAAGGCGAGTAAAGGGAAAAGAAAGGCCCAAAGAAGCAGGGTATAGATAAACACCCACCAAAAAAATTTCGAAAAAAAAATTTTAATTTGGGACAGGGAACCGCAATTTTCGTAGAATTTTAAGGGCCCAAATTCGAAATCACATGTTGTTAAAATTTAATTGAAAATTTAGAATTTTTTTACAAAAATTTGGGTAATAGTGCAAAACAACGAAAAACCCCCTTCCCCCCTTAAGATATTTTTGGAAAATTTTAACCCCCCCCTTCCCCCCCTTTTTTAAAATTTTTATTGTTTTAAATTTCTTCGGAAAATTTTTTTCCCCTGCAAACCCCCCGGAAAACGCCCGGCTAGACTTGTATGATTTTAAATGGGGAAAAAGGGAGGTTTATTTTTTTGTGAATGTCCCATAGCGTAAAAAAATGAAATTTTTGTTAGGGGAGAGTGGAGCCTTTAAAGGGTACCTTTTGGGATAAAAAGTCCTTTTTTGTATAGAAGTTTGGCTTTAAATGGGGGGAAAGCGGGTTGTTTTTAAATCTGAATTACCCGTGAAAAATGGATGCCCAATGTTTCTTTGGGCAGCTTTTTTTGAAAGGGTAATTAGTGGTTTGAGTGAATTCTTGCTCGCTTTTGGGCCCCAAAATGTTTTAGGCTTTGGATAAAGGTGAAAAATTTTAAAAGGGGAAAAAAATAGTTTTTTGCATGCTAAATTTAAAAAGTTTTTAATTTCCCTTTTTAGAAGAAGTAGTTTTCTTGCAAGTTTTTAGATAAAGACCCTTTGTTTTTGCCAAGGTTTGAAATTTTTATTAATTTTTTATTCCTAAGATTTGTGAATGGAACTTCTTCGATGGTTTCTTTGAAAAACAAAAAAAGGGTTTGAATTTTTGGCTTTTGGGAAAATTTTTGCTTCTGTCTAGTAGTTTTATCTGAATTTTTTTTTTGAGGATGGATTTTCCCGTGATTAAAAGTGTTCCCTTTAAAAAAAAGTTGGGTGTTTTTTTGGATGTCACTGCAAACCCGTTGGGCATCGAATTACTTGTGTTAAAGTTTTATCATCAGCGAAATTTCGCGTTTTTTTTGTACAAAGGAGATCATTGATGTTTAAAATTTAAAACCCAGAGGGGTAAAACTGGAACCCCTTTTGGGGGTCCAAAAATTTTTTGGGGAAAAAAAAATTAAAAATTTGTATGTATTTACGGACACAATTTGTTGTCGGTTGGACAGAAAAAAATTTAAAAATTTCAGTGTTTTTTTTTGATTGCTTATAAAATAGTTTTTGAGTAAAAGTTAAAGATTTATAACGTCGAAGGCTTTTTCGAAATTACCAAGAGAATTCCCGAAAAAAAAGTTTGTTTGTTTATGGGTTTTAAAAGCCATCTTTCTTAGTTAGTTTGCACTGTGTGGATGAAAGGTTTTCTTTAACCCTTTTTGATTTGGGTGGATTTTAAATTTGTTTTTACTGCAAGGGAAAGGGGGGACACTTATTTATGTGGAGTTTTAATGGTTGGAAAAGGGAAATTATAGAATCGAAATGGTCCATAATTTGATGGTCAAAGTGTTTCCTGTTTTGTGTATTGGTATGATTTTTGGGTTTTTTTAAAGGAAATTTTGGAAAACATTTTTTTATCTATACAGGGTTGTAAATGTAAAGGGTTTCGTTTCTGCGGGTAACGGGTGCGGGGGAGCTTTGAATTTTAAAATCTATACCGTAAAATTTCCCCGAGTGGCTGTTGTTTTAAACGCCCCCAAATGCCCCCGGGAAAAAGAATTTAAAAAATAGATGGCTGATAAATTTAAAACTGAATGGATTTTTTTTCCCCCGCAGTTTTTTTTGTAATTCTTCAAAGGGCAATTTTCTTTTTATTTTTTAACATGAAAATTAAATTTGATTGCTACTTTGTTAAAAAAGGGGAATTTTGTTTTCTGGCCCGATAAACATTCCTATTTTTTGGAGCAGGGAAACATCTTTATTTGTTTAAACCCTGGATGGTTTTCCCCGGATTGCCGCTTTTTTCACTAATTTGTTTGAAAAATATTTCTTTTTTTTGTCTTTAAAGAGAGAAGGGTTTCTTTATTCTTTGTTTTTATATTCTTCCCGAGGGCCATTTTTTAAAAAGGGGACTTCCCTTTTGGGAAATAGGTTTTTGTTTTTATTTGTTGCCAAGGGGGTTTTTTATCCCTAATTTTAACTTTTGGTTTGGAGCGGGGGGATGTTTGTTGGGGATATTTCTTAGAAGATGGGGTCCCCAAACTTCTTGAGCCGAATTTGGGTTTTTGTTTATTGATCACTAATTTAGGGGTTTAATTTAAAAGGTCAGAGATAAATTTGTCACGATAAAAATTTTGAAAAGGTTTAAAGGGGAATCGTTTTATGGTTTAACCTTGGAATTTTGATACCCTTTTTTGGGGGGGGCCCCAAATGCAACAAATGGGAAGTGATCATGCATCCCTTTAAAAGGTTTCACTTGTTCAAGAAAAGGTTTTGGGGTTTTTTTAACTATTAAAAGGTTTTCGTGTTTCAGAAAAAATTTAGTGACCCTTGGAGGGTGTTGATTCCGAGTGAGACCCAAAATGACTAAAAAAATAGTTTCCCCTGTTTTTTTTTTAATTTTTGTAGTCTATTTAAATCCCCCAAAAACAAGATGTCCCCTTTTGATTCGTCATGTGCTTTTCCTTTTATTTTAAAATGAAACGGTCAACCCAGTCGGGCATGTTCAGCTGGATTTTTGTACCCGAAAAAAAACATAAAGGAAAAGGCTTATTAAATTTTTAAACTGGATTTCAAACCCGTTGTTTCTTTTAAAATGTTCTAAAAAAAGGGAAACCTTGAAAATTTTTCTGACTTGAAGATATTAAAAAATTCCCGTTTCCATGGGTTTTTTTTAGGATTTACAACAACCCTTTTTAACTGGGGTTGCGGTCTTTTTTTATAAAATACTGGGCGCGTTTTCAAAAGAGGAGAGAGAGGAAGAGGAAAGGGGGGAGAGGAGAAGGAGAGGGGTTTAGAGAAAAAGGGAGGGAGAGAGAGGAGAGAGGGTAAGCCGACTGAAAATGAAAGTTAACATATTTTGAAACCAAAAAAAAATAGGTTTTTTTCCAAAAGGGGAAGGAAAAAACAGTATGAAAAATACATTTCAAATCCCTCTAATTTTTGGCCCGTGGCCTTTTTAAGAGAAAAAAAACAAAAGCAATGCAAAAATTTTAATTTTCATCTTCGGTGGCTGGTCAAAGGGGAAAGAATTTACGTCTAAATTCTTTCGCAATTTCCCGTTTATAATTGTTTATGTCAACAACAAGGGAAAAAAAAAGGGGGGGGGGGGGGGGGAGGAAGGGGGTGCAAGTTGTGTGTGTGTCTGTGTTAGTTATAAAAGTAACCAATGTACTCCAAAAACCCTAACAAACATTTCTCCCTTTAAAAAAACCCAAAGAAACTGGGGCCCTAGTCCCGTCTGTGGGTGGGCATGGCCCTCAAGGAACTGTCACTGAAATATATTTATATATTATTTTATATATATATAAATTTCCGGCAATTATTTATGTTGTTAAAAGGGAAAATTGGGGTTTGGGGTTTTTACAAATTTGTCTTAACATTACATCCCTTTTGGCCCTTGTATCCAATGTCCTTATCCATTTTTCTTCAGCAATAAGACTGAAGCTTTTGCTTTCACTGTTGCTTTTGCCAACACTGCAACAGCAAAGTCTCCCACTGAATGGTGAAGGAAATGTCGCATTGTTGGCTTTTCTCTTTGGAACTTGATGTCACGTCTGTGTTCCGCTATTCTTTCTTTCAATGAACGTCCAGTTTCACCAACATAAACTGTCTTATTACACCGTTTACACAACAGAGCATATATCAAATTTCTATCCGCACATGTCACGTTACTCATAACATTGTGCGAAGATTTCTGCTTTGTGTCCAAACACTGTTGAAGTTACTAGTGAAGAACAGGTGTCACAATCACAAATTTCTGCTTTTCCCTTCACTGCTCTTTCAGTTTTCTGGTGAACCAACGTATCACATAAATTTTTATCCCGTCTGTACGCAGGCATTGGTAGTCTATGGAATACTTTGCGCATGTATTCTGACTTATAGAGCGTATCACCATGTCTCTTTAGTACAGCTTGTACATCTGGCAATAATCTTGAAAATGTCAACACTAGTGGTACTCTTTCAGTGTTTCCTTTCTTTTTTTTCTGAAGAAGTTGGTTCCTATCTATGTTATCAACTGTTTTCAACTGACCTTCCATGAGTTTGCTACTATTAGCCACGTTTGCGCAACTGGTTCTTAAGTTCAGATCTGTGTTTTAGATAGTCCTCATCCTTTTCACAGATTCTTCTCAACCTAACACCCAAACCATATGCTAGAGATTTTTTTGTATGTGGGGGATGGCAAGAATCCTGCCTGAGGTATAACTGTTTATCACTATCTTTCTTGAATAGATCTGTGTAGACATGGCCATTCTCTAACTTAACCAGAGTGTCAAGGAATTCAATTTGTTCTTTACTCCATCGTAGAGTGATTTTTATGTTGGTATGTATGGTGTTGGCATAATCTGTGAAACGTAAAAGGGAGTCAAGGTCACCATTCCAAATGCCAAACCCATCATCAATGTAACGTTTGTAGAAATAAGGTTTCTGTTCAAACTCCAAAAGCTTCTCATCCCACTTCCGCATGTATGTAGAAGCAAAGTTTCTCCCTAGTCTGGACCCTATGGCTATTCCATCTGTCTGTTTGTAGTGTGAATCCCCTAAACTGAATCCATTATAATCTAAAACAGTTTCAATCATTTCAATTGCACAGTCCGTTGGTTTTTAAAGGGTTTCCTGTACAATGTCAATGGGGCTGTTTTAGGCGACGTGACAGTTCTAGGGAGCTACAATTACATCGATGTTAATATGATGTACAAGTCATAAACATTGATTAATTCAGCCTGGGTCTGGTAACATCGGCATATATGGGTGCCACTTGGATAGAAAATCGTTATATACAAAACTTTTTCGAGCAATATACTCTTCACTTTTATACCTGTATTTTAGTTTATAGATAGATACTTGTAGTCCGTGTGATTTTGTTCTGTTCTACAACTCTTTATAGATTGCACTTCGCAAATAATACATGATCCACGTGTATATTTTTGTCAAATCCAACTTATGCTAATGGTTCAGTTATCTGCAAATTAAATGCACACATAACTTTTTTCATTCATTAAATCCACCAGCGTTTCCCAAAAACATTGTAGGGCCCCGTACAATACCTTGTATTATTATTGTTGTGCTTGTAGCCTTCTAGAACCCTTGAATTGTTTTTATTCTGTACAAGCCCAGTAGAAATCGTACAGTCTATATAAATCAAGAATTGTATAGTTTAATCACCCACGACCAACTTTTACGATGTACTCGGCTTCGCCTCATATGCTCTCTCTCTGTCTCTGTCTGTCTGTCTGTCTGTCTGTCTGTTTCTCTTTCTCTCTGTCTGTCTCTGTCTGTCTGTCTGTCTGTCTGTTTTGTCTCTCTCTCCCCTCTCTCTCTCTCTCTCTCTCTCTCCCCCTCTCTCTCTCTCTCTCTCTCTCTCCCTCTCTCCCTCCCTCCCCCCCCCCTCTCTCTCTCTCTCTCTCTCTCTAGTGATGCTTACTGTATTGCACGAAGGGAATATAAGAGTATGTTGAAAAGGGAAAGAAAAACAGTATAATGATATGTTATTGGAAAAACTTGTTTCAACAGTAAACAACCAAAGCGAGTTTTGGAAAACTGTTAAAAATATATCCTTTAAACGTAAACAAGTTCATAGTAATTTAGTGTGGATGAATGGTATAAGCATTTTAAAGACCTACTTGAAAGAGATGAATTCACAGACATAGCTATTATAGATAGTGATGTAGAACTTGTGTATGAAAACGAAGAAGAAGCAGAGCTATGAATCGGCCCATATCAAGAGAAGAAGGAATGCTTGCAATACGAAAATTGAAAAATGGTAAAGCTACAGGACCAGATGGGGTTATAGGGGAAATGCTAAAATTTGCAGGGACTCGATCAGTTGATTTTTTTGTAAAATATTTTTAATGCATTGTTTGACAAGGGTGTTTTCCCAGACAACTGGACAGACTCCATTGTACTTCCTTTATTTAAAAAGGGTGATGTGAATAACCCTAACAATTATAGGGCATATCTTTGTGTGACATTAGCAGTAAAATGTATAGTGCAGTTATAAATAACAGACTTCAAGAATGGATAGAAGAATATAATTTGACGGGTGAACACCAGCGGGTTTTAAAAGAGGGTATTCTACGTTGACCATATGTTTTTCTTTATTGGCATTAATACAAAAACAGTTTTGTTTAAACCGCAAACTATACTTTCCCTTCATTGATTTTGAAAAGGCTTTTGATTCTAAAAAAGGAGATTTTTGGCCGTTTAATTTTGAAAAAGGGAAATTAAAAGGGCAAACTATTAAAATTATTCTTTAGTATGTAAAAGGGGAAATTGAAAAAGCTAGGGTCAATGTGGCCCTAAACTAGGGGAATACATCAAATGTACTTGGGTTAAAAAAAGGGATTTTTTGCACCCCCTTTACTTTTTCTTTATTTATCATAAAATTAGCACTAAAGTGTTTAAGGGGAGGCAGACAGGTTTTGAAACCCTTTTACACCCGATTATTTTTAGTTTTGTTTAATTTATTCCTGGCTGATGATTGGGGAAATTTAGTGGTTTAAAAAGGGTTTTGGTTTTGCGGGCCCCCCACAACCCATATCTTTTGGTCGTGCCCCCCCCCAGCTTTTACCCCTTGAAGGGAATTATTGAAAAAAAAGTAATGTTTTTTTGTGTTTGGGAAAAGGTGGTTATTTTCTGCTGGGTGAAAAGGGACTTTATAATGGAAAATCTCCTGTTGTAAAAAGGGTTAAACAAAATTCGGGAATTTTTTTAATTCTCTACAGAATTAGTTTTTTTACGGGTTTGCAAAAAATTTTTTTCTATCGAGCTAAAATGCTTTGTTAGGGATTTTTTAAAAAATTGTATAATTTTGAAAAATAACTTTTTAAAACCCTTTTTTAAAAATTAAATTTGACTCCAGTTTCGGGCCCAGGGGTTCAGTACGGTGGGGAAAATTATGGGGACTAACATTTGCAGCATTACATTTTGGAAAAATTACATTTTTTGGGACTAAAAACTTTTTCTTAGGCGCCCAAACATCCCGAACCCCCAAACGATCGATATATGGAAAAACGAACAGTATCCAAATACAAAAATTTGCTTTAAAATGTATTAATTTTTTGGTTAAAACTTTCTAGAATGGAGGGAAAAAAGATTACCTTTAAAGGGCCCTTTTGTTGTTGAATGATTTGGACGAAGTGAAAAAAGAAACGGGGCCCTTTCAAAGTTCGTTGAAAAAATTAAAAAAGTAGGGGTTTTGGGTTTAATTTCGGCTGAAAAAAGGGTTTTTGAATGAAATTTTGATGTTTTTTCTTCGGTTTTTTTTAGAGATGGGACTATTCCCTGAAAGAGGGCCCAAGAAGGGGAATTACATTTTGGAAATAGCGAAAGTTTTTAAACTTTGTACAGACCCTTTTTGCACTGCGCCTAATTTTTAAAAAAACCCTTTTTTAATTGTTAAATCGGGACAGGTTTTAAAATTTCGTAACTTTAGATTCGGGATTGGGTTTGTTTCTAAAAATTTCCCTTTGCACAATTATCGTCACCGACCCCTTTGCAATGAAAGATTTATTATCCCAACTCTGCAAAGGGGGATAAAAATTTTTTAAAAGTTTTTTTGTGTTATTTTGCCCCTGTCCTCAAAAAAACAAGGGCAAGTATTAAAACCTTTAAGTTTTAAAAAAGCCCAAAATCATTTCCCGATTAGCACTTCTTTTGGCTTGTACTTTGAAAAAACAGTCAGAAATTTGTCGATTTATTTTTTTTTAAAGCTTTTAAAAACTGCGGCCCTTGTATGATATCTTGGGAAAAAGGGTTTTTTAAACACATTTTGGGTTTTATGTCGTGAGTACCCTTTAAAGGGTGCTTTTGTGATTTGTACTTCCCTAGCCCCCCTTCATGGGGGGGCCAAGGGGCCTAATCTTTAAAAAAATTTTTATCTTGGGGTCTTGAGTTTGGGACCCTCTCCTCTCTCTCTCCCTCCTCTCTCTACCCCTCTCTCCCTCCCCTTCTTCTCCCCAATCTCTCCCCTCTTCTCTCTCCCTCCTTTTCTCCTCTCTCCCCCTCTCCTCTTTTCCTCCCCCTCTCTGTTTTTTTCGGGTCTTTCCCTCAAAAATTTCCCAAACCCACCTGGGTCTTGAAAAATTAAAAAATGCTTTTAGTTTTTTGGGATTTTTAATTGGGCCCCGCTTTTTAATTTTTTGTTTCCCCAAACCTTCTTTTTGAAATTTTTTAAAAACCCCCTTTTTTTTCCCCCTTTAATTTTTTTCCCCACCAAACCAACCCCCCTATTTTTTTAAAAACCAAACCTCTATTTTTAACCATCCCAAAAAAAAAAAACCCTTTTCCAAAAAAAAATTTGGGTTTTAAAAATTCCCACCCCCAAAAAAACCCCTTCCTTAAAAAATTAAGTTTTCCAAAAAACCCACCTTTTCCAAAAATTGGGTTTTGGGAGGGAAAAACCCCACCTTTCCCTTATTTGGGTTTAAATTTTCCAAAAATTAAATACCAATTTTGGGTTTATTTTCCCACCCCTTTTATTTTTTCCCAAAGGGGGAAAATTTTTTTTTCTAAAAAAAAAAAACAAAAAACAAAATTTTTTTTTTTTCCTTGGGAGGCAAGAAAATTTTTTTTCCCCGTTTTGCGTTCGAAAAAATAAAAAACCCTGGGTTTTTTTTATTTTGTTTTTTTTTTGGGGGGGGGGGGGGGGGGTTTCCCCGGTCCCGCAAAAAGTTTGTTTCATTTTGCCTTTGGGGATTTTTTGGGCCTCCCTTTAACCTTCGGGTTTGGACCCCCCAAGGGGAAACCGGGAAAAGGTTAATTAAATCCCAATAACTTGGAAAGAAAATTTTCCCAATGCCTTTAACCCCTTCCCTTTTGGGTTTGGGAAAAAAGGCCCCCGTTTACCCCTTTTCCAAGCCCCCGGGAGGGAAAAAGGGAGGGGGAAGAGGCCCCCCAAACTTTCCGGCCCCCCGCCCTCGGGGGCGCCTTGAGAATGGGGGGGGGAAAGGTTAATACTGCCCCCCTACCCCTGCTTTTTCACGTAAAACTCCGACCACCCCCCACCACAAAAAACCCGAAAACCTTTCTTTTTTAATTTTGTGCTGGGGCCCCCCGTTTTTTGGGTCCTTTTTACTCTAAAACCCATTTCACCTTTGTTTTTTTTCCTGTTTTTCTGTTTTTGGTTCGTGATTTTTAAAAATTCAGCCCCCACCAAAGTTTCCTTATCCCACCCCAAAAACCAAAACCCCCCCCCAATATCTTTTTGCTATGTTTCAAAACCCAAATTTTCTCCCCTTCAAAATTAAACTAACTCTTCCAAAACCCAAAACAAACAAACCCCCTAAAATACACCATCCCCCCCCCATAAACATAATAATATTTTACTTTTTCCCCTATTCAAACTTACACAAATACAAACCCAAACTCCCCAACCCCAATCCCACCCCCACCACCCCCCACCCCCACCCCCCTTACTACTACTTGTGCTGCCCCTCCCTCCTACTATTACAAAAAAACTCCCACCCAATCCCAAATTCACTACTACAACTTCCTACAAATTTTCCTAACATATATTTAAAACCCCAAACCACCACCCCTCAAATCCCCCACCCCCAACCTCCCCACCCCCCCACTTTTTCAACAAACTCCTAAACTACTATACTCCTCTCTCCTACAACCCCTACTACAAACTCCTACTCCCACCTACCTACCTACAAATACTACTTCCTCCTCCTCCACCTCCCCCCACTATCCCTACTTTTGGTCTCCCTTTCTACTACTACTCCTTCCCCACTATATACTACTACTCCAAAACAATCCCCAAATCCACCATCACCACCCCTACTACTCTCCCGTGTTTAAAAAATTTGTTTTTTTGTTTCCCCTTTTTTCCTTTATTTTTTTCCCTCTCCCCTCTTTTTTCCCCCCTATAAAACCCCTTTTCTTCTACAACTATTTTAAACCCCCTCCCCAATTTCCTCCCGGTTCTTTGCTTTTTGCAAACCCCTTCCTCTTTCCTCTCTCCCCCTCTCCTCCTTTCCCCCTCCCCTTTTCCTCTCCTCCTCCCCCATCCCCCCTCTCCTCCTCCCCCCCTTTTTCCTCCTTTCCCCCTCCCCCCCTCCTCTCCTTTTTTCTTTTTACCCACACCACCCACCACCCCCAAAACCATTCCCACCACCACTACATACCCCTTACTACTTCTCTCTCTATACTATAACTTTTTTTCCTACTCCCCTACTAAATACTACTTTACTTTTTTTTTTACACCCCCCCCCGGGCCCCTGCTTTTTTCCCCCCTCACCCCTTTATCGTTCCTTCCCCCCCCCTTCCTTTTCCTCCACATTTTTTAAAAAAACCCAGCAAACCCCAACCCCCCCCCGACCACCCCCCACGCACACCACCACCCACCTAAAACCCACCCACCAACCCCCCAACACCACCACCACCACCACAACCAAACAACCACCCCCACCCCCAACACACCAGTTCAACTTGCCCTTTTCCCTTTCCCAATTCCAAACCAAACCAAAAAGAAAGAGGTTTTTGGAAAAGGAAAAAAAGAAAGGGAAAAAAAAGAAAAAAGAGGAAAGGGGGGAGAGAGAAGGAGACGAGGGACGAGAGAGGAGGAGGAGGGGAGAAAAGGGAAAAAAAAAAAAAAAAAATTTCCAACCAAAAAAAAAAAGGGGAGGAGGAGGGGAGGAGGAGGGGGGAGGGAAGAGAGAGAGAGGAGAGAAGAGAGAGAAAAGGGGAGAGGGAGAGGAAATATAGGGAAAAGCCGGACAGCAGAGAAAATTTGAAAAGGAGGAGAGAGTCAAGAAGAGCACGGGGAAGCGGTCATTTGAAAAAATTTGGAAAGGGGGGGGGTTTTTCCCGTATCGTTTTAGATTACGAAAAAAGGAAAGTTGAAAAGAAAGATAAAGGGTTGGGTTGGAACAATTCAAAGCGGATAGATCGATTTGGGTGAAAACCCCCTTTTAGACGTCTCCGTTTTAAAAAATTTGGGTTTGGGGGTTAGGGAAAAGCTTAACTGCGGAGGCTATTTGGGGAAAACGTCTGAAAATCCCGGGATAATGAATCAACCAGGTTTGGGAAAACTATCCTTTTTTTTCCTTTTTGTTTTTTTTTTGGGGTTGTCTGAATCTACAAAACACCAGAAAAGCCCCGTGTTTAAAAAGTGGAAAGCCGATGGAAGAAGACGGGGCACAAAAAAAAGCCCCCAAAAGGGGACAAATTAAAGGGGGAGTAATGATGCGTTTCTCTCTCCCCTTTCTCCTCCCCCCCCTTCTTTCTTTTCTTCCTCTCTCTCTCTCTCTTTTTCTCTTTACCTCTCTTCTCTCTTCCTGCCCAGTCTTTTTTTTCCTTTTTTCCCCCCTCCCCCCACTCTCTCTCTTTCTCTTTTTTTTTCTCTCCTTCCCTCCCCCATTTCCCCCTTTTTTCCCCCACCCCCTCTCTTTTTCATTCCCCTTCTCCCCCATTTCTCTTTTTCACCCTCTCTCTCTCCCCTCTTTTTCTCTCTTTTTCTTTTTTTCCCCCTCTCTCTTTTTTTCTTTTCTTTTTTTCTTTTTCTCCCCTTTCTCCCCACTCTCTCCTCCTTTTTCCCTCTCCTTCCTTTTCTCTCTTTTCCTTTTTCTCTCTTTTTTCTCCTTTTTCTCTTCTTTTTTCCCTTTTCCCCTTTTCCTCCCCACCTCCCCTCCCTTTCTCACCCTCCTCTCTAAACCCCTTCCCCTTTTTCTATCTCTTTTTCCCCCCTCCCTTCCCCTTCCCCCCTTTCCTCCCCTTCCTCCTCTTTTTCCCCCCTCTCTCTTTTTTTCCCTTCTCTCCCCTCTCTCCCCCCTTCTCTCCTCTCCCCTCTCTCATCTTTTCCCCTCTCTCTCTCCCTTACCCCCTTCTTCAGTCCTCGCTTCCCCTTCCCCCCCTTTGAAACGAAATGAGGGGAAAAACATTAAAATTTTCAAAATTTTTCCACCCCTTAAAACAATGGGGGGAAACCAATTTTTAAATTCCCGTCTCAAAAAATTGTAAACTTGACCTGATTTTTGTGGCGACCCTGAGTTTTTTTTGGTGGTTGTGTGTTGGGTGGTTTGTGGTGTGTGTGTGGGGTGGGGTGTGAGTGTGTGTGGTTTTGGGGTGTGGGGTGTGTGGTGGTGTTGTTGGGGTGTGTGTGGTGTGTTTTGTGTGTGTTTTGTGTGGTTTTGGGGTTTGGTTGTGTGTTTTGTGTGTTGTTGGGTTTTTTTGCCCCAAAAAATTTTTTGCGTTTTTTCCCAAGAAACAAAAATTTTAACTTTTAAAAAATTTCGGGGTTGGCAAAATTTGGTTTTTATTTACTTTTTACCATTTTGAAAATTTTAGGAAACCCCCAAACGGATTTTTCTTTTTACAAAAACAAAATTAGGCGCCCCCGTTCTTTTCCTTTTTCCCCTTTTTTCCCCAACCCCTTTGTTCTTTCCTTTTCCCCAATTTCCCTTTGGGGCCTTTAACATTTTTTTGTGAAAAAAAGGGGAAAAAGACTAAGAAGGGCCCGAAGAAGAAGAAGAAAAAAAGAAGAAGAAGAAGAAGAAGAAGAAAAGAAGAAAAAAAAGAAGAAGAAGGGGGTTTGAAAAAAAGATCATACAAAAAAAGAAATACAAACCCATTTAAAAGGTACGCTGCACGAAAATCTTTTCCCGTTTTTTTTGTGGTTACAAAAAAGGGGAAAACCCTTTTTCCCCTTTTGAAAGGGACCCCCAAAAACCGGAAAATACTGGCCCCAAATTAAAAAGGTTATTCTAAAATTGTTTTAGTTTTAATGTGTGAGTGTTTGTTTTTTTTTTTCCCTTTTTTGAAAGATCTTTTTATTTTTTTTCAATTCTTTTTGCCAGGGCCTTTCCCCCAAATTTAAATTCAAAACCCCCCATCTTTTTGTGGGGCCCAAAAAAAAAAAAAAAAAAAAAATGATTTAACAAACTAAAATTTCCGAAAAAAAAAATCAACTCAAATCAAATTTCCAAAAAAGTTCATAAAAAAAAAAAATTAAAGGGAAGAAAATGAAACAATATGGGGAAAAAAGGCCAGAGAGAAAAAACCAAAAAAAAAAGAAATTTAAAAAACCAAAAAAAGCAATAAAATAAATAAATAAGTAAAAAAACCACGAAGAGAAATGAAACAATAACAAAAAAACCCTTGGGGGAGAAAAATTTACTTTTTTTCCCAAAAAAGAATAGGAAAAAAACACTCCCATGAGGGGTTTTCCTTTTCCAAAAAAAGGGGCCGGAAAAGGAGGTGCCCCCGTGCACGGGCGGGCCGTTAATGGGTCTTTAGGGGCCCCACGCTTTCCCAATTAGCCTCATCCCCAAAGGGTTCTTTTCAAAAGGTTACGGATTGTTTTTTAAAAAGCTGCTTTATCATAGTTTTTCTTTTGATCCCCTTAGAAAAAACAGCCCACTTCGTTTTTGGTGAGGAAAAAAAAAAAAAAAAGGGCCAATTTTGGGGTTTCCCTGCCTAACCGCTTTTTTCCCCTTTTAAATACATTTACGATAAAGTTTATCTCTTTTCTCTTCTTCCCTTTCCTCTCTCTTTTTCTCTCTCCTCTTTCTCGCCCTTCTCTCTTCTTTTATCTGTGCTGCTTTTTCTTCCCCAAATCTTTCCCCCCCCTCCCTCGTTAGCCAACAACGATTATTTTTTTAAAAACCATTAACAAAATTTTAAAATTCTTTCTCTTTTCCCCTCTCACTCTCCCCCTCACCCCTTCTACCCTTTATTTCGGATATAAAACATTGTATTTAATATTGGGCCCCTTTACATGCTTATATATAAAATTTTTAAATTATATAAATATATATTATATATATAAAAAATATTTTAAAAATATAAATATTTATATATAATTATTTTTTTTAAAAATTGGTTTCTAAATAGGATCCCCCAAATTTTTTTCGAGCGGGTTTCGTTTGTTTTAGGGGGGTTTTTGGGGGGTTGCCCCCGCCGATGTTTTATAGTTTTTGGGGCTCCCGTTTGGGGTTTTGTTTCCCAGGGGCGGGTTGGCTGCACGTTTTTTTTTTGGGCTTTCAGGTTTTTTTTTTTGGGGTGAAATTCCCACTAAAAAAAATTTATTTATCCCTGCTTTGTTTAAAATTTTTGGGTTTTGTTTTTTTTAAAGCGCAAAGTGTGGTTTGCTGAAATTAAAAACCCTTTTTTTCAGTTAAAAATGGGTTTTCCCCCCTTTTTGAAACATTGCTGTGTGGTAAAGCTCTTTTTTTTTATTTTCCGGGGATATATTGGGGGGGGGGGCTTGTGTTTGGGCTCTTTCTGTTTGGTTTTTTTTTTTTCTTTTTAAATGACTGTTTTTTGGTTTGGGGCATTTTGGGTTTTTTAAAAAGTGGTTTTCAGTGATCCCAAATGAAATTTTTTCCTTTTTCATTTTCTGTTTGTAAAGTGGTTTTGGGGTATAAAATTGTTGTTGTGAAGGCTTTTTTTGCCGGGGGGCATCCTTTTTTTTAGTTTGCAATTGAAGTTTTTCCTTTTTTAACCCTTCTTTTGGGCTTTTTTTGGGGTTTTTTAATTTTTAAAATTGCGCTTTTTAAATTTTTTGGGTTGGGCTTTGATGTTTTCGATAGTTTAAACGGTGTTTTTTTTGGTTATTTTTATATGGGTTTGTGTTTTTTTGGGAACGGGGTTTTTAAAAATTTTTTAAAAAATTCCCTTTTTTCCTTTGGTTTTTTTTGGGATTTTTTCCGCCCGTTTGGGGGGGTTGTCCCTTGTAAATTTTTTTTTTTTCCGGGGTTTTTTTTTTTTTTCTATTTGTGTTTTTTGTTGGATTTTTATTGAGTTTGTAGTTGAACCCATTTTTTTGCAGTGCTTCTTAAATTTTCTAGGGCTCCCATTTTTAAAATTACTTTTTCCCTTGCATGACGGGTTTAAATTTTTGTTTTGATTTTTTTGCCTTTGGGGTATGGTTTTAATACAGATGGTGGGGGGTTTTGTTTTGGGGGGGGGGGGGGGGGGTTTTCCCTAAAAAGGTTTTTTTGTCTTTTGGGTTTTTTTTTGGAAATTTTATGA
>CM031598.1:10053005-10065505 GCA_018398815.1 Conus ventricosus
TTGGGGCATTGTCGTTGGGAGTATGAATCCCATCCGATTTATCACCTGTGCGTGATGTTGTAGCTGTCAGCTCTGGTTTCTATGGTGCCGTGCACCCCGGCACAATCTGGACACGTATCTGGATCGAGAGAAGGAAGAGAAAGCACATATTTACGTAATGAGGTCTTTTAAGTTTGGCTAACATAGCAGTATTCTATTAAAATTGGATGATCAACTGTTCAGTTATTAGATACAATCTACGAAAATCATTTCATGTGGAGGAAAACAAAGGCAAAAGTTTACATGTAAAAAGAAATCAGACAGACAGACAGACAGACAGACAGACAAAACACACACACACACCCACACACACCAAAAACCACACACACACACACAACACACACCACACAACACAAAACACACACACACACACACGCACGCACGCACGCCGCAGGCACGCACGCACGCAGGCACGCACGCACCCCACGCACGCCACGCCGCACCGCACGCACGCACCCCAAAGCACGCACGCACGCACACACACACACACAACACACACACACCACACACACACACACAAGAGGAGGTTTAGAAAAAGAGAAAACGAAGTGAAAAAAAGCGAGAGTTAGATAAAGAAGCACAATCATTTCTCCTGGGGTGTTTTCCCCCTTCTTTCGCTGTGCCTTCATCTTTGTTCATGTGTAGCAACATGGATTTGAAAGAAACCATGGAAGAATAGGGGAAGAAAACATTGGGAAAAGGGGAAAGGAGGGAGAAACACAAGGGGGGGCTCAGGTCAAGCCTTTCTTATTTCTGTGTCCATGCATATATGTTCCTGTCCGATTATTTGTGTGGCTGTTTGTGAAATGTGGCCCCGGTGGTGCGTGTGTGCCTCCCGGCGTGAGTGCGTGTGTGGTATAATCTTTTCCTGAATCACGCGTGATACTGACTGCTCTGAAAATAAATCCGGAAGTTTGATTTTGTCTTTTACGTCTTAAAAGTGTTTTCTTTTCTGTTTTGGCATCATTTTCATCGTTTCTTTTTGTGGGTTTCTTGCGCATGAAAACGGGGTTTCTTCCCTACAGTCCGGGTGCCAAAGGAAAAACAGTCCTCAAATCTCCAGAACGCTTTTATTCATTCTACATCTACCTTTAGTTTCAATACGTTCACTTGACAAATTTTTAAATGATTCCCTCGAAAGGGAGAACACTGAAGAACCCTGAGTACTTTCATTTTGTTCTCACAACAACAACAACAACAACAACAACAACAACAACAACAACAACAACAAAAACAACAAAACCCAACTTTTTTTTTGACTCGTAGTATGTGACGTGCGTTTTTCCCCCTCTGAATCCGGGAGGAGAGAGGGGAGAGAGAAGAGAGGGGAGAGAGAGGAGAGGGGGAGAGAGAGAGAGAGGGGAAGGGGAGAGGAGAGAGATGAGAAGAGGAGTTTTCATCATCCTTCTCTCTAGCCTGTGGAGATTGGAGAGAGAGGGAGAGAGAGAGAGAGAGAAAGGGGGAGAGGAGAGAGAGAGAGAGGAGAGAGAGAGAGAGAGAGGAGACAGAAACACAGGACAGGGAAAGAGAGAGAGAGAGGAGAGGGGAGAGAAGAGGGAGGGGAGGGAGGTGAGGGGAGAGAGAGGAGAGAAGAGTGGGGAGAGGAGGGAGAGAGAAGAGAGAAGAGAGAGAGAGAGAGAGTTGTGCTTTCCATGCCATCTCTACCCGAGGAGATCAAGAGAGAGAGACGGAGAGAGAGAGAGAGGGGGAGAAAGGGGAGGGGAGAAGATAGGAGAGAGAGAGAAGAGGGGGGGGGGGGGGGGGTGTTTTTCACGCGCCTCTCTCCTAGCCCCAGGAGGTCAGGAAACGTTAGCTGATGTTTAGGTTGATGCTGTTTACATCTTACTCGCCTTCGGATAGTGAGTAGACTGGGAGGGGGTCGGGATATTCTGTGTTGGAAAAAGGATACAGTTTTTTTTCTTGTTATTTTCAATGGTTTTCCTGCTTTTCATCCTCCTTCTGTCTTCATTACTATCAGAATCAAACAGTATAACCATAATCCCGATCTTAATTTATTTACTTTGTCACCATTGTTGTCGAAGATATCAGCAAAATTATCATTTGTTTTCTGTTCCCCTTTCACCCTTTTCTTACTCTTTTCTCTTCACAAACCCTTTATGTTTCTACATTTGTCTTCTTCTCTTTTCTCTTCACAATCCTTTATGTTTCTACCCTAGTCTTCTTCTCTTTCTCTTCACAATCCGTTTATGTTTCTACATAGTCTTTTTCTCTTTTCTTCACAATCGTTTATGTTTCTACATAGTCTTCTTCTCTTTCTCTTCACAATCCCTTTATGTTTCTACATAGTCTTCTTCTTCCTTTTTCCTTCCTTCCCTTTGTTTCTTCTTCTAGTCATCTTTATTTCTTTTTTTTATCATCCCCCCCCCCCCCCCCCCATCATCCTCCTTTGTTGGGGTGTGGCATCAGTTCTCGGATCAATGGAGCACACTAAGGTGGTAGGTTTTTTTTAAAATATTATTTTTGTTTTTTTTAACCTTTTTTTTTTTTCCCCCCTAAGGCCCAATCCACCTCTTCATTTTTTTGGTGTTCACACTGCCCTCTTAAATCTGCCAAAAATAAACCCAAAAAGCGGAAAAAAAAAAAAAAAAAATTTAAATTTCCACAACTAAGTTTTTTTCCCTTTTTTCTTCCTTTCTTTCCCAACCAATCTCTTACACACCATGCATAGTCGTGTGTTATCTTACACACCATGCATAGTCTGGTGTGTTTCATACACAACCATGCATAGTCTGTGTGTTATCTTACACCCCATGCATAGTCTGTGTGTTTTTTCTTACACACCATGCATGTCTGTGTGTTATCATACACACCATGCATAGTCTGTGTGTTATCTACACACCATGCATAGTCTGTGTGTTATCTTACACACCATGCATAGTCTGTGTGTTATCTTACACACCATGCATATCTGTGTGTTATCTTACACCCCAATGCATAGTCTGTGTGTTATCTTACACACCTTTGCACAGTCTGTGTGTTATCTTACACACCATGCATAGTCTGTGTGTTTATCTACACACCATGCATAGTCTGTGTGTTTATCTTAAACCACACCATGCATAGTCTGTGTGTTATCTTACACACCATGCATAGTCTGTGTGTTTATCTTACACACCATGCATAGTCTGTGTGTTATCTTACACACCATGCATTAGTCTGTGTGTTTATCTTACACACCATGCTAGTCTTTTTGTGTTATCTTACACACCATGCATAGTCTGTGTGTTATTTTTACCCCACCATGCATAGTCTGTGTGTATCTTACACCCCATGCTTTAGTCTGTGTGTTATTTTAAACACACCATGCACAGTCGGGTTGTGTTATTTTCACACATGCAAGTTGTGTGTTATCTTACACACCTTGCACGCCCTGTGTGTTATCTTACACACCATGCACAGTCTGTGTGTTATCTTACACACCATGCCAGTCTGTGTGTTATTCTTACACCCATTGCTTTAGTTGTGTTTTATCTTACACCCCCATGCATAGTCTGTGTGTTATCTTACCACACCATGCATAGTCTGTGTGTTATCTTACACACCATGCTTAGTCTGTGTGTTATCTTACACACCATGCATAGTCTGTGTGTTATCTTCACACCATGCATAGTCTGTGTGTTATTTTTACACACCATGCATAGTCTGTGTGTTTCTTACACCCATGCATAGCCCGTCTGTGTGTTATCTTACACACCATGCATAGTCTGTGTGTTATCTTACACACCATGCATAGTCTGTGTGTTATCTTACACACCATGCATAGTCTGTGTGTTTTTCTTACACACCATGCACAGTCTGTGTGTTATCTTACACACCATGCATAGTCTGTGTGTTATTTACACCCCATGCATAGTTTTGTGTGTTATCTTACACACCATGCATAGTCTGTGTGTTATTTTTACACACCATGCATAGTCTGTGTGTTATCTTAAAACCCATGCATAGTCTGTGTTTTTATCTTACACCCCATGCATAGTCTGTGTGTTTATCTACACACCATGCATAGTTTGTGTGTACTTACACACCATGCATAGTCTGTGTGTTATCTTACACCCAGCATAGTCTGTGTGTTATCTTCCCACACCATGCATAGTCTGTGTGTTTTTTTACACACATGCATGGGTCTGTGTGTTTTTCTTACACACCTTTACATAGTCTGTGTGTTATCTTACACACCCATACATAGTCTGTGTGTTATCTTACACACCATGCTTTAGTCTGTGTGTTTATTTTTCACCCCATGCATATTTCTGTGTGTTATCTTAACACCATGCATAGTCTGTGTGTTATCTTACCACCATGCATAGTCTGTGTGTTATCTTACACACCATACATAGTCTGTGTGTTTTTTACACACCATACTTTAGTTGGTGTGTTACCCTTACACACCATGCATAGTCCTGTGTGTTATCTTACACACCTTTACATAGTCTGTGTGTTATCTTACACACCATACATAGTCTGTGTGTTATCTTAAAACCCCTACATATTTCTGTGTGTTTATCTTCACACCATACTAGTCTGTGTGTTATCTTACACACCATACATAGTCTGTGTGTTATCTTACACACCATACATAGTCTGGGGTGTTATCTTACACACCATACATAGTCTGTGTGTTTCTTCCCACACCATACATAGTCTGTGTGTTATCTTACACACCATGCATAGTCTGTGTGTTACTCTTACACACCATGCATAGTCTTGTGTGTTATCTTACACACCATACATTGTCTGTGTGTTATCTTACACACCATGCATAGTCTGTGTGTTATCTTACACCCCATGCATAGTCTGTGTGTTTCTTACACACCATACATAGTCTGTGTGTTATCTTACACACCATGCATAGTCTGTGTGTTTTTTACACCCCCATGCATAGTCTGTGTGTTATCTTACACACCTGCTATCTGTTGTTTGTTTACACACCATACTGTCTGTGTGTTATCTTACACAGCATGCATAGTCTGTGTTTATCTTACACAGCATGCATTAGTCTGTGTGTTTTTCTTACACACCATACATAGTCTGTGTGTTATCTTACACACCATGCATAGTCCTGTGTTTTATCTTACACACCATGCATAGTCTGTGTGTTTTTCTTACACACCATGCATAGTCTGTGTGTTATTTACACACCATGCATAGTCTGTGTGTTATCTTACACCCCATGCATAGTCTGTGTGTTATCTTACACACCAATGCATAGTCTGTGTGTTATCTTACACACCATGCATAGTCTGTGTGTTATTTAAACACCCATGCAGAGTCTGTGTTTTTATTTTACACACCATGCATAGTCTGTGTGTTATCTTACACAGCGGCATAGTCTGTGTGTTATCTTCACACCATGCATAGTCTGTGTTTTTTATCTTACACAGCTGCATAGTCTGTGTGTTATTTTAAACACACCTGCATAGTCTGTGTGTTATCTTACACACCATGCATAGTCTGTGTGTTATCTTACACCACCATGCATAGTCTGTGTGTTATCTTACACACCATGCATTAGTCTGTGTGTTATCTTACACACCATGCTTTAGTCTGTGTGTTATCTTACACACCTTGCTTTGTCTGTGTGTTATCTTACACACCATGCATAGTCTGTGTGTTATCTTACACACCATGCATATTTCTGTGTGTTATCGTACACACCATACATAGTCTGTGTGAAATCTTACCAACCATGCTTTAGTATGTGGTTATCTTACACACCATGCATAGTCTGTGTGTTATCTTACACACCATGCATAGTCTGTGTGTTATCTTATAAAACCATCCCTAGTCTGTGTGTTATCTTACACACCATGCTTTAGTCTGTGTTGTTATCTTACACACCTGCATAGTCTGTGTGTTTTTCTTACCACACCATGCATGTCTGTGTGTTATCTTACACACCATGCATAGTCTGTGTGTTATATTTAACCATGCATAGCTGTGTGTTTCTTCATAGTCTCTGTGTTATTTACACACCATCCCATAGTCTCTGTGTTATCTTACAACCATGCATAGTCTCTGTGTTTATTTACACCCCAAGATGTCTGTGTGTTATCTTACACACCATGCATGTCTGTGTGTTATTTTAAACACACCATGCTAGTCTGTGTGTTATCTTACACACCATGCATAGTCTGTGGTTATCTTACACACCATGCATAGTCTGTGTTTTTATCTTACACACCATGCATAGTCTGTGTGTTATCTTACACACCATGCATAGTGTTGTGTTTATTTTTACTCACCATGCATAGTCTGTGTGTATCTTACACACCATGCATAGTCTGTGTGTTATTTTACACCCCATGCATAGTCTGTGTGTTATCTTACACACCATGCATAGTCTGTGTTTTTACCTTACACACCATGCATAGTCTGTTGTGTTATCTTCACACCATGCATAGTCTGTGTGTTATTTTACACACCATGCATAGTCTGTGTGTTATCTTACACACCATGCATAGTCTGTGTGTTATCTTACAAATGGACATATTCTTGTGATTTTAGTGTTTTGGAATTGATTCAAAGTGTCTGGGTTTGTTAATGTTTCTAATGTGTGGTGTACTGGCCCACTCACTCGGATATGTGTTGCTTATACAAAGGAAACAATATAGATGAGACAAAGGACTTAAGTATTTTCAGTTATTCATTTTGTTTTACAAAATACACACCCACACCCACCACTCTCTCTCTCCCCCCCCCCCCCCCCCCCCCTCTCTCTCAAATATGTTAATAAGGAATTCTGTTAAAGACACTATTAAAGCAAATTATTTTCCTTCTTCTCATGCTTCTTTTCTGTTCCTCTTTGTCTTTCTCCCCTTCTTCCCTTCCCCTTACCTTCTCCTCCTCTTCGTCTTGTCTCACGTCCTTCCCTTCATACTCCTATTCCCCTTCTTCTTCTCCCCCCCCCCCCCCCCCCCCCCCCATTTCTCTTCTTCGTCTCCTCCTCCCTTCTCTTCTTTTCTTTCTTCTTCTGATTTCTTCCATTTTACCTCCTCTCTCGTTGTAAACTTTCTTTTTTGTATTAAAACCTTTTTTTGTTTTTCCCATATTTCTTTTCTTTGCCATCTTGTAATTGTGGTTTTTCCCTTTTTTTTAAAATGATTTTTATGTTTTTCCCCCTTTTCCTCGTCATTCCATTGTTTTTCTTCTTATCCCCTTTTTTTTGATTGGTTTTTTTTTTTTATTTTTCTTTCATAACCTCTCTTCGGCTTGCAAACATTATATTTTGCTCCCTTTTTATCCTAAATTTTTTAATTCTTTTTCTTCTCTCTCTCTCTCTCTTTTCTCTCTCTCTCTCTCCTCTCTCTCTCTTTTCCTCTCTCTCTCTTTTTTGTCCCCGTTATATCCCATCTTTTGGGGGCGTGGGCGTCATCAACATCACAGCATCATTGAATTCTTTGGGTCTTTCTTTATGTCCCTCTTGTTGTCATTTCCCCCCTAGCCTCGCTTGTAAAAATTCTTTCTCTCCCTTTTTTTTTATTTTCCCTTTTTTTGTTTTCATGGGGTTTTTCTTTTCTTCTTTGTTCTGACCCCCATTTCCCTGTCATGGTTCTTTCTGGGTTTTTTGTCTTAATCAACCATCCTCTTTAAAAAAAACCTGCCCTTCCCCACACACACACACACACACCACACACACACCACACACCCACACCCCCCACAACACACACACACACACACACACACACACAAACACACACACCCCCACACGCACGCACGCACGCACGCACGCCGCACGCACGCCGCACCCGCACGCCGCACGCCACACAAAAAACCCCACACACCACACACCCCCACCCAACCCAACACACCCCCCCACACCCAACCATCCCCACACACAACACACACCACACACACACAACACACACACAAACCCCCCCCCCCCCCCCCCACCCAACACAACGACGCAGCCGAACGACACACACGCACTTATAACATTTTTATTAACTTTATTTGCGGGGGAGGAGAAAGGAGGAGGGTTGGAGTGGATAATATATGGTGGGGATGGGGGGGGGGAGGTGGAGGGGAAGCAAAGGTTGTTTTTAAAAACTACTTTCAAGCGTTTTGACTTTAATTGATTAGTTAGTTGTTGGTTTTAAGTATTTTGTTTTATGTTAATCTTCACTTGTGACTTATGTAAAGATATTTGCACACTTACACTTCCACAACTATCTCACTCACACACACACACACACACACACACACACACACACACACACACACACACACACACACACACACACACACACACACACACACACACACACACACACACACACACACACACACACACACACACACACACGCACGCACGCACGCACGCACGCATGCACGCACGCACGCACGCACACTTAACACACACACACACACACACACACACACACACACACACACACACACACACACACACACACACACACACACACACACACACACACACACACACACACCACACACACACACACACACACATTCGTGTGCACGTGCACCCATACATATACACATGCATACATTATGTGCACGCTTGCAATTACTTCCGTACACATTCACCTTTTTTTTTTTCTTGTGTTTTTTTTTTTGTCTAATATCACGAATAGTGGATAGACGTTAAATGAAAGACACACATACACACACACCCACACACCCTATGGCAAGGTACAGAATCGACTGAAATTCATGTTCCCTTATCCATTCAGGAGGGTTATCACTTGCTGGAACAAGCAGTATGGAGTAGAATTAAAGGCTATACCCTGAGAAAAGATAGACTCTCCAAGAATAAGTATATTGATTCTCGTGGTTTGGATAACAAATCATACTTGAATCATACTGGCGTAATCAAATTCAGACATATTAGTTCGCTATCTTACAGGATAAAACTTAATGCGTTCATCACAAAACACAGCAAAAATGTTAGATGTTTATGTGGTGAACAAATTTCTAGCAAGCACATCAATTTTGAATGTCAGAGGTTAAGACCTATCTTACCAGTGATTTCTGAAAATTGTATTGAAGGCGTTTTCAAAAATGCTACTAGTTTGTTTAATATTGCGAAATGTTTACTTAATAGTCCTGTAGGACATTTGTTATAGACTAGTTGATTGTGATTTTTGTTAATGCTTGTAATTTTTGTTAATGCTCATTTTTTCTGACATTTTTTCCTCCCCCTTATCAAAGAGACACAAACACACAATACGGTCCCCATCCCCTCCTCTTCCTCCCGATCCCCTCCCTCCCCCGTCTAATATCACTATGTGGATAGACGTTAAATTGAAGACAACAACAACAACACCCACACCCACACACACACACACACACCCACCCACCCACACCCACACACACACCCACCCACCCACACACACACACACACACACACACACACACACACACACACACACACACACACACACACACACACACACACACACACACACACACACACATTTCCCCTTTTCTGTGTTCGTTCTTATGTCTCTGGTTTTTCTCTCCCCCCCTCCCCTCCGTTCTCTTCCCGCTCATTTCCATTTTCAGTCTTCAACTGATACTATATCTCATTTTGTATATACATATATACATCCATCCATACACACACACACACACACACACACACACACACACACACACACACACACACACACACACACACACACACACACATACATATATATTATATATATATATATATATATATATATATATATATATATATATATATATATATATATATATATATATATATTTTTGTTTTTCAGCAACTTTATTCTTCTCTGCACTTTCGTTTGGTTCCATTTACTACCCTTCGCTGGCTGCTTTGAGGGCGCTGTTGGATTCTTTTTTGAACCCTTGGTGGTGAGAACACCACAGAATTATGGACTGTGGTGGGTCTCTATTTGACACCATGAGCACAGACACAACCAGCCGCGTCTCCCTGATGAGTTCGATCCAGCGGACGAAAGGCCTCGGAGCAGGCAATACAAATAGATGTGCCTTCAAGAGGGATTACGATTGTTCCCTCAGGCAGCTAGTGAAGGATTTCTCATATTTATAATTTATTCCACATTTTCATTTTCAATTTTATTTTATTTATTTATTTATTTATTTATTTTTTTTATTTTTTTTCCCTAAAAGTTTAAATCTTTGCCAAGTCATTACTATAACGACTGAAGAATTGTTAGCCTGCGCTTGTTTTCCCCCACTACTTTATTGTTCATCATTATATATATATATATATATATATATATATATATATATATATATATATATATATATATATATATATATTCAACTCCCCCTTTTTTTCTCTAAAAGTTTAAATCTTTGCCAAGTCATTACTATCACGACTGAAGAATTGTTAGCCTGCACTTGTTTTCCCCCACTACTTAATTGCTCAGCATTATATTGTTTGGTCAATCGGTGGGAGATTGCATCTCTTAGGAGATCCAAGTAAAGGTTGTTCTGTGCAGTTCTTAGCCACTCACAATGTTTGGGTTATTAAACAGCAGAGCTGACCACTCAGACTGTTCCATATCTTTTGATCTCCCTTGCATCCTTGAATGGATCCTCAAGCATAGGCTCAAAGATTATCTCCTATATTTTATACTGTTTGAATAATGCTTTTAGTTTTTCAGCAACTTTTTTCTTCTCCGCGCTTTCGTTTGGTTCCATTTACTACCCTTCGCTGGCTGCTTTGAGGGTGCTGTTGGATTCTTTTTTGAACCCTTGGTGGTAAGAACACCACAGAATTATGGACTGTGGTGTGTCTCTATTCGACACCAAGAGAACAGACACAACCAGCCGTGTCTCCCTGATGAGTCCGATCCAGCGGACGATAGGCCTAGGAGCAGGCAATACAAATAGATGTGTCTTCGAGAGGGGTTACGATGGTTCCCTCAGGCAGCTAGCGAAGGGTTTCTCATATTCATAATATATTCCCCATTTTCTTCATCTTCAACTCCCCTATTTTTTCTCTAAAAGTTTAAATCTTTGCCAAGTCATTACTATCACGACTGAAGAATTGTAAGCCTGCACTTGTTTTCCCCCACTACTTAATTGTTCAGCATTATATATATATATATATATATATATATATATATATATATATATATATAAAGATTGCAAGTTAATTTGATTTAATGCTGCATTTTGCCACACAACGCCAGGCAAAACATTCTAAAACTAGAAGCAGCAGCAGCAGCAGAAGAAGAACAACAACAACAATCGGCCCTTCTACCATTAGACAAAATCAGTAGTTGGTCAAATGTTTTCTACAATAATGCCGACGGTCAACAAAAGAATGGAATGCAACTCGTCGATAATCGAGTCAGTCTAGTAAAAGTTGCTTTCCTCGCAGTTCTTGAAAGCTGTCCTGTATGTGTTTCTTATTGCTCAGAGGGTCTGAGTGACAGGATATCATAGCACGTCACCCGCTGACCTGTGGGCGGTGAAAGGGTTAAACCAGTCTTGGGGTGTATGTAGGAGGCCCCCTGTTCAAAATTCCCTACACCAAAACCAAGTAGAAAACGTTCCTTTTTAAGACAGTTTCTCCCAGTCAAACATTGAGCTACACCAAAGTAGCTTTATAAACATATAAAGGAATCTCTCTCTCTCTCTCTCTCTCTCTCTCTCTCTCTTTATATACATATATATTTATATTTATAATAATAATGTGTGTGTGTGCGTGTGTGTGTGTGTGTGTGTGTGTGTGTGTTGATTTGGTATTTAAAGAACATTCAGGATATTTTCTAATGAAACTCAGTTCTTCTTTGACGGAAGGCAAGCATCGAAAGGACATGGCCCTTAAACTCCAGGTCTACCAATACCTTTTCTTTCTCTCTCTCTCTCTCTCTCTCTCTCTCTGTCTATGTCTCTCTCATTATGCTATGATGCAATGTTCTTGTCTAAATCCTACCCGCATTTCTGATGATGTGAAATCATGCATCTTCGATTTCTGATGTATAATCTCACCAATGGCCTGAATTACTCCCACCAGAGCACCAAAATTTGTTGATTTCTTCCTACTCGGTTAGTGAGATACTGAATCCTTTATTGCTCATTCACCAGCCGTATGGAGCCATGAGTGAAGAGCAAAATTTCACAACCATTTAACAGAACCTACCTCCGGTCCATTCGGAGAGGTTCACGCCTACCTTTGTCAGTTACGAGGCATGGTGGTCTGCTGTATGCAGAGACGCTGAGATGGCCAAGGGGAGCCGTGGGGGGTTAAGAAAATACCTTCGCGAAATGGGGTTTCCTCAGCTGAGCCGCTTTCGCTGTTTGTTTGTCCTGATCCGTCTGTCTGTCTTTCTCTCTGCATGTCTGCCTGCCTTCCTGTCTGGCTGTCTGCCTTCCTGTCTGTCTGTCTGTCTCTGTGTCTGTTTCTGTGTGTGTGTGTGTGTGTGTGTGTGTGTGTGTGTTTTGTGTGTGTGTGTGTGTGTGTGTGTGTGTGT
>CM031598.1:10070505-10083005 GCA_018398815.1 Conus ventricosus
CCTAGGTTTTAATTTTGCCTCTGTTGCTGTTACAAACTTCATCATGGTTTGCGGGAACCCCCAAAATGGGGCCCCAAAGGAAGAGTGGAGAAGGAAAAGGAGATCGCGACTTCATCCCCCCTGAGGAGTTTGAAACCTTCCGCAACATTTTGGGAGATTGTCAAAAAAGGGACATCCCGGGAACGGGAATTTCATGTTCACCAGGTCGCCCCCAAATTCTGTGGGGGGGCTGTCTGGATCTTGAGGTTTTTTTGTGTTGTGTTTCTTCTCCGTGTCACTGTCCCCTTATGTACTTTTGGGTGTGTGGGGTTGCGCGCGCGGCCCGGCGCGGCGCGTGTGTGTGTGTGTGGTGTGTGTGTGTGGTGTGTGTGTGTGTGTGTGTGTGTGTGTGTTTTGTGCGTCCCGTGCTTTCGTCCCTGCGCGCGGGGTGCGTGTGGTGTTTGTGTGCTGCGTGCGTGCTTTTGTGGGGCGTGCGCGCACGGTGTGGGGTTTTCTTGCCCTTTCATTTTTGGGGGAATTTCTTTTCCATCTCTGTCAACCTCTCTCTGCATTTCTCTCTTTTCCTCTGTCTTTTTGTCTTTTTTGTCGGGTTTCAATTTTGTCTGTCTGTTCCCTGTTGCCTACCGTCTGCCCTGTCGCCCGGGTCTCATTTTGTGTTTTCTACCCTGTCTCCCCTTCTCTTTCTCAAACCTCTTTTTTTCCCCCTTTCCTTTTCCCCCAAACCCCCCTCTCGCCCTTCTAATCTCTGTATCTGTTTTGTTAGCCCCGCCCTATCTGTCTGTTGTCTGAAATGTCTCCTTCCTTTTTTCCCTTAATTAGCAAAACAACCCCCAGCGCGAATCGGGGTTTTGACAAATAACAAAAACTGTGGGGTTTTTGGGAAAAGTTTTTTGCCTTTTTAAACAAATTTCGAAATACTTTTTTCCCAAAAAGGAGAGAGAGAGAGGAAGAGAGAGGAGGGGAAGAGAGAGAGAGAGAGAGGGGAAAAAAAAAATTTTTTTAAAAGGGGGGGGCTGAGAGGGGTGAGGGGAGAGGGGAGAGGGGGAGAAGAGAGGAGAGAGAGAGGGGAGAGAGAGAGAGAGAGAGAGGGGGGTGGGGGGGGTTTGGGGGTGGGGGAGGAGACAGGGAAAAAAGGAAAAGTGTTTTTTGTACTTGGGAAAAAGGGCCGGGAAAAAAGTGGGTTTTTATAAAGGGAAACAGGAGGGGTTAAAAAGGGGTTGGGGTGGGGGGGGTGTGGGGGGGGGGGGGGGGGGGGGGGGGGGGGGGGGGGGGGGGGGGGGGGGGGGGGGGGGGACGGGGGGGGGGGGGGGGGGGGAAAAAAGGGGGGGGGGCGCGGGGTGCAGGTGGGAAGGGGGGAAAGGCAGTCAGAATGAGAGAAAGACAGCCCGACACATGAGAGAAAAAAAGGAAGGAGAAGGGAGAGAGAGGAGAAAAGGAGGGAGAGAGAGAGAGAGAGAAAAGGGAAGAGAGAAAATGGGGGGGGAAATGGTGTGTGGGGGGGGGGGGGGGGGGGGGGGAAAAAGGGGGATGGCGGCTGACGTGCAAAAAGGGGTTGGAGAAAGAAAAAACCGGGAATTTGATAAATTTGATGGGAAAGACAGCTGTCGTCTCTCTCTCCTCTCTCTCTCTCTCCTTCCTCTTCTCTCTCTCTCCCCCCTCCCCTCTCTTCTTCATTTAAAGGCCTCCCTTTCCCGAAACAGTACTACAGATCGGGTATTTTTCCCCCTTTGTCATCAAAATATTTTTCAAAAATTACCAAAACAAATACTTCCCCCCACCCCTTCCACCCCCCCCCCCACCCCCTTCCCCCCCCACCCCCACCTCCACCCTCTCCCAAACCCTTTCCTTCGTCCTTCGCCCGTCTAACAACAGTTTTTATTTTTTGACCTTTTCGGGCCTTTTGGGTTGTAGATCGGAAGACCTTGAAACGAACCCCTTTGTTTTCGCTTGAAACCCTTTTCCCCTTCTCCCTCCCTTTGGTCAAGCTGCGGCGTTTCAAGGGGAGTTTTTCATGCACCCTGCCGCTGCTGTATGGAACTTCGGGACAACTTTGCCCCTCGCCAAAATTTCATTTGGGTTGCTTTGTGTGGGTGTAAAAGAAAAAAAAGAAAAAATTTAGGTGAAATTCGAATTTAAACACTGTGTTTCTTTTGATATTGTTATGAAATGATACAGTATAAAATACTTTTCATCTCAGAAAAAGAAAAATTAAAAAATGTTGCAAAAAAAAACAGTATCAAAAGGGACAACATATTTTAAAACAAAAACAAAAAACAAGGGGCCACTTTAAAATTTTAAAGGGTAAGTCCAACACCCCCCCCTCCAACATACACACACACCACACGCGCGCGCGACACACCCCTGGTCTTTTGAAAAGCCCCATAAAATGCAAAACACAAAACACCCCCTCAAAAGGCTTACACTTAAGCACATACATACACACAAAACACAAAACCCCACACACACACACCCCACACACACACACACACACAAAACCAACCCACACACACACACCCCCAACGCGCGCGCGACACACAAAAAACACACAACACCCCCAAGCACAAATTATATGCAAATACCCCGTTTTTACAGCAAGTATAGCTACCGCGTTTTCTTTTTTCCGAATCGTTGAAAACAAATCAAAAAAAGAAAAATAGACAAAAAAAGACGGGAAAAAAAAAAAACAAGAAGAAGGAGAAAGAAGAAGAAGAGGTAAGAAAAAGGAAAAGGGAAAGAAAATCACTACCCATTAAGGGCTTTTTCCCCCTTTTACAGTTTTTCAAACCCAAATAAAAGAAAGGAAAAAAAAGAAAAAAAAAAAAAAGAAAAAAAAGAAAAAAAAGTAAAAAACGAGAAGAAGAAGAACTGAAAAGAAGGATACCCTTTTTCAGTAAGAGTCCCCCTTTTTAAGGTGATTAATTTCCCCTGAATCGCAAAAAAAAAAAAAAGAAAGAAAAAAGAAAAAAAAAAAAGAAAAGAAGAAAAAAAGAAAAAAAGAAAGAAGGAGGGAAAAAAAGAAAAAAAAAAAGAAGACTTAAAAAAGAGGAAGAAAGAAAAAAAGAAAAAAAAAAAAAAAAAGAAAGAAAGAAGAAGGAAGAAGAAAAAGAAGAAGAAGAAAAGAAGAAAAGAAAAAAGAAGAAGAAAAAGCTGCCAGCGAAAAAAAAAAAAATCTTTCACTGAGGCTACTTCCCCTTTATACAATGTTTTCTTTTCCCCTGTTTTGTAAAAAAACAAATAATAAAAAAAAAAAAAGGAAAGGGAAGGAAAAAGGGAAAGGGAAAGGGAAAGGGAAAAAGGGGAAAAAACAAAAAAAGAAAAAGGGTTTAAAAAAGAAAAAGAAAGCAAGAAAAAAAAGAGAGAAGAAAGAAAGAAGAAAAGCAGTAAAAGATCATTTTAAAGCGGGGGCGCTTAAAAACTGCTTTTTTGCTACAAAAACGTTCACAACATATTTTGCGCTAATTTTGGACTACATCTTCGTTCAGTAAAACACTATTTTGTGCTAAGTTTGATCCCCATCTATCGTTCGTCGGGCCTCTATTTTTGGCGCAAATTTTAAAAAAAAATGCGTATTACGGGCCGGCACTACTTTGTTCTCAGTGGGCCCCCACTTTTCTTTTTTGTTTTTAACGTGTGTTGTTCAGTGTTTTCTTTTCCTGTTTTCTTTTTCTACCTGTATTGTTCCTTTCCCCCCTTCTTTTAAAGTTTTGGGCTAAATTTCAAGCTGGTTTTTCGGGACATTTTTCTCCGGGAACTTTCGGGGCGCGCCATTTTTCATAAACTTTTCCAAATGTTAGAGAATGAAGCGCCCCCCAACTTTCAAACAGATGAAAACGAAAAGCGATCGCCTGTTCCCAATTTTAAGGGGTGCTAAAAAGATTTATTATGATTTCATCGTCAGGACGATTTCTTTTGTGGGGACACTTGCGCGGTCCTTTTAATCCAGAAAGTTCTTTTGCCAGAGTTCGTCCCCAATTTTACCCAATTTTTTGTTTTTTCCTGAAAAAAGTGTTGCCCTGTGGTTTTGCTGGGGGCCCACCTTTCTTGTTGCCGTGAGAATTTTGACGTACGTACTGTTTTTTTTTTTGTGTTTAAATCTAAAAAGGCTTTTTGTGAAGATACGGTGGTAGCGGGAACAACCGTTGGGCCCTCTGCTGAGAGTGTGCCCCGGGGGAAAGGGACGAAACTGGGACCCCAAAGTCAGGGCAAAAAAATTTTATTTCCCTGTTTTTTTTGGGGTGAAAGGGTTAATTTTCCCACATTTTAAAACGCCCCCCTTTTTTTCATCACCACCCTCTGAGCCCCCCCCCCCTCCCTCTTTAAACCACCACCTTTCCTATTAAACCCCGTCACATGTTTCCCCACGTTAGGGGAAAAAGATGGAAAAATTTGGGTTTTCCCCCACTTTCGTTTCCCTTTTAAGTATTCTTTTAAAATCAGGGACTATTTTAACGGGGGTCCTTAACGTTGCAAAAATTTGGGCCGGGAAAGAAGGAAGCCTTCGATTTCCGATCCCCTCCCCCCCCCCCCCCCCCCCCCCCACGTTCCCCTGGCTGCCCTTTTGTTGTCTACTTTTGCGGGAAAGACCCCTTTCCTCCTCCCCCCCTCCTTTCCTCCCCCTCCTCCTCCTCCCTCCTCCTTTTTTTCTTCTTCTTTTTCCCTTCTTCTTTTTTCTTTTTTCTTCTTTTTTATCTCCTCCTCCCCTCCCCTCCTCCCCCTTTCCTCCCCCTCCTCCTCCTCCTCCCCTCCCCCTCCCCCTCCTCCTCCTCCCCCTCCTCCTCCTTCTCCCCCTCCTCCTCCCCCCCTCCCCTCTTCCTTCTCCTCCTCCTCCTCCTCCTCCCCCTTTCCTCCCCCTCCCCCTCCTCCCCCCCCCCTCCTCCTCCCCCTTCTTTTCTTTTTTTCTTCTTCTTCTTCTTTTTCCCTTTCTTCTTCTTCTTCTTGTTTTAAAACAGTTTTGGGGGTTTGCAGCACAGAAAACCTTCTTGTAGGAACAGTCTCGGGGGTGCGGGAAACAGACAACCTTTTCTTAAAGGAACGTCTGGGGGTCAGCACGACAACCTTTTCTTGCCCATGGAACAGCCCTCTGGGGTGCAGCACAGACCCCTTTTCCTTCTTGTCTTTGAACACATTTTTGGGGTCCCGGCCCCGGGAAACCTTCTTTTTTGTCAGGGAAAACAGTCTCTGGGGGGCGCACAGACAACCTTTTTTGCAGGGAGCAGTCCTCGGGGTGCAGCCAGAAAAACCTTCTTCTTGTCATGGAGAAAGGCGGGGGGGTGCAGAAACAGACAACCTTTTTCCCTGTCATGGAACGTACCTGGGGTGAAGAAACAGACAACCTTCTTCTTTCATGGAACAGTCCCCTGGGGTCCCAGCACAGCCAAACCTTTTGTCATGGAACATTTCTCTGGGGTGACGACAGCCCCAACCCTTTTTCTTTTTTTTTTTTTCCCAAATTTTGGAAACTTCTTGGGGGGGAAAGACAGAAAACCTTTTTCTTGCCAGGGAAACCCAGTCTTTTGGGGGGGCAGCACAGCCCTTTTTCCTTTGTCAAAAAACAGCCCTCTGGGGGCAGCACAGAAAACCTTCTTCTTGCCCTGGAACAGTCTTTTGGGGTGCAGCAAAGACAACCTTCTTCCTTTCATGGAGCGGGGACTCGGGGGTGCAGCACAGACAACCTTTTCCCTTGCCATGGAGCCCCTTGGGGGTTGAGCACAAAACAACCTTCTTCTTGTCATGGGAACGTCGTGGGGTGAAAGACGACAACCCTTCTTCTGGTTTGGGAAAACAGCCCTCGGGGGTGACACAGACAACCTTCTTGTCATGGAACAGTCTCGGGGGTGCTCACAGACAACCCCTTTTTTCATGGAACGTTTTGGGGGGGCAGCAAAAGGCAACCTTCTTCTTGTCAGGGAAAAAGGGCCCTCGGGGGTGCAGCACAAAACAACCTTCTTTTTGGTCAGGGAAAACGCCCCGGGGGTGCAGCCCCGAAAACCTTCTTTTGTCTTTGAGCAGTCCTGGGGTGCAGCCAGAAAAACCTTCTTTTTTGTCAAGGAGCAGTCTCTGGGGGCAGCACAGAAAACCCTTCTTCTTGTCAGGAACAGTTGTGGGGGGGTAGCACAGAAAACCTTCTTCTTGTAAAGGAAACAGCTCTGGGGTGCAGCACAGAAACCTTCTTGTAAAGGAACATCCTGGGGGGGCAAGCACAGACAACCTTCTTCTTGTCATGGAAAAAGATGGGGGGTGCAGCACAAACAACCTTTTCTCATGGCAGCCCGGGGGTGAGCACAGCCCAACCCTTCCTTGTCATGGAACATCTCGGGGGGTGCAGCACAGACAACCTTCTTGCCCATGGAACAGTTTTGGGGGGCCACGAAAACCTGTTAAACCGGTTCCCCATTTTTGGTGCCCCCCTTGTTACCAAGACCCATGCCCCTGCAAATGGATTTTCCTGCCCAGGCAACACGTCTGCTTTTAAACTCCCCCCTTTCCCCACCCCTTCTTCCATCTTCCCCCTTTTTTCCTTCATCTTCTCTATGCCTTTTTCTCCATCTTTCCCCTCTTTTCCCTCCCTTTTCTTTAAAGTCCTTCTCCCATCTTCCTCCTTTTTTTAAAACTCCTTTCTTCCTCACGTCCTTCTCCCCATTTTCCTCCTCTGTGTTTCCAAAGGAGTTTGTTTTTTTGCAAGGGCCCCTTTTGGCACTTTTATTTGACCTTACTAACGTATTTACAGGCATCCCCCCACCCCCCCCTTCCAGTCACTGCAGCTCAAGCAGGGGCCCCAAATTCCCCGGGGGCCGACCCCCAGGGGCCTTTTTAAAGGTTTGCGCCAGGCCCCAGTTAGCAGGTGCTCACAGACCCTGTCAATTCCACCCTTTGTCTTGTTCCCTTTTGTCCTGTTTGTTTCCCCACCCTGTTTTTTCTGTCTGCTTTGCTCTCTGTCTGCCCTCTCACCCTTTCTTTTTTCTGTCTGTCTTGCTCTCTGTCGTCTTTTGGGCCTTGTCTTCTTCTGTTTTTTTGCCTTGTCTGTCTCTCGGTCTGTTTTTCTTCTGTCTGCTAGGTCCGGGTCTGTCCCCGGGTTCTGTTTCTTTTCTGTTTTGCTTTTGTCTGTCTTCGGTCTGTCTTCTTCTGTCGGTCTGGTCTCTACGTGTTTTTTTGTACTTTTGCTTTCTCCGTCTTTTTGGCCGTCGTCTTTTTTTTTCCCGCTCTCCCTTCAAAGTTTGTTTGTCTGCCCTGTTTTCTCTCTCTTTTTTTTTGTGTTTCCAAAGTTTTTGCCCTCCCGTTGACTTTTTCCCCGTCACTGAAATGAGTTGCTTTCGTCTCGCTTTTCTCAGTTGTTTAGTTTTCTCCGTTTCCCCCATGTTTTAGTTTTTTTAACGTTCTGCTCAATTTTGTTTAGTTTTTTCATCGTTCTGTTTCAAAGTTTTAAAGTTTCTTTCTTCGTTTTTCTCATGTTTTAATTTTTCTCCTCGTTTTGCTCTATGTGCTAGTTTCTCCTCCGTTTGCTCTATGTGTTTTTTTTCTCCTTCGTTTTGTTTATGTGCTATTTTTTCCCCTCTCGTTTGCTTTTGTGTTGGTTTCTCCTCTTGTTCTGCTAAATGTATTACTTCCCCTTTCCCCGTTTGCTCTATGTGTTAGTTTCTCATGGGGTCTGCTTATGTGTTTCTTCCTGTTCTGCTCTGTGTGCGGGGTTTCTCATCGGTCTGTCAAAGTGTTATTTTCTCCTCTTTTCTGCTCTATGTTTTGGGTTTCCCCCTTTCATTCTGCTCAAATTTTTTAATTTCGCATCGGCTGTCTATGTGTTCCTTCTCTCGTTTGCTTTTTGTGTGCTATTTCTCCTCTCGTTCTGTCAATGTGTTTGTTTTTTCCTCTCGTTCTGCTCTATGTTTTAGTTTTCCCTCTTCGCCCCCCCCTATGTGTTATTTTTCTCCTCTCGTTTGCCCCTATTTTTGTTTTTTTTCTATGGGTTGCCTATGTTTTTTTTTTTCTCCTCTCTTTCTGCTCTATGTGTAGTTTCCCTCTCATTTTTCTCTAGGGTTTTTTCTTCTCCGTTTGTATGTGTGTAGTTTCCCCTTCGTTCTGCTCTATGTGTTATTTTCCCCCTTCTTTCTTTGCTCTATGTGTTATTTTTCACCTCTCATTCTGCTCTTTGTGTTACTTTCTTCTCTCGTTCTGCTCAAATGTGTTAGTTTCCCCTCTCGTTCTGCTCTATGTTTTAAAGTTTCTCCTCTCTTTCCCGCCTCTTTGTTTTTTGTTTTTTTCCCTCTCGTTCTGCTTATGTGCCCATTTCCCCTCCTCTTTTCCCTTATTGTTATTTTTCCCCCATCGGCCCTGCTCTATGTGCTTCTTCTCTCTTTCTGTTATGTTTTTTTTTTTCCCCCACTCGTTTGTCAAAGGGGTAGTTTCTCCTTTGTTCGCTCTGTGTTTAGTTTTTTTCCCTTTTCGTTCTGCTTATGTGTTAGTTTTTCCCCTTTTGTTCGCTTATGTTTAGTTTCCCCCTCTGTTCTGCTTTATGTGTTAGTTTTAAATCGGTTTTCTCTATGTGTTTCTTTTTGCTTTTTCAATTCCCTAGTTTTTTTCCCTTCGCTCGCTTTTTTTGTTAAAATTTCTTTTTTTTTGGTCTTCTATGTGTTAGCCCCTTTTCCGCTTGGTTCAATGTGTTAGTTTTTCTCGCTCTGTTAAATTGCTGGTTTCTTCTCGTTTCTGCTAGGTGTGTTAATTTTTTTTTGGTTCTCCTCTATTGTTACCCCCCTTCTCGTTTCCTTTAAATTTGTTTTTAGTTTCTTTTCGCTCTGTTAAATTGTTTTTGGTTTTTCTCGCTTGCAAGGGGGTGTTAATTTTTTTTTCTTGCGTCCCCTCTATTTTAGTCCCTTCTCGCTTGTTCATGTGTTAGTTTCTTCTCGCTCTTTTTCAATGGGGCGGGTTTCTTCTCGCTCTGCTGGGTTTTTTAAATTTCTTTTTTGCTCTCCTCAAAGGGGGTTATTTTTCTCGCTCTGTTAAATGGGTTTGTTTGGACTGGTTTGCCCCTGTCTTTTCCCCGTCTCGCTGTGCACCTCAAAACTCTCACACAACCAAACACACACAACACACACACACACACAACCACCCCAACCCACACACACACACCACAACCACAACACCACACACCAACACACACACCACACCCACACACACACCAGGGGACACCCCCCACTGCTTGGGACACTCACAAATGTTTGGGTTAAAGGGCAGGGCCCGGGCAATCTGAGAAATTTGGCCCACGCCATTTTTTTGGGTTTTGGGGGGAAATTTTTCTGGGTGCAAAAATTTTCCCGGGGGGAAAGGGTTCTTTCGAAGGGAAAAAAAAAAAAAATCACAATGCTGGCTTTGGGGGGGTTTTCCCCGGGGGAGGGTTTTTTTCCGGTGGTCTTTTTCCCCCCCCCCCCCCCCCCCCCCCACCCCCCCCCCCCCCCCCCTTGGGGGTTCTTTCATTTTTGGGTTTTTGGGGTTTTTTCCGGGGAGGAGGGGAGCGGGGTTTTTTCCTGGGGGGTTTTTTCCCTTTTTTTTAGCCGGGGCCCCCCTTTTTTTTTGGGGGCCCCCCCCCCCCCCCCCCTTTTAAAACCCCAAACCCCCCCTCCCCCCCCTTTTTCCCGGGGCCCCCCCCCCCCCCCCCCCAAAAAAAATTTTTCCCCCCCCCCCCCCCCCCTTTTTTTTTCCCCCCTCCCCCCCTCCCACCCCCCCCCCAACCCCAACCCCCCCAACCCCGGGGAGGCCCCCCTTTTCCACCCCTCCCCCCCCCCAACCCCCTTCCCCCCTTTTATAACCCCCAAAAAAAAACCCCCCCCCCCCCCCCACCCCCGCCTCCTCCCCCCCCCCCTTTTTCCCCAACCTCCCCTAAAATTCCTAAAAAAGGGGGGGGGGGCCCCCCTTTTCCCCTCCTCCCCATTGGGGGGCCCCCCGGGGGAAACGGGGGGGGTCCTTCCTCCGCACCTCCGCCCCTCCTCCCCCCTCCCCCCCAAAATTCCCCCCCCTTCCCCCCTACCCCCCCCCAAAAAATTCCTCCGCCTCCCCCCCCTACCCCCCCCCCAAGGAAAAAATCCCAGGGCCCCTAACCCCTCCCCCCTCCCCATCCAACCCCCTTTCCCCCCCCTCCCACCCCCCTTAAATAAACCCCTTTTTTCCCCAAAAAATCCCCCCCTCCCACCCCTCCCCCACCCCCCACCCCCCTCCCCGCCCATTTTTCCCGTTTTCCCCCCTTTACCCCTTTTTCTCCCCCTCCCACATCCTCCTCCCCCTTCCCCCTCATCTTCCCCCCCAATCCACACCCCCCAAAACTTCATCCCCCCTTCTTTCCCCCTCCCCCCCTCCTCCCCCCCCATTCCCCTCCTCCCCTTTCTTTCCTCCCCCCCTCCCCCCATTTCCTCCCCCCTTTCTTTTTTCTCCTCCCCCTCCTCCCATTCCTCCCCCTCCCCTTTTTCCCCTCCTCCCCCCCCATTCCTCCCCCCCCTTTTTAATTATTCCCCCCCCCCCCCCTTCTTCTTTCCTCCCCCTCCTAACCCCCCATTTTTCCCTTCCCCCTTTCCTCTCCCTTCCCCTCCTCCTCCAAGTTTCCCTCCCATTTCCCTCCCCCCCTTCTTCCCCCTCCCCCTCCTCCAGGCCCCTCCCCCCCCAACTCCCCTCCCCCCTTTCCTCCCCCCAATCCTCCTCTCCTCCTCCCACCCCTCCCCCTCCTATCCTCCCCTTTCCTTTCCCCCCTCCCCCAAAAATCCCCTCCCCCCAATCCTCCCTCCTCCTCCCCCACTCCTCCCACTCCTCCCCCAACACCCCACTCCCCCACCAATCCCCCTCCTCCACTCCACCCTCCTCCTCCCCAAAACTCCCCCTCCTCCCTCTCCCCCCCCTCCTCCCACTCCGCCTCCTCCCCTCCTCTCCTTCCCCCCTCCTCCTCCACTATTCCCCCTCCCATCCCTCCTCCTCCCCCACCCCCTCCTCCCCCCACTCCTCCTTTTTCCCTCCCCCTTTTCTCATTCCCCCTCCTCTCTTTCTCCCCCTCCCACTCCTCTTCCTCCTCCTTTTCTCCTCCTCCTCCCATTTCCTCCTTCTTTCCTCCTCCTCCTCCTTCTTTTTCTCCTCCCTCCTTCTTTTCCTCCTCCTCCTTTTTCCCCCCTTTCCCCCCTTCCTTTCCCCTTCCTTTTTTCCCCTTTTCTTTCTTTTCTCCCCCTCCCCTTCCCCTTCCTCCTCCCCCTTCCTCCTCCTTCTTCTCTTCTTCTCATCCCCTTTTTCTCCTTCTCCTCCTCCTCCTTCTTTTTTAAAATCCTCCCCCATCCTTCATCCCCCCTCCTCCCCCTTCTCCCCTTCCCCTTCCTTCCTCCTCCTCCTTTTTCCCCCTCCCCCTTCATCCCTCCTCCCCCCCTCCCCTCCTCCCCCCCTTCTTTTCTTTCCTCCCCTTTCCCTCTTCTCCTCCCCCTTCCTTTTTTCCCCCTCCCCTTCCCCAACCTCCTCCTCCCCCCTTCTTTTCCCTCCCCCTTTCCCCTTTTTCCCTTCTCTTTTTTTCTCCTAAACCCTCCTCCCCCCCACCCTAAACCCACTTCCACACCTCCCCCCCTCCTTTTTTCCCTCCTTGGCCCTTGCCCTCCCCCTCCTCCTCTTTGTTGTAAATTCTGTCTGTCTACCTCCCGGGGCTGTCTGTAAATCTGTTGTTACCTGCCTGCGGGTTTTCCGCCTGTGTTTTGCCCCTTCCCCTTGCCCTGTCTGTGTTTCTGTCTTTTTGTCTCTGCTTATGTGGTGTCTGTGTGTCTGTCTCTTTTTTCTTCTTGGGGTGGGTTTCTCTCTCTCTCTCTTCTCTCCTCCTTCCCCTCCCCCCTTCTCTCCCCTTCCCCCTCTTCTTCTCTTCTTCTCTCTCTCCCCCCTCTTCTCTCTTTCCCTCGGGCAAAAAATCGAGAAAGATGTTGAAAAGAAAAGTTTAAAATTTTTTGAAAAACCCCCAAACTCCCCCCTCTCTCTCTTCTCTCTCTCTCTTTCCTCTTCTCCTCTCTCTCCCCTCTTCCTCTCTTTTCTCTTCCTTTTTCTCTCTTTTCTCTTTTTTCTCTTTTTCCCTCTCTCTCTCTTCTCTTTTCTCTCTCTTCTCTCTCTCTCTTCTCTCTCTCCCCTCTATCTCTCTTCTTTCTTTTCGCTCCCCCGCGTGTTTTCTTTTGTTTTTTTCCGTTTTTTTTATTTTAAAAAGAAAAAAGAAGGAAAAAAAGAAAAAGGGGGAAGACGAAAAACAAAAAAAACAAAGAAGAAAAGAAAAAGAAAAGAAGAAGAAGAAAAAAGAAGAAAAAGAAAAAAGAAAAAGAAAAAGAAGAAAAGAAGGGGAGGGGGGAAGAGGGGAGGGGGAGGGGGGAAAGGAGGAGGAGGAGGGGGGTTGGGGGGCGGGAAGGAGGAGGGGAAAAAAGGGGAAAAAAGGGCTGATCGAGGTGTTTTTTGACATGCTTCTTCGCCAGAGACCGGGTGGACGGGGCAGGGGGCAAAAAAATTCGCTGGCATGA
>CM031598.1:10087830-10106120 GCA_018398815.1 Conus ventricosus
TAGTAGTGTAGTATGTGTAGTGTGTAGTAGTAGTATAGTGGTATAGTAGGTGGCAAGTGGTGGTGGTGGTGGTGGTGGTGGTGTAGCTGTAAAAGAATGGAGGAGGAGGAGGAGGAGGAGGAGGAGGAGGAGGAGGAGGAGGACGAGGAGGAGGAGAGGAAGAGGGAGAGGGGGAAAGGAGGAGCAGGGGCAGGAGCAGGAAGAGAAGAGCTGTAGCAACAAGAACAAAGAACAGCAGAAGTAGTAGTAATAATAGTAGTCGTAGTAGAAGAAAAGTGGTACTAGCAGCATCAGCAGCAGCAGCAGCAGCAGCAGCAGCAGCAGCAGTAGTAGTAGTGGTGGTGGTGATGGTGATGGTGATGGTGATGGTGGTAGTAGTAGTAGTAGTAGTAGTAGTAGTAGTAGTAGTAGTAGCACCAGCAGTAGTAGTAGTGGTGGTGATGGTGGTAGTAGTAGTAGTAGTAGTAGTAGTAGGAGTAGGAGTAGGAGTAGGAGTAGGAGTAGTAGTAGTAGTAGTAGGAGGAGGAGGAGTAGTAGGAGTAGTAGTAGGAGTAGTAGTAGGAGTAGTAGTAGGAGTAGCAGCAGCAGTAGTAGTAGTAGCAGCGGCAGCAGTAGTAGTGGTGGTGATGGTGGTAGTAGTAGTATGTAGAAGTAGTAGGAGTAGTTGTAGTAGTAGGAGTAGTAGTAGTAGTAGGAGTAGTAGTAGGAGTAGTAGTAGTAGTAGTAGGAGTAGGAGTAGCAGCAGCAGTAGTAGTAGTAGCAGCGGCAGCAGTAGTAGTGGTGGTGATGGTGGTTAGTATTAGTAGTAGGAGTAGTAGTTAGTAGTAGTAGTAGTAGTAGTAGTAGTAGTAGTAGTAGTAGTAGTAGTAGTAGTATTTAGTAGTAGTAGGAGGAGGAGGAGGAGGGGGAAAGGAGAGTAGTAGTAGTAGTAGTAGTAGTTGTTGTTGTAGTAGTAGTAGTAGTAGGAGTAGTAGGAGTAGTAGTAGTGTAGTAGTAACATTAGCAGGAGTAGTAGTAGTAGTGGTGGTGGTGGTGGTGGTGGTGGTGGTGGTGGTGATAGAGGCGGTGGTGGTGGCGGTTATAGTAGTAGTGTATCAGCAGGAACAGCAATAGTAGCAGCAGTTGTAGTAGTAGCATTGGTGGTAGTGGTGGTGGAGTAGTAGTAATAGTAGCAGCGGCGGCGGCAGCAGCAGCAGTAGTAGTATGGTGGTGGTGGTGGTGGCGGGGTGGTGGTGGTGGTGGTGGTGTGGTGGTGGTGGTGGCGGTAGTATTAGCTGTGGAGCAGTAGCAGCACTAGGTCGAAAAGCAGTAATACTATTCCCACCCTTCATGCTCCTTATGTCGCCGCCGCTGCTGCTGCTGCCTTTTGTATAGTTTGGGCTCTTCCGTCCTCTGTCTTCCCCTTGTCTAGTAAGCAGTACGTCCATCCTTCTCAGAACCGAGAGAAGGATTCAGGCATTAGAGACGATATGCTTACACAAGATCATTGGCATCTCATACAAAGGCCCCGTTACCAACTTGGAGGTCCAGACCAGAGTAAGGCAAGCCATTGGACAATACAAAGACCAAAAGGCAAATGAAACAAACTGCAGCGTTACCGAAACACGACGAAAAAGCAGAAGAGCACACAAAACAAAGTGTGAAGTAACGCAGTTTTAATGCACGACTCAAAACAGGACAAGAAAACTTTTGGCAATATGCCTTCCTCAGCGACAAAAAAATAAAAACAGAACAGACATTAACATACGCAATACTCCCCTTGTGAAGCCAAAGTGGAGAATGAATACAAAGACCAGTTGTCCACAGTGAAAAGCAGGGAAATGAGATGGTGTGGTCATGTATCAAGATCAACAGGACTTGCCAAAACCATTCTACAAGGAACAGCGCGAGGAGGCAGAAGGAGAGGAAGACAGAGAAAGAGATGGGAGGACAACATCGGTGCATGGACTGGCCTCACACTCAGCAACTGCCTAAGAGCGTCTGAGAACCGGGAGGCGTGGAGGAAGCTGATTGCGAAGTCTTCTGTGGCGCCACAACGGTCTTCAAGACTCCGGGATAGGTCACAGGTCACAGGTGAGGTCAATTATCTTTCCCGACAGGTCATAAGGGAGGTCAATTATCTTTCCCGACAGGTCACAGGTGAGGTCAATTATCTTTCCGACAGGTCACAAGTGAGGTCAATTATCTTTCCCGACAGGTCACAGGTGAGGTCAATTATCTTTTCCCGACAGGTCACAGGTGAGGTCAAGTATCTTTCCCGACCCATGGCAGCATACTTACTGTGGTTATGGTCTTTTTCTTGCGAAATCAGTTTTGTTTTTGTTTTTTTTTTTTAGAATAATAAGCTTGAAAAAATAGATGAAAATACAGATTGTATTATGAAAACAATAGAAGGTGGTGCAACCAATAGAAGGTGGTGAAAACAATAGAAGGTGGTGGTGTAAACAATAGAAGGTGGTGAAAACAATAGAAGGTGGTGTAAACAATAGAAGGTGGTGGTGTAAACAATAGAAGGTGGTGAAAACAATAGACGGTGGTGCAACAGATTAAAAATCGGCCATAATCATACTACGCATTTCAATTCTCAAGACAGCAGGTGGATGGTATTTTATGGAAACGACCGACAAACAGGTGAGAGAGAGGGGAGAGAGAGGGGAGAGAGAGAGAGAGAGAGAGAGAGAGAAGGAGAGGAGAGAGAGAAAAGATGAAGGAGAGGAGAGAGGAGGAGGAGAGAGAGGAGAGGGGAGAGAGAGAGAGAGACTCAAGATCAAGACTCAAGATAATTTATTCATGATTGGGCCCCATTCCCCCCTCTTTAAAAGGGGTGCTAGAAAGTACAATCAAAAAAGCCCCCTAAGGATACCCACAGACATAACCAATATTGGGTACAAAAACCTATTCTAAGATATCATACAGACCGCAGTTTGAACGCTTTAAAAAGATAAATCGACAAATTTCTGACTGTTTGTTCACAAGTACACGCCATAGAAGTGCTAATTGAAGTGATTTGGGACTTTATAATACTTCAAAGGTATATACTGAGCTCTTAGTTTTTTGCGGGGACGGACAACAATAACACAAAATGAACTTCATTTCTATCTCCTCTTTGCAGAGTTGGCATAATAAATCTGCATTGCAATGGGGTCGGTGACGATAATTAGTGCATGCAATTTCAGAAACACCGAGTCTGAATCTAGAGTTACGTTTTTTAAAATTTGCCTGTCCAGATTCAACAATAAATAGGTTTTAACTTTTTGGGCCCGCAGTGCAAAAAGATCTGTACACGTTAAATCTTTCGTATTACTCACATGATAATTCCATTCTTGCCTCTGCATGCAATCGTCTATCTCTAAAAAATCCGAAGAAAATCATCAATTGCATCAACACCTTGGTTAAAGCCAGACATAACCAAACCCATACATATATAATTTAAAACGAACATTTGAGGCCCAGTTTCTTTTGTCAACGTTCGTCCAAATCATAAAACATACGTTTATCCCTTTATATGGTAATCTATGCTCATCCATTCTGTAGTTTTAACCAAAACTAATAAATTTTAAAGCAGAATTTATGTATATAGGATATCTGTTCGTTTTTTCCATATATCAGATCGTTTGGTGTTCGTATGTCGACGCCTAAGAATCGTTTGAGTCCAAAAAAAATTGTACTTTTTCACAGTGTATGCTGCACTGTTAGTCCCCATAATTCCGCACCGTATGAACCACTGGCTGAATCTGAGAGTCAAATAATTTTAGAAATGTGTTTAGAGAGTTATTTTTTAACTTATACAATTTTTGGAAATAACATAACAAAGCATTCTTAGCTTTGACTAGAAGATTATTGCACGCTGCTACAAAACTAATTCTCGTTTGAGAAATAAATTCCCAGAAAATTTTTACGCATTTACAACAGGCATGATTATTCCATTTAAGTCCATTTCTCACTTAGCAGATAAATAACCCCCTTTCCTAAACACAACAACATTACTTTTGTTCATATTCACCTTCAAGTGTTACGCTGCCGTTGCACGACACAGACTATTGATCTGTGTCTGCAGCCAATAACCGTTTCAGCCACTAATGCCACTCATCAGCCAGTAATAAAATAAACAGCTCAAAGTAATCGTGTGTAAAGGTTGCACCATGTCTGCCCCTTTCCCCTTATTAAATTCTTAGTGCTATTCATTGATAAATAAAGAAAACAGTATGGGGCTGCAAACATCACCTGTTTTACCCACGAGTACATTTGATGTATTCCGTCAGTTTAGCGCCACATCTGACCCTAGCTTTTACATTCTTTTACATACTACGAATAGATTTATATAGTTTGCCTTTAATTCCATTTTTCAAAATTATCGGCCATAACAAGCTCCTTTCTATAGAATCAAATGCCTTTCAAAATCAAAGAAGGCAACGTATTTGTTTTCGGTTTAAACAAAACTGTTTTTGATTAATGCCAATAAAGTAAAATTATGGTCAACTGTAGAATACCCTCTTTTAAAACCGCTTGGTGTTCACCCGTCAAATTATATTCTTCTATCCTCTTGAAGTTGTTATTTTTAATGCACTATACATTTATGCTAATGTCCACAAAGATATGCCTCTATTATTGTTAGGGTTATTCACATCACCCTTTTTAAATAAAGGAAGTACAATGGAGTCTGTCCAGTTGTCTGGGAAAAAACCCTTGTCAAAACAATGCATTTTAAAAAATTTTACAAAAAAATCAACTGATCGAGGGCCTGCAAAATTTTAGCATTTCCCCTATAACCCATTGGTCCTGTAGCTTTACCATTTTTTAATTTTCGTATTGCAAGCATTCCCTTTTCTCTTGATATGGGCCGATTCATAGCTCTGCTTTTTCTTCGTTTTCATACACAAGTTTACATCACTATCTATAATAGCTATGTCTGTGAATTCATCTCTTTCAAGTAGGTCTTTAAAATGCTTATACCATTCATCCACACTTAAATTACTATGAACTTGTTTACGTTTAAAGGATATATTTTTAACAGTTTTCCAAAACTCGCTTTGGTTGTTTACTGTTGAAACAAGTTTTTCCAATAACATTATCATTATACTGTTTTTCTTTCCTTTTCAACTTACTCTTATATTCCCTTCGTGCAATACAGTAGCATCACTAGAGAGAGAGAGAGAGAGAGGAGGGGGGGGGGAGGGAGGAGGAGAGGGATGAGGAGAGTGAGAGAGAGAGTAGAGAGAGAGAGAGGAGAGTGAGAGAGAGAGAGAGGGAGAGAGAGAGAGGAGAGACAGACAGACAGACAGACAGACAGACAGAGACAGACAGAGAGAAAGAGACAAACAGACAGACAGACAGACAGACAGACAGAGACAGAGAGAGAGCATTGAGGCGAAGCCGAGTACATCGTAAAAGTTGGTCGTGGGTGATTAACTATACAATTCTTGATTTATATATGACTGTACGATTTCTACTGGGCTTGTACAGAATATACAATTCATGGGTTCTAGAGGCTACAAGCACAACAATAATAATACAAGGTATTGTTCGGCCATACAATGTTTTTGGGAAACGCTGGTGGATTTAATGAATGAAAAAGTTATGTGTGCATTTAATTTGCAGATAACTGAACCTATTAGCATAAGTTGGATTTGACAAAAATATACACGTGGATCATGTATTATTTGCGAAGTGCAATCTATACGAGTGTAGAACAGAACAAAATCACACGGACTACAAGTATCTATCTATAAACTAAATACAGGTATAAAAGTGAAGAGTTTATTGCTCGAAAAAGTTTTGTATATACGATTTTCTATCCAAGTGGCACCCATATATGCCGATGTTACCAGACCAGGCTGAATTATCAATGTTTATGACTTGTACATCATATTAACATCGATGTAATTGTAGCTCCTAGAACTGTCACGTCGCCTAAAACAGCCCCATTGGACATTGTACAGGACCTTTAAAAACCAACGGACTGTGCAATTGAAATGATTGAAACTGTTTTAGATTATAATGGATTCAGTTTAGGGGATTCACACTACAAACAGACAGATGGAATAGCCATAGGGTCCAGACTAGGGAGAAACTTTGCTTCTACATACATGCGGAAGTGGGATGAGAAGCTTTTGGAGTTTGAACAGAAACCTTATTTCTACAAACGTTACATTGATGATGGGTTTGGCATTTGGAATGGTGACCTTGACTCCTTTTACGTTTCACAGATTATGCCAACACCATACATAACCAACATAAAAATCACTCTACGATGGAGTAAAGAACAAATGAATTCCTTGACACTCTGGTTAAGTTAGAGAATGGCCATGTCTACACAGATCTATTCAAGAAAGATAGTGATAAACAGTTATACCTCAGGCAGGATTCTTGCCATCCCCACATACAAAAAAATCTCTAGCATATGGTTGGGTGTTAGGTGAGAAGAATCTGTGAAAAGGATGAGGACTATCTAAAACACAGATCTGAACTTAAGAACCAGTTGCGCAAACGTGGCTATAGTAGCAAACTCATGGAAGGTCAGTTGAAAACAGTTGATAACATAGATAGGAACCAACTTCTTCAGAAAAAAAGAAAGGAAACACTGAAAGAGTACCATAGTGTTGACATTTTCAAGGATTATTGCCAGATGTACAAGCTGTACTAAAGAGACATGGTGTACGCTCTATAAGTCAGAATACATGCGCAAAGTATTCCATTAGACTACAATGCCTGCGTACAGACGGGATAAAAATTTATGTGATTACGTTGGTTCACCAGAAAACTGAAAGAGCAGTGAAGGGAAGAAAAAGCAGAAATTTGTGATTGTGACACCTGTTCTTCACTAGTAACTTCAACAGTGTTGGACACAAAGCAGAAATCTTCCACAATGTTATGAGTAACGTGACATGTGCGGATAGAAATTTGATTATGCTTGTTGTGAAAACGGTGTAATAAGACAGTTTATGTTGGTGAAACTGGAGTTCATTGAAAGAAAGAATAGCGGAACACAGACGTGACTTTCAAGTTCCAAAGAGAAAAGCCAACAATGGACATTTCCTTCACCTTCAGTGGGAGACTTTGCTGTTGCAGTGTTGGCAAAAGAAACAGTGAAAGCAAAAAGCTTCAGTTTTTGCTGAAGAAAAATGGAAAAGGACATTGGATACAAGGGTGCCAAATTGGATGTAATTTTAAAGACAAATTTGTAACAACCCTATCCGATTTCCCTGTAAACAACATTGATGTTGCAGGAAATTTATTTATATTATATATTTATATATTTATATTTCAGGTGACAGTTTTGTTATGCCATGCACGTCACGACAGGACTTGGTCGCGTTTCATTGTGATTTATGGAGCATGTTGTTATGTTTTTGGAGTACATTGGTTATTTTAAAACTACACACAGACACAACAAACTTGCACCCTTCCTCCCCCCACCCCCTTTTTTTGTTCCCTTGTTGATGACATCACACATTATGATGTCAGAAATTGCGTAAAGATATTATGACGTCAATTCTTTCCCCTGACCAGCCCCCGAGATGGACATTACATAGTTGCTTTTGCTTTTGTTTTTTTTCTTGAAAAAGGCCACGTGGCCGAAAATTAGATGAGTGGTATTGTGATTTTTCTATACTGTTTTATTCCTTTGGAGGACTATTGCTTTTGTGTAAAAATATGTAACTTTCATTATACGTCGGCTTTACCTCTCTCTCTCTCCCCTCTCTCTCTCTCTCTCTCTTTTCTCTCTCTTTTCTTTTCTCTCTCTCTCTCTCTCTCTTGATACGTGTCAGTATATTATCAAATAACGACACTGCAACCCCAGGTTAAAATGTTGTTCGTAGAGACCCTAAACAAAACATGGAATGGTATTATTGTTATCTTCATCAGTCAGTAAAATTTCAGAGGATCCATTTTTTAAAACAGTTTAATGTGAAGAAAAAATCTGGATTGAGATCCAGCTTAAATTTAATAAGCCTTTTACTTATGTGTTTTCTGTACGAAATCAGCTGTAATTTTCGACTGGGTTGACCGTTTCATGTTAATGATGGAAACGACATGACGATCGAAAGACATCATGATTTAGGGGATTTTAATATGATCTACTAAATTAAATAAACAGTGGAACTATGTTTTTGAGTCACTGGGTTCACTCAGCTAATTCAACACTCCTACAAGGGTCCACTGAGATTTCTGAAACATGATAGACCATTTATATGTTACAAATCCGAAACCATTCTTGAGACAAGTGTACTGTTTATGGATGCAGTGATCACTTCCGATTTGTTGCATTGGTCAAAAAGGGTATCAAATTCCAAGGTTAAACCATAAAACGATTACCTTAGAAACTTTTAAAAATTTGATCGTGACAAATTTATCTCTGACCTTTTAAATTCACCTCTAAATATAGTGTTCAATATACAGAAACCCAATCAGGCTCTAGAAGCTTGGTTACTCCATCTTCTATGTATATACAACAAACATGCCCGCTCCAAACCAAAAGGTCAATATCGGATAAAACCTCTTGGCTAACAAATGAGATACAGAACGTATTTACCAAAGAGAGTACCTGTTAAAAAATGGCCCTCGTGAAGAATATAAAAACAAAGAAATAAAGTAACTTCTCTCATTAGAGCAGAGAAAAAGGAAATATTTTTCAAACTTAATTAGTGAAAAGAAGCCCGCAAGTCCGTATGGAAAGCCACCCAGGGAAATTAACAAATAAAGATGTTTCCTCTGCTCCAAATATTAGGATGATATATTGCCGGGTAAACTAAATCACCTTTTTAACAGTAGCAGATCAATAATTCATGATGAAAATCAATTGATAATGACTAGAAGAATTACAAAAATACTGCAGGGGAAAAAATATCCATTCGATTTAGATATCAGCCATCTAGATGTTCATTCTGTTTTGTGTAAATTAGGCGATGAAACAGACAGCCACTCGTGGAATTGACGGTATAGACGGTTAAAATTCTAAAGCCTCCGCACCCGTTATCGCAGAAACGTTTAAATTACATTTCAACCTCTGTATAGATAAACAATGCTTTCCAGATCCTTAAAAAAGGCAAAAAAATCATACAATACAAAATCAGGAAACACTATGATCCATCAATTTAGACCTATTTCGATTCTATCAGTTCTTTCCCAAACCATTAGAATCACTCACTAAGTGTCTCCATTCCCATGCAGTAAAATCGATTTAAACCCCCCAATCAATCAGGGTTCAGAGGGAAAACCATTATGCCACACCCCCGTGTAACTAGCTAATAGATAGATGGTATTAAAAATGAACTACAAACAATTTTCAGGATTTCTTCGTAGATTTCGCAAAAAGCCTTCGACGTTTTAATCATGAACTTTTACTCAGAAAACTAAAATTTGTATAAGCTATTTATACAAAACAAATGAAACTGATTTCATCTTTTCTGTCCAACCCACAAACAAATTGTGTCCGTAATACATACAATCTAATTTTCTTCCCAACAAATTTGGAGTCCACAAGGGTCAGTATTAGGTCCTCTGTTGTTTTCATTTTTACACAATGATCTGCCATTTTACTTGAAAATAACAGCGAAATGTTCGTGATGATACAACTTTAGACACATGTAAATTTTGATGCCAACGGTTTGCAGTGACATCCAAGAAAACATAATCTTTGGTTAATTGGACCGATTTAAACACATGGCGATCCATCCTCAAAAAACTAAATTCATGATGATAACTACTAGGGCAGAAGCGTCAAATTCTAAGCCGAATCTACCAGTATTTGTATTTCTAATGAAACCAAACGAAGAAAATATTTCCCGTCACAAAGTCTTGGAATAACAATAGATAATAATCTAACTTGGTCAAACATTAGTGTCTTTATCTAAAAACGTTGCAAGGAAACTACATCTTCTGAAAAGGATTAAGAACTTCTTTAATTTGCATGCAAGAAACTATTTTTTCACTCTTTTATTCAGCCTATTATCGACTATGCCTCAAAACTTTGGGACTCAGCGAGCAAGAAATTTACTCAAACCCCTAATTGCTTCACAAGAGCTGTCAAGTAACATTAGGTCATCCATCTTCACTGGTAGATTCAGACTATAAGCAATCAGGCTTCTCCCCTTTAAAGCCAAACTTTATACAATAAAGGACTCTTTATGCATAAGGTACTCCATGGAAATGCTCCAAATCTCTCTAACAAATAATGTTCACTTTTAACGACTATCGACATTCCATAAAATAAACCCCGTTTGCCATGATTAATCTATACAAGTCTAGTCTGGCGTATTCCGGGGGTTGGCTAGGAAACCATATTCCTGAAGAACTTAAAATCAATCAAACTTTAAAAAGTTCAAGTCTATTTTCAAAATTCTTATGAATGTCTCAGATTTGACTGCATATCCGAAAATGTATTGATAATTCTCAATTCAGATTCAAATTTAAAAAACATGTGATGTTCGAAGTTGACTTAATTCTACGCAAAATTGCAGTGATCATCCTGTGCCATTAATGTGTTTTTTCGAGTTTTTTGTAGGTGATTATCTATATCTGCTTCATTGTCTTTTTTCTTCCTTTATCTCTGCCTTTCTTTCGCCAGTCGGTCGGTCGGTCGGTGGTCAGTCGGTCGGTCGGTCGGTCGGTTCTCTCTCTCTCTCTCTCTCTCTCTCTCTCTCTCTCTCTCTTTTCCTCTCTCTTCTCTCTTCTCTCTCTCTCTCTCTCTCTCTCTCTCTGTCCATTGACACTCCCCCCTATTGCCTGATCATCTTTTCTCGTTGTTGTTTTTGTTGGTGGGTGGTGGTGGTGGTGGTGGTGGTGGGTGGTGGTGGTATTCACTGGTTTCTTTTTCTTTTTATCTTCTTTTGTCAAAGGTTCCCATGCAAGGAATTGTTGCATTTTTTTCTGATTTGCTTTTTACTATATATTGATTTTTCCCCCCAGAGGGCTGGATGTAAAAAAAGTATTCATGCTTAATCCACTACCCTCTTAAAATAAATTCGTTCGTTCGTTCCTTCGTTCGTTCGTTCGTTCTCTTTACATGTAAAGACGTTCTAATCTTTTGTCTTCAAAATGCAAAATGGTATTATCATTATGTTTGATATGTCTTTTTTTCCTCTGCTATTTGTTTTTGTTTGTTTGTTTTCATCTTGATTTTCTATTGTGTTGTACTATATGAACTTTTTTTTTTTTAAATATGTTTTATTCCTCTCTCTCTCATCCCTCCACTCTACAGTTCCTTCACTTTCTTCCCTTCTTCACGCACTCATCCTTCGACATGGATTTAACAAACAATTTGACATAAGCATGTCAGTACATACATGTACGAATGTAAGGATGTGTAGTTGTAAACAATAATGAATTATGATTAGTAAATATACAATTGTTACATATCTGGCAATTTTTCTTTGTGTTTTACTCAGTTTGAATGAGTGGGGGAAAGAAAAAAAAAAAAAAGAGAAAAAAAAGTAGTAGTTACAAGGAGGTTTGTTTTTCATTTTCAGTTACAAACTGACAAACACAGAACATTATAGTGACAAAACAGTAATACTAGGTACTATGAATTTGAGAAATAAACATGCACCACACAATGTACACACACACACACACAACACACACACACACACACACACACACACCCCACACACACACACACACACATACATACATATGTACACATTATACATACACATGTATATATGACTTTACATACACACACCTGCATACACATACACACATATATACACATACATATACATACACATTTTACATAATGCAAATACACATACCAATACATATACAAATGTACGACTACAACACAAAGGCGAAAGGACACACACACACACACACACCACACACACACACACACACACACACACAACACTCACACACACACACACAACACAATTACACACACACACACACACACACACACACACACACACAGGTAAAGGATACAGGAGAGAGTTGTTAGTTGATTATCATAGATGGATACAGCACATATATAAATACATGATACTCTTATCGCTAGTAATCAATTGAAGTTGATCTATACATAGTATAGTTTTTGTGTAGTAAGTTACGTGGAGTGAAACAAGTTAGAGTATGATGAGACCTCTTCGGAATGCTCAAGGTAGGTTTCTACAACTTCCTCTTTTCTTTTCTTTTTTCTTTCACGGCATGCCACACACAGCTTGTATAATATTGATAGGAATCGACACAGTACTGTAACATAGAATAAATATTGAAAACAGACTGCATGTTTTGATAATAACCATAACAGAGAAATACAAAAAATTTTAAAAAAGAGTAAAAATAAAATTCATTGACAGCAGCCATAGGGCTCTATCCAGTTTTGTTAATAAAAGAAACCATATTTCAAAAATCAAGAAAAAAGTTTGGAATAAGGCAGCCAACTTTCTTCAAATTCTCTTATGTGTTGTTCAAAAAAGATACATTTTTTTTCTGATTCCAATCTGTTTCTAAGAATGTTATGAACAACTGGACATTTGGGTGTATATTTTGCAATTTTGTCTTGTATATATAAAATTTAGCCAGAAGCAGAATAAAATCTAGAGGCTTATCTGTTGTATATTTTGTTTTACTCCGAACAAACTAATTCTTTATCCATTTGAAGGTAATCACAATGTGGCATTTTCCTTAAGCAAATGTTCAAACAGTCCAAAATCTGTTGACAATTGCACAATCATAAAACATGTGTGAAATGCATTGGTCATCCATATTACAAAAGTTGCAAATAGGGGAATCGGTAATTTTAATCTTGAACAAATATCTCTGAGTGGGGAGTAGTCTATGTAATAGTCTGGTTTGAAACCATCTGAGCTGTACATCTTTGGTGTTTTATATAATGTGAAAAAATATGCTTCCAGCTCAGAGTTTCAAACAAGTTGTTCCATTTTTTGACTGCTGTTGGAATAGCATCATTTCCATTTAAAATGGTCTGCACATGTTTATTGCCCTTATAAATAAAGGACCATGTCATCGAGTCTAAAGTTTGGTATCTGTTGGTTAGAACTACATTTAACTTTTGACAATATGTTCGGATTGCGTCGACAATACCTTCGTACAATATAAAATTGGTTCTAATACCTGGGTATTTAAAGCAAAAATTGGTTTATGTCATAAACTGACCATTATCATTAATTATATTTTTTAATAGAAAATGTCATAGTCACACCATTCTCGCACCCAAACTACCCTTCGTCCCCGTATAATATTAATGTTGTAATGAATACATTCAGACATGAATTCATGCACAGAAGATACACAACATTTTGTACATAGTTTTTTGTAATGTTTTACAACATCCTTCCAGAATGGGTTTTCCAACATTTTCATATAATATTATTAGCATATTCGGCTCCAAAATGTTTTAAATGTCCTAACCTAGGAAACTTTATTAAGGGTAAAATCCTTCCACTCAGAATCAGAGTTCAGTCTCCTTAACCAAGATATCTTCATAGAAGACAAAAAGTTTCCAACATTCAGCATCTTCAATCCACCTTCAAAGTACTGTTTTTCAACCACAGACCTTTTTATTTTGCCTTGTTTGTCATTCCACAAAAACATGTACAGTTCTTTTTCTAAAGATTTCAAAAATAGTCTGGTGGGTCAGGCAAATTAATTAATAAATAGATAATTTTTGAAAACACTAAGGTTTTAATAAACAGTTAATTTTTCCATATGGAGTAATCTGTCTCTTTTTCCAAGACGCTAAGACGCGTCTGATTAAAAAAAGTTTGTCCTCGTAGTTTAGTTGTACAATAGTGTCGGTGTTGGTGGAAAATGTAATGCCTAAAACCTTAAAAGTGCCTGGGTCCCAAACAAAATTCTTGTCACGCATATATTGCATGCCACAATTTTTTCTGCTACCTATCCAAACAACTTGGGTTTTGTCAAAATTTATTTTTAGACGGAAATATGTGCAAATCTTGTAAGGGTATGTACTGCTTCAATAAATGACTTTTCTGATCCATCAAGGCACAATGTTGTGTCATCAGCAAATTGGGGATAGTAAGTTTACTTTATTTTTAATTTTTAATTCCTTTAATGTTCACATTACGGCGGATCATGAGAGACAATATTTCCGCACGATTAAATACAAATAAGGTGAGGCAGGATCCCCCTGTCTGACTCCCTTTTTTCTATTGAAAACCAAGGAGTGTATGGCCATTGACCAAGATACAGGTAGAAATTTGGTTATAAAAAGTCATTATCCATTTAAAAATGTCTGGGCCAAATTTAAAAAAATGTAAGCATTTTAGTAGAAAGGACCAAGACACACTGTCAAACGCCTTTTCAAAATCTACTATAATAACATGCCTGGAATATTTTTATTTTCAGTGTTACAACAATGTATCGTAGAGTAATCTGATATTTTCGCCAATGAAACGGCCCTTTAGAAACCTTTTTGGCTTTCATGAATAACACTTGGTAAACTCTCTTGAGACGGTTAGCAATACAAGCTGAAGCGATTTTGTATGTAGTATTCAAAAGGGAAATAGGGCGCCAGTTTTTAATAAATCGTTTAGGTTTCCCTTCTTTAGGGATACATATTATAGTTCCTTGCCGCTGGGTTATTGACATTTGACCTTTGTCAAATCTCTCGTTGATAGAACGCACAAGGAAAGAGCCAATATCAATAAAGAAAAACTTAAAAAATTCAACAGTAAAGCCATCAGGTCCTGGACTTTTAAAATTTTTCATATTTTTCAAAGCACAAGCAGCTTCCTGAAATGTTATTAAGCCTTCGATAGATTCACTCTCCTCATTAGATAGAACTGGTGCATCAGGGAGTTCATCAGTAATGTTAACATCGTTTACCTCTCTAAAGCAATATAAATTTTCATAGAAGTATTTTGTTTCATTTTAAACACATTTTTTTTTATCTGAATTATTGTTCCATTTTCCTTTTCGAGAAAGGGGATAGACTTGTCTAGGTAGTTACGGTTTTCAAGATTACAGAAATATTTACTGACCTTTTCACCCTGATGGATCCAGCGAACCTCGAACGCATTGTCATACCTTGATCCTGTGATCTCTAATTTCCTGTAACTGTGTTTTTAAGTTTTCTAAAACTGGAATATCTTCCTCATGCAAATCACGTTCAAGATTACTTATTCTTTTTTCAAAGGTTGAGTTCTTGCTGGGTTTCCTTTCTTTTTTTGTAAGTGCTATAAGATATTGTTTTCCCCTAATTTCTAATAACAGGGTTTCAAAAAAAAGTTGATCATTGATCTCAAAGGAGATTTTTTTCGTTAGGAATATTTTCAATGTTGTCTAAATTGTAAGGTAATAATGCATACTGTTTTTTCACCTCATTGATGATTCTTTTTATTTCTGAAATATATTTTTTATCTTTAAGCAAACTATTATTTAAATTTCCAGAAAGGCCTATCACGTTTAAGCTGCTCTTTTTTAAAAGTATAGTGACTAAAGAATGATCTGATCTGTATCCCGGGTTAGTAAAATGTTATTTGTTTCGACCAAAAATTCTTCAGTGATTAGAAAATAATCAAGTCTTCCTTGTTTAAATGAATTAAATTTACGCCAAGTATATGATCTTTTTTCAGGATACATTTCCCTAAAAACATCAAAAAGATTGAATTTACCATCATGTCAATAATTCTTTTTTGGTCCCAGGACGATTATTCACACTTGCATAATTTCTGACATCTATTTTATGTCCAGGGCACAATTCCAGTCACCAGTGATAATCACATGTTCATTGGCAATGCGCTCAATTTGTTCGCCACACCATCAAAAAATTCAGGTGTATCATTATTACTTGGGCCCATATAGGTTGACTAAGGTAAGTTTTTATTTAGAATTTCCAGCTTCATTACAATATAACAACCATGAGGATCTCTAATGACATCTAACAGTTTATATTCAAAATTTTGCTAAAAAGAATGGCAACACCCGTTTTTATTTGTCTCAGAACCACAGAGCCCGACATTATAAACCCAACTTGCTCTTATGAAGTTTTCTGATTCTGTTTTCAAATGTGTCTCTTGAAGACAATATATGTTGGCTTCTCTTTTCCTAAGGAAATCAAATACATCCTACTATATGAACTTATTTGAATTAGAAAATAACAATAATGACAATACAATGTCAGCGAAATCGGATTTCACTGGGCAGATGACAATGCTTAATTAATCTCTGCACTGAAATCCGAGTTGAAAATGTTCTTCTTCCCAAAAACTTCTTTTTTTCTTACTTTAATCAGTGTTGTTTCTTTCTTTCACTCTTTCGGTCTTTCTTTTTTTTCTATTTCTTTCTTTCTGTCTTCCTTCCTGTCTTTTTCAGTTTCTTCGTATTGTTAGACTCTCTTTTTCTCAAGAATGATGGTGCAGTCCCATGCGAATCTGGTGCATTGTAAAGTCATTCTAAAAAACATCAAAGCACAAATGTCCGTGCGTGTTTGCCTATATAAGAACACATTGTGTTTGTGTGCGATCGCGCGCGCGTGAGTGTGTGGTGTGTGTGTGTGTGTGTGTGTGTGTGTGTGTGTGTGTGTGTGTGTGTGTGTGTGTGTGTGTGCGTGCGTGCGTGCGTGCGTGCGTGCGTTTCGTATGTTTCGTGCGTGCGTGCGTGCGTGCGTGCGTGCGTGCGTGCGTGCGTGCGTGCGTGTGTGAGTGCGTGCATGCGCGTTGTGCGTGCGTACGTCCGTGCGCATGTGTGTTTAGGTGTATGTGTGTGTGCGTGGGTGTGTGTGTGTGTGTGTGTGTGTGTGTGTGTGTGTGTGTGTGTGTGTGTGTGTGTGTGTGTGTGTGTGTGTGTGTGTGTGTGTGTGTTTACGTGCGTGCGCTCTCTCTCTCTCTCTCTCTCTCTCTCTCTCTCTCTCTCTCTCTCTCTCTCTCTCTCTCTCTCTCTCTTGTCCCATAGACCAGAGCTAGCAGATCTCGGACCAACGCATGTACCCATCGCGCTGGATATGTCTCGAAAGCCTCACGTAGTCCTGCTTTACTGCTTTATTAGTGGTGTGTGTGTGTGTGTGTGTGTGTGTGTGTTGCGTGCGTGCGTGCGTGCGTGCGTGCGTGCGTGCGTGGTGCGTGCGTGCGCGCGCGTGTGCGTGAGTCCTGCGCGTGGGCAGAGAATGCTCGGGCGTTCCGCCAGAAACCCACGACTCCAGTATCCCCTTTCTGTCTGGCACCTGTGCAGCGGGTTAGCCCTGAGGACCTTAGCACAGCCCAGTATGCTCCTGCACAGGATCCGCCCATCGCCTGTCTCCCGTCTCCCTCCTCTCACTGAATGAAAGAAGCATATGACGTGAACATTGACGAAGAGAGTCACAAGGTGAGGAATGAAGAAAGAAAAAACAAGATGCAAAGCATATAAACGTACTCCCAGTTTATCTTGAATACGCGTGAGATATTCCATAAAGAGGAAAACCCGTTTTGGGCCGTTATAGCCGTTAGTAACGGCTGTTCTGCTAAACATCGGCCATCATCTGTGCCCATAATGACATCCATACAAATTTTCAGAAAGATCGGCCCGGTAGGTTTGTTTTGGAGCGAGTGGAACATATTTTGACCACGGACGGACACACACACACACACACACACACACACACACACACACACACACCACACACACACACACACACACACTTACACCACACCACACACACACACACACACACACACACACACACACACACACACACACACACACACACCATCATCATCATCTCATCATCATCATCATCACCATCACCATCATCATCATCATTTTTTCGTTCCCATTGTAAAGTGCTCCCTGTTCTATAAGAACTGGGAGTACAAAAACAAGTTGCAAAGCATTAAACGTACCCCCAATACAGTAGTACAACAAAAGAAAAAAAAAAATATATATATATATGAATCAGGCACTATAGCACTTTCTCCCCTTTTGGTGGTAGAAATTTTGTATGTAGGAGAAAAGAAAAACAAAGTGCTGTTCTCCCGCCCGGGGAAATGAACTCCGGTCTCCCGCGTAACAGGCGGGGATACTAACCACTGTACTACCTAGGAGCTTACAGATTTTGGTGACACATAAGTTTATAAACCGTTTTTGCTTAAACTGTACATCACAAAATTATCATTTATAGCCGTTAGTAACGGTTATTTCTGGTAAAATAAAACATCGGGCATCATCCGTGACCCATAATGACCATACCTACAAATTTTCAGAAAGATCGGCCTAGCAATTTTGTCTGGAGCGAGTGGAACACATTTTGACTACGGACAAACAGACAGACAGACAGACAGACGGACAGATTTCTTCGTCCATTGAAGAGTCACTGGGTCAAAAAATTGAAA
>CM031598.1:10107120-10114620 GCA_018398815.1 Conus ventricosus
TCTCTCCTCTCTCTGATACGCTGTCCAGTATAATATCAAATAACGACACTGCAATCCCAGGTTATAATGTTGTTCGTAGAGATCCTAAACAAAACATGGAAACTGGTATTATTGTATATCTTCATCAGTCAGTAAAATTTCAGAGGATCCATTTTTTAGAACAGTTTAATGTAGAAACAATCTGGATTGAGATCCAGCTTAAATTTAATAAGCCTATACTTATGTGTTTTCTGTACAGAAATCCAGCTGAACATGTCGACTGGGTTGACCGTTTCATGTTAATGATGGAAAACGCACATGACGAATCGAAAGACATCATGATATTAGGGGATTTTTAATATAGATCTACTAAAATTAAATAAACAGTGGAACTATGTTTTTGAGTCACTTGGTCTCACTCAGCTAATCAACACTCCTACAAGGGTCACTGAGATTTCTGAAAACTGATAGACCATTTATATGTTTACAAATCCAGAAACCATTCTTGAGACAAGTGTACCTGTTTATGGATGCAGTGATCACTTCCCGATTTGTTGCACTTGGTCAAAAAAGGGTATCAAAATTCCAAGGTTAAACCATAAAACGATTACCTTTAGAAACTTTTCAAAATTTGATCGTGACAAATTTATCTCTGACCTTTTAAATTCACCTCTAAATATAGTGTATCAATATACAGAACCCAATCAGGCTCTAGAAGCTTGGTACTCCATCTTCTATAGTATATACAACAAACATGCCCCGCTCCAAACCAAAAGAGTCAAATATCGGATAAAACCTCCTTGGCTAACAAATGAGATACAGAACGCTATTTACCAAAGAGAGTACCTGTTAAAAAAAATGGCCCTCGTGAAGAATATAAAAAAACAAAGAAATAAAGTAACTTCTCTCATTAGAGCAGAGAAAAAGAAATATTTTTCAAACTTAATTAGTGAAAAGAAAGACAGCAAGTCCGTATGGAAAGCCATCCATGGATTAACAAATAAAGATGTTTCCTCTGCTCCAAATATTATGAATGATATATCTGCCAGTAAACTAAATCACCTTTTTACAACAGTAGCAGATCAAATAATTCATGATGATAAATCAAATGATAATGACCTAGAAGAATTACAAAAATACTGCAGGGGAAAAAATATCCATTCAGATTTAGATATCAGCCATCTAGATGTTCATTCTGTTTTCGTGTCACTTAGGCGATTGAAACAGACAGCCACTCGTGGAATTGACGGTATAGACGGTAAAATTCTAAAGCTCTCCGCACCCGTTATCGCAGAAACGTTAACTTACATTTACAACCTCTGTATAGATAAACAATGCTTTCCAGATACCTTAAAAAAGGCAAAAATCATACCAATACACAAATCAGGAAACACTACTGATCCATCAAATTATAGACCTATTTCGATTCTATCAGTTCTTTCCAAGCCATTAGAACTCCACATCAATAAGTGTCTCCATTCCCATGCAGTAAAATACGATTTAATCCACCCAAATCAATCAGGGTTCAGAGAAAACCATTCATGCCACACAGTGCTAACTAGACTAATAGATAGATGGCTATTAAACATGAACTACAAACAATTTTCAGGAATTCTCTTCGTAGATTTCGCAAAAGCCTTCGACGTTATAAATCATGAACTTTTACTCAGAAAACTAACTTTGTATAAGCTATCATACAAAAACACTGAAACTGATTTCATCTTTTCTGTCCAACCGACAACAAATTGTGTCCGTAAATACATACAAATCTAATTTTCTTCCCAAAAATTTGGAGTCCCACAAGGGTCAGTATTAGGTCCTCTGTTGTTTTCATTTTACATCAATGATCTGCCATTGTACTTGAAAATAAACAGCGAAATGTTCGCTGATGATACAACTTTAGACACAAGTAATTCTGATGCCCAACAGGTTTGCAGTGACATCCAAGAAAACATCAATCTTTTGGTTAAATGGACACGATTTAATCACATGGCTATCCATCCTCAAAAAACTAAATTCATGATGATAACTACTAGACAGAAGCGTCAAATTCTAAGCCAGAATCTACCAGTACTTTGTATTTCTAATGAAACCATCGAAGAAGTATCCAGTCACAAAGTCTTAGGAATAACAATAGATAATAATCTAACTTGGTCAAAACACTTAGAGTCTTTATCTAAAAACGTTGCAAGAAAACTACATCTTCTGAAAAGGATTAAGAACTTCTTAAATTTGCATGCAAGAAAACTATTTTTTCACTCTTATATTCAGCCTATTATCGACTATGCCTCAACACTTTGGGACTCAGCGAGCAAGAATTCACTCAAACCACTAATTAGCCTTCACAAAAGAGCTGTCAAAGTAACATTAGGTCATCCATCTTCACTGGTAGATTCAGACTATAAGCAATCAGGCATTCTCCCATTTAAAGCCAAACTTCTATACAATAAAGGACTCTTTATGCATAAGGTACTCCATGGAAATGCTCCACTCTCTCTAACAAATATGTTCACTTTTAACGACTATCGACATTCACATAAAATAAACCTCCCGTTTGCCATGATTAATCTATACAAGTCTAGTCTGGCGTATTCCGGGGTTGGCTATGGAACCATATTCCTGAAGAACTTAAAAATCAATCAAACTTTAAAAAGTTCAAGTCTAATTTTCACAAATATCTTATGAATGTCTCAGATTTGACTGCACTATACCCGAAAATGTATTGATAATTCTCAATTCAGATTCAATTTAACAAACATGTGATGTTCGAAGTTGACTTAATTCTACGCAAATTGCAGTGATCATCCTGTGCCATTAATGTGTTTTTTCGAAGTTTTTTGTAGGTGATTATCTATATCTGCTTCATTGTCTTTCTCTTCCTTTATCTCTGCCTTTCTTTCGCCAGTCGGTCGGATCGGTCGGTCGGTCAGTCGGTCGGTCGGTCGGTCGGTTCTCTCCTCTCTCTCTCTCTCCTCTCCCCTCTCTCTCTCTCTCTCTCTCTCTCCTCTCTCTCTCTCCTCTCTCTCCTCTCTCTCTCTCTCTGTCCATTGACACTCCCCCCTATTGCCCTGATCATCTTTTCTCGTTGTTGTTGTTGTTGTTGGTGGTGGTGGTGGTGGTGGTGGTGGTGGTGGTGGTGGTATTCACTGGTTTCTTTTTCTTCTATCTTCTTTTGTCAAAGGTTCCCATGCAAGGAATTGTTGCATTTTTTTCTGATTTGCTTTTTACTATATATTGATTTTCCCCCCAGAGGGCTGGATGTAAAAAAAGTATTCATGCTTAATCCACTACCCTCTTAAAATAAAATTCGTTCGTTCGTTCCTTCGTTCGTTCGTTCGTTCTCTTTACCATGTAAAGACGTTCTAATCTTTTGTCTTCAAAATGCAAAATGGTATTATCATTATGTTTGATATGTCTTTTTTTCCTCTGCTATTTGTTTTTGTTTGTTTGTTTTCATCTTGATTTTCTATTGTGTTGTACTATATGAACTTTTTTTTTTTTAAATATGTTTTATTCCTCCTCTCTCATCCCTCCACTCTACAGTTCCTTCACTTTCTTCCCTTCTTCACGCACTCATCCTTCGACATGGATTTAACAAACAATTTGACATAAGCATGTCCAGTACATACATGTACGAATGTAAGGATGTGTAGTTGTAAACAATAAATGAATTATGAATAGTAAATATACAATTGTTACAATCTGGCAATTTTTCTTTGTGTTTTACTCAGTTTGATGAGTGGGGGAAAAGAAAAAAAAAAAAAGAAGAAAAAAAAGTAGTAGTTACAAGGAGGTTTGTTTTTCATTTTCAGTTACAACTGACAAACACAGAACATTATAGTGCAAAACAGTAATACTAGGTACTATGAATTTGAGAAAATAACATGCACCCACACAATGTACACACACACACACACACACACACACACACACACACACACACACACACACACACAACACACACACACACATACATACATATGTACCACATATACATACACATGTATATATGACTATACATACACACACCTGCATACACATACACACATATATACACATACATATACATACACATATACATAATGCAAATACACATACCAATACATATACAAATGTACGACTACAACACAAAGGCGAAAGGACACACACACACACCACACACACACACAACACACACACACACACACACACACACACACACACACACACACACACATACACACACACACCACACACACACACACACACACACAGGTAAAGGATACAGGAGAGAGTTGTTAGTTGATTATCATAGATGATACAGCACATATATAAATACATGATACTCTTATCGCTAGTATCAATTGAAGTTGATCTATACATAGTATAGTTTTTGTGTAGTAAGTTACGTGGAGTGAAACAAGTTAGAGTATGATGAGACCTCTTCGGAATGCTCAAGGTAGGTTTCTACAACTTCCTCTTTTCTTTTCTTTTCTTCTTTCACGGCATGCCACACACAGCTTGTATAATATTGATAGGAATCGACTAAGTACTGTAACATAGAATAAATATTGAAAACAGACTGCATGATTGATAATAACCATAACAGAGAAATACAAAAAATTTTAAAAAAGAGTAATAAAATAAAATTCATTGACAGCAGCCATAGGTCTATCCAGTTTTGTTAATAAAAGAAACCATATTCAAAAATCAAGAAAAAAGTTTGGAATAAGGCAGCAAACTTTCTTCAATTCTCTATATGTGTTGTTCAAAAAAGATACAATTTTTCTGATTCCAATCTGTTTCTAAGAAATGTTATGAACAACTGGACATTTGGGTTATATTTTGCAATTTTGTCTTGTATATATAAAATTTAGCCAGAAGCAGAATAAAATCTAGAGGCTTATCTGTTGTAATATTTTGTTTTACTCCGAACAAAACTAATTCTTTATCCATTTGAAGGTAATCACAATGTGGACATTTTTCCTTAAGCAAATGTCAAAACCAGTCCAAATCTGTTGACAATTGCACAATCATACACATGTGTGAAATGCATTGGTCATCCATATTACAAAAGTTGCAAATAGGGGAATCGGTAATTTAATCTTGAACAAATATCTCTGAGTGGGGAGTAGTCTATGTAATAGTTGGTTTGAAACCATCTGAGCTGTACATTCTTTGGTAGTTTTATAATAATGTGAAAAAATATGCTTCCAGCTCAGAGTTTCAAACAAGTTGTTCCATTTTTTGACTGCTGTTGGAATAGCATCATTTCCATTTAAAATGGTCTGCACATGTTTATTGCCCTTATAAATAAAGGACCATGTCATCGAGTCTAAAGTTTGGTATCTGTTGGTTAGAACTACATTTAACTTTTGACAATATGTTCGGATTGCGTCGACAATACCTTCGTACAATATAAAATTGGTTCTAATACCTGGGTACTTAAGCAAAATTGGTTATATGTCATAAACTGGACCATTATCATTAATTATATTTTTTACATAGAAAATGTCATAGTCACACATTCTCGCACCCAAACTACCTTCGTCCCGTATAATATTAATGTTGTAATGAATACATTCAGACATGAATTCATGCACAGAAGATACACAAATTTTGTACATAGTTTTTTGTAATGTTTTACAACATCCTTCCAGAATGGGTTTCCAACATTTCAATAATAATATTAGCATATTCGGCTCCAAATGTTTTAAATGTCCTAACCTAGGAAACATATTAAGGGTAAAATCCTTCCACTCAGAATCAGAGTTCAGTCTCCTTAACCAAGATATCTTCATAGAAGACAAAAAGTTTCCAACATTCAGCATCTTCAATCCACCTTCAAAGTACTGTTTTTCAACCACAGACCTTTTAATTTTGCCTTGTTGTCATTCCACAAAAACATGTACAGTTCTTTTTCTAAGATTTCAAAAAATAGTCTGGTGGGTCAGGCAAAATAATTAATAAATAGATAATTTTTGAAAAACACTAAGGTTTTAATACAGTTATTTTTCCATATGGAGTAATCTGTCTCTTTTTCCAAGACGCTAAGACGCGTCTGATTGAAAAAAGTTTGTCCTCGTAGTTTAGTTGTACAATAGTGTCGGTGTTGGTGGAAAATGTAATGCCTAAAACCTTAAAAGTGCCTGGGTCCCAAACAAAATTCTTGTCACGCATATATTGCATGCCACAATTTTGTCTGCTACCTATCCAAACAACTTGGGTTTTGTCAAAATTTATTTTTAGACCGGAAATATGTGCAAATCTTGTAAGGGTATGTACTGCTTCAATAAATGACTTTTCTGATCCATCAAGGCACAATGTTGTGTCATCAGCAAATTGGGATAGTAAGTTTACTTTATTTTTAATTTTAATTCCTTTAATGTTCACATTACGGCGGATCATGAGAGACAATATTTCCGCACAGATTAAATACAAATAAGGTGAGGCAGGATCCCCTGTCTGACTCCTCTTTCTATTGAAAACCAAGGAGTGTATTGGCCATTGACCGAGATACAGGTAGAAATTTGGTTATAAAAAGTCATTATCCATTTAATAATGTCTGGGCCAAATTTAAAAAAATGTAAGCATTTAGTAGAAAGGACCAAGACACACTGTCAAACGCTTTTCAAAATCTACTAATAATAACATGCCTGGAATATTTTTATTTTCAGTGTACAACAATGTATCGTAGAGTAATCTGATATTTTCGCCATGAAACGGCCCTTTAGAAAACCTTTTTGGCTTTCATGAATAACACTTGGTAAAACTCTCTTGAGACGGTTAGCAATACAAGCTGAAGCGATTTTGTATGTAAGTATTCAAAAGGGAAATAGGGCGCAGTTTTTAATAAATCGTTTAGGTTTCCCTTCTTTAGGGATACATATATAGTTCCTTGCCGCTGGGTTATTGACATTTGACCTTTGTCAAAACTCTCGTTGATAGAACGCACAAGGAAAGAGCCAATATCAATAAAGAAAAACTTAAAAAATTCAACAGTAAAGCCATCAGGTCCTGGACTTTTAAAATTTTTCATATTTTTCAAAGCACAAGCAGCTTCCTGAAATGTTATTAAGCCTTCGATAGATTCACTCTCCTCATTAGATAGAACTGGTGCATCAGGGAGTTCATCAGTAATGTTAACATCGTTTACCTCTCTAAAGCAATATAAATTTTCATAGAAGTATTTTGTTTCATTAAGCACATTTTTTTTATCTGAAATTATTGTTCCATTTTCCTTTTCGAGAAAGGGTATAGACTTGTCTAGGTAGTTACGGTTTTCAAGATTACAGAAATATTTACTGACCTTTTCACCCTGATGGATCCAGCGAACCCTCGAACGCATTGTCATACCTTGAATCCTGTGATCTCTAATTTCCTGTAACTGTTTTTTAAGTTTTCTAAAACTGGAATATCTTCCTCATGCAAATCACGTTCAAGATACTTATTCTTTTTTCAAGGTTGAGTTCTTGCTGGGTTTCCTTTCTTTTTTTGTAAGTGCTATAAGATATTGTTTTCCCCTAATTTCTAATAACAGGG
>CM031598.1:10124620-10137120 GCA_018398815.1 Conus ventricosus
GTTAGAAGTTGAGTGACCGTAGGCCGGAGCTGAATCAAGAGAAGAAAAGTGGGATTACTTGATTGATTATCAAATAGAAAGAACCGATGAATGACATTAAAGCCGCATCGCACTTCGACCCTGAAACTCCCCTACAGGGGAGACAACCCAAAACATCAGGAAAAAAAGGGGCTATGTGTGTAAAGCTCTGCTTGCATGGAGCGTTGTATCTCTCCAAGTACATCTTTCTGTTTTAACCCTCCCCAGTTCATTCACCAGCTGGGTTTTTTTTTTCCTCCAATCAATCCCTTATACACCATGCATTGTCTGTATGTTTTCTCACGTGTTTGGACACATTTGTACTGATTTTAGTGTTTTGGCGATTGATACAAAGTGTCTGGGTTTGTTAGTGTTCTAATGTGTGGTGTACTGGCACTCTCACTCGAATAATGTATTGCTTATATAAAGAAAACAACATGAATGAAACAAAAGACTTCATCATTTTCTTTTCTTACTGTTTTTCCCGGAGAGAGAGAGAGAGAGAGAGAGAGAGAGAGAGGAGAGAGAGAGAGAAAGAGAGAGAGAGACAGACAGACAGACAGACAGACAGAGAGACGGAGACACAGAGAGAGAGAGGGGAGAGAGAGAGAGAGAGGAGAGAGGAGAGAGAGGAGAGAGAGAGAGAGAGAGAGAGAGAGAGAGAGACAGACAGACAGACAGACCGAGAGAGACGGAGACAGAGAGAGAGAGAGAGAGAGAGAGAGAGAGAGAGAGAGGAGAGAGAGAGAGGAGAGGAGAGAGAGAGAGAGAGAGGGGAGAGAGAGAGATCGCACAGAAAAACAGATTCACCAGCTGTCAATCAAGGATCTATCCTAACACTTTTTTTTTATTTATGTTCCTCGTCAGTTCTGTTCCCTGCTGTTGTTAAGGATCTATGCAAGCACATCTTTCTGTAATGATGCCGTCTAGATAGCTGACCTAGTTAATCGTGGATCTATTCGGGTCAATCTTTCTTTTTTTTTTCTTTTTTTTTTTGGACCTCTCCAGGTGAATGACCTGTTGTCAATCCAGGATCTATTCGGAGAAATCTTTCAGTTTAGATCTTTCCTGCCTAGCTCACCTGCTGCAAACCCAAACTGATCCCAGTACATCCTTCTGTTAGGATCCTGGCTAGGTACGCTCACCCGCTGCCAATCCAGAATCATACAAGGCATATCTTACTCCTGTCTCGCTCTCTTGTTGGCAAACCTACTTTGAATCAAGCATCTATCCCTGCACCTCTGTCTGCTAGGGTTCTACCCGCTGGCTGACCTTTGGCCAATGGGGAGCGTGCCGGTGTTCCCCGGGTTCTATGTTCCCCAGTAGCGCTGTTCCCCGTGTCTCTGTTCCCCAGTGTCGATGTTCCCCGACCGAAAAAGCGTGCCGCTGTTCCCGTACCGGTGTTCCCCAGGTTCTCTGTTCCCCAGTAGCGCTGTTCCCCAAACCGATTTCAATGCACGTTAGCGCCAGTACGGGCCCTACTGTACAAGGAGAGGTTGCGCCGGGCACATCCCAAGGTAAACAAAATAATAGGGGGAAAAAATGCACATGCCCCCCCCCCCCCTCCCCCAGCACCCCCGCCGAGAGAGCGAGAGAGAGAGAGCGAGAGAGAGAGAGAGAGAGAGAGAGAGAGAGTTGCACGTGCCCCACGCGTGTCAACTCAGGTTGTTCCCATTTTAACCGCTACATTGGAAGTGTCATCGCGCTTCTGTCGTCTGCGAAGCGTGTCACTTGGCGTGGCCCCCAGGGCGCATTGCCCGGCACCGTTCCAACGGATAGGGGGAGGGGGGGGGGGCAATTTCGCTGTGAGTTCCTTGGTCAAATCAGTAAGAAAAACGGAATATTTCGATCGTGTATGATTCTAGAACGGGAAGCATGAATTTGTGACGCCAGAAAAGGGTTTTGACAGTGATGTGCTTCTTTTTACGCTTTGTACTCCTATCCCTTTATATCACACTTTGCGTGAGCTACACCTTTTCTTTCGCAACGGGCCATTTTACTTTTAGACTGTTTACACAGACCTGATGGGGTCATGCAAGTGCTGACCTGCTGGTTCCAGCGCTGTCTAGTCGGCATGAAACCCCTCTTCTACGGCCCTCCCGCTCCATCCCCAATACCCCGCCCTCCCACTGCCTCGCCTATAGCAATGAAAACAACAGTAACAACGTTTAAGTCAGCAAAACCCACCAACACCACCAACGGCAAAAACTTGGGGAACAGCGGGCCTGGGGAACACCGGGACTGGGGAACACCGGGACCGGGGATTTGCGGGAATGGGGAACAGCGGGATCGCCACAGGGTGGGGAACAGCGAAACTGGGGAACTTAGGGACTGAATTTCGATTTTTTCTTGAGGGGAACACCGGGACTGGGGAATATAGAGACTGGGGAACAAAGAACCTGGGGAACAGCGGCATGACCCCGGCCAAAATGACGATCTGTTGAAACGTACCTTTCTCTGATGACCCCCTCCTCTGTTGCTGGTCAAGGATTTTTGTCTGGACACACCTTCGTCTTGCGATCCTCCTCTAGATCGCTTCAAAGACTTGGAACATTTTCGCAGCGTGAAAAATTAATAGACTGATGAAAATCAATGCCAAATCTTCTTTTGACTGCCCTTGTTAGCAAGGTGTTGTTCTGGCAGAGTCAGTGAAATATTGGATAGTATTCCATCCTCTCATTCTCCAATGTTGGCTGTACCGGTCCATCCATATTGTTAGGGTCAATGTGGACGTTCAACTTGAATGCTGCCAGTAGAAGTGAATGCGGCTTGTTGTCGTGTCCTCCGCCAAGCAAAGAGCTGAAGCACCGAATGATGCCAGTCACTTTCACGGCTTCAATGATCAGAAGAATAATAAAATTTAAAAAATCCGTCACTTTCTAAGTCGCACTTTATACCAGTTTTGTTGGCTTCTTTCTGATGATGGAACTAAATAAATATTGATTGAAAATTGTTAAGAAAAAACATAAACTGTATACTGAGAGAGAGAGAGAGAGAGGAGAGAGAGAGAGAGAGAGAGAGAGAGAGAGAGGAGAGAGAGAGAAACAGAGATATAGAGAGATAAGACAGAGAAACAGACACACTGACAGATGAACAGACAGAGAGACAGAGAGACAAAGACAGGCAGACAGACAGACAGAGACTCAGAGAGACAGAGAGACTGAGGGAAAGCACAGAGAGTGAGAGACAGACAGACAGACAGGCACAGCGAGAGGAGACAGACAAACAGACGGACAGACAGACAGACAGACAGACAGAAGAAAAAGAAGAAGAAGAACAGGAACAAAAACAAGAACAAGGAGGAAAAACAAGAAGAAAGGCCACACGACAGACACATTTGACTCCCTTCCATATATTCCAGTTGACAGTGGCCTCCTGACTTGCACACTGATATAATGGATCTCACACTCTCGTTTTCCATCCCCTCCCCTTCCCTCCCGAGGTATCAACTGGTTGTGTTGGTGGTATAAGTTCAAAGCCCAGAGTAACGGGGCTATTGTGTGTTTATCCACATCAAATATGAAGGCCCGTCGTTCATATGACATCTGTGCTTGTCCGTAGTCCGTGTGCGTGCTGTGTGGGCGTTGTGATTGTGACGTGATGCATCCGCAAACAGAATGACGATATATTTCTAATGGCATTGTTCAACACCCACAATAGTTCTTGGGCGCGCGGCTTTCAAAGGCTTCCTAGGTGTCGCTGCATCAACAAAAGAACAAGAACGATTCTATCGTTTTCTTTGGCTGGTCAGTGTGCGTGCGTATGTGTGTGTGTGTGTGTGCGCGCGCGCGCGCGCGCGTGTGTGTGTGTGTGTGTGTGTGTGTGTGTGTGTGTGTGTGTTTCTATCTGTCTGTCTATCTGTCTGTCTGTCTGTCTACATGCAGACATCAAATTAGAAGTCGACACATATAGGAGAGAGAGAGAGAGAGAGAGAGAGAGGAGAGAGAGAGAGAGAGAGAGAGAGAGAGAGAGAGAGAGAGAGAGAGTAGCTGGAGGGGAGGGGGAGTTTGACTTCTTCCAGAAAGGGGACAAGCGTGTGGGGTATTGTCATGTGGCAAATGAACTTCAACTTGACGATGAGCACTTTGTAAGTTATTATTTATTTGCCTTCATTATCTGATCAACGAGCGAAACATTCAAGCGGGAAGTCATCTAGCATTTGGAAAAGAGTGAGATTCATCAGGCATGGAATTGCTCTGGACAAAGCTTAGCACAGACAACAACAACAACAACAATAACAACACACAATAACACACACACACACACACACACACACACACACACACACACACACACACACACACACACACACACACACCAAAAACACACACACACACGCACACACATACATACACACACACAACACACACACACACACACGCACACACTTACATACACACACACACACACACACACACACACACACACACACACACACACACACACACACACACACACGCACGCACACACACACACATACCAACGCATACACACTGACGTCTATGGACTCATCACTCATCACGTGCATTATACCACCGATACACACCGACCAGCGCACACACATCTACAGTATGCACTGGGGTCCTGGAGAGATTCAAGGTCTTTTCTCAGTTGACCTCTGAGATGGTTAGAGACAAAATCAACATAATGCGGACAGACATATTTGAAGCTTTAATGCAATGTTCTTTCAGAAAACAACAATAAAACTTAAGAGAAGAAGAAGAAGAAGAAGAAGAAGAAGAAGAAGAGAAGAAGAAGGAAACGTTCAAAGCAGAATCTAAAACAGAACGAAAAATTACATGAATTCCATCCATGTCAGATGTAGTAAATACCAAAGGAAACACAGCAGCGCTAAGAATACAATTCACCTGATGTACAGCTTTTTCTCCGATATTCTCAAGTATTGTGACACGTTTGCATGGATGGTTGACAGAGATTTCTCCATCTGCAAAATGTGTAATGCTCACGCCCACCCATAGGCTTGCAAACAAGGACCACGGACACGTAACACTGAAATATGGATAGCCGACCTATGTCACACAACAGTTGGAGTGCACATTTTCCAAACATACTGGGGACCAGCACTCATGATGTTAGACAGTACGCGTTGAGGCGATCAAGATACCGTGTCACAAAAAAACCAGGATTCCAGGGGGGGAATTTCTGTTCTTGTGCAAAGAGAGAAGGTGATTGATAGTAACATTGGGCATTACCCTCTACGGCACACAATATGCACAAACGCAGCTTTTGGAGCAATGTCTGTTTCTTACTTGAGCACACACACACACACACACCCTCTTCGGTATACCTTTCCATTGAACGTGCGTCGTTGCATCTTCGGTTCTGTATCAGAGTTATCTTCCCCTTCCTGATTTCATCGTCTGCTTTTCTTTCCTCAAAGAAGGTTCCTTTCATTCAATAATAATTATTTCAATGTTAAGCGTATACACAAAATGAGCAACATATTGGAGGGGTTTGAAAACAAACTTACCCAAGACAATCGGTAAATTGAATACAATTGTTCAAATACCTACTATTGAAACTCACACTTACACATCTCCACAGAGAGAGAGAGAGAGAGAGAGAGAGAGAGGAGAGAGAGAGAGAGAGAGGAGAGAGAGAGAGAGAGAGAGAGAGAGAGAGAGAGAGAGAGGCAAAGGGGGAGGGGTATGAGGAACTGGGCAGAAAGAGGGCTTCACAGTAAACAGCTTTTCTTTAACAATGAATGAATCAATTTTATAATCAATTTACTTTATGAAAAACACATAACTTCTGTAATTGAAATGTGTCAGTGAAAAAAATTAAATTCAAATGTAATTGACTCATAGTGCCATGAGTTGTTTCTTTTTTTTCTGTTTTATGTTTCAGTTTAAGAATACGTTTTAAAGCTAGCAATGCTGGCATATATCTCCTTATTTCATTGTGGTGAAAGCAATGTTTTGCAGGGACGAAAAGATCATAGAAATTTATCAGTACTATTCATGTTATTAGTCAAAACAATATGATCTGAGATGTTATTCGGATATTTCTATAACATTCTTTTAAGATACATGTCTGATCACGTCCACATTGTTTAGTCCGGCGCATCTCCGTACTGTATTTTCAATAACGTCTCGATTTTTGTTGTTGTTGTTGCTGCTCTTCTTCTTGTTACAGTTTGGGAAAGTCATAGCTATCTCAATAAGTTATCCTAAGTTGCTTTAAGACTGCTTTGATAGCAAGAATTTTATGGGTCATCCTTACATATAGCCAGTTTTGTTGTTGTTGTTGTTGTTCGATGATTTCTATTTTATGTAGTTTAGATTTGAAATCCAAAAGAATTTTTACACAACAATTTTCGAGATTATTTTTCATAACAGTTTAGTTTCTGGACATCATGGAGAGAAAAATCCACAATACAAATTGGATTCTTTTTGTTTGAGAAATTAAATAGCATCCGAGCAACCGGTATATCGTTGGGGATACCGTCATCAATGTAACTTTTTAGTTTCCTACATTGATTAACTCTTCGGTCGCTTTGAGCACCACTTACAGTGACGATCCTCAGCACTTCTCTTCTATACCCTGCTGGCCCCTGGGAGTCGCCAGAGATCAGACCTGTCCGTTTCTGGATGGTGTCCTCCCACTTCTTCCCCTTGGTTTCCCGGTATAATGCCCTGCAACATTGCTTTCTCAAGGCCGGGTGATAGAGAGATGTAATTTTACCATTTCTGTTTTCTAGTCTGCTTTCAGCATGTCCTCAAAGGGGTCATTTGCTGACTCGTTTCTTTGCCGCACTCCATGATCTTTCAATGAGACGCGCTGGATTGTGCGGGGGTAATTCATTTTCAATGCATGGATTCTGCTTTCAAGATCTGCTGTCAAGATCAACGTGTCACAAACATAGAGAAAGATTGAATATTAGTAGTGTGCGCATCATTATCACATTGGAGCCGAGAGAGATGTTGTTATTGTTCCAGATGGTCTTGAATCTTGAGAGCGTTGCTGATGCTTGAACAGTTCTAGAAAGGATGTATGGCTTGGACTCTTCTTCTGTTACAATTGCTCCCAGGTACTTTAAACTGCTCACTGTCTCAATTTTTTTTTTACTTTTTGCTTTAATGTCTCTTTCAATACTTTCGGTGTTCATTGTCATTAGTGTGGTCTTTTCTGCACAGATTTCCATGCTGTATACTGTGGATATTTTATCGAGGCGTTTTGCTGGTTGAGGTAGATTCGTTTTCCTGTCGAGCCTAATCATCAATATAAACGGTGAAGTTGAGGTAGATTCGTTTTCCTGTCGAGCCTAATCATCAATATAAACGGTGAAACCTAGGCTGCTGCTGATCCTGCCACCAATGCTCATTGTTCCATGATTGTTGCACCAGCAATTTGTCTGTCCAAACAGATGTTGAAGAACGTAATTTAGGGTAATCAGTCCTGTGTGACGCTAACGGTTGTGCAGAAGGTTTTGCTTAATCTTGAGGACTGCGGTGCTGGCTGTTTGGTAACGTTATTCGATCTCCTTTACAATGCTTCTACCGATGTTGTAGTTACTCATTGCTGCCCATAAGGCTGCACGTCAGACCCTGTAAATGCTTTCTGAAAGTTGATAACAGCATGGAACAGGTCTTGCTGGTGTTGTAGGTGTTTATCATAAAGGATTAAGAGGTTGATGATTTGTTCTGTGTTGCGTCTCTCAGCTAGGAAGCTGGCCTGTTCTCAGGTAAGAATCTTGCTTTCCACTAGTGGTTTCAGTCTCTTTAGATCAGTCTTTAGTGTTACGTTACTGTAGAGGTTGATGAGGCTGACAGTGTGGTAAATTCTATTATAGTTTCAAGTTACTTTCTTAGGAGGATGTGATGACAAAGGACTGGGTCCATAGTGCTGGCCGTTTTCCTGTCTGCCAAATTTTTTATCACAAAAATAACTTCCATGACCTTGACAGTGTGTGTGTGTGTGTGTGTGTGTGTGTGTGTGTGTGTGTGTGTGTGTGTGTGTGTGTGTGTGTGTGTGTGTGTGTGTCCCTGATAAGCTTTCTTTGGCATTTTCTCTGCAAACATTAGCATTAAAATGATCAAACGATGATTTAAAGTTGTCAAATAATGAATACGTTTTACACCTTTCCATCCAATTCATGCGAGAATATGTCCCCGAATAATAACAACAATAAAGCTGCCATGGACACTTTCACAAGTAAAATCACTAACTACGAAAGTGTTAATCGCTTAAAATGTATGATCATAGACAACAAATTCCTTTACACACTTGTAAAAGACATGTTCAATTATGTTACACACATTTATTGTAACAATAAGTCACATGCTGGCACGATCAGATCAACTTACAACATATCTCCAAGGAGGGAGGGATGGAGGTATACATAAAAGTATACAGAACGAAGACTTCTTACAAACACTAAAAAGTGATCTATGACGTCAAAATATGACGTCATGCTGCTAACGCATGCTGTGAACACACAGGCGATCTGCTGGCAGGAAACTGAATGACCAAACTGTCAAGACAGAAATAGATCCCCCAGGTGACTGTTATTTAGAGAGGGAGGCAATTGGTCATTGGGTAATCGGCAGGGAGAGAAGGGAGGTAATCAAGGTAAGGAGGACACGGTCTGCTATGACTAGGCCAAAACAAGCGGAGAATTTAGGAGGGGAAGGAGTGGGGAGAGGGCCCCATAGTGAGCTTTTCTTTCTTTCTGTCTGCATACGCAGGCTGCTACTCCTGCGGACACTCCGTGTGTAGACAGGCAAGTATTACTCGCATCTACCCAACAAAGGGGTGGAGTTTTGTGTGCATGACCGTTTGTTATCCCGCCATTAAGGCAACCATACTCCAGCTTCGGGGAAGGGGCATACTATGTGTAACGTGTCATCCATACCAAAGGCCAAACTGACCTCCTCTTCCGAAAGTTGGTGATGGGATTTTACGTGTGTGTAAGATGTTATGCGTGCGTTCACACACGGAACCTCGGTTTATGGTCTCATTCGAAGGACTGTATGTGAAATGGAGTCAGAACCAATGTTAACTCTGAGGGACAAATCCCCCTGTACCGAAACGGCCCGGCGGAGATTCGAACCTGCAACCCCAGGATCACCCAGATTACGAGTCCGGCGCTCTACCACAGAGCTACTCCGGCCCCGATAGTGAGCTGAATTTGGGAGAGGGAGGGGGGATGAAGGGGAGTGGTGCATTGATGATAGCGTCGTCGAACAAACAGATTTCTAGCTTCTGTATTAATCAAATGTTCTTGGATTGAACTAAGCTGAGCTGAATACAACTGAACTGAAGATATCGTTGGTATACTCGTATTTCCTGAAGTGAGAATTTGAGTCGTTTGCTACTGAGAGTGCTGACGGCCTGGTGCATGCTGCGCTTCCTGATGGGTGCTACAGTTGAAGCTGTATATACACACACACCCGACCATCCCAACCCTCACCGCGCTTTTCATCCCGTTGTTGCATGTGCTCATGAAATGTGAGCCAAATGGGCAAACTGCCTCTCTTGTTTACTTCCCTTGACTTGGCGACCAAACAGCCCTTGTTTTACTTCCTTGTGAAATACAAACGTGTGTAGAACCTGGTTTTCATCGTCTTCCACGTTATAGTGACGTCATCTTCTGTCATTAGCTACTCTCCTCTTCCTTAACTACATCCTTCTTGTTTTCTCTTCTCAGTTATTACGTCATTTTCTGCTCCATGATTACCCCTCACAGGAGTCACCTCAAGGGACGGGGGTTGCTGTGCCTGCTCTTAGTGCTTTGCTATTGTTGTAGGAGTTATTTTCGCTCCAGAGACATGAAAGTACGTTAATTAATGATCGTCAGTGCAACAAGATTAGATATTGTTCCAGCGGCTGTGTTGTTGTGTATATGAAAACGGACTGTTTACAGGAATGAATGAAACCCCTCGTCCACCTCTCTCTCTCTCTCTCTCTCTCTCTCTCTCTCTCTCTCTCTCTCTCTCTCTCTCTCTCTCTCTCTCTCTCTCTGTCCCTCTCTCTCTCTCTCTCTCTGTCCCTTCTCTCTCTCTCTGTCCCTGTCTCTCTCGCTCTCTCTCGCTCTCTCTGTCTGCCTGCCCCCCCTTCTCTCTCTCTCTCTCTCTCTCTCTCCTCTCTCTTCTCTCTCTCTCTTGGAGTTTGTAATTTCAACAAGGCTTCATTTACTTTTGAAATGTCAATATATACCATGCCCGGGTACATGAACGTCCTGTTCAAGGGACTGATGAGCTGTTTTTCATCTCCCCCTACCTTGTGCACCGATCAATACCAAACAAGCTTAGTTTATTCTGGCCATGTGTCTGGAACTCTCTTCCGCCTACACTACCGGCTCACTGACAAACTTCCAGAGAACTTGTGCAGAAACATTCTGGACTTTTTTTTTTAAATGTCGTTTTCATGGAAACGACAGACATACATTGGACTGGAGTCATATTCAAGTAAGAAATAACATTAGTATTATTCACTTACAAAAAACTAAAGCAATTATGCATAATAAGAAAAAACACATTTGGTGTTCCAATGAGCCGTTAAAAACCATTCAAAAATCTTAGAGTTGTAACTTCAATTGCTTGATATGTTGATCTTTGCTGTCAATTGAAGGAAGGTACAGATGCTGACGTGGCAACACTTTCAGTCAGCTATAATGGACTCTTACATCTGATGTTTGTGGGTTTATATTTTGTATTTTTGTGTTGTATTTCCGGTACATCTAAACGCAGAATCACGGTCTTAACATTTCCACGTTTTTAAGGAATTTGAAAAAAAAATCCTTTGTGACATTGGCAATGATCTCTCTCTCTCTCTCTCTCTCTCTCTCTCTCTCTCTCTCTCTCTCTCTCTCTCTCTCTCTCTCTCTCTCTCTCTCTCTGTCAGTGTGTCTGTCTGTTTGTCTGTCTGTCTGTCTGTCTGTCTCTCTCTCTCTCTCTCTCTCTCTCTCTCTCTCACTCTCTCCATCTCTCTCTCTCTCTCTCAGACACACACACACACACACACACACACACACACACACACACACACACACACACACACACACACACACACACATACACACTGTCCGCGTGACCTCGGACACTTCCGAAAAAGTTGGAAGAAGTGAACTATATTGTATTAAAACCCATTGCATTTCACTTCTTCAACGAGAACAAGCTGGTCCAATGAACAGGATATTCCGACTCTCTGCATATACAAAAGGAGTGTGTTGTTTTCATAGAGTCTCCTGTTTTGATGTTTCTTTGGGAGCTCGGCTTGAAGCAGGTCATTAGGTGTGGGGTTTTTTTCTCTCTTTCGCTGTAGACATTGTTCTTTTTCTTCATTATCTTTCTATCTGTCTCCTATTCCACGCCCATTTAGAGTCACAACTTCAGACATACCGCTCATATTGGCCGGCCCATACACAGCCAAACTCAGGTTGTCTTTGTTTCTTTCTTTCTTTGTTTAATGGTTGTTTGATTGATTGTTTGTTTGTTTGTTTGTTTGTTTCTAACAAACGACCGTCAATTCTTCGGGCAAATTACTCTAACAGACCACGAGCACCTCTCACAGGATGTTTTTTTTTTCCTTTTCTTACTTCAAATCATGCGTTGCATTCGGATGGTTCGAGTAAATTCTGAATGACACTCACCCCTATGATTTTACGAAAATAATTTTCTTTTTTTTTCTTTTTTTTTCTTCTTCTTTTGAATACCGGGAAGGCAAAGTGGAGCCATGCTGGTGGTGAGGGGATGAGGGAGTGAAAGGAAATGGTGAGCGGCAGGTTTTCTTTTAGAAGTATCCACGCTTTTTTTTATGAGCGTTCCTAGTAATTATCATCCATCTACTACTAAGAAACAGTCACCAGACGACGAAACTGCATACTGTGCTGGTACCCTCATCTTCGTTAAGCAATGAAATCAAATCGACTTACAAAGTCTAATTCTGCCAGGTGAAACTGGTTCCTTTGAAAACACCCATTCTCTCTCTCTCTCTCTCTCTCTCCTCTCTCTCTCTCTCTCTCTCTCTCTCTCTCTCTCTCTCTCTCTCTCTCTCTCTCTCTCTCTCTCTCTCTCTCTCTCTTGTCTGTCTGTCTGTCTGTCTGTCTGTCTGTCTGTCTGTCTGTCGCCCCCCCCCCCCCCCCCCCCGAGTATGACTGCCCAATCTCATCCCCTGAGGGGTCTACAGGAGCAGACGTATAAAGGAGGGACTCTTTTTACTGCTAATGCAGCTGTCGTCTCCTCCACTGATACACGGATGCCACCGACTGATGGTGTAGCCTAATACAATTGGCCCCTGGTCATTCGCCCCCCAGGGAAAAAATCATTAAAGCTACTTCCAGAGAGCCGTCCGAATTAGCTGCCCCTGCCTTGAATCTGGTACCAGAGCATCAGCCCCTCCAGTCTGGCATTCCCTTCATCCTTTCATCTCTGTATGAGAGAAAGAAACATGATCGGTGTACCAGCCTTATACGTTATTTCCACACTTGCTGTGCACGCTTCATACAGCCTCTTGCAGAT
>CM031598.1:10149620-10157120 GCA_018398815.1 Conus ventricosus
CTGGCTACGAATATCATTTGTCAGTCAAAAGTTTATGACGTTTTTTTCTCCAACGCAAACTGAACTGACATGATCTTCAAGCGCATCAATTATAAATATTTCTCGGAAAATTTTTTAAAAAGTGTTCAGGACAACAACAAAAAACTAACAAACTTCAACCGAAGTATGGAATCACTCTCCAACAGCATCCTGTTTGAGTACTGCGCCGGTAGCTTTGGAGTCTAGCTGCCGGATGATAATAATCAGCATTTACCCGTTTCAAATTTCTTTATCGTGGCTCACAGCGCCTCTGACCAGAATCTGTCAAACGCCTTCTTGAAGTCTTTGAAGATGTCGAAGAACTTCAGATGGTGTTACAGGCATTTTTCGCGAAGGGTATGCATGTAAGTGAGCTTAAGTAATAACGATATTCGGTTACGATTGTAATCTTTGAAGAATTATGTTGAGCACTTTGCTGGCATGGCTGTTCCAACTGACAGTGCTGTAGTTCAGGCTGTGTTGGAGATCTCAAGTAATGACACAAAAAGCAGTAGAGGTCCTGGGAATGGGTCAGTGGAAATCCAAGTCATAGATCAAGAGAAGTCTCGTGAAGATGTGGAACTCCAGAAGGAGCTTACAATCGCCCAAGGAGAGAACGGAAGGAAAGGAGAATCACGGAGCTATAACCAAAAGGATCGGTGAAGAAATGAAGATTGCCAAGGATAGCTGGATCCGTCACCAGTGTGAGAACGCCGATAGAAACACTGGCAACGGCACATAGAAAGCTTTTGAAACTGTTATGACTGGACCGAACAGAAGCAGAGTAAAGCGGTACAAAGAAAGCTATAAAGATTGTCAAAGATTTGACCGAACAGAAGCAGAGTAAAGCGGTACAAAGAAAGCTGTAAAGATTGTCAAAGATTTGACCGAGCAGAAGCAGAGTAAAGCGGTACAAAGAAAGCTATAAAGATTGTCAAAGATTTGACCGAGCAGAAGCAGAGTAAAGCGGTACAAAGAAAGCTATAAAGATTGTCAAAGATTTGACCGAGCAAAAGCAGAGTAAAGCGGTACAAAGAAAGCTATAAAGATTGTCAAAGATTTGACCGAGCAGAAGCAGAGTAAAGCGGTACAAAGAAAGCTGTAAAGATTGTCAAAGATTTGACCGAGCAGAAGCAGAGTAAAGCGGTACAAAGAAAGCTATAAAGATTGTCAAAGATTTGATCGAACGGAAGCGAAGAAAACTGACGTCTATTGAGGACAAAGACGGGTGATTGTCTCAAACAGAGGGAATATTTCGTCGAACACCACATATGTCAATACATCAAGTTAAATGTTAAAGGCACTTTATGTATCACAGGATTTCACACACACACACACATACACACACACACACACACACACACACACACACACACACACACACACACACACACACCACTTGCATGCATTCGTTGTTACAGAGAGAGAGAGTGAGAGAGAGAGAGAGAGAGAGAGAGAGAGAGAGAGAGAGAGAGAGAGAGGCAGACAGACAGACAGACAGACAGGCAGGCAGGCAGGTAGGGAGACAGACTGACAGACAGAGACAGAAGAAGGCAGAGAGAGTACACTATTAAATGTTTTAGGCCAGTGAAGAAACAGTGCTTCCTGCTCATAACCATTTAATTTGATGGTCTGCAAAACTTCTTTGAAAATGAAAATATAAACAGGATTTGCAATAAATGAAAATAAAGAAGGTATTTTGTTTGCCCTTACGTTTAACTGGCTGACTACATGCGCACACTTTCAACCTAATTCTTACTGTGTGACTGATAGAGAAGTTTCCTTCTTTGTGGTGTGTGCCTCCTGTCTGCATACGAGCCAGATGATGAAAGACCAGCCGAAGCAACAGCAGTATAAAGTTATGGACATGAAAAGTAAAAGTTCTTTGTCAGCTCTTCTTCTCTCCTAACTACACAGAGAATCACTGGAGAAGTGTTCACCACGTTTTTCCATTTGTGTCGGTTGTGTTTCAAAGGTTGAATCTCTCAAATACTTTCCCTGTCCATAGCTGCCTTCTCTTGTCACCAAGTACTGTTCGCCTGTCCCCCTCTGACCTTATTTCCTCTTGATTAGCAACGTCTTAGTGTTTTGTTCCATGTTTCACTGCCAGGTAGGTGGAGGATGACATGAGAAGATGCGTCCAGCGGAGACAGGTGAAAGGGGTTCTTTTGTTACAGACGTTATGTTCAGGGAAGTTTCTGTGGAGATCAGATGGTGTTTTAATTCACGATGCTGTAGATAAAGACAATTTTATCGACCAGACATTTCAGATCAAAGGGGACAATGCCTCTGTTTGTCAGCATTAGGCAGAGGAGAAAGACGAGAAAGACGAGCTTTAGAGAATGCAGGTCAATCTTTTCTTTTCCTTTTTTTCTTCTTCTTCTTTTTTTTTTTTAAAGCTTTTTGTGTTCGTTGATCAGAAATATTCTTCACCGTATTTAGTGGCAATATTGAAGAACTTTTTTTTTAACATGTGTGCACCAAGACAGTCCATCTACAATAGTTTCTGAAGGAACGAACTTCTTCTAGTGTGTTGGTGTAAAGTTTGAGCCTTAATGGTATGCACATGCTGGAGGAGGGGATCCAAATGGGCAACTACCGTTCAATAACGAGGTGATTTAGCAGCAGTTCAGTGTCTCCTCTGGAGGGGGGCTTTGTGGCAATCAGATATTGATTACTACCTGTGCATTGTCACTTTTAAAACCGCAACAAGACCAGCCAAAATATGACCCTGGATGCGAAAAAAAAGCGGCATGGGAGTAATGTGAAAGGTGGTATAGGAATTACGTCACTTTAGAAGAACGGGAGATGTGAAAAAATACACAAGCAGAAAGAGCAAATCCACATAAGAATAATGATAAGGATGGTGAACTGCTATGCGTCTCGCTTTGGAAGGTGACAAGTTTCTCATTATTATATTACAGAGGAGTGCAATTTTCAGTATGGTTTTTGAAAGCAATGTCGTCCCAACGAGTTCACAGGGGACATGAAATGAAGAGGGAGATCATTTATACGGGTTCACAGGGGACATGAAATGAAGAGGGAGATCATTTATACGACTTCACGGGGGACATGAAATGAAGAGGGAGATCATTTATACGACTTCACAGGGGACATGAAATGAAGAGGGAGATCATTTATACGAGTTGAGAACAAAATAGGACCGAAAACAGAACCACAGGAAACCCATCCTTTGACTGCTTTGAAAGATGATACAACATTTCAACAGCCACTGGCCTTCAATGTTAAGAAATGAAAGTCTGTTGCTCATGAATAATACCATAGCTATCTGAAAAGAAATGATAATTTAAAAGCATTGTATAGTTTTCCAAACACTGTATTGTCGGTAAATTATTGTTTACATGTAAATGCCATTTTTTCTGTAAAACTGGCGGATAGGATTAGACAAAAAAGACTCTCTCTCTCTCTCTCTCTCTCTCTCTCTCTCTCTCTCTCTCTCTCTCTCTCTCTCTCTCTCTCTCTCTCTCGATCCATTTTGATCTGGTTGATATTAAATTATACTCGTTGAAATTAATTTATATGTTTTGTTCAGTATGTAGTTGAGCGGTATTTTTTTTTATGCGATGTGGATGACCTGGGTCAGATCATATATCAGTGTATGGTCGCAAAGGTCAACTGGATCATTAAACGGTGATGCAGCATCTTCATTCACTTTTTGTTATTAAAAAATTGTCGATAATGTTACCAATTTGGACATTCAATGGTTCGATGTGTGCTATTAGGTTGGACATTCAAGGGTTCGATGTGCGCTATTAGTAATCCACACCCTACGAAATAAACATTTTTTTCTGTTTTCTGTTTTATCCATGTGCCCCATGAAGATTTCATTTTAAAAAGTTTTGTTTCTTTTAACATCGGGTGTTCTAGTACTTCATCTAGTACTTCTGAGTTCTTCAAACAGATGAAGACAAGTCTTTGGATCACATCTTTCAGTCATTTTGGGGCGCATTTTAATGTAAAAAAAAAATACAATTGACAATATCAGAGACCGACCCGAAACTAAATATCTTTTGAGGTACCACACTGGCTCTGACCTTGGTCTTCATTTCTGAGAGCATAAATTCCAGATGTTGCATTGCGTGCCAGTTCAAACGTACCACCATACCGTTGGTGGTTAGTGAAGGCAATGCTGGTAAACCAAGTGCGACATTAAGTATATTTATTGTACACGCTGGCCAAAAGAACTGTTACATGGTGTAAAGGACCTTACAGTATTAACATAGAGCTGGAGGTTGGAGCACTTGACTCCTGGAAGAATCTTCGGGCATGAACTCCGTGGACATTAAAGGAGGGCAAGTGTACAGGATTGGGATATTGCGATGAGAAAGGCAAGCCGCCATGTGTCATTACTTACTTACTTAGGCCCATAGCTCAAGGGTGAGCATAGGCCATCGACAACACTCCGCCATCGCACTCGGTTCTGGGCTGCTCGCTGAATGCCTGTCCAGCTGATCTCCTGCCTCTGTATGTCTGCCTCAGTGTCTCGCCTCCAGCTGCTGCGAGGTCGGCCTCTCTTCCTTTTCCCCTGCGGGTTCCATGTCAGGGCTTGGCGTGTGGGGCTGGATGCTGGCTTCCTGAGAGTGTGTCCAATCCAGCCCCACTCCCTCCATAGAATCTGCTTGGCCACTGATTCCTGTCCTGCTTGCTTCCATAGATCTTCATTGTTGATCTTCTCTGCCCATCTGATTTTGAAGATGCGCCTCAGACAGGTGTTGATGAAGGTCTGAATTTTTTGCTGTACTGCCTTGGTCCTTCTTCAAGTCTCGCAGTCTCTCATGTGTCATTAGGACGGGATAACCAATCACAACCGAAAGAAAAAGAAAAAAGAATCAACACACGTACTGGTGTTGTTTTCAGATATCCTGAAGATGGAATATGGCTATACATCATGTAAGAAAGAAATAAGCGGCCACATACATAAACGTCTCATCAACGTTAGATGTTCAAGTTCCAAGCCAAAGGACGATGAAGAAGATAGGAAACGGTAAATTAAGTAACCTGATTAGGAGAACAACTTTGGCTTTGGGACGGCATTTAAAGATTTCTACTGGAGACTGGCGCTTCTGTTTTCCCTCGACAGACTAACGTGGGCAAAAAAAATAACTTTTGGCCTTTCATGCATTCTGGAGATAAAGGGCCATGGGACAGAACCCACTGCGATGGAGAAACGTTTTCAGGATCACCTGTCGACTGTGCTGTAATAGCAGCTGGGGGGGGGGGGGTAGATTGTCAATGTTCAGAGCGGGGCATCTACATTCTTGGAGCGACCAGTCTGAGAGCGGCATGGGGAAGTGCCAGAGTGCAGGATTCTCAAGGCATCATTGTAGGACTTGAAAAGGGACTGAAGACCAGGCTGTTCTGGGAATGTTCGCTTGAAAAGCTCCGTGACTCTCCATGGAGGATAGTCATTGGATACATGACTGTTCTGGGAATGTTCGCTTGAAAAGCTCCGTGACTCTCCATGGAGGATAGTCATTGGATACATGACTGTTCTGGGAATGTTCGCTTGAAAAGCTCTGTGACTTTCCATGGAGGATAGTCATTGGATACATGACTGCTCTGGGAATGTTCGCTTGAAAAGCTCTATGACTCTCCATGGAGGATAGTCATTGGATACATGACTGCTCTGGGAATGTTCGCTTGAAAAGCTCTGTGACTCTCCATGGAGGATAGTCATTGGATACATGACTGCTCTGGGAATGTTCGCTTGAAAAGCTCTGTGACTCTCCATGGAGGGTAGTCATTGGATACATGACTGCTCTGGGAATGTTCGCTTGAAAAGCTCTGTGACTCTCCATGGAGGATAGTCACTGGATACACGACTGCTCTGGGAATGTTTGCTTGAAAAGTTCCGTGACTCTCCATGGAGGATAGTCATTGGATACATGACGAATGGTCAGGGGAAAATGTTTCTGAAGTTGGCTGCAAGAAAAAAAAAAAAAACGCTTCCCGTGTTCGATAATCACTGTTCCCATATTCATGATTCCCATGATCATTTTTTCCGATGCCAGCATATTTCGCATAAGCGTCAATTACCAAAATCGCGTTGGTTTTTGTCTTACAAGGAGCACACTGATATGCCTACTTTATTTGGAACAGTATAAAAAAACATCTAAAACAGAAACAAGATAAAGCAAGGAAGCGTTCTGAGGTCTGTGTGTGTCTGTGTGTGTGTGTGTGTGTGTGTGTGTGTGTGTGTGTGTGTGTGTGCGTGCGTGCTAAGTTCAGTTCAGTGGTTTATTTAACGTCTGTTCACCATTGATGATATTAGACGAGTGCGTGCGTGCGTACGTGCATGCGTGCGTGTGTATGTGTGTGTATGTGTGCGTGTGTGTTTATGGGTGCAAGCGCGCGCGTGCGCGCACGTGTGTGTGTGTGTGTGTGTGTGTGTGTGTGTGTGTGTGTGTGTGTGTGTGTGTGTGTGTGTGTGTGTGTGTACGTGTGTGCGCGTGCGTGCGTGCGTGTGTGCGTGCGTGCGTGCATGCGTGCGCGTGTGTGTTCGTGTTGTGTGTGTGTGTGTGTGTGTGTGTGTGTGTGTGTGTGTGTGTGTGTGTGTGTGTGTGTGTGTGTGTGTAATCGGATTAAAATTGGATTCCGTAGGCGTAAGAATCCTCTGGTTCCTGAAGAGATGTTTCACCGCTCTCATGGGGCAGTTTAAATCTTTTTAGTCTTTTATTCCTCCTCCTCCTCCTCCTCTGTGAAAGAGAGAGAGAGAGAAAGAGAGAGGGAGAGCCAGACAGACAGACAGAGACAGAGAGAGAGAGACAGGAGAGAGAGACAGAGAGAGAGAGAGAGAGAGACAGAGACAGAGACAGAGACAGAGACAGAGAATCTGTCGGTTAGAACAAACGTGAATCCTTTCTAATGTCAAACGGTACATTTCACGCAGGCAACGATCCATGAAGCCAAAGCGATCCTCTCACCAAGAACAAAAGGATGATGGACGACGTGGTCACGGAGAGCGTGGATAAGTGGCATCATTGCTGACAGGAGCTACAAAAGCACCGTCAGTCCTGCCCGTTCTCTTTCATGCTGCTACAGAATAAATGCAGATTTCTGTTCGGTGGAGCAAAGGCATTGCTGTGGTGATTCTTACCACGTGTTGCGATATAGCACTTAAGGTTGTAGCCCACCTATACGTGGAATGGGGGCGGTGCCTACCTATACGTGGAATGGGGGCGGTGGAGGGATAGGTGGACTGATTCCGGAGACATATGGTTACTCAGTTGAAATTCTTGCATTTTCAATGAGATCATTGCATGGTTGTCAGATAGTCTCTTTTACGTATTGATTTTAAATCAATAACATTTTTAATCGATAACTGTTCGTTCGTGGGTTTGTTTGTTTGTTTGATTTTTTTGTTTGTTTGTTTGTTTTCTATTTTTCTGTTATTAGATCTTTATACGCAGATAACAGGCAAAAAAAAATGCGGGAACTTGAGACATGAAAAACCTTACAGCT
>CM031598.1:10167120-10169620 GCA_018398815.1 Conus ventricosus
AGGATTAATATGTACATGATATCTATTCAAGTTACCATACAGAAGATCGTTTGGTGTCCGCATGTCTACGCACAACAGTGCCTTCACAGCGAACAAATGCACTTTTTCAAAGTATCCAGTCCTGTTATTTCAGAACCATGCAAAGCTGTAGGCTGTCTCTGAACATCACACACTTTGCAGGACAGTTCTTTTGAAATTACGTTCATTGTATTTAATTTTCACAGGATGTAAATAATTGCACGTTTGTCTTTACGAGCAAGATCATTACAGACATTATTAAAAAAAACAGTTTGGCTGAAAAACAGAATCCCAAATATCTATAGACATTAACAGCAGACATGTTTTTTTTTAAATTCCAATGCTATTTCCCCCTAGCACTTAAACAACCACCTTTTATGAACTCTTCAATGTAATTTTTTCCATATTAATACTCAGGCCAAGAGAAAGTGTCGCCTCATGCAAGCTATTAAGCTGAATTTGAAGGTCAACCACAGCTTCAGGCAAAAAGACATCATCAGCTAATGATAATAAAAACAGTTCCAAGGTATCTAACAAAAGGTATACACCACGTTTTCCCATTTCAATAACATGAATTGCTAACTCATCAATGAACAAAGAAAATGAAAGAGGACTAAGAACATCGCCCTGCTTTACACCAGCTAAGCGAAAGGGTTTCCCTGAAATGCCATTTTTCAATAATAGAGGCCACGGTAGCTTCTCTTCAGAGAATCAAATGCCTTTTCAAAATCAATAAAGGCAGCATGGAATTTTCGATCACAGTTAGATTCAACAGTTTCTGAATAGAAGACATAAGCGTAAATAAATAATCGATAGAGTAAGACCCTTGCTTATGTTCCCTTGTAACATTGTACTCTTTATACCACGCCTACAATCTGTTATTTATAATCGTATTAAAACTTTTACTGTTAACATTACTGAGAGTGATAGCTGAATTCTCTGGATTATTAATGTCTCCTTTCTTGTATTAGGTAAGATAACTGACTCCCTCCAACTATCAGGATAAATGCCGCGATCAAAACCATTCGTTATAGAACTTAACAACCAGAGGAGTAATTTCTTTCACAAAACATTCAACATTTCATTAGTTATTCCATCGGGGCCAGCAGCTTTTTAAACTGTAATTTCCTTGTAGCAACGGATACAACATCGTCAGAAATGGGTCTGTTAAAACATTCATCACCGTCAATATCCAAATCTGCAAGTTCATCATTCGGATCAGCATTATCCTTTCCAGCAGGGGTTTGAAGTATGTAAACCCCTGATCCACATACATTGATTATTCACAAACGTCTTCTTAGACAAAGTGTTATGTACAGCATTCCACAGGTAGAGAGAGAGAGAGAGAGAGAGAGAGAGAGAGAGAGAGAGAGAGAGAGAGAGAGAGAGACAAAGAGAGAGAGAGAGAGAGAGACAAAGAAAGAGAGAGAGAGAGAGAGAGAGAGAGAGACGCACGCATGCACGCACGAATACACACACACACACACACACACACACACACACACACACACACACACACACACAACACACACACACACACACACACACACACACACACACACACACACACACACACACACACACATGGACATACACGCACACGCAGAGAGAGAGAGAGAGAGAGAGAGAGAGAGAGAGAGAGAGGAGAGAGAGAGAGAGAGAGAGAGAGAGAGAGAGAGAGAGAGAGAGAGAGAGAGAGAGAGAGAGAGAGGAGAGAGAGAGAGAGAGAGACAGAGAGAGATTTTATCAACGTCATAATCTCAGATTTCCCATGGGGACTTATACATTAACCCTTTGCTCGCTATTGAAACTCTGCTTCCTTTGACAGCAACACCACATTAGCTATCCTGCTCGGGGGTGCAGAGCTGAGGAGCAGGGCTCTGCTTGAGTTCCTTTTGCGTATTTTGTTTGTGTGTTGTTGTTTTTTCTCTCTCAGATCGCTCCGAAAAAATAGCGGAGAAGGTCTTCATAAGCCAGTGCAGATGTAGTTGTTGTTTTGTTTTGTTTTTTGTAACATCCAAACGCAAAAACTCCAGAGTCAAAAACATTACACAAGGAGGACGCAACTGGTTTTCATAGTTGCTGGGATGTTATAACCGTGCACGGTTTGCGTCCCATGTTTTGGATGGGTTTTTTTGTTTCTCTTTTCTTTTAATCTGACTCACTTAAAAGCAGGAAGAGGCTTAGATGCTAGAGGAGAAAAGAAATGAGGACGACAGCGAAAAAAAGGGAAAAAACGAAAAATCGTAGGATGAAAAGAGACAAAAAGAAGGCCAGAACGAAAAAAAAAAAAAAATTGAGGACCGAAAGATGGATGAGATGAAAGAAAAAAGAGAGATAAAAAAGAAAGCAAACGAATTGTTGAAAGAACTTTTAAAAAAAAAAAAGGAGTAAGAACAGAAAAGTAGCTAAAATAGCGTGAATTACAGTATGGCGCAAAGGAAACAAGCTGATGAACAAAAAGATTAGAACACCATACAAC
>CM031598.1:10177120-10197120 GCA_018398815.1 Conus ventricosus
TTGCCTGGTTCAACTCTTGTTTGGTTTGTTTTCTCTCTTCCACCTTCTGCCATGTCTCATCACTGATCCATGGCTTCCTATTCTTTTGTGGCCTTCCCAGCACTTCGCATGCTCCCACAGCAGCGTCTTTTATGGTTGTCCATGTATCCTCGACTGTATCTGCCTGATCCATCTGGAGAATTTCAAAACGATTGTGGAGTGATATCTGAAATGCTTGCTTCATGTTCTGGGTTTTCAACTTCCCGATATTGTATTTCACTCTTGGGTTTTGTGGCTTCTTCCTTGCGGACAGCCTCATCTTTATCTTGGCAACTACGAGGTGATGGTCTGATCCGATGTCCGCGCCACGTTTTGCTCTCACGTCCTGCAAGGAGCTCCGGAACCGTTGTCTCACAATGACGTATTTGATTCTCTGTCTGATGGTCAGGTGATACCCAAGTGGCCTTGTGGCAGCGCCGGTGTGGGAAGAGCGTGCCTCCGATCACAGGGCCGTTGACAGCACAGAAGTCAGCGAGCAACTCTCCATTCTCATTCATGTCACCTAGTCCATGTTGTCCCATCTCCTGCTCTCTGTCAGTGTTTCTCTCCCGACCTTGGCGTTCATGTCCCCCATCAGGATGAGCATGTCCCGTTTCGGAATTTTGTCGACGACTGGTTGGAGCTGGGCGTAGAAATCGTCCCTGTCTTCCTCCCCCGCGGTGTTAGTGGGGGCGTAGCACATGACAAGGGACACCTTCTGGAAACGGGACTCAAACCGCGCGGTGATGACGCGGTCTGACACTGGTTCCCATTCTATCAGACTCTTGGCGGCCTGCTTAGGCAGCAGGAGGCCTACTCCGGCTTCGTGGCGGTTGTCTTCGTTCTCCTTGCCAGAGTAAAGCAATGTCTCTCCTGTCTGTAGCTTAGTCTCTCCATGAGAGTTCCATCGGACTTCGCACAGGCCGAGTATTGTGAGGTGGTCCTGGTTCATCTCCCTCACCGCTTGTGCACATCGTCCATCTCCCGTAGCGTCCTCACATTTCACGATCCAGGAAGGATGGGTCTCTTCAGTGATAACAGCATCGGGGCCTTCATCAAGGTTGTTCTCGGGCGAAGCGGGGTCGTCGGCTCTACGCTTCCTGATGGGTTTGGCTGCAGCGCGTCATAAGTCTCCTAGGTGGAGCCCCAGATCCCCCCAAAACTGAGTTGGTGTTAGTTTTGCTGTTGTTGGTTTCCGTAACTAATGTTGTTGTTTGTTTGTTTGTTTGTTTTCTGTGAGTGAGTAGTCAGCCCACTGCACAACCCCCAGCTTGGAGGACCAGGGTGTATCGTGTTGTCTGGCTCCTACCCCACAGACCTGTTGAGCATGGGTGAACCTGCCAGGGACCGAAGCCCCCGCCCACATAGCTCTGGGGTCATCGGAGCACGCAAGCCGCCCCACCATCGCCAAGGCGACACACCATCGGGACGAAGCATGATTCGGCTAATTAAAAAAAAAAAGCATCCGACTGGAAGCGGTATTTATTTTAGTTCTTTCAATCCATGCGCATACACATCTGTATGCTTGTGTTAGATGTCTCTTTCATCATGACGAGGTGGACGGCCAACCAGCGGCATGCTTCGGTTTCACTTTGATTCGTTTCCGAGTAAATGTCCATGGATTTCTTTCACATTTGGACCAAAACACCAAAAAGCATTACATTTTCCAAAACAGTCTTCTTTGGCATTGCCGCTGATGATTTAACTCGTGAAAAGAAACATGTTTACACACACACACACACAAAACACACACACACACACACACACACACACACACACACACACACACACACACACACGCACACACACACACACACACATACACACACATATATAATATATGTATAGAGAGAGAGAGAGAGAGAGAGAGAGAGAGAGAGAGAGAGAGAGAGAGAGAGAGACAGAGAGAGAGAGAGGGGGGGGAGGGACGGAGAGAGAGAACACAAACAAAACAACGAATTGGCTTTATTGTTATCCCAATTTTCGGCGAGCACAGCTAGACCTTCCTCAGGGGACTTTATTGGCCTCAACTCACACAGGTGTTGCACATTATTGTGACAATCACTCGACCAAACAAGAACAAAGAAGCAGGAGAGCGGAAAGCCTAGTTAGCAATCTGCAATACCGGAGCACACACTCACCGGCGTGTGCATACATTCAATATGTGAATGTTGTGCATGCGCACGAGTGATCTAGTGAGCGAGTGAAAAAGAAAACAATAAAAATATAGGGATCCCTTCCTGCACGGGCATTGATAATTTATTATCATGAAACATATTCACACACATTCTGTTTTAATCGTGTCTTAAATGCCTTCACTCTCCTCGACCAGTTTATGCTCAGCTAGCCCATAGTCACGGTCAATGTTTGATGACCACACTTCTGAAGGCTCATTCCATGATTTGTTCTACAGACAAGTCGTAACCTCATACCATTACTGATTTATTGCGGTCCAAACATTTGCTAATTCAGGAGACATTCTAACCTGCTTGATCCCGTAGTATTTCAAAAAACTGTTACTGATAGCCAGATTCTGATAGAACACTCGAGGTATGCTAAAAACAACAGGTACATTTGCACAATTTAGCGAGGACTGCTTGAAAAACAAGTTGTAACGCCAAAACCGGATGTACGTCACGGTTTTCGGCAAAGTTCGTGAATAGTATTTTATGCAGATTTAGGTGAGTACAATATAAATGAATAATTATTCCACACATTCTTCTCAGTGAATTCCTGCCCGCAGCGGCTTAAATCAGCATCTTAGTGAAACGACTGCTTTGTTCATAGTATAGAAAGTGTTAACCATTCGACGTTCACAGCCATTGAGCACATCATTCAACACTGTCATCAGCCTGTTGTAATTTTATTCGTCTACTGACGACTTTCTGTGGAGAATTATGTTCTGGATGTTTTGCATATCTGTAATAGACGATGTTCCGAAATCTGCAAGGGAAGTAATCTGTGTTAGAGGTCGTGTTCAGTGACAGTGACCCCGCCTTTTTCATGGGACAGGCTCCGCTGGTGGGCATGCTCAACTAAAGCAGTGTTTTGTCCCATCAATCTGCGTAACTATTCAGAAAGTGAGAGATAGAAAACCCTGAAAACATGGGTTTGAAACGGTGCACTCTTACATCTTACATAATACAGTCATTTTTCCCATTGCTATTCTGTCGTGCGCTTCAAATCAAATATTTTCCACACTAAATCCATTTGCTTGACCCATAAACTGAGAAAAGATAACTCTCTTTGCAATGAGAAGACACGCGTTATTTCCCCCCAATTTCTTTCCGGAACATGTCTATTTGAGACGTCTGAGAAAGACATCCCTGTTGTTCTGTATTGTGTGTCAAATGAATGTTGTTTTGCACTCTCTTGTGCGTGCTTCCTGGCACTCTGACGTATTTTCAGCTGCGCTGTAAGTCTGTTTTCTTGTCATTATTTAACTGACCATTACAAACAATCGCACAAAAAATGACACATATGGAAAGACAGCATCCACAATATTTTACCAGTACGCCTGCGTTGGCTACAACGGATTTTGTTTATTTATATGTTTGTTTTTAGTTGCAAACTTCTTACCTGACCCCAAAAAATACGATCAACACACTCATTATCGCTAATTTCGTAACCGGAAGTAAGTTTCCCCAAACGCCTGTCGAAACGCCTGTCCGCAAGTTCAAATAAAGCTGAATGTAACACTCTTGGAGCACTAGTCTATCTTTCTATAAGGATCCCTGATTGAGAAGTTGATAACCATGATGATTATTGATGATCATTGATGATTATCATTGTAATGACGTGGCCATCGAAAAGGCAACAAGTCTGGGCAAGAAAAAAGAGATGGCATCGTTGCGGCTTGTACATTTCTTTTGACAAGTCTATCGCCACCGTGGATATTCGTAAGTTTCAAGTAAGGCCGAGTGTGGTGTGCTTGATGTACTCAGCTATCTTCCCTGCTACGATCCCTGGATTAGAGAGGGTGGCGACCATGAATGGCTATGATGGTAATGATGTCGATATCGGAAATAAAGGGGGCACGGACGAGAAAGAAGGGATGGACACTGTTGCAGCTTATACATTTTCTTTGTCATGTCTATCGCCACCATCTGGATGTTTTATCGATAATCGTGAGGGGAGGGGGGGGGGGGAGGAGAAAAAGGTAGGTGAGGTTGTGATCAATCAGATAAGGGTTCGGTCCCATAATCCCTTATCTTTACATACATACACACACCCGAGCGCGCACCACACACACACACACACACACACACACACACACACACACACACAACACACACACACACACACACGCACGCACGCCCGCACGCACGCACGCACGCACACACACACACACACACACATACGCACCCACGCACACACATGCGCGTGCATGCGCAAACACGCGCGCGCGCGCACGCACACACACACACACACATACCCACGCGCGCGCGCAAGCATACACACACGAGAGCGCGCGCGCACACACACACACACACACACACACACACACACACACACACACACACACACACACACACACACGAAAATCTATACGTGTGAGGGTCTCTCTCTATAAAAATCCGGCCATCAGCTGTAGACGACAGCCTATTGTCCTGGATGGAAGCAGATGGTCACAAACTGCTGGACTCGGTGAGGACCACACGAATAGACTTACTTTGGTGTCTTGTCGGTGGCAACAAAGAAACGTCAGACAGAAGGAGAGAAAAGAAAAGTCAGAAAGGAATTTTTTTAAAAAGGAAGAAAGAAAAGATGAAGAAAGGCAACTAACGAAGAAGGAAATTAGGATGGAAGGAAAGAAAGAAGGACAGAAAAAAAGCATAGAGGAAGAAAAATTAGCTGGAAAGGAGAAAAAAAGGAAGGAAGGAATGTTGAAGAAAAATAAGGAAAGTACGAAAGACATTTAAAAAAAAAAAGCTAAACACGTGGGGTATTTTTTGCTCCCATAAGAAAACCTGACACAGAGTAACTTTTATTCAAGACTGGCACAGTACAGCCTTTTAAACTTGAATAAAGTCAGACAAATACATAGATGAACAATCTATTAGATTGTTCGTCTATGTATTTGTTTGACGTTATTCAAGTTTAAAAGGCGTGCCAGTCTTGAATAAAAGTTACTCTGTGTTAGGTTTTTCTTATGGGAGCAAAACGTACCTCACTTGTTTAGTGTTTATCGTTTACTGTTCCCTGCCTCATTTCAATTCCCATTTAAAAAAAAAAGGATGGGATGGAAAGATCAAATGAAAAAAGGAAGGGAGAGGGAGGGGAGACGAGTGTCTCTGTGTGTGTGTGTATGTGTGGTGTGTGTGTGTGTGTGTGTGTGTGTGTGTGTGTGTGTGTGTGTGTGTGGCGTGCGTGTGTGCGTGTGTGCGTGCGTGCGTGCGTGCGTGCGTGCGTGCGTGCGTGCGTGCGTGCGTGCGTGCGTGCGTGCGTGCGTGCGTGCGTGCGTGTGTGTGTGTGTGTGTGTGTGTGTGTGTGTGTGTGTGTGTGTGTGTGTGTGTGTGTGTGTAGGTGTGGTATGTGTGTAGGTGTGTGTTGTGTGTGTGTGGTGTGTGTGTGTGTGTGTGTGTGTGTGGTGTGTGTGTGTGTGTGTGTAGGTGTGTGTGTGTAGGTGTGGTATGTGTGTAGGTGTGTGTGTGTGTGTGTGTGTGTGTGTGTGTGTGTGTGTGTGTGTGTGTGTGTGTGTGTGTGTGTGTGTCTGTGTGTGTGTCTGTCTGTCTGTCTGTCTGTCTGTCTGTCTGTCTGTGTGAGTGTGTGTATGGAGAAAAGAGAGAGTTAGGACAGAAAGAGAAACGGGAATGGAAGGGGGAAAAGCAGGGTTAAATAGCTCCCATCACTTATGGTCGCAATATGTATCATGGCCACAAACGAGCAGGCTGGAGCCATCTGTGATACAGTCAAGATTTGTCCCTTTAATGAATGCATCATGAGAGTGTGGCTCAAATGCCATGAAAGCACCGCATGTGGCTGTATCTCCCGGAGCTGGCCGACTTTGGAATAAATCATGGGGAGCAAAGGTCGAGTGCAGCCAGGCGGACTCAAATCAGCAGCATCCTTATTATCGTCATCCCTATATCATTTTTTTCTTCTAGATCTAAATTTCAAAGACCCCTTTCCCCCCCCCCCCCCCCCCCCCCCACCCCTCCTCCATCTGCCCTTCCCCTTTTACCCCATCTACAGTTCCCTGCTCTCAGATTCAACGTTCACCTTCATTTGCATGCTTGTAATGGGCTGAAGGGAAGCCTTCAGCATTGCAATGTCATGGTTACTGGTACACGTGCTTACAGCGCTCCTTCGCCACCAAACCAGTATTGTCGTCAGTAAGGATTTAGGTAGTGTCTTGTCTAAGCTACTTCAAAACAGGCGCCTCGGAATAAAGTAAGATGGCTTACAGCCCAGCCGACCGCAAAGGGCCAGATCAAGGCGGGCGCATCGGAATAGCAGCGAAGTGACTTTTGTTTGCAGAGCAGCGTCTGTTCTGGTGGGTGACCCACTGAATGATTCTCTTCTTTGGGGGGAGGGAGGGGGGCATAACTGTGTGTGAACAGGCAGACTGGGCTGCTGCATGGGACTAGCGCTGATCTGAGAGAAGGAAAGAGGAAACCGGAGAAAAAAAAAATTAAGAGAAAGAAAGACAAGGAGAGAAGAAAAAAAAAGTGAAAGAAGAAAGAGCCAAAAAGAGAGAGAAAAAGACCACGCAAATGTGAAAAGTATTCTGTACTGAAAAATAACAAGGGGGGGGAGGGGGGGGGAAAACAACAGAATGAGGGAAGCGAAGCGAACAAACAAACAAGCAAAGAAGAAAACCGAATAGAGAGGAAAAAGACTACAACAATGTGAAAAGCATTCTATACTGAAAAATAACAAGGGGGGGGAGGGGGGGGGGGGGAAACAACAGAATGAGGGAAGCGAAGCGAACAAACAAACAAACAAAGAAGAAAACAAAGAATCAGGGATTCGAACACTCATCTCTCCATGTTTATGACATGCCTCCTCCCCACCCCACCCCCTCCCCCCAAACCATCCTCCAACAACAACAGCGACAGCAACAACAACAACAGCAGCACCAACAACAGTAACCCAATCTGCAACGAAAACAAAGGAGAAAATCATTTTTTTTTTACATTACCATCGCTCTTAAAGGTACCAACGGAATGTGAATATGAACGTAAGGCTGATTTTGGCGGATGGAACTTTCTTGTGCAACTGTGGAAGGGAAAACGGTAGAGGGAAGGGGGAGGAGGGTACTTTGCTCTCAGAAACAAAATGGAACCTGCCACTGACTGATTAATGTCCGGTTGATGCTGGGTTTCAGCACACTGTATCATCTGCCAGACATGGTGACGGGCACGTTAAAACCTACAATCTCCTCTCAGGCACTATCAGAGATGCGGAAAACATGCCATAATAGAATACAATGCAATAAATCCTTATTCCCTCGGGCAGAAGATGACAAGCGCACAGCTTTTTGTTTTTGGTTTTCTTTTTCATTTTGTCCTTGCCCTAGTCTCCTAGGGAGCTAAGAAAGGCAGACAAGGACAAAAGACAAACAGACAGACCTGTCAAATTAAAAGGCATTGATATTATTATCAGATTTCGTATTTTTCAAATGTCAGAGGCCAAAGTAGAGGAGAATACGAAGAACTGACAAACTAAGAGAGAGTGAGTAAGCGAGAGAGAGAGAGAGAGGGAGATGATTGAAAGACAGACAGACAGACACACACACAGACAGGCACAGACGGAGAGAGACAGAAAGAGATGGGGAGAAGAGAGAGAGAGAGAGAGAGAGAGAGAGAGAGAGAGAGAGAGAGAGAGAGAGAGAGAGAGAGATAAAGAGAGCGAAGGAGCGAACAAACGAGAGACAAGAGAGAGAGGGAGGGATGGAGAGAGAGACAGACAGACAGAGTCAGAGAGACAGACAGACGGTCAGACATACAGATATTTAGACTTTTAAAGCACTTTTGTGCAGTATGTAAACTTCTGTTCAACATGAGTACAACGAATATTATCGTCTTCCAGACAGAAAGACAGAAAGACAGACAGACGGACAGACAGACGAGGACAGAGACAGAGCGACAGACAGATGGAGACGGACAGACAGGCATAGACAGACATAGATAGAGACAGAGACAGAAGGAAAGAGAACGTTACATTTCTATCATACAGTCTAGCCGGCCGCACGGACCATCTTAGGGCTCTACACTTTAAGAACACCATCCAAAAAGACTTCCCCCCCCCCCCCCCCCCCCAAAAAAAAAATGAATAGTTACATAAACCGATAAACAACGACCCACGTCATTTTATCCAAGTCACTCATGAAAGCCAAAACCTTTGTACCCCTCATGCGGACAGAGCCAGGTCGGCCATGTCAGTAATGCTAGGCACTCCCTTCAGTTTATCACCCCCGGTTAAAAAAAAATCATGTGGATAAACAAACAAACACAAAAATGACGCCACCAAAAAAAAAAAAAAAATAACAAAACAAAACAAAAAAAAATTCAGATGTCATGTTGGTGGCAACCAGACACTGCAAAACTGACAGTGTGTATCAACTCTGAATGGTATGACAGTCTTGCTATCTTGTCGTCTGATTACAATAAGAAAACAAAGCTGGTGTGCTATGACTTGTAACGAGACAATAGAAACAAAATCTACAAGCTTTCCTCAAGAAAGACAGGGGAAAGGGCAACAAACGGGAAACGTAGTAAAGGAAAGACAAAAAAGAAATTTAAACGGGTGAGGGAGGGAAGTAAATAGTTGAGGAGAGTTACAATAGTTGAGGAGAGTTGCGGCAAAGAGCACAAAATATCGATTTACGTCATCTTTCTTGTAGAGTTAAATGGGTCTCAAACTAACACAAAGCAAAACAAAACACACTTCGACAAAAGTTAGTTAAGATGTCATCAAGGGAGTCATGAAACAGGAAATGTCTAGGATTGATGTACCTGAAGGTAGTGATGAAATCAATATTTCAAGAACGGCTGGTAACCCCATGAGAGAGAGGGAGAGAGAGAGAGAGAGAGAGAGAGAGAGAGAGAGAGAGAAGAGAGAGAAGGAGAGAGAGAGAGAGAGAGAGAGAGAGAGAGAGAGAAGCAGAATGAATTTTTTTAAAAGTCAGACAAACAAATATGAGAAACGAAAAAAGGAGAGGGAGAAAAAGGGAGAACTATTGAGGGAAAATGTTTTAGAGAGAGAGAGAGAGAGAGAGAGAGAGAGAGAGAGAGAGAGAGAGAGAGAGAGAGAGAGCGAGAGAGAGAGAGAGAGAGAGAGAGAGAGAGAGCGAGAGAGAAGCAAAAAATATGTCAGAATAGAAAACTAAGGCGAAGAAAAACAGCTACTGATACTATAAGAGAGAGTGAGACAGACAGACAGACAAACAGAGAGGAGACAGACAGCCAGACAGACATAGAGGGAGAGAGAGAGAGAGAGAGAGAGAGAGAGAGAGAGAGAGAGAGAAAGAGAGAGAGAGAGAGAGAGAGAGAGAGAGAGAGAGAGAGAGAGAGAGAGAGAGAGAGAGAGAGAACGAACTAGCAAAAAAGAAATCAATTATAATGTATTTTATAAGAATTGAAAAATTAAAGGAAGAAGAAAAAAGGTAGAGACAGACAGACAGAGGGAGGGAGAGAGAGAGAGAGAGAGAGAGAGAGAGAGAGAGAGAGAGAGAGAGAGAGACCGACTGGCAGACAGACAGACAGACAGACAGACAGGCACAGATTGAGGGAAGGATGAAGAGAAGGTGACATAATCAGATAAACAAGGAATGGAACAAAAGAAGAAGAGCTGGAACGAGAGGGAACTATCTAAAGAAAATGTTTTCCTTAGAGAGATTGAAAAAGAATGAAAAACAGCGAGAAACAGAGAGACAGACAGACAGACAGACAGACAGACAGACAGACAGACAGACAGACAGCAGAGAGAGAGACACACAGAGACAGACAGAGAGAACAAACTAGCAAAATGACAATAATAAGAAGAATAAGAATAATTTTGCTAGAATGAAAAAGAAACCTATAATTAGAGGGAAAAAGCTACCAGAGACAGACAGAGAAACAGCAATATAAAATAAAGGGGAAAATAAGATCAACAAATAAACGAACAGAAAAAAGAAGAGGAAGACAGAGAAAGAAATATCCAGGGAAACTGTTTATTTAGAGAGTTTTTTTTAAACGGAAATCAAAGAGCGAGAGAGACAGACAGACAGAGAGAGACAGGGAGACAAAGACAGAAAAAGGACAGACAGACAGCAACAGAGAAAGGGAGACAAAGACAGAGAAAGGACAGACAGACAGCAACAGAGAAAGGGAGACAAAGACAAAGAGTGAGGAGGGCGAAGAGAGACAGACAGACAGACAGAAAGACAGACAAAGATGTCAAAATGGATTTTTAAAAATATATGTATATATAATATATAGGAACGAAAGAAAAATATATCGAAAAACAGTGCTATCGACAACGGAAGGGGGGAAAAACTAAAAGAGAGGTAAAGGAGAAAGAAGAAACAGAATCGTAAGCAGGCATGCACACAAAAATATAGAATTTGATACGAAACAGAGACCCCATAGAAAGAAAAAAGGGGGAAAAAGAAAGAAAATAAGAAAGGAAGAAAAAGAAAAATAGACAGCCGGAAAGAATGACAAGAGAGAAAGAACGACAGACAGACTGTCAGACGCACGCAAACGCAAACGCGCAGAAAGAGGAAGAAATAAAAAGATGGAAAAACTAAGAGGGATGAAAATAAATAACTCGAAAAACGAAAGAATGAAATATATGAGAGACAAAGTAAGAAAGAAAAAAGCAAGAAAAAGACAGAAATGTCAACAGGAAGGGGGACTTGAGAGAGAGAGAGAGAGAGAGAGAGAGAGAGAGAGAGAGAGAGAGAGAGACAGACACACAGACACACAGACACACAGACACACAGACAGAGACAGAAAGACAGAGACAGACTGAGACAGAGAGACAGAGAGACAGAGAGTCTAACAAATAAAATGACAAAATCTGAGTGTATGAACATATTTTAGCCATACGAATAAAATATCAATACGCATGCATACATACATCCACATTTGTGGATGAATACGTTCCTATTATACGCACACGCGCTTGCACCTATACACGCATACACGTATATGCATGCACACACGCGTAAGCGCGATCACACACACACACACACACACACACACACACACACACATATATATATATATATATATGTATATATATATATAGAAGAGAGAGAGAGAGGAGAGAGAGAAGAGAGAGAGAGAGAGAGAGAGAGAGAGGAGAGAGAGGGGGGGGGGGGGGACAAGACAAGACAAGAAAAATTCTTTATTTACGAGGATAATAGATAAGCACTGACGTGTTTTTTTACATCCAGTCCTCGCCCTGAGTAGGGACTACAACATGCAGTGAAATCAATTAATGTAAGAAAGCAAAGAAGCAAGCAAAGCGGTCATGTAATCATAGAGGAACATCAAATGAAAATAGAAGAGATATGAAAACAAAACAAAAAAATAAGAATAATAATAAACAAAACCAAACACAAATAATAATAACAAAATAAAATAAAAGTAAAAATGAGAATAACAATAATGAAGAGGAGAGACAGAGAGAGAGAGAGAGAAAGAGAGAGAGAGAGAGAGAGAGAGAGAGAGAGAGAGAGAGAGAGGAGAGAGAGAGAGAGAGAGACGGGCAGACAGACAGAGCGTGAGAGATAGGCCAACGGACAACTCATGCATGCATGCATACATACATACATACATACATACATACATACATACATACTTTACATACTATCGACGGACACTAACGTACATACCTTCCTACGTATCTTAATGCATACACACATACATACATTCATTCATACATACATACATACATATATACATACATTAAATAACCAGCGAACCGAAGGAGCAAAACAAGCACACAAACCGGCTCACCTGCGGTCGAAGTGTCCTTATTGGAATAAATCCAAACACAGACTGACAATGCCGCCGATGTCGCACAACACGGCACACACGCAAAACACTCAGCGTGCGTTTGACAGAGAGAGAGGGAGAGGGGTAGGCCGCACGTGCTCAGCCGGCGATGGCCCTCGTCACTAGGCCCCCCTGCCAGTTTGATCCCCGGATAAGTGTAGTAGAATCGGATCGCCGACAGTAACCCATCATAGAGCACCAGGGCGAGTTTCATTCATGGATCATACTGAGAATAAAGGCGAGCAGGTGACAACCTACAGCGGCACCCCCTCCCCCTCCCCCTCCTCTTCTTTATTTCTTAGTTCTTTCCTTCAACACACCTCCAACTTCCCCTCCCCCCTCTCTAGTTTGAATCCTCGGGTTAGATGAAGGTGACATGTTAGTTAGCAGGTGACAGGGCACTGCCAGACCCCCAACTTCCCCTCCCCCCTCTCTAGTTTGAATCCTCGGGTCAGATGAAGGTGACATGTTAGTTAGCTGGTGACAGGGCACTGCCAGACCCCCCAACTTCCCCTCCCCCCTCTCTAGTTTGAATCCTCGGGTTAGATGAAGGTGACATGTTAGTTAGCTGGTGACAGGGCACTGCCAGACCCCCCAACTTCGTTTGACCCACGGGCAAAATTGTGTGATACTCGTTCTATAGATCAGTGAGTAAGATTGAACGAGACACAAGCACTGCTCTGTCTTGAATACACAGATTGGGAAAACTTCTAAGACAATGCTAATTATTGACTGTATTGAGCTTGAAGATGCAAAGCGCTTCCTCCATTTTTCTTTCATGTGGGGCGTTCAATCAAAACAATTTCAACAAACATGAGTTAAGTATTATATCCGATCTCATCCGACTCTTCTTGTGGATTTCTGAAGGTTTTCAGCTTTTTGTTTTCATTGTGAAAGACCCGCAGTGCACTAGCCACTGATTCCTGGTCCCACACTCATGATGTCAAGTTGTTCCATGCTATGATTTGCCACCTTCTGCCGTGTAGAATGCTGTCGATGGAGCATCTGGTGGCGTTTTGTTTTCCTTCAGGCAGTATCTATCGCATGAGCGATGTCTGTGAGGATTCGTCTCTGCTGCCACGTATGCCCTCATTGAGTTCACGCTGCTTTGTATGAGCTTAAGACATGTTCCACAGCTTGTTTGCCGTAACAGTGAAGGCACGCACGGTAATCTGATTCCCCAGTGTCACTATGTTTGTATCCGGAGACATAAGCAGATCTGAAGATAATGGGGCTGTCAGGGACGGCCACATGTATTCTTTGATAAGATAACTTTTTTTTTCAATTTATAAAACACGTAGAACGTATTACACGTTGATGTTCAAATGAAAAAAAAGGAGAACAATTGATCATATTTGAAAAGAAAAGGAGTAAATAAACATCAAAAAGACAACGGTGAGACACCAGCAACATTTCAAAAAGAACAAAGAGAACAAAAATGAACTTTCGATTGCTCAGGTAATAATACAAAAATACGTGTAGTCACACCTTCGACTACATTATTCTACCACATTCATAGGCCCCTTCTAGTTTATCAATGACACCAACAAATCCTTTTATCGATCCGCTATATTCATAATTGCTCGGGATAGGTATAGGGGTGGGGTAAGGGGCGAAGTGAAGATCAGTGAGGAATTTCATACAAACAAAAATTCTATATGCCACATTTCATTCCAGCTGAGGTTTATTTGGAGTTCGCTTTCCTGCAACGTCCGTTGCCAAATTGGCCTTGCTACGCTAGTGTCTTGGATTCTCTGGCATCTTTTATTTTTGTTTTCTGTATTACCACGTCTTTCCTTGCCTTTCTTTTTGTCCTTGACTCCCACTTCATTTCTGTTGACGCAGTCCCTGCCTGATTATTATGTGTGTGTCCTGTTCTTCCCTGATTTGGCTTTACCTCGTTCACTGCCTCTCGAAGTGCCCATTTTCTGCAAAGTTTCAGTTTTGGCTGGACTGATTGCACAATGTCGTCCCTAGGGTCCTCAAGTATGGTTGATAACCTTCAAGTATGGTTGATAACCTTCAAGTATGGTTGATACCCTTCAAGTGTGGTTGATAACCTTCAAGTATGGTTGATAACCTTCAAGTATGGTTGATAACCTTGCTTTTCTAACCTCATACTCCTTGAGTTTGGATTTTGAGAGGTAGATTCAGCTTTCCTTGACAACATTGAGACCATGACCACCAATCTAGTTTTCAATTTCAATTCTATCGAAGAGGTGTCATTGCGTGCGGACTAGTGACGGGTCACATGGATAGGATTTAGTAGATGTTTACCTATGCATTAGCCCAGCGCACTTGTCAGACGTTTAGTACATAACTAACACGGTAGAACACCAAATCATTTCCTTGTGTGGTCGCTGATTTGGGCCTCTGTTTCATGGATCTGATGCTGATATTGTGTAGCAGTAGAGGCCAGAGACGCTTTGAGATCAGCATGAAGCGTGAGCACCAGACTTTGTGTTGGAGAGGGAAGCTGCATGGGTCTACTGCACCAGACTTTGTGTTGGAGAGGGAAGCTACATGGGTATTCTGCACCAGACTTTGTGTTGGAGAGGGAAGCTACATGGGTCTACTGTACCAGACTTTGTGTTGGAGAGGGAAGCTACATGGGTCTACTGCACCAGACTTGGTGTTGGAGAGGGAAGCTACATGGGTCTTCTGCCTTCAGGCTTACATGTGCTATTTGCTTGGTTTGGTTCCTCTTTCTGCATATTTCAAGATGTCATCATGCGATCTTCCTTTTATTAGGGGCACAGTGGCTTGTTTTTGGTTTGAAACTCATCCTGGGTTAAGCTACTAAGTCATCTAAGTGATTCAACGCTGCGGTTCATGGTGGTAAGAACTGTTGTGTCATCCATAAAGGCTTCTTCAGAGGGCATTAGTCGCGCATTTCCGGGACTTACTAGATCTGTTGTGTCCATTGCTTTTTTTAAAGTGTCTGCATTGTCAACACTATCAGTGCTAGAGACAAAGCACGGTCCGTTTCTATGTCAACTTGTTTTGTATTTCTTTGTGTATAACCCTTTCAACAAGACATCAAGTAAGTTCTTCAGATCACTTGGATGTTAACTGGGACGTAATGAATCTCAAGAAGCAGTTGTATCAACCTGGACACTCAAGTCACACAACCTGAAGGTTCCTACAATCTGCCTTAACTCTTTGGACTGCTTCCCATATTATCGTCGTATCCTCTACGTAGGTATACAGTCCGGAGATGGCTCCTTTCCATTCCGGAGATGGCTCCTTTCCATTCCGGAGATGACTCCTTTCCATTCCGGAGATGGCTTCTTTCCAGACCCATTCAGATGTAGCCTCATGCTGTCTGCTGGGCCACAAATGACGTGGCTTGGATAACACAATGGTGAACTGACATATGCATGCGCACATTTTCTATAGTATATTTTGTCAGCCTTGGTGCTGTGACGGGTGGAAAGATTGTTCAGATGTGATATTTGGCTTACTGTCATTCGATTTTCGTTATTTTGAAATGTACACTCCACCTTGAATAGCCACACGAGGACATTTGCGTGGATGTTCCGATAGGCTACCAACTGATTTGGCTCTTACTATTTCATCAACAAACGGTAGCTCTTCGTTGAATCTTTTCTTTGGCGCTATAGGCCACATCAAATGTATGATTTCAATGCTGCCTCGTTATGGGGTGGTTAGAAAGTTTACTGTGACGCTGTTCAATGATTATTTGTCCACTGTTAGTGCCCCGATTTCTTCAGGTTGTTCTTGTTTTTCTTTTTTCTTGTTCTTGTTCTTCGTCTCGTCCTTCTTGTTGTTGTTGTTGTTGTTGTTGTTGTTGTTGTTGTTGTTCTTCTTCTTCTTCTTCTTTTTCTTCTTCTTCTTCTTCTTCTTCTGCTTCTTCTTCTTCTACGTCTTCTTCCTCTTCTTCTTCTCTACGTCTTCTTCTTCTTCTTCTTCTTTTTCTTCTTCTTCTTCTTCTTCTTCTTCTTCTTCTTCTTCTTCTTCTTCTTCTTCTTCTTCTTCTTCTTCTTTTCTTCTTCGTTTTCTTCTTCGTTTTCTTCTTCGTTTTCTTCTTCTTCTTCTTCTTCTTCTTCTTCTTCTTCTTCTTCTTCTTCTTCTGCTTCTTCTTCCTCTTCTTCTTTCTTCTTCTTCTTCTTCTTCTTCTTCTTCTTCTTCTTCTTCTTCTTCTTCTTCTTCTTCTTCTTCTTCTTCTTCTTCTTCTTCTTCTTCTTCTTCTTCTTCCTCTTCTTCTTCTTCTCCAGGATCAATGACCCTGTATTTGCAGTTTATGCTGACCTCTGCTGATATACGATGTCAGCAGCAGCACTATGGAATCAATAAAGTCCGGAACGAACCATCACAAAAGGATGTGGATCGGTGGCCCACCTGGTCCCACTAATGTTGCTCTGTACTGCCGCCAAGCAAAGCTAAGGCTTCCCTTGAAATGAATCCTTGACAAGTGCAAAAGAGACAAAGTATGAGGACTCGGGAGACAAGCCTGTGAGACCAATCCAGCCAAAGCTGAAGACTGTCAGACTATAGAAAGTCTGGGACGTGACAAAAGAAAAACCTCAAGATCAAGGAAATAACGGGATACACACAAATCAACAAACTGGGGTTGTGGTCAACAAAACTGAAGTAGTGGTCAATGGTGAAAGGGAAAGCAAAGAGACACAAGAAGAAAGAACCACCTGTCACGAGCATCCAGAAGGCAGTCTAAGAAGGCCAACAGAGACAGTGAGCTGACAATCCAGAAGGCAGTCTGAGAAGGCCAACAGGGACAGTGGGCGGACAATCCAGAAGGCAGTCTGATAATAAGGCCAACAGGGACAGTGGGCTACGTGGGAAAACTCACTACAACGAAGTCTGACGTGGAATGAAATATGACGCGTGGCACCTCGTGCAATCAGCTAACCTTCAGATCTGTATATGACCTCCTGCAAACGAATTCACACCTGATGAGATGGGCGAAATCAGGTGATCTTGCATGTCGAATTCACACCTGATGAGATGGGCGAAATCAGGTGATCTTGCATGTCGAATTCACACCTGATGAGATGGGCGAAATCAGGTGATCTTGCATGTCGAATTCACACCTGATGAGATGGGCGAAATCAGGTGATCTTGCATGTCGAATTCACACCTGATGAGATGGGCGAAATCAGGTGATCTTGCATGTCCGCTCTTTCAGGACAACCAAACGATGGGGCATGTCCTGACGTCACTCAAAGCAGCGCTAAAACAAGGAAGGTACACATGGCGATACTATCAAGTGCTTAGGGAGATCGCTTTTGCGATTATCACAGCGGAAGGGAGCACTACGCCATCAGACACTCTACCAAGGGTATTCTGTTCGGCTGGAGGTAAGAAGTTCGTGGTCTGGAACAGCTGTGACATCAGAATGGAGCTGGGATTCACCCGAAGGAGTGGATGGCCCGTTATGCACAGCAGACTTTTTTTTCCAGATTGGGATGATCATCATCAGGTAGGGTGCCATGAGAGCTGATTTGTTCTCTACTCAGTGTAATCAAAACAACGGATTCTGATGGAAGTTTCTGTGCCCTACTAAAGCAGAATAGAGCAAACTACAAGACTGAAGAGTCTACAAGTGAAGCCGGCAGCTGGCTTTCTTGCCGAATTCCTTGCCACAAAAGCTGAAGCAAGGGCGGGGAAGGGGTGGGATCGCTAGTTCATCAGCCTGTGATCTCATCAAACAGCTCGGGATTTCTGCCAAGAAGAGGTGTTGAACCCCCTACAGACAATGGCAAAGGCAGCGCAAAAGAGTTCCCGAGAGCTCTGGTAAGCAGGATCTAAACGACAATAAGGTTTAGATTTTCCGTACTAGAACAAGTTTCCAATAGCAATGGGGATTCGACATACGTCTAAAAAGCAGGAAATGCCTTGAGAATCCACCCATCGACAAGTTATTGATTCCAACTCGGGCAGGGTCGGAGAAAAAGTCTGGCAGCAGAAGGGCGCCTAGGAGCTACGACCTAAATGTGGGCTGGTACCCTTAAAGGAAGTTAGGGCCGAAACTATTGGCTGAGGGAGGGGGAGGGGGGGGGAGGTCAAGGTAACCTTCACTGAAGACCTACTGTCAAACTCTCTTTAGAGTTCTTCCTGCTACCGAATGTACTTTTAGCACGTGTAAAACTGATGTCAGACTGAGCTTCCCGTAATAGAACAAATTGAAGCATTGCTTGATCCTAGGTGTGCAGCTTTTGTTGTTGTTGTTGTTGCTGTTGTTGTTGTTGTTGTTGTTGTTGTTGTTGTTGTTGTTGTTGTTGATGATGATGATGATGATGATGATGATGATGATGATGATGATGATGATGATGATGATGATGATGATGATGATGATTTGTTTTGTTTTGTTGTTGTTTGTTTGTTTGCTCGTTTCTTTGTTCCTTTTGGTTTTCTAGTGTTTGTGCGGTCATTAGTTGCCAGAGCTTACCGACGTCAAGATTTAGAGCTGTTCTGTCTGATGCAAGTGAGGACATCTATGGGCTTTAGAGCTGTTCTGTCTGATGCAAGTGAGGACATCTATGGGCTTTAGAGCTGTTCTGTCTGATGCAAGTGAGGACATCTATGGGCTTTAGAGCTGTTCTGTCTGATGCAAGTGAGGACATCTATGGGCTTTAGAGCTGTTCTATCTGATGCAAGTGAGTACATCTATGGGCTTTAGAGCTGTTCTGTCTGATGCAAGTGAGTACATCTATGGGCTTTAGAGCTGTTCTGTCTGATGCAAGTGAGTACATCTATGGGCTTTAGAGCTGTTCTGTCTGATGCAAGTGAGTACATCTATGGGCTTTAGAGCTGTTCTGTCTGATGCAAGTGAGGACATCTATGGGCTTTTTTTATAATGTCACTAGTCCTTTGCTTTGCAGTGTATGCAAACCTGACCTTTGCTTTGCAGTGTATGCAAACCTGACCTTTGCTTTGAGGTGTATGCAAACCTGACCTTTCTAGCCCCGTGTTCATTTGTTGGTAAAATTTTGGTCACCATTTCCATGAACTATATATTTACAACACTAGATCTCACGTGACACCCAGTATGACTTCAGACTGTGCCTTATGATTGATAACCGTTGAGTTACAATTTCGTTTGTGCGACAGGTTCCGTTTCTTCCTTCAGTTCTTACACTCTCACGTTAATTTTCTATTCGTTCTTTAGAGGCTCTGATAACAGTTTGATTTCTTCCCCTTTCTATTGACCTCACAATTCACAACAGATTCACGTTGGAGAATCACGGTGACAGAGGATGGAGGAATGGTTTAGCGCTGAATCGATTCTTGACAAGGATCACCTCCCTTCACTATTCGATTACCGCCCGGAAGGGAGCTCAGACGGGGTCATTCGAGTGATCGACACCGGTACACGGGCACACGCATGCAGACGACAAGATGTCCAGCGATGTCTTGGGGTGAAGTAGAAAGGGGATGGGGGTGGGGAGTGGGGGTTGGGGGCATTGTGGTAGTACAAAGAAAAGAACAATCATCAACATCATCATGATGAACAGTAATAATGAACACACACACACACACACACACACACACACACACACACACACACACACACACACAACACACACACACACACACACACACACACACACACACACACACACACACACACACACACACATACACACACACACACACAATCCCCAGACTAAGATTATCAACTTCTGCAACGCCTTTTTTAAAAGGGTGTTACCATTTACCGGAAAAAAAAATCAAAATTTCGATATGCCATACTGACGCCAAACGAATCATATACGCCAATTCGAAATATTCCACGGCATTAATAAAAACAATCGACGTTCTGATTATTTGTCGAAAATCAGTTCGTCAAATATTGTTTTTATTGTTTGTTTACTTTTTCTTGTCACACACACACACACACACACACACACACACACACACACACACACACACACACACACACACACACACACAAAAAAAAAAACACGCGCGCGCGCGCAGTGTTGAAAGGAACTGGAAAACGCCTGA
>CM031598.1:10202120-10207120 GCA_018398815.1 Conus ventricosus
TTAGTGTGCGGTCAGGAGGGAACAGTCTGACCTCAATGTGCGGTCAGAAGGGAACAGTCTGACCTCAATGTGCGGTCAGGAGGGAACAGTCTGACCTTAGTGTGCGGTCAGGAGGAAACAGTCTAACCTCAATGTGCGGTCAGGAGGGAACAGCCTGACCTCAATGTGCGGTCAGAAGGGAGTCCTTGGTCAGCTGCACCTCACCACTGACTACTGGCAGGACATAAGCAACGGACAGGCTCGTGACATTCATTGATCGATGTGGGAGTTTTCGGTTCCAGTTCCAATGTAAGCATATAAGGCCCAATCGACCATACCATGTCCGGCCAATTCTGTCACCACATACAAAAAAATGTTTTATACTGAAAAAGCAACGAGCTCAAATCCTGCACAGTAACCTATAACCTCAAAATGGTAATGTGTGTGTGTGTGTGTGTGTGTGGTGTGTGTGTGTGTGTGTGTGTGTGTGTGTGTGTGTGTGTGTGTGTGTGTGTGTGTGTGTGTGGTGTGTGTGTGTGTGTGTGTGTGTGTGTGTGTGTGTGTGTGTGAAATATTGTGAATCACAAGAGGTGTTTACTGCAGTTTTCTCCAGTTCTTGCAATACGTAATGGTAATTTGTTTATCTCAGTATCATAAGCATTTCTGAACATCATTTCTACGCAGAATTCGTGCTAATATGAAGAGCACTTAATGCTGGAACAAAACATATATAAGAGATAAATCGTTCAACAAACAAATGAATATAAACACTATACAACAGTTTTATTTATTTGCTATCATTATTTAACATTTACGCTAGTGGATTGTGTAGAGAAAACAATGAATAAGTAAGTAGATAAATACATAGATAGATAGATATGACTCAATTTCCTTTTAGAAAAAAAAAAGAATAAATTTGCAGGAAAAGGTGACGGAAGCTCATTTATTATAACTGTAGGGAAAGAGAGACATAAACATGACGTCAGCAGACCTGAGGGATCCATTAACTGATTCCAGGGGAAGGTGGGCCAATGCCACAGGAAACACGCCATGTCCCAGGTGTCTGTGTTGATGTCCTTCGTTTCCTGGAACTTCTTCCCTGTGTCTGTTCAGCCGCTCAGGTAAAAAGAACCCTGGAACTTCTTCCCTGTGTCTGTTCAGCCGCTCAGGGAAAAAGAACCCTGGAACTTCTTCCCTGTGTCTGTTTAGCCGCTCAGGTAAAAAGAACCCTGGAACTTCTTCCCTGTGTCTGTTCAGCCGCTCAGGTAAAAAGAACCCTGGAACTTCTTCCCTGTGTCTGTTCAGCCGCTCAGGGAAAAAGAACCCTGGAACTTCTTCCCTGTGTCTGTTCAGCCGCTCAGGTAAAACGAACCCTGGAACTTCTTCCCTGTGTCTGTTCAGCCGCTCAGGTAAAAAGAACCCTGGAACTTCTTCCCTGTGTCTGTTCAGCCGCTCAGGTAAAAAGAACCCTGGAACTTCTTCCCTGTGTCTGTTCAGCCGCTCAGGTAAAAAGAACCCTGGAACTTCTTCCCTGTGTCTGTTCAGCCGCTCAGGTCAAAAGAACCTGGCAACACCTGACCTGAGAGAAGCGCCGATCGTTGATTTACGATAACAGACACGCCACACGTTTGGAAGTACACAGCCCTTTGGGGGGGGGGGGGGGTTCTCACTTCCAATGATAATAATTGTCTGAGTATGACTCCAGTCCACACCCCCTTCTCCTTCCCTGTCTTCCTCACTCACCCATCCCAGTGGTCTCCCTTCCCCTTGCCCGAGAAATAAATGACGGCAACACACCCAGAGTTGAGAACCGCCTCCCCTCCTCCAACTCCTTCAAAGTGTACTGCAGAGATTTTCTCAATGAAACCTGACGTCACTTAAGGGAGAGGTCTGCTTTTGTCACTGGTCGCTCTAGCTGTATGGTCGGAAAAGATGAATAGAACTTCCTGCGTGGGAACGTCACATTTGGCCTGCTTTCATTCATTTTTTCGAGACCTGATGCCGTACAATGTCCAAATTCAGCGATCGGCTGCTTTTAAATTTTTTCCAGTTTCTTTCTGTGTGCTGACAAAACAAATGGGGTGATGACACAGTCTGACCTCAATATGTGGTCAGAGGGTGTGCTCGGTGAGCTGCACTTTGACTGCTGAGTACTGGTGGGACATAAGTGAAATAAAAAGTTCATTATAATTATTGACCGATCGACCGAGTTTTCAGTTCCAGTCACAATGTAATTATATATTGCCCAGTCGACCACAGCGTTCCCTGGCAAGGCTATCACCTCATACAGGGAAGAAGTTTTATCCTGAAGAAGCAACAAGCCTAAAACCTGCACTGCAAACTGCAACATGAAATGTCCATCTTTTGCATCTCAAGGTGGACAAAACAAGCTGTGACGAGGATGCTGTTCATGTTTATCTTGACCTGTTAGAAAACTATTCAAATACAGTTTTTGTAAACAAAAATGCATACAACGGTACTCAGAAAATACGCACAGCAGAATGGACAACTAGTGCCTCACTCTAACCAATCGCCAATTTAACCACAAAACATGTGTCAGCATGAAATGAGGCAGGGAACAGTAAACAAGAAACAACAAACAAGGAGGGTAACTCTTGCTCCCACAAGAAAACATAACTCCAAAAGAATGCTGCTTACGACGCCGAATCGGCTAGCAGACATGACAGCACAGAGCACACAGTCTTGTGGAGCAAGAGTTACCCTACTTGTTTGAGTGACCCTATTTGTTTATTGTTTATTGTTTACTGTTCCCTGTCTCATTTCATATTCACTTTCGTTTCAATTAAATCGAGGTTATTTGTATTTGATTCTGTTAGTCCTTGTACTTGTCTGACTATATTCAAGTTTTAAAAGTCTTCTTCTTCTTCTTTCTTTAAGTGTCCGCCTTCATCAAGTTGAAGATTCTGACACTATAGTAGGGGTTCCGGATCAACGGTAGATCAAAAACTGCTGCCTGGATCATCAGCTTATGAATAAGTGGGCCTTACACTGGAATGGGGGGGGGGGACGGACTAAGTCTGTGCCAGTCTTGAATAAAAGTTAATTTATATTTGTTCATTTCTCCAATTCTTGTTGCAGTGTAGATGTGTTCGGTACAGGGTATATGGGCAAGCTTGTAACATCCTTTGGGGGGTGTTTCCTTGTTTGTTCTGTGTGCTCTGAGCTGTCATGTCTGCTAGGCGAATCGGTGTCGTAAGCAGCATTCCTTTAGAGTTACGTTTTCTTGTGGGAGCACGAGTTAGCCTACATGTTTCTTGTTCACAAAACATGTGTTACATTTGGAATACTGATGAGTAAATACGTGTTAAGACATTAAAAGCAGGTAAATGGGCTACACGGACAGAAAAGCAGGAAACGGCAATAAATCTTCAGCAAATTTACAGCATTGTCTGTAGTGTCAAGCTGAGAACTGACCGAATGTCGCAGCAGCGAAAAGAAAATGTCCGACTCTGTAGTAAATCGTAATCTGCGCAGGAGTTGGTGTCGTAATGTGCAGGCTTTTCCCGCGTCCCGCTGTCTAGACCTCTGTTTACTTCAATGTCAGAATGTCCAGGGAAGTGAAAGCACACGCACTAACCAAAACTTTATCGCTTTCCTTCGGGCGGGCCTTGCAGATACAGTGACATGGACGAGAGACTGTAGAAGCAGGTGAAAACTTCTGGAGGAGAAGGAAGTGAAAAGAAAGAGTAGAGGGTAAAGAAGAAGAAGAAACAGAAGAAGGCGAAGTATTAGGAGAAAGAAGAAAAGAAGGTGGTGTTAAGAAAATGTAAGACAAGATTTTTGGCCGAATGCAGTTACCAAGAGGATAAAAAAAGAATATGTAGGTAATGTATTGTTTGCACTGATGAGGAGGAAAGGGAGGAACTAGACAATAACAGACATGACTAACATGCTGCTCTGACTGAGAAACGTTATCAGCAGGAGGAATGGACTTGAGTAATGTATTCTGGGTGCAAATGCAATTAACAGAATGAGGAGAGGAAAACAAGGAAGGCAGAAGACATTACTAATGTATTGTTGGGACCTATCAGAATGTCGGAAAGGGGAGAAACTAGACAATGACAGACATGGTGAAAGTTTTGTTCAGGCCAGTGAAATAGCAGGAGAACGAGAAGGAACGGGAAGGTCATAGACATCACTAATGTCTTGCCAAGGCCGATAAAATCAACAAGTATAGGTGAAGGGAAAAAATTAGACGGTATGAAATACTGTTCAGACCAATGAAATGATCATGAGAAGAAGAAAATGGACGATAGCAGATACTGAGGACCGATGTAATTATCAGGAGAAGGAGAAATGGATGATAGGAGATGTTTTTTGGACCGATGAATTTATCATGAGAAGGCGAACACGGACAACAGTAAATGCTGTTCGAACGAGATGAAATTATCGGGAGAATGGACAATAGCTGATACTGTTTGGACCGCTGGAATTCTCAGGAGAACGAGAAAATGGACGATAGAGGATTCTGCTTGGACCAATGAAATTATCCCTAAATGGAGACATGGACAATAGAAGATCCTGATATACCAATACAATTATCAGGAGAAGGAGAAATGGACGATACGAGATACTGTTTGGACTGGTGAATTGATCAGGAGAAGGAGAAATGGATGATAGGAGATACTGTTTGGACTGATGAAATGATCAGGAGAAGGAGAAATGGACGATAAGAGATACTGTTTGGACTGATGCATTGATCAGGAGAAGGAGAAATGGACAATAAGAGATACTGTTTGGACTGATGAATTGATCAGGAGAAGGAGAAATGGACGATAAGAGATACTGTTTGGACTGATGAATTGATCAGGAGAAGGAGAAATGGACGATAAGAGATACTGTTTGGACTGATGAAATGATCTGGAGAAGGAGAAATGGACGATAGCAGATACTGTTTGGACCTATGCAATGATCAGCAGAAGGAGAAATGGACGATAGGAGACACTGTTTGGACCGATGAAATGATCAGGAGAAGGATAAATGGACGATAGCAGGTACTG
>CM031598.1:10214620-10222120 GCA_018398815.1 Conus ventricosus
ACATATGGAACATCACAAACTGTTCCACCCATTTCAGTCAGGCTTTCGTCGAAATCACTCATGCCACACGGCCTTAACACGCCTCTGTGATACATGGCTATCAGCCATCAACGAAAGAAAACTCACTGGAACTGTTTTCCTCGATTTTAAGAAAGCCTTTGATCTTGTAGACCACAACATATATTAAACAAAATGACTGCATATGTTCAAAATCCGGCAGTAGTCACCTTCTTTCAGTCATATCTTGAAAACAGGACCCAGCGTGTTTTACTTAAACGGTACTTATTCCTCTGAAGGAATAGTGAGCTGTGGCGTTTCACAGGGCTCTGTCCTTGGACCTCTTCTCTTCTGTATTTTTATAAATGACCTACCGATGCACATATCTCACAATGATGTCATCTGTGATCTGTTCGCTGACGACAGTTCTCTTCACTGTAGTGATACAAACATCATGTCTGTACAAATATCGCTACAACAAAGTATAAATGATGTCTTAGAATGGTGCAACCAAAACCGAATGGTCCTTAATCCGCACAAAACAAAATGTATGGTCCTAGCATCGAGACAGAAACATCAACGACAGCATCTTATGTTGAGCCTAAAAATGAGTGAAACCTTGATCGAGCAGGTTACCGAACACCGTGTCTTAGGCGTGATTATTGATGATAATTTTAAATGGCAATCCATATAAATCATGTTTGCAAACAGTTGGCTCGCAATTTGTTTTTGCTCAATAAACTCAGTTATTATGTTGAACCACACATCCGGAAATTATTTTTTGAAGCCCATTGCCTTTCTCACATCAACTATGCGTCCACTGTCTGGAGTGGTGCCGGTGATAATCACATAAAAAAGATCAACTCTATGCATAGACGGGAATTAAGCTGATTCTTCCCGGCAAGTTTCTATCAACCACGGGCAAATTCGCAAAACTAATGATGCTACCACTGCAGAGCCAACTGATCTATAATAAGGCAGTACTAATGTTTAAAGTCCATGCAAACATGGCGCCAACATATCTTGCTGAGTTTATCCAAATGGCAACAACGCGATATGATTCAAATAATTACATTTTACCACGTGTCCGCATTGATTTGTTCAAATCTAGTTTTGCATTTTTTGGTCCATCTGTGTGGAACTCTCTTCCTCCGTCTGCCAAAACATGTCAATCACTGCCGTCCTTCAAATCAGCAATACATAAACATTTACTTGAACAATAAATATAACCTTTTGATCATAGTCTCAACGCCCTACTTTTATGTTTGCCTCTATATTAGCTGATGAAAATGTGTATGTATGTATGTGTGGGTGGGTGGGTGGGTGTGGTGTGTGTGTGGTGTGGGTGTACGCGTGCGTGCGTGTATGTGTGGGCGTGTGCGTGCATGTGAGCGCGCACGTGCGTCTCTGATTATGTTTGTGTAATTTTGTAATGGAATTATTTTTTTTATCATTATTATTCTTATTACTATTGTTATTGTTATTATTATAATGTTGATATATTCTTCATTGTTTCTACCATTATTAATATGTGCAGTGTGTTTAGTTGAATGTTGTAGAATAGCAAGGACAGATTGGAAGAATAGGCACTGCCTAAAATCTCTAATCCTTGAGTAATAAAGTTTTTGAGTCTTGAGTCTTTGAGTCTTGAGTCTCTCTCTCTCTCTCTCTCTCTCTCTCTCTCTCTCTCTCTCTCTCTCTCTCTCTCTCTCTCTCTCTCTCTCTCTCTCTCTCTCGCTCGCTCGCTCTCTTACCACACACACACACACACACACACACACACACACACACACACACACACACCACACACACACACACACACACACACACACATGCACACATGCACACACACGCATGCACACACACGCACACGCGCACACTCACACACACGCGCGTAGAGAGAGAGAGAGAGAGAGAGAGAGAGAGAGAGAGAGAGAGAGAGAGAGAGAGAGAGAGAGAGAGAGAGACGGACGTACTCCCAATCAATGTTAGAGACGGTAAACAGGAATATGAGACAGGAGGGGTGGGAGAAAAGAAAAGAAGAGAGAGGAGAGAGAGAGAGAGAGAGAGAGAGAGAGAGAGAGAGAGAGAGAGAGAGAGAGAGAGAGAGAGAAAGAGAGAGAGAGACAAGCAACTCAAGTTATAACATGAGCGATAAACACACAATATAAGAGGGGTGTTGACGTGCATAGGATACGAAAAAGGCAGATGGACAGAGAACGTGCAAGTAAAGACTGATAGATTCTCTTGCATCCTTTTCATTGGGTCCAGACTGTTTTCGTTAGTAGACAGTCTGGCACTGGTTCCATACAATTAGGCAGCGTGTGACAGGCAGAGACACACAGAGAAAGACAGTCAGGAGCACTTGCCAGCGAAAGGTGGTTGACCTTCAAAATGTACCTTTGTTCCAAACACTGCGTGCGTTGCAAAGCCTGTAGAATTCAGTTGTGTCTCGAAGCCAGAAGACCATCAGTTGTAATGGTTAACCGTTGTTACTTTCCTTCACAGACCACCAGAATTAGAAACGTCGTTTGGCCGTCTCACATTCTATATTCACGCTGAGCTGACAGCGAGGAATCTAATTACTGTGAAGAAACTCTAGGGGGGGGGGGGGGGGGGGAGGAGCTTGACAGCAGAAGGGTCTTCAGAGAAGTGTGTGTGTGTGTGTGTGTGTGTGTGTGTGTGTGTGTGTGTGTGTGTGTGTGTGTGTGGTGTGTGTGTGTGTGTGTGTGTGTGTGTGTGTGTGTGTGTGTGTGTGAGTGTGTGTGTGTGTGTGTGTGTGTGTTTGGGTGTGCGTGTGTGTGTGTGTGTGTGTGTATGTAAGAGTGTTGTGTGTGTGTGTGTGTGTGTGTGTGTGTGTGTGTGTGTGTGTGTGTGTGTGTGTATGTGTGTGTGTGTGTGTGTGTGTGTGTGTGTGTGTGTATGTGTGTGTGTGTGTGTGTGTGGGGTGTTTAGGTGTGTGTGTGTGTGTGTGTGTGTGTGTGTGTGTGTGTGGTGTGTGTGTGTGTGTGTGTGTGTGTGTGTGTGTGTGTGTGTGTGTGTGTGTGTGTGTGTGTGTGTGTGTGTGTGTGTGTGTGTGTTGACTGTGAAAGAAGTCCAATGAAACATGAGCAGCGCTCTCTACGATTGTTTGTAAGCAGTTTGCCCCGGCGTCACAAACATTTCCGATTGTTCAGATTCTGTTCTGGTATCAAAATGAGTAGACGCTGCAAAGAAAAAAATGTAAATAGAGAGATGAGTAGATAAATAAATGATAGAATAATTTTACAGGGCATATCTTATGACCTGTTTTTTTTTTTAAACAGTAGCAATCATGTATGGTGCAAGGATGAAAATTTCAGACTTGAATCCAACCAAAAAATAATGACGATTTTTTTAATTAAATGTAAACACAGGAAAAAGTGATGAAAGCTATCGTGTTACAACTATGGGAGAAGACAGACAGAAAGAAATGGGATTTCAACACACCGCCACTTTCGTTACTTAAGGAAAGCAGACACATATCGGGCTTCCTACATCCTTTGGGGATGTTTTTTTTATTGGAAGTGATACATGTTGGAGTATGACCCTCACTCTCTCACCCTGCTCCTCTTCAAATTTTCCCCTCCCCATTTCTGCGAAACAACGATAACAATATACGCAGGGATGAGCCCCATCTCTCCACCTTCCCTGTCCCCCCCCCCCCCTCCCCCTCGCGCCCGTCCCTCAAATTTGGGGCATTATTTTAAAAAGAATATTTCACTAGAAAGGAAATTTCACTTTTGTCACTGGTCCCGTACGCGGTCAGTCAGTATGGATGACGTAAGTGCCTGAGTTCGATCCACAGTTAGAAGGGAATGCGTGGTGAAAGGCACCCGGACTGTCTGGTCATTGCTGATGGGAAAGGGCAAAGGGAACGCGTGGTGAAAGGCACCCGGACTGTCCGGTCATTGCTGATGGGAAAGGGCAAAGGGAACGCGTGGTGAAAGGCACCCGGACTGTCCGGTCATTGCTGATGGGAAAGGGCAAAGGGAACGCGTGGTGAAAGGCACCCGGACTGTCTGGTCATTGCTGATGGGAAAGGGCAAAGGGAACGCGTGGTGAAAGGCACCCGGACTGTCTGGTCATTGTTGGTGGGAAAGGGCAAAGGGAACGCGTGGTGAAAGGCACCCGGATTGTCCGGTCATTGCTGATGGGAAAGGGCAAAGGGAACGCGTGGTGAAAGGCACCCGGACTGTCTGGTCATTGTTGGTGGGAAAGGGCAAAGGGAACGCGTGGTGAAAGGCACCCGGACTGTCTGGTCATTGTTGGTGGGAAAGGGCCAAGACAAATCCAGTGAAAGGTCCTTCCAAATCGTTGACTGATGAGTCAGTCATCGGTTTCAGTGACATTGTTATGATGTAGAGCCCAACACCAGAGGCAGAGAAGGCTGGGTGCAGACAGTGGTGCTGATCCAGTGCATCAGTTCCAGAGACAAAAGCAAGCTCTTCAGACTGAGATCCGGCTACTGCCGACTGCTGAGCCACCTCAGCCGAATTAAGATTGCCCACACAGACGAATGTCCATGTGGCACTGGATCTCAGACCCAGGACACATCCTCCAACACTGTCCAGCCCACTGTCCAGCCCATCGACCCAGTAACATAAAGAAGAAGCCCATTAGACAGGGCTCTTTGCTGATGCGACTTCATATACGTGCAGAAAAAAGTTCTATCCAGAGCAACAAACAATGTACAACAAACGACAGCATGATAGTTAACCCTTTTACATCCCTAAGGCAGATAATACTTTACAGTGTTGACGATGTCATCGAAAACTTTTTTCGACCAGTCGAAAAACACTATTCCAATACGGACAGTTAAATGCAGTCAAAATGCTTCCAGTGCCTTACGCTCTAACAGTTATTGCAAAACGGACAATCACTGTCTACACAATGTGTACAGTCTAACTGCCAGCATGAAATAATAAAACTCCTTTCACTTCACGAAATGTAATGACAGTGAGAAACTATGCACATTTAAGAAAACGAAAACAGGTTTACATGCTTGAGAGACAGAAAAGCAGTGCACGCCAATGAAACGAAATGTCAAGAACATAGAAAGGCAGAATCACAAGAGTCATAGACTAGGCGAAACGACTGGCACTAAATTCTAGAAGGTGGTGATACAAATCACACTGAAACAGCCCTCTGTGTCCCCACGGAAGTTATCAAGACAACATGCAGACAGCCCTTCAACACATTGTACAGAGTTGTTTGCATTGTCAACACGCGACTGAATTCTGCGGTCCCCAGGTGTACAACGTACTGAACGTCACAGAGGCAAAGAGGAACAGTCGACCTTGCAGTGAATCTTTATTTGTGGAGGCGACGGTATTAGAGCGCGCAGGGTTTTCTTGCGTCCCGCTTTCAGGACCTCTTTTTACTTGAACATCAGGGGAAGGAAAACACTGGCACCGATCAACATTCGGCCTGTCTGTTGCTTTCCTCTGGACGGATGTGGCAAGGAATGGGTCATGGATCAGAGACTGCGGGGATCCCTGGGAATCAGGAAGGACGTGATCCTGAGAGGCACGTGACGGGACATATGTCTTTGCTGTGATAACACAGAACATGTGGAGGCAGGAAAACAGAACTAGAAATACAAAAACAAAAGAAAAAAAAAGAAAGACAAAGAGTAAACATCTTTGAGAATGCCGTGTACAGGAGGATGAAGAACAAGGAAAAAAAAGAGAAAAAGAGAACTAAACAATCAATAAAACACAAGCAGAGGGTGACCGGAACAAAACGGACGTGTTAAGATGAATATTGAAGAACGGACATGTTAAGATGAATATTGAAGAACGGACATGTTGAGATGAATATTGAAGAACGGACATGTTGAGATGAATATTGAAGAACAGGGGAGGATGTAGAGGAGAAAAGGAAAAGCCAGAAAGTGGTGAGAACTGCTGGAGGAGGATGAAAAGAAAAGTAACAGCAGGAGGAGATGAAGAATTAGGAGGAGGAGGATGAAAAGAAAAGTAACAGCAGGAGGAGGTGAAGAATTAGGAGGAGGAGGAGGAGGAGGAGGAGGAGGAGGAGGAGAAAGAAAGGTAACAGCAGGAGGAGGTGACGAATTAGGAGGAGGAGGAAAAAGAGAGCTGAAAAGGCATGCTTAATATGTTGTTTGGACGGCTGCAACTATCAGGAGAAGAAAGAGCAGAAAGTAATAGACAGGGATAATACCTTGCTTGAACTGATGAAATTTTCAGGAGAGGGAGGAAGAGGAGGAGGAGGAAGAGCAGGAGGAAGAGGAGGAGGAAGAGGAGAAGGAAATGGAAAGTAACAGACAAGATTAATATGCTTCTCAGACTGATTTAATAATCAGGAGGGAGGAGGAGCAGGCGGAGGGGGAGGACCAAACATGATTAACATATTTCAGGGTCCAATGGAAGTGATACAATAAGGAAGAGAGGAGAGAAAACCAACAGACATCTCAGATATGGTGCAGGGGACAACGAAGTAGTCAAAAGAGGGACAGAAGGGAAAATAGTACATGTGATAAATATACTGGTCAGGCCAGTGAACATATCAGGAAGGGTAGAAGGAAAGAGAAGGTAATAAACACCATTGATATAATACTCGGACCGATGAAACGATCAGATGAAGGAGGCAGACATTGTTCGGACCGATCAACTTATCAGGAGTAGAGGGAGAACACGGACATTGGTCCATGAGGAGACAAAGGAACGGGGACGTTCTTACAGACTGTTCGGACCGATTGAAGCATCAAGAGAAGAAGGAAAGAGATGCTGATGCATACTGCTCGGACCGATGACGTACCCAGTAGGAGAAGGTGGAAATGGGATTCATAGATAAGGTTTGGACTGATGGAATTGTTAGAAGGAAAAGAAGGAGATGGACGTTCTTTCAAACATGGTTAGGACCGATGAAATTACCAGGAGAAGGAGAAAATGAACTATAGCGGATACTTTTCGGACTGATGAATTTTTCAGGACGAAGAGAAAATGGACTACGGCGGATACTGTTCGGACGGATCCAATCATTAGGAGAAGGGATAGTGGATACTGTTCGGTATGATGGACACATCTAAGACTCTTGAGTCTGCAGAGAGAGAGAGAGAGAGAGAGAGAGAGAGAGAGAGAGGAGAGAGAGAGAGAGAGAGAGAGAGAGAGAGAGAGAGAGAGAGAGAGAGAGAAGCAGAATGAATTTTTTTAAAAGTCAGACAAACAAATATGAGAAACGAAAAAAGGAGAGGGAGAAAAAGGGAGAACTATTGAGGGAAAATGTTTTAGAGAGAGAGAGAGAGAGAGAGAGAGAGAGAGAGAGAGAGAGAGAGCGAGAGAGAGAGAGAGAGAGAGAGAGAGAGAGAGAGAGAGACACACACACACACACACACACACACACACACACACACACACACACACACACACACACACACACACATACACACACACACACACTCACACACACACACACGCACACACACACGCACACACGCACGCACGCACGCACGCACGCACG
>CM031598.1:10227120-10259620 GCA_018398815.1 Conus ventricosus
CCACACACATACACACACGTCAAGAGAGAGAGAGAGAGAGAGAGAGAGAGAGAGGAGAGAGAGAGAGAGAGAGAGAGAGAGAGAGAGAGAGAGAGAGAGAGAGAGAGAGAGAGAGACATTTCCGCATTTTGCTGGCTACACTTCCACTGAACCTACTGAAGGCAATCCCCATTTCCTGTCGATCCCAGAACCTACTGAAGGCAACCCCCATTTCCTGTCGATCCCAGAACCTACTGAAGGCAACCCCCATTTCCTGTCGATCCCAGAACCTACTGAAGGCAATCCCCATTTCCTGTCAATCCCAGAACCTACTGAAGGCAACCCCCATTTCCTGTCGATCCCAGAACCTACTGAAGGCAACCCCCATTTCCTGTCGATCCCAGAACCTACTGAACGCAGCCCCCATTTCCCGTCGATCCAACTGGCTTTCTGCCTTCTGTTCGTGAGCCAGTTGTTTGTTCGTCTCACTTCGCCACGGCCAATGTCCAGCGGTCAGTAAGCGCACACAGGGTGGTTCACACACAGGCCATAGAAAGGTGCTGGCAGAGGTCTGACCTTGCTGTGCTGTGGGCAATACACTTTAGCATAAATGGTTATCTAAGGTGGCAGCGTACCGAAGAGAACTATCCTCTCACTGCGGGTGATGACTCAAGTGCCAGGAAGAGGTTTTTGACAGGCATGAGTGAACTTGACTCTGAAAAAAAAAAAGAACAGTAAGAAAGCGAGGCAAGACACTAATGCTCTCCATTCCACTTTTCTTTTTCTTTCTTTTTTTTTTTTTTTTTTTTTTTTTTTTGCAAAGTGACGGCTACTCTCAGAAACCAAGGCTGCCGCTAAAATTCTGTCGGGTTTGTTCTGACAACACGTACCACCATATTTCATCCTTTAGGCAGTTTTCTTATAGAGCGGCCGACATTTTATTGCCGTCTGTTGGCATGGTGACTGCTACCCTGGGCTAGACTGGGGTATTGGGGTCAGCAGTTTATCACCTCTTGGAAAGAAAGACTTCGTAAAAGCCTGCTGGTTGGTTTCACACATAGAGATTGGGGAAGGTTCAATATCTTCGCCTTTCACTTGCTTTGAGTTCCATGGCGAGTGTTGATGGCATTTACCACCTCCTGTTGATCAGAGTGGTACTCTGTCCGCCTTCTCGTTGTCACTGACTGGCTGTATGTTCGCTATGGCTTCTGTTGATCAGAGTGGTACTCTGTCTGCCTTCTCGTTGTCACGGACTGGCTGTACGTTCGCTACGCCATGGCTGTGTCCTTTGTCACGGACTGGATGTGTGTTCGCTACGCTATGGCTGTGTCCTTTGTCACGGACTGGCTGTTTGTTTGCTACGCTATGGCTGTGTCCTTTGTCACGGACTGTCTGTTTGTTGGCTACGCTATGGCTGTGTCCTTTGTCACGGACTGGCTGTGTGCTTGCTACGCCATGGCTGTGTCCTTTGTCACAGACTGGCTGTTTGTTGGCTACGCCATGGCTGTGTCCTTTGTCACGGACTGGCTGTGTGTTCGCTACGGTATGGCTGTGTCCTTTGTCACGGACTGGCTGTTTGTTGGCTACGCCATGGCTGTGTCCTTTGTCACGGACTGGCTGTGTGTTCGCTACGGTATGGCTGTGTCCTTTGTCACGGACTGGCTGTTTGTTTGCTACGCTATGGCTGTGTCCTTTGTCACGGACTGTCTGTTTGTTTGCCACGCTATGGCTGTGTCCTTTGTCACGTTTGTTCGCTACGCTATGGCTGTGTCCTTTGTCACGTTTGTTCTGTTGATCAGAGTGGTACTCTGTCTGCCTTCTCGTTGTCACGGACTGGCTGTACGTTCGCTACGCCATGGCTGTGTCCTTTGTCACGGACTGGCTGTGTGTTCGCTACGCTATGGCTGTGTCCTTTGTCACGGACTGGCTGTGTGTTCGCTACGGTATGGCTGTGTCCTTTGTCACGGACTGGCTGTTTGTTGGCTACGCCATGGCTGTGTCCTTTGGCACGGACTGGCTGTGTGTTCGCTACGGTATGGCTGTGTCCTTTGTCACGTTTGAAGCACACACAGGGTGGGTGATACGTGGGTACAGGCCACGCGCAGACCATGCTCTGAACTCGCTGTACAGTGGACAACACGCTGGCATTGAGGGTTGTTACAGAGGACAGTCCTGCCAACTGAACGCTTCTCTTGGTACACAGTGAAACATTCAACCCTTTCCCCTACTAAATCGTTAATGTTTTCCTGGAAAAAAATTGTTTCCCTTCTGCAAAGTTTAGGTGTATTACTGGCCTTCTATGACACTTCTAGTGTGTATGTGTGTGTATGTATGTTAGTATGTATATAGATATATATACATGTGTGTGTGTGTGTGTGTGTGTGTGTGTGTGTGTGTGTGTGTGTGTGTGTGTGTGTGTGTGTGTGTGTGTGTAAATGTGTCTGTGTGTCTATCTGTCTATCTATCTATCTATTTATCTATCTATCTATCCATCCATCTATCCATCTATATACACACGTGTGTGTGTGTGTGTGTGTGTGTGTGTGTGTGTGTGTGTGTGTGTGTGTGTGTGTGTGTGTGTGTGTGTGTGTGTGTGTGTGTGCTCAAACACATACACATATACACATTCACACACATGTACACATACACACACAGTTATAGATACACATATACACATACACACGCGCGCGCACACATGTGCGTGTATGCGAGTGCGTGTGTGTGTCTGCATGTGTGTCACTGTGCGTGCGTTCGTGCGCGCGCGCTTATATGTGTACATGTGTATATCTACATGTGCATGTGTACATGTGCGTATGTGTGTATGTGAATGTTGAGCACGTTTGTGTCTGTGCGCGCGCACGTGTGTGTGTGTGTGTGTGTGTGTGTGCGTGCGTGCGTGCGTGCGTGCGTGCGTGCGTGCGTGCGTGCGTGCGTGCGTGGTGTGTGTTGTGTGTGTGTGTGTGTGTGTGTGTGTGTGTGTGTGTGTGTGTGTGTGTGTGTGTGTGTGTGTGTGTGTGCGCGCGTGCGCGCGCGTGTACGAGTGCGTGTGCACATGTATATATAACATATGTGCGCTCGTGTTTTTAACGCAGTCACTTCAAGATTTCCGAAGAAGGCTTAGATATATTTTCGGTTTAGCAATTCTGTTCCGAAAAGTCACGTTTCCTTGAAAAATATGTTGTGGCATGGTTTTGTCTCTAATGCCATCAAATTCCCGTCGTTAAGACTAACATCATATATCCTGGTGCTGCAGGCGTTTGCGCTGATGAGAATATAGGCTGCATCGCTCGGTCGTGTCTTAATTTGTCACCATCACTCGGTCGATCTTCAGGGCCTTTTCGTGGGTGTCTTCTCAAAGGAGAAAAAGTCACGCACTGTAAAAACAGAAGCAAATGAACAAAATTAACCACAACAGTATGCAAAAAACCTCAAACAAACAAGCATGCAACCAAGCAAAAAACATCACAACAAAATCGGCAGGACAGCTGCGAATGTGTGGATAACAACAACAAACAAACGAACAAAGTGAAAGAGAGTGACAGAAAAAAAAAAAAATTATCAGCACAGAATTTTCAGAAGATGAGCATACAATTTATACTGAGCGAGTTCCCAGTACTATGGCTTTTTCCGTGACTTCATAACTCCGTATGTAAGACAGGAAGCATTGGGTAATAAACCTTTTTTTCTATGGTGTCGGAGCTTGTACATTTTATCGTTTCAATCATTTGCAAACATAGAACATTTTGTCGTATTTTAATGAGGAGGGCTTAGATCTCATAAACGGGCCAAGGGTTATCCTTGGGCACCTTCGGGTGCGGGGAGGAGGTTAAAATCTCCAGTCGGATGGGAACGAAGGTGATGCGGGCAGTGGTGCACCCTCCAGGTGCTCCCCCTTGTATCACCCTAGCCTAGGATCCTGTGTCTTTATGCCGTGGTGCTGTGTGCGGCTCGTGCATGTGTGCCTGTCTGTGTTATCTGTTGTCTGCTTTCCATGTGAATGGGGGCGGTCTCGGATGGCGTGGGGGGCGCATTGTTGCGGGCTGTATGCGGCGCGGCGGTGCGAGGGCTGGGGTCTACGTGAGGCATCCATTGTGGTAGAAGTCCTCCGGGCTAGCATAGCACTCCCATCCGAAAGACCGTTGTGCGTGATCTATTATCACATCCTCCACGAGGTCCCCCTGTAAACTGGGCAGCTTGCGCCCCCAGGCTAAACACGACGGATCTAGGGGAGGGGCCCCCGAATAATGCCCTTTTGGCTGAAGCCGGAGATGCAGGACCAACGCGTGCCTAACAACTGCATCACGCATCTACACCACATGATGGACAACGCCACGAATTCTCGAGATGGTGCTCGCCCTCTGAAGTCCCGCCGGGAGGGAGAGTGCCGGGCCCCGCGCCTCAACGGGGTCCACCCTTAGCTACCGGAGGTCACCTCCCCACGCCTACGACCAGGAGGTGTGGATCGAGGGCAAATGCTACTGGCCAAAAGAAGAACATGGAGCCAAAGCCCATCAACATTCTGCCTTTTTAACCCGCCCCCAGGGCTGTTTTTTACTTTTTTCCACCGGTTTTTGTTTTGCCTACGCCCATTGGCTGCTGGGTCCTTTTTTTTGTCATTGTTTGAACCCCACCCCCCACGTGGGTGGGTTGGGGACTTTTTTTTTTTTTTTTTTTTTTTTTTTTTTTTTTGGGGGGGGGGGGGGGGGGGGGTTTTTTCCCCCAGTCCCCACGGGCCCCCGGGGGGGGGGCCAAAATTGCTCTGAACTCGCTGTAAGTGGACAACACGCGGGAAATTGAGGGTTTTTTTACAGAGGGCAGTCCTCCCAAAACTGAACGCTTCTCTTGGTACAAAAGGTGAAACCTTTCCCCTTTCCCCCGGGCAAATCGTTTAACTTTTTTGCCTGAGAAAAAACAATTCCCTTCGGAAATTTGGGTTACTTTAGGGCCTTTCCCTATGACACTTTTTGTGTGTTTGTGTTGTGTATGTTTTTTTGTTGTTAAGATATTATATGCATGTGTGTGGGGGTGCGTGTGCGTTGTGTGTGTGGGTGTGTGTGTGGGTGTTGTGTGTGGGGTTTTGTGTGTGTGGTGGTGTGTTGTGTGTTTTTTGTGTGTGTGTGTGTGTGTGGGGTGTGTGTGGTTTTGGGTGTGTGTGTGTGTGGGGTGAATTTTTTTTACATAAAATTTTTGGAGGTCGTGGAAGACATAACCCCCCTAATGGGGATTTCTCCTTTTATCTGAAAAAACACACGCTTATCTGTTCCCCGCAGCGGTTCTTACACTAATTTTTTTGGGTGGGGGGTTGGGAATGTTTTCTTTCCGGGGCCAAAACCCCTGCGTTTGGGAAAGCCCGTCTTTGTGTTTTCCCAAATAGAAAGGGAACGACTCGTGTATGTAACAGTATGTCTTTACCAAACAGATCGCACAACAAGATTATTTTGATGGCAATTAGGGAAGACTGGGAAAACTCTTTTTAAAAAGCCACCTTGTTTGAGATAACCCCAACGCCCCCTTTACGGCGCAGGGATGGTTTTTTCAATGTCACATTCCCTCTTGGATTTTAAATTTGTTATTTTATTGACTATTTAAATCGAATTCACGGGCCATCAAAATATCAAATTATAACGCCCATCTACTTTGGGGGTTCAAAAATCTTCTATATAGGGAACACTGTCCACATGGTCCCCTTTTACCGAAATTCATATTTTTAAAATTTGGGGCGCCTGCCCCAAAAATGGTCCCTTTTCCCGTACTTAAATATCTATCTTTGGCGAAATGTCCCACTTGGTCCCCTATTACCCTTTCTTCAATCTTTCTTGGCGCACTGTCCACAGGGTTTCCCCCTTAATTCCATACTTCATATCAATTTTGGAAACCTGTCCACAGGCCCCCTATTAGCCGTACTTCTTATCATAATTTGGGCCACTGTCCCCGGGCCCCCCTTTTAGCCGTACTTCAATCTATAAGGGCGCACGTCCACATGGCCCCCTTTTACCTATTTTTTCCATATTTAAAAATTTTCCACGGCCCAAACATGGCCCCTATTAGCCGACTTCAAAAATCTTTTTTGGCACCCTAAAAAACAGGGTCGCCTATTAGCCTTTCTTCATACTATTTTTGGCAACTGAACACATGGCCCCCCAAATTTGCCTACTTCTACCAAATAGGGCACACTGTCCCTTGGCCCCTTTTGGCCGTACTTAAATTTCTAAAAAGGGCACACTGTCCCAGGGCCCCCTATTACCCGTACTTAATTTTTTTAAAATGGCCCACTGTCCAATGGCCCCCTATTAGGTACTTCTTTCATATTTGGCACACTGCCCTTTTGGCCCCCTTTTTGGCCGTACTTCAAACCCTTTATATGGCGCACTTTTCCCCCTTGGCCCCCCTATTACCCGTACTTCATATCTATATAGGGGCCACGCCCCAGGGCCCCCCCTTTTTAGCCGTCCCTTATATCTATATTTGGCACACTCCCCCAAAAGGGCCCCCCTTTTTGCCGACTTCATTTCTATAACGGGCCACTGTCCCCAGGCCCCCCTATTAGCCGAACTTCATACTATATATGGCGCACTGTCCACAGGGTCCCCTATTACCCCGTACTTCATATCTATAAAATGGCACACTGCCCAAACAGGCCCCCTTTTAAAGCTTTATTTTAAATATTTTAAAAATTTGGCACCTGCCACTTGGTCCCCTTTTAGGTACTTAAATATCTATATTTGGCCAACTGCCCACATGGTCCCCTATTACCCGTACTTCATATCTATTTTTGGGGCCACTGTCCACGGGACCCCCTTATTGGGCTTTCTTCATATCTATATAGGGAAACACTGTAAAACAGGGCCCCCCCTTTTTTGCCAAAATTTCATACTATTTTGGGGCCCCCACTTCCCGGGGTTCCCTTTTATTGGGCCTACTTCATTTTTTAATATGGCCACTGTCCCCTTTGGTCCCTATTACCCGTATTTCCCTTTTCTTTTAATTGGCACACGTCCACAGGGTCCCCAATTACCGTACTTCATACCCATAGTTTTGGCAACTGTCCACATGGTCCCCTTTTTACCCGGGACTTAAAAACCTTATATTTGGAAACACTGCCCCAAATGGTCCCCTTTTGCCGTATTTTCATATTTTTATGGCACATGTCCACAGGGTTTTCCCCAAATTACCCTTTACTTCATATTTTAAAATTTGGGGGGCCCGGGGTCCACGGGCCCCCCCTATTACCCTTTACTTTTTTCTATCTAGGGCGCCACTGCCCACGGGGGCCCCTATTTCCAACTTCCTATCTATCTATGGCACACGGGCCCCACATGTCCCCAAATTACCCTTATTTCCCAATATCTTATAGGGCACACTGTCCACAGGGCCCCCCTATTAGCCGTATTTCATACTATCTAGGGCGCACTTTTCCACAGGGCCCCTATTAGCCCGTACTTCATATCTCTCTATGGCGCCGGGCCCACTGGTCCCCTTTTTAGCCTACTTAATCTATCAATGGGCTTTGGGTCCCCCAGGCCCCCTTTTTTCCCATCCCTTCTACTATTTTTCCCGCACTGTCCACTTGGCCCCCTTTTTTTTTAATTCATATCTATTTATGGAAACCCCTGCCCACAGGGTCCCCTATTAGCCTTCCCTTCTTATCACTATGGCGCACTGTCCACTTTGGCCCCCTTTAGCCGTACTTCATATCTATCTAGGGGCCCTGGCCACATGGTCCCCTATTACCCCATATTTTCTTTTCTATCGGGGGCCCCAAAACTGTCCACAGGTCCCCTTTTAGCCGTACTTCATATCTTTCTAGGGCCCAACCCACTGCCCACATGGCCCCCCTATTACCGTCCCTTAATATCTATCTAGGGCGCCTGTCCCACAGGGGCCCCTTTTTGCCGTTACTTTTTCATATATGGCACACTGTCCACAGGGTTTCCCGCAATTAGCCTTACTTCATAAAAAAATTTTTGGCCCAAAATTGCCCCCAGGGCCCCCTATTAGCCGTATTTTCATATCTATTTTAGGGGCACTTTGGCCACAGGGCCCCCTATTACCTTTCTTCAATTTTATCTAAAGGCCAGCCCCCAAAAGGGTTACCCTATTGGCCTTTATTTCATATCTATTTATGGCAAAACTGTCCACTGGCCCCCCTTTTAGCCGTCCCTTTCAACTATCTAGGGGCCACTGTCCACATGGCCCCCTTTTTCCTTTCTTCTTATCTATAAAATGGCCCCACGCCAAGGGGGGTCCCCCTTTTACCGTACTTCAATCTTTTATATGGCCCCCCCAATTGTCCAATGGCCCCCTTTTTGCCGTACTTCATATTATATAGGCACACTGTCCACAGGGCCCCCTTTAGCCGTCCCTTTTTATCAAAATTTTTGGGGCGCACTGTCCACTGGTCCCCTTTTTTTAAGCCTTTATTTTAAAATATCATATAGGGCCCAACATTTCCCAAAAAGGGCCCCCCTATTACCCTTTTACTTCATATCTTAATTGGCCCACTGCCCACAGGGGGTCCCCTATTACCATACTTCAAAATCAAAAAATTTAATTTTTTGGCGCACTGTCCCCATGGTCCCATATTACCGTACTTATACTATTTATGGAAACTGCCCCAAAAGGGCCCCCAATTAGCCGATTCTTATTATATAGGGCACACGGGTCCACATGGTCCCCTATTACCGTACTTTTATCTTATTTTGGTCACACTGCCCCACATGGCCCCCAAAATACCCGTATTTTCTTCTATATATGGCACACTTTTACAGGGCCCCCCTATTACCCCGGTTTCATATCCATTTATGGACACGCCACGTGGTCCCTATTAGCCGTACTTCATATAAAATTTTTGGCACACTGCCCACATGGTCCCCTAAAAAACCCGACTTTTTTATCTATCTATGGGCCGGCCCAACTTGCCCCCTATTAGCCTTTCTTCTTTTTCTTTTTTAGGGCGCACTTCCACGGGCCCCCTTATTACCCGGGTATTTTCATATCTAAAATTGGCGCACTTTTCCCTTGGTCCCCTTTTCCCCCGTACTTCATATCTGTATATGGAACATTGTCCCGGGTCCCCTTTTTCCGTATTATATCTTTATAGGGCCCAACCCCCTGCCACAGGGGTTCCCCTTTTACCGGATTTAATATCTTTATATGCACACTGCCCACATGGTCCCCCATTACCGTACTTCATATCTAAATATGGCGCCGGCCCTTTTTGGGGTCAGCGAAAATTTTGAAGACCCAAAAAGGCCTCTCCAATAGTTGTGTTTTTCTGGCAAATGCTTGCCCTCCCGGCAGTAAACGCTGCCACACACACACCCGCGCGCGCTCCCCAAGCATTAAAACCCCCCCCCCCCCCCCACACCCAACCCCGTACCCCACACACACACATATGCGCGCGCGCCCCATACAAACACACACACTCACCACACACACACCCCACACCCCACGTACGCCACACACCCCAAAACCCACACACACAAAACACACACAACACCCCACAAAACCACACAACACCCCAAACACACTTCGCCCTTCGTTTAGTCATTCATTGATGGAAGCCTCTTTTTCCGGCAAAAACTGTTTTTTTTTGGGGGAGGAGGGGTGGGTAATGGGGGAAACGAATAATTGCAAAGCCCTGCAACCAAACCCTTTACACACTTAAACCCAGCAAAAAACCCCAGAGAGGGGAGATAGGCATACTTACTTTCATAAAACATACATAAATACATACATAATATTTAAAGGGGGGGGATACAAAAAAAAAACTATTCCTCCTTAAACTAAAAAATTTGCAGTAAATTCACATGGGATTTGGGAAAAATTGGGGAGGGGGAGGGGGGGACGGGGGCAAAGGGGTTTGGAGGGTAAGGGAAAAGATAAAAATTTTTGAAAGAGGGTGCTAAAGAGAAATTTTTAAATCCCCTTTCCTAAAAAACAAAAAGTGACCATCCATTTAGTATTGTGTGATAAAACCTTTTTGTTTCGCTTGTCTAGATCGATTTTTGCCCTCCTAGATGCGTCCAATCAGTAAAACCGGGTTTTTAAAAAAAAATTTAATAATAATTTTTTTTTAATGATAATAATAAAAATAATTATTTTTAAGCGCCTTTTCCGGCAAAAGGCCAAGCTCCAAGCGTTTTAACCAACAACACTCGTTTAAAACAACGGGCTGCCTCCCGGGGTTTGTCCCCGACTGAAGACGTCGGGCTGGCGTTTTCATTCGTGGGGTTTCCCCCTTTTCACCCAAGCTTTTGGGTTCAAAATCGAACACTTTCTTTTTCCCCTTATTTCCCTTTCCATTCTTTCCATTCTCACGCGGGGGTGCATGCTATGTGTAACGGGTCTTTCCATCCCAAACGGTAAAAACGGGCCTACCTCCCCGAAATTTTGGGTGGTGGGATTTTAGTGTGTGAAGATGTTATGCGGGGCTTTTTCACACAGGGAACCTGGGGTTAAAATTTCCATTGGGGGAAGGGAAAGGTAGGGGAATTTGGGAGTCAAAAACCTTTTGTTAACCCCGGGAGGGAAAACCCCTCCGGTCCCGAAACCCCCCGGGGGGGATTCAAACCCCGAAACCCCAGGATCACCAAGATTACGAGTCCGGCGCTCTCCCAACCCGGGCTTTCCGGGGGGTTAAGTCGTCCTTGGTATAAATAAAAAGAAACCCCAACTTATCATTCTGTCATAATTTAAAGGGGGCCCGGAAAAACTTTCCCTGTCTCCCAAGCAAAAAAAATAAAAAAAAAACCCCCGAAAACTCATAAAATTTTTTTAATGCAACATGAAAACCCCTCATTTATCCCCAAAATTCATTGAAAGCCCAAAAACCCCTTGGTTTTTACACCCGCAAAAACACAAAAACCCCCCTTCTGAAAAATTGCAAAAAAATTCAGGTCATTTTGTTCAGGTTCAAAAAAACGGGGGGTTGGCCCCCTTTTGCTCCCCGGGCAGTCCCCCAAAGCCGCGCCGCATCGAGGGGGCAAGGGGTGCAGCTTTGTTCCCGGGAGGGCGACCACTCCTGCTGCGGGAAAGTGGAAGGCTGGCCCCATCTAGGGCGGGGGTAAATTTTTCCACTCGCGGCCCAAAGAATGTCCCACAGGTTTTCAAGGGGGAGGTCGGGGGGTTCCGGGCTGGCCGTCCATGGGGGAAAATTTTGCGATGCTGCGGAAGTCCCCCCCCCAAAAGCACGGTAGGGGTGGCGTTGTCGTCCTGTAGAATGGGCCACGTCCCAGGGCCCCGCAGGTGGGGGACGATGTTTTGGCCCGACTTTCTTCACCCATGTACCTCACGCCGGTCGGTTGCCCGAATGGGGTTTAAAGGGGGGTCCTCCCATGGGTGAAACCCTCCCCCACCATCAGGGACCCCCCCTCCTTTACCGGTCGTGCTTTTGGGAACGCAAGCAGGGAGGAATCGCTCGCCCACTCGCCAAACGCCCCTCGGGGCATACGGGTTTCGACAAAGTAAAAACGGACTCGCGTGAAGGGGTTCTCCCCCATGCTGCGGTTCCAGGCGGTGGGGGTTTCGTGGAACCCCAACCCGGGAGTTTAAACGATGACGTGGTTTTCAGGGGGTTTACGAATGGCGGGCCCCTTTTGAGTGGAGTTTACCGTGCAGGCGCGCCTAACAGGTCCGGGGAGTTTTTAAATGTGGGTACCCGCCCTTTAGGTTCCCAAACGGGGGGTTTCCTGGCAGTGAGGGGTTCGGCATCCCGCCCCCTTCCCCTTTAAAGGTTTAACGATCGTCGCAAAGGGTTTCGTTGTTCGGGGGCTTTCCGGGAGCGGGCCCGTTCACCCCGGTACCCGGTTTGGCTTGGAACGTTAAAGCCGGCGTTAATAAGGGAAAGGGGCCCAAATCCAAGCCGTCCTGGCGCCCTTCTGGGCCCGGGAAAATTCCCATCCTGAACCCAAGCCCAGCGCCCGCCCCGGGTTTAAAGTTTTTGGGTTAGTCTCTTTTGGGGGGCGGGTTATTGAAAACCCTGGTTGCACCCCTTTAAATACCCCAAACCCGTTTTACCTTGGGGGAGCAGTGTAAACTGGGGGACATGGCTTGCACTTTGAAATTTTGCCAGACACCTCCCGCGGGCACTGCTTCTTTCAGCTGACAACGACTGAATTTTCTTTAAAATTCAGTGCATTTGCATCTTTTTCTGCGCCGCTCAAAACACATTTGCGTAACTGCAAGTCGGCAAAAAGGTTTTGGGGCACGTGCAGCAATAAAAAATTTTGCCCCCGTACCCCCCAACTTTCTTTTTCCCAACGTCGTTGGGCCGGAAAATTTTAAAATTTTAATCTGCGGGCTTCGGGGAAAAAAAGGGGGGTTTGGGCCCCAAAACTTTGCGGACGAGTAAAACCCCAAGCGGGGGAAAGGGACAATAAAAACCCCCAACCCCCCCTGGCGCGGCCAGGGAGGGCCCAGGTTACTTTGCGCAGTTCTTCCACAAAAGAAGGGTCATTCCCATTGTATTCCCTAAAAAACCCTCCCCTTGACTTGTATAACAATTAAAAAGGTTTTGGGAAACAAAAGAAAGAAAGAAAAAAGACAGAAAGAAAGAAAGAAAAAGGAAAAAGAAAGGATAAAAAAAAAAGGGGAAGGAAGGGGGATGAAGGGGAGGGAGGAAAGAAACAGAAAAACGAAAAAGGGGGAAAAGGGAAAGGGAAAGAAGGAAGGAAAAAATAAAAAAAGAAAAAGAAAAAGAAGAATGAATAAAATGAAAGAAAGAAAAAAAAGAAAGAAAAAAGAAAAAAGGGGGGAAAAAGAAAAAAAGGGGAAGGAATTAATGTTAAAGGGGAAAGGAAGGAAAGAAGAAAAAAAGAAGGAAAGAAGAAGGGGAGAGTGTAGGAAAAAAGAATAAAGGGGAAAAAAAAAAGGGAAAGGGAAAGGGGAAAAAAAAAAAAGCCCAAAAAGAAAGAATGAATGAATAAAATAATGAATGAATGAATAAATTTGAAAAAAGGAAAAGGAAAAAAGAAAGGGAAAAAAAGGGAAAAAAGAAAGAAAGAAAGAAAAAAAAAAAAGAAAAAAATTTGAAAGAAAGAAGAAATTTGAAAAAAGCCCGGGGGCAGAAAAAAAAAAAAAATTTTTCCCGGGGTTGTACCAAAATTTTTAAAGGTTTTGGGGAATGAACTTAAGCAAAAATTTAAATAAAGGGGAGAGAGAGAAAAAGGAGAGAAAAGGGGGAAAAAGGGGGAGAGAGGGGAGGAGAGAACAACAGACAGAAACAGCGACAGACAGAAGACAGGGGACAGAGACAGCCCGACGGGACACAAAGAGAGAGGGGAAAAGAGAAAAGAGAGAGAGGAGGAGGAGGAGAGAGAGAGAGGGGGGAGAAAAAATCAGCTGGAAAAAAAAAAGCGTTGGGGTTTTTTTTTAAAACCAATGGGACGGCCTCCAAACACAAACGGGACAAATTAATGAGGAGTCTGTATTTTTTTTTGATGCAGGGGGCCCATTTTTTGTGCCCGGCCTACGCTGTGAGCTCGGGCCGTGAGATAATCTGCCCTGGGGGAATATTTTATAAACATGTATAAAAGGGAGCTTTCGAACAATAAACCCCCAGAGGGGGGATTTCCTTTCAGATTTGGAATTCATCGTAAGTATTTTTTTTCCCCCGGTCTCATTTTCCGGGGCCCTTTTTCGGGGAGGCTTTTGCACGACGGCGCTGATTTCGGCTCCCACCCCCCACACCCTGACAATCCCGGGGAGCGTAAAACGCCCGAGTCGTCATGAGGAAAACCCGCGACGGGGGACCCTGTTTTGCGGGCCCGGTCCCTTAGGTGGTGTCCAATGGTAAGAAAACATTTACAAACCTCAATACTTGCTCAGTTCGCAAAGCAAGCGTGACCCTCTCCCCCCCCCCCCTCCCCCCCCCATCCCCCCCCCCCCAGGTTCACCCACGAAAAGTCCCTTAATTTTTTTCCTTTTTTCGACACCGCGACGGAACCTCTCAAGTGCCCAACGTGGAGGAAAATCGGAAAATCGAAGCTAAAGGTCCCAAGAGAAGGGCAGACTTTTAGACCAAAATTAAAAAGATCTTTTTTAATGCGAAAAGGAAGGAAAGGAGATGAAGGTGATGCTACAGATTTCCTTCTGATCTAGACGGGCATGACAGACCTTTAAGGGGGCCCTTACTTTCACGATTTTTTTCGGTGTTAACCAACCCTTAGACCCTTTTTAAAAACCCCGAAACGTTGATAAGGAAAATTTTACCCAAAACTATCAGCGATGATCCATTAATTGGAAAAAAACCGACTGTGGGGCCCCCCAGTCTTCCCAGTTAACCCGTAAAAAACTCAACTAGGGGTGTACCCGGGTGGGGCCGGAAAAAATTGACCAAAAAATTTCCCCTGAGGGGGAAACCGAATTCTGGACCCCCAGCCGGGGATCCGCGACGTTTTCCCAACTTTCCCAAACGGCAGCCTACAGGTAAAATTTAAAAAACAAATTTTCAGAAAACCCCAAAATTGTTTTTTGAAAGGGCCAGACCAGAGATGTAGTAGATTTTTTGGGCTCCCAAAAAGGAAAAATTGGGAAATGGGGAAACGGATCCTCAAAAATTTTGGGGAAAGCACACATGACCCCAGAGTCGTGCCCAAACACCGTTCAGATCATTGGGGAAACCCGAAGAAAAAACCATTTTTAAACAGCTGAAAAAGTAAAAATTTTTCCTGGGCCCACGTCCTATCGAGACAAAAGTTGCATTGGGGTTACGCATCAAATACCCCAACTTTGGGGAAGGGGCAAATGTAAAACAAAAAACAAACAAACACCCCCCCCCCCCCCCCCTAAAAAAAAAAGGGGAAAAAAAAAAAACAAAAAAAAACGGAAAAGACTCGAAAGTTTGGGTTTTCACTGAACGCCCCAAAAACTAATCAATTTTCAATATTTGACAGAAAAGGAAAAAGGGGGCCCTTCCCCGGGGTTCCCCCACTTCCTCTTTGACTTTCAGCGCGTGGTAACAACCGGCCTTAAAAACCCCCTTCACCCAAAAACGTTGCTTTCTTTTTGTTGTTGTTATTGTTGTTTTTTTTTATTTAAAGAGCGAGATGGCATGGGAAAACTCACCGGTTTATAAGATTCATGGGGAAAACCAGTTTTCCCAAAAATTTATGTTGTCGTGATCCTTCTCCAGAAAAAAAACGTAACAAGGGGAATGCTTTTTTGTAAATAAACGCTTTGGGGGATGGTGGAACAACGGTATTTTTGTTAGTCAAAAAACGCGTTGTGGGTGGGGGTTTCAAGGGTATGTTGTTGTCAATAAACGCGTTGGGGGTGGCGGTCCAAGGGTATGTTTTTTAGTCAAAAAACCCTTTTTGGGGGATGGCGGTTTTACAACGTATTTGTAGTCAAAAAAGGGCGTTGTGGAGGGTGCTAAAAAAGGGCCCATTTTTTTAGCAAAAAACCTTTGTGGTTGGTGGTACAACGGCATTTTTTAGCAAAAAACCTTTTGGGGGATGGTGCTAAAACGGCATGTTTTTAAATCAATAAACGCGTTTTTGGGGTGGGGGTAAACGGTATGTTTTTTATTCAAAAAAACGCTTGGGGAAAGGGGTACAACGGTTTGTTGTTAGTCAAAAACCCCGTTGGGGGGGTTTGCTAAAAACGGAAAGGGTTGTTAGTAAACTTAAACCCCCTTTTGGGAGGGCGGTACAACGGTAGGTTTTTTAGTCAAAAAAACGCTTTGGGTTGGGTTTGGTGTTTAAAAACCGGCATTTTTTTTTAGCAAAAAAACGCGTTGTGGAGGGGGCCCACAACGGATGTTTTTCCCCCCCCCAATAAACGCGTTGTGGAGGGGGTACAAGGGGCATTTGTTAGCAAAAAAAGCGTTGTGGATGGGGGTTTCCAAGGGAAATTGTTTTTAGTCAAAAAAAGGGGTTGTAGAGGGTGGTTTCAAGACAACGTTGTCGGTACAAACGTACTTGGGGGAAGCGGGGTCTGTTTTTGGGCAAAAACTATGGGTTTGTCAGCACCGGAAAGAATTTTAAATTTGTTGCCCCTTGTTCCCATTGATTTACAAAGACACTGTTGGGGACCCCACTGGGCGAAAATTTAAAGGGTTGGGTCAAGCTTTTAAACCGTTTTTAAGGAGTTTGGAAATTTAAATAGGGGGTTCCGCCAGGGGGGGCGGAAAAGTCCCCCAAATTTGCCCAAGTTTAAAAAGGTAACCTTTCAAAAGGGAGTAAAGTTTACCTTTTAAAGGGGGAGTAGATCGCTCCCGGGGAAATTTTTTAGAGGTCAGAAAAAAGCCCCCAAATTTCCCAGGAGCAAAATGACTTTACTTTAAAAGGGTTTTTTTTCAAATCTTCACTTTGAAAATGAAAGGTTAGAGCCTTTAGTATAGTCAGATGAAAGGCTGTTTTAAGGGTGGGGGGATTTTTTTTTGTCTTTTAAAAAAAAAAATCAGAAATTTTTTATAAAAGGAGGGAGACTTTTTTTTTAAATTTGGGGGGCCCAAACAGCTTGGCAAGGGCTTTTTTTATCGGGGAAACAGTCGTCTCCCGGGTAGGGGGTGATCCCTAGAAAAAAAAATTGGTGCTTTTTCCCTTTTTTTTTCGTGATTTTTTTCCCAGACGAATTGGAAAGGGAGCGGGGGTGGGGGGTGGGGTTGGCATTTAGTTTGGGACCCAAACGTCCCCAAAAACTGACTTTTGGGCTCAGTTTGTTTTTGCATCTTGTTTGGGGGCCGGGCCCAAGATGTTTTTGGGATCGGGGTTGGGCGTTAACGGCTTTGGTACACTGAAAGTAGAGCCTGTTTACTTGGGTTTGGGTTCTTGTTGATAGATTTTTCACTAAGTGTGTTGGCTTTGGGCCGGTTTGTTGGGGGATGTTAAAAAAATTGCAAACCAATGTTGGGTGGGTACTAAAGGTCTACCGCGCGTTGGGTGATGCGAAAGGCCCCCGACATCTGAAAGTCTTTCCCCCACGAGACCCTCTTTTTAAAATTTTTTGGTCTTCTTAGTTTTAATTCATTTATCCTCAGCTTAAAATCTTTGCCCCATTTGTGGTACCCAAAACTTTGCGGATGTGGTTGTAGCGTATAGGGGACTAGCCCGCCGCGGGGCGCCCCCTTGATAAAACTGAAACTAAAAACAGAACAGTGGCCTAGCCATTTTAAAAGAATCCCCTTTAAAATTTGGGTCCCAAAGTTTTAAAATTTTGAAAAAATGTTTTCCCTTTTAATAGGTATTGTTTTCCCCTTTTAAAACCTTTAAAGAATACATGGAAACCCAAATTTAAGCCTTAACCCTACCGCAGAAGTTTGGAGATAATTATGAAACCCTTGACCCCCCGGACCCAAAAGGGGGATTTTGTGGTGAGAAACCAAAAGTCTCCCATTACTGGGGCGGTAAAAAAATTTTGTACTAAATTTGGAAGGAACGCTAAAGCTGGAAATAAAAATGGTTTTCTCACTGTAAATTTTAGCGTTCGGGGGAAACCAACCCCACACCTTTAGGATTTGACCAGAATTCAGTGTTGGTGAAAAATCTTTGGGGGGATGTTGGAAGACATTTAAATTTCGTCTGGGCGCCCCCCAAATAATGGTTTTGGGAAATGGTTTGAATGTATTTATAGACAGGGCCCCCAGTCTTTTTGGCCCAGCAAGCGGTGCCAGGTGAGAGAGGGGGGAAAGACTCCTGAACATCACCTTCCCCAAATTTTTCCCCTTTTCCCTCCTTACTTTTCCGAGATTTTGGGTGGGGGTCTAGGGGGGGCAGGGTTTTTTCTAGAACCCCCCACAGCAGGCGTTTTGATTGCGGGGGGCCCCGAAGGTGGCGTTTTTTTAAAGCCCCCCTCAGAGCCACACGGGGCCTTTTTAAAGAAAGTGGGGGTTTTTAAAACGCCCACACCACAGGAAACCTCGGCGGGACCAAGTCCCCGGGCTTGCGCCTCCGTCTGGGCCATTTTCCCCCCCCCCCCCCCCCCCCTTCCCCTTTCCCTTTGCGCAGTTTTTCACTGGGGGGAAACAGCATTTTTCCGCTCCCACGGGACGGAAAAAACCGTAGCTTCAAAGCGGCCGAGGAGGGTTTTGAAACCCACAGTTTTAAACTGCCAATACTAATGTCTTTGCTTCTGTAATGGATTTCGCTTTGTTTTTGTACTTCCAGTTCTTTTAGAACAGGGAAAAATTTTAAAAAAGGGGAACAAGAAATGCGTTTGTTGCCGTCTTTTTCCTTTCCGGGCCCGTGGTAAATTTTTGTGCCCCCCTTTCCCCGCCCCAGAAAAAAATACGGGGTCATTTTTTCTGAAATTTTTTGTAGGTATGTTTATTTTTGGGTCACGAAGATGCCCAAATGTTTTTTTTTTACCGTTAAATCCGTTTTTTAAGGGCCCTTTAGGCCCCAACGGTTTTCCTTCTTTAGGGAAATTTTTTCAGAAAGCACTTGGCCCCAATCTATTCAAAAATTTTTTGGTAGGTTCTTTTAGGGGGTCACGTATGATGCCCGATGTTTTTTTTTAAAGGGTAGTCCTTTTCTAAGGGGGCTAAAAGGGGGCCCCAAAAAGGGTTTTTCTTCTTTTGGGAAATTATCTCAAAAGTATTTGGCCGATTTTTCCCTGAAAAATTTGTGGGTATGTTCATTATGGGTCCGGTAAAGGCCGATGTTACTAACGGCATAAGGGCCCCAAAAACGGTTTTTCCTCTTTATGGAGTATTCAGGCGTTTAAAGAAAAAGGGGGGGGTACGTTTATAGGGCTTTGCATCTTTTTCCCTTTTGACAGGGTTTTCCTTACCCTGCCGTTTTGACCCACCCCCAAATGGGGGGGAAAAGATGGCTGAATCGAATTTTTGGGTTTCGACCCCCTTTAAAACCCCCGACGTTTGTGTGTTGTTTTGGTGTTTTGGGTGTGTTGTGTTTTGTGGGTGTGTGTGTGTGTGTGTGTGTGTGTGGTTTTGTGGGGATGGGGATGGGTGGTGTGTGTGTTGTTGGGTTGTGTGTGTGTGTGTGTGTTGTTTTGGTGTTTGTGTGTGGGTTGTGGGGGGTGTGTGTGTGTGGGGTTGTGTGTGGGGTGTTGTAAAGGAAGTTTTTTTCGTAAATTTTCACCCCTTCCTTACCCCCCAACCATTCGAGCCCCAGATGAGACCAGGGGGAAAATCTGGGGCCTAAACCCCTTCAAAAACAACGGGAAGCCAAAAACCCCAAAGCCCACCCCCCCCTCCCCCCTAAAATCATGCCCACCCCCCGGGGGGAATAGACGCTGACCACTGAAACCCCGGCCCCCCCCCTCCAACCCCCCTTGGCCCCCCCCCCCCCCCCCCCCCCCCCCCCCCCCCCGAAGGTGGGGAGGGTTAACCAATAAATTACAAGGGGGCCCGTATGTCCCCTTTTCCCGGGGGGTCCTACAAAAAGGAGTTTGCGTTAAGAACATGAATACACAGGGGGTCAGTAGGTCCCTTTCACATGGGTCTTTTGTATCCCTAAACATGGGTCAAAATGGCCCCCACGGGGTTTAAATATATGCCCCCAAAATTGGGTCAGTATGTGCCTTTTGTCCGGGAGAGGTCCTACAAAAGGGGGATGCTTTAAAGGAACATGAAAAACCCCAGGGGTCAGTATAGGGCCTCACAGGGGTCGAAATGTGCCTCACTTGGGTCCGTTTGCCTAAACAGGGTCAGTAGTGCCTCACAGGGGTCAGTATGTGTCCTCAAAAGGGTCAGTATTTTGCCTCACAGGGGGTCGTATGTCCCTCACAGGGGGTTGTAGTCCCTTTCCGGGGTCAGTATGTGCCTCCTTGGGCCCGGGTATGTCCTCACAGGGTCAGTATATGCCTCACAGGGGCCCTTATTTTTTGCCCTCACATGGCAGAAATGTGTCCCTCTTGCCCGGCAGGGTTTTTAGCCCAAGCAGAGGGGGTTTAAGAACATTCCCGTTTCAACCCACCGGGAACTCACCCCCTTCCATCACAGGTCACATTAAAGGGCAGCCCCCCAGGGGTCCAACAAGAAAAAAGATAAAAGGCAAATGTAGTAAGAAAACTTAAAGGGAAGTTAAAAAAAAAAAAAGAAAAAAAAAAAAGAAGAGATATGAAGGAGAGGAAAGACAAAACGGGAAAAAAAGCTATGTAAACTTCTTTAAACACCTTTAGCCTGTTGACATGGGAGCCCCTTTCCGGGAGCATCACCCATATTGTTATTGTTTTTTAACCCCAAAGGTAAGCAACGTGGGTTTTCCCTGATGAGAAAACGTTTTTGGAAAAAAAAGGTTTTCCCCAAAGTATTGACTCCGCCTGTAAACCCTTTGCCCTAAAGGGAAACCTGGGTCACGCAAAACCCTCGAAAACACGCCAGGGTCGTAAATTTACAGAGGGGAAAATAAGTTTTCATTCTGGGGGGGGTACAAATGCACAAAATTTTAAATTTTGACCAAAAAGTGGAAATTTCCTGCCTTTTATGTATTTCTTCATACGCGAAAAGTTTTAAAATTTAGTTAAGTTTATTTTTTTGAGAAAAGGGGTTTGAATTTGGTTTATTATGTAATTTTTAAACCGTTCAAAAACTATTTAAAAGGCAAGCATGGTTTGAAGTATGTACTGTATGTCAAATTAAAAACTTTTTTATTTTTTAATTTTTTTTTTTACACCCAAAAAAGAAAATCAAGATTAAAGCCTGGCTTTTTAACCAAAACGTGCATTTAAACCTGCACGTCACCCTTTCAGTCACAACTTTGTCTTCTATTAAATAGAAAAAAAAAATCCCGCAGAATTTGGGGGCTAGCACTTGGGAATTTTTTTTAAAAGTCAAATCAACGGTGGGCGAATAGCTGGGGATAAACTCCAAAAGAGATAATACCCCCCAAATTTTTTTTAAATTTAAAACCCCACACACACACACACACAATCCAACACACACCACACACACACACACCCCCACAACACACCAAAACACACCCACACAAAACACAACTGTCTTTTGGGTAAAGCCACTCCCTTTTTTAAAACTTTAGGGGGGGGGCTGCTTCCTTTTGAGCCTTTTTCCATTTAAAAAATTTTTTAAATTTACTTTTTAGCTTCTAAAAAAAATTTTTTCCCCAAATTTTTGGGACTCCCGTCCCCGTTTGGGATTTTTCTTTTAGGGGAATTGGGGGGGCCCTTTTCCCCGTTTAAATTTAAAAAATAAACTGTTTTTTTTTTTAAGATAATAGGAAAATTGGGTTTTTTTTACTTTTTTGTTTTTTTATATTTAAAAAAAGTTAATATTCCCATGCAGTATGCAAGTCAATTTTTCTAAAACCCTAACTCAATTTCGGGGGTCGAATTTTTACCGGTGGCAAAACCTGGGATGGTTTCATGTTTTCTGGGCTGTGGCCGCATAACTTTAATTGGGTTTGCATCCCCAAACTTTTGATACTTTATAATGTATCGTTTTGTCAAATTTTTATAAATAGAATAATACGTGAAGGACAGAAAGAAAGGGGGAAGGACAGATTATTCCACTTTTGGCTAAAGGGGCACTAACACCATCACCACAAACATTTCAAAAACCCCTCCAGGGGCTATAAACCCACCCCAACCCCCCCCCCCCCCCCCCCCCCCACACACCCCAAAACAAAACCATTTCTTTTTTTATTCTATCCTATTTTGTTTATCTATTATTATTTTTTTTTTAAACTTTTAAATTTATCATTTTTTTTATTTTATTTACTTTTCTATTATTTTTTTTGTTTTTTATTTATTTTTTTCAAAATTTTACCCTTTTGGGGGAAAGACCCTTTTAAACCAAAAATGATGCCACCCGGGGGGGGGGGGGGGGGGGGCCAAACTTTTAGCCTTTGGGGGAATACACGGCAAAAACGCTCAAAAACCCGAAGGGATTCGTAAAAGGGGCTGAGGAAAAGGCTTTTGGGGTTGAAATTTGATTTTTGCTAGTATTTTTTCTTTTTTTCTTTTTTGTTCGATACAAGAAATTGGGGGGGAAAAAAATTTAGGGGGGGAAACGGGAAGAACAGGTGGGGGGGAAAAAGGAAAGCCAAAAACCAAGGGGGGGGGGGAAAAGGGGGGAAACTGGGGAGAGGAGGGCAAGGGGGGGGGGGATGAAAGGGGAAGCGGAAATGAGGATTACGGGGGGGAAGGGGGGGAAGGGAAGGGGGGGGGAAATAAAGAACCCGGAGGGGGGGGGTAAATAAATTAGAACAGGGGGGGAGGAAAGGGAGGGAAATCGGGGGAATAGGAGGGGGGGTAAGGGGGGATAGGGAACCCGGGGAGGAGAAAGGGGGAAGGGGAAAAGGGAGGGAAGGGGGGGGGCAGGGGGGGGGGGGGGGGGCGGGTCGGGGGGAAGGGGGGGGGGGGGGGGGGGGGGTGCGCGGGGGGGGGGGGGGGGGAGATGGAGGGGTTCCCGGGGGGGGGCGGGGGGGGGGGGGGGGGCGGGGGGCGGGGGGGGGGGGGGGGGGGGCCGGGGGGGGGGGGGGGAGGGGAAAGGGGTGCGGGGAACAGGGGGGAGGGGGGGGGGAATTAAACAACAGGAAAAGACGGGGGGTGATTTGGGGGGAAAAAAAAAAAAGGGAAATAGAAAGGGCCCGGCCCAAGGCGGAGGGGGGGGGGGGAGAGGGGTTGGGTGCGGGGGAGAGCCCCGGGGGGGGGAGAAGGGAGGGGAAAGCGGGGAAAACAGAAGGGGGGGGGGGGAGAAGGGGGGGAAAGAGGGGAAGAGGGGCAGGAGGGGGGGGAAAGGGAGGGGAATGCGGAGAGGGCAGGAGGGGGGGGGGAAAGGGGGAGAATTCGGGGGAGAGACAGGGGGGGGGGGGGGAGAAGGGGGGGAAATGCGGGAGAAGGAGCGGAAGGGGGGGGGGAGAATTGGGGAAAAAAAAAAAGGGGGGGGAGAAGGGGAGAGCGGAAGGGAGGGGGAGAGGGAAAGGAAAGGGGAAAGCGGGGAGGGGACGGGGGGGGGGGGGGAAAAGGGGGGGAAGCCGGGGGAAGACAGGGGGGGGGGGAGGGGAAAAGGGGGGAGAAGGGGGGGAGGACAGGGGGGGGGGGGAGAAGGGGAGGAATGCGGGGGAGAAGGAAAGGGGGGGGAAAAAAGGGGTGAATGCGGGGGGGAAGAGGGGGGGGGAAAAAAAAAAAAAGGGGGGAGAATGCGGGAGAGAGGGGGGGCCGGGGGGGGGGGGGAGGAGGGGGGGAAAGGGGGAGAATTTCGGGGAGGGGACAGGAGGGGGGGGGGAGGGGGAAAGGGGGAAACGGGGAGAAAAAGGGGCCCCAAGGGGGGGGGGGGAGAGTTTTTTAAACAAATTTTTTGGGGGGGAAAAAAAAGAGAAGCAGAAGGACAGGAAGAAACGGGAATGGGGAAAACGGGGGGGAAAGGGGGAAAATTCGGGGGGAGGCCCGGGGGGGGGAAGGGAGGAGTTTTTTGGGGGGGCCCCCTTGGGGGGGGGAAAGGGAAAGGGGGGCGGTGGGGGGGGGGGGAGGGAAAAGCAGAAAAGGGGGGGGAAGGGGTTTTTGCGGGAGGGCCCCGGGGGGCCCGGGAGGGCTTGGGGAAAAGAGCCCCGGGGTTTCCCCCCCCCAAAAAAAACAAAAGCGGAAAAAGGAATTTTTGGGAGGAAAACAGGAGGGGGGGGAAGGGCACGCAGGGAACGGGGGGGGAAAGGGAAAACCCCCCGGGGAAGCCCTTTGGGAAAAAGGGGGGGGCCCAACCGGGGTATCTTTTCCCCGAAAAGGGTTAATTGTGAAGGGTTTTGGCCCACCAAATCTGACGGGGCTTTTCCCCCCCAAATTATATTCCCATTTTTGGAACTAGGTTTTTTTTTTTTGCCCCAGGACGGGGGGGCCTTTTTTTTTAAATTGAAGGGGGGGTTTGTTTGGCCTTTTTTTTGGACACCCTGTTTTTAACCCTCTTTTTTTTTTTTAAAAAACCCTTTCACCCCCCCCCCTTTTGAGGGGTTGGGGGGCCTCCGGGTTGGAAAGGGAACCCCCCAGTTTTAAACCCCAACCTTTTTGTCCCAAAATTTTGGGGTTTTCCAAAACCCCTTTCCTTTTCAGGTTGGGGGCCGAAAATTGGGGGTTAAAAAAATTTAGTTTTTTTAAAGGGGCCCTGGGGAAAAGAAACTAGGGGGGTTTTTCACCCCCCAGGTCCCCCTTTTTTCTTCTGTTTGGGGAAGATACGGAACAAAGACGGGAAAACTAACGCCCTTTCCCTCAATGGAAGGCGCTTTTTTTTTTCATCATTCTTAAAATCCACCCCTTTTTTGCGCCTTTTGTGAAGGGGGGGAACTTCAAGGGCCCGGCTGGATCACAAGGAGCACCAAAAGCCGGCCCCCAAATTTCGTGCTCTCGGGGTCTACAGACTGGCCATCCCCCACACCTGGTCCCGAACCCGGGTTTCATGCCGGCAGTGTTTTACCAGAGGTGGGCACCCGGGGTGGGACCCCAATGTGGTGTTTTTCCCGAACCTCCTTCTCTTTTTGAAGAACCTGGAGAAACCCCTTTCAGGGAAAAAGTTTAAAGTCGCCTTTGGAGCCTTCCCAAAACCACTGAAATCCCAAAACCTGTTTGTGGATCCTCCAGAGTCCAAACCCAGGCCCGGGGGGAAGACGTCTTTTAGGACCCCACAGGACGTAGTGACAGGGGCCCCCGCCAAGTCGAAAATCGGGGTGGTCCATAAATATTGTCCCCCATGAACCCCTTTGAAAAAAGGGGGGACAAAATTTTAGCCCAGGGGGGAGCCCCCGGGGGGCCCCCAGGTTTTCCCTTTAAAAAACGGCCCAAAAGGCGCCAAAATGACGCCTTTTTCCTTCTTCCATGCAGGGGGTCAGGGAAAATGATGGGCAAACGCACGGAAATCTCGTCGTTGTCACTCCCCCCAACACGAACGTGTGATGATGGGGAAAGGGGGAAACCGCCAACCCTTCCTTTTGTTGGGGATCCTTGCTTTGTTTAACCCGGGCATGATAATTTGGGCCCGCGAACCGGGGGAAAATGACCCCAGCTATGTCTTTCGGGCTTGCATTTTGGATTCGATTTCCCTTGGATGTTTTTCCCCATTTTAAAAGTTTCGCGGTTTTCGGGTTTCGAAATAAGAGAATTATTTTTTTCAAGTAAATTTTAAAAAATTGGGATTAAAATAGTTTTGTTTCCCCGGGAAAAAACAAATTACCAAAAAAAGTAGTTGATCAAAGGAAAAAAGAGTGGGGTTCTGGTACATTTTATGTAATGACCACAGTGCTTTTTAGTTTAGGGGGAATTAAATTTTTTTTAAAAAAAGGAAAAGAAACGTTTAAATAAAAAATATTTATTAAATTCCCCCAGAATTTTAGTGGTTTTGAAGTTGAAAAATTTTTTCAAGGGGAAAAAAAAAATCATTATCAATGTGTAGCTCCCAATGATTTTACCTGGGAAAAAGGTCTTCTTTTAAAGAGTGGGGTGAAGTTTTTCTACCTTCTTCAGAAAAAAAACATTTTTGTGGGGATTTTAAATTTTTGGGCTTAAGTAAAGATAAATATTGTTTTCAGGGGAAGGAACCCCATGCGAAAACCACAGTAAAAAATTTAATGTTTTGGGGGATTAAAACAACCTTTTTTATGTTGGGGGTGTTTTATCCGCATGAAAAAGAAATTTTTTTTTGGGGCTCAAAAAACACCTTTTCTTTGGTAGAAGACTCGATTTATAATAACTACTTTGCTATATTTTATAAAGCTTTTAACAATCATTCACTCCTTACCCTTCACTGATCATAGAGCAAAGTTCCAAAGACTGTAAAAATTTAGTAATATTGTACAGGGCCTGGCCATGGAAAATCAATAATTTATTACGGGGATCAGGGATATGTTGATAAAAGAACAATCTAATTGAAAATCACACTTTAGAATTTCAAAAAAGCTCTGATTAACCCAAATTTGGGTTGGAAAAACTAAAATGAAAATTAAAAAATTTACTATTGGGTTAAAAGTAAAATAAAAAGTTTGAAAGGGAAAAAGGATATAGACTTGAATAACAGTTAAAAGTCCCCTTTGACAGTAAGCTTGCAGTAAAACCACATTGTTAATGATACTCAAAAAGAACGCGTTTAAATTTTTTTCAAAAATTTAGATTTTTTGGGAAATTTTAAAAACTCGAGCTGCTCAGGAAAAATCAAGAGTGAAGTGGATAGAAAAGGGTGAGAAAAAAACCCCTATTTCCTTAGTTTTGAAAAGGCCAAAAAGCGAAAGCTAAAGTAATGGAAGGGAATTTTTAATGAAAACAATGGGTTTTGTAAAAAAGATTTAATTTTGAAATAAAGAAAGTGCAAGAAGTTTTTCTCAAAAATTTTTACAAGAAAAAAATCATGTCTAGGGCCCCCGCCCCGAAAAGTAGATACTTTTTTTCAAATGCTAATGGGCCCCCAAAATATCCGCGTCCCAGAAAAATAGCTGTGAAGGCTTTTTTACAGAACAAAAATTTTGAAGGCATTAAAAGGGCCTGAATTAAAAAACTCAGCTTCCCGGCAAATGAAAGGCATTTCCATAAATTCAATAAAGTCCCTTTTTGGGTCAAACCCAAAAAAAATTCTAACCCAAACATTTAATCTAGTTTGAGAAGGGGGGAGCGTTTTACTCAAAAAAAGAGGGGGTTTTAATTCATAAAGGTTTGGAACTACCCAGAGAAAACTTAAAAAAACTGGGGACCAATTTCATTAACAAACAGCATTATAAAATTTTGACAAAGGTTTTTTGCTTGTCGTTTAGAAAATTGATATAAGGGTATTTTGAAAAACGATCAGGGTTGGGTTTTTTAAAGGTCGTCGTTCAGCCAATTTTTTTAAGGGGTTTTAGATGTTCATTTGAACAAAAATTTAAAGTTAAGAATTAAACCCGGGTGATGGTAAAAATTGATTTTTCGCAGGGCCCTTTGATCCCAATTTCAAAGGATTTTATGCTTTTTGGTTTAAAAAATTTTGGCCCTTGGGGCCCGATTTTTTTTTTGGGGGGAAGGTTTTTCAGTCCAACCACAAAGGGTGTATTAAGGGGGACTTTTGGGTGGATATCTGAATATTTTCCCGTGGGGGGAAAAGGGAAATTTGACAGGCTGCCCCTTTTTTTACCTCTGGTTTTTCAATTGGGGTTGAACTCTTTGCAATTAAAATAAAACATGTCGAATATTAAAGGTCTTGACTTAAGGGGGCATTTAAAATATTTACTTGCAAGTCTTATTAAAAAAAGCATTGTATTGATGATGTAACTTTGTTTTTAAAAGAAGGAAAAAGAAAAATGCAAAATGCTCTTAAAAATAATAAACGAATTTTCTAAATTTTAGGACTAGGATTAAAACAGAAATAAATCTACGGCAATTTTTTTGGGGGTTGGGAGGAAAAAAAAAATTGAAGATACGTTCCATGGATTTTTTTTGGAAAAAAGAATAAAAATTTTGGGGAATTTTATTTTCAAAATGACAAATCAGCCTCGTTTGGGGGGAAGGGAAAAAAGGCTAAAAAAAAAAGATAATGCAAGAAATTAATTTATTCTGGGGAAAAAGGAATTAAGCATAATGGGGAAAAATCTGTGTTTTAAAAAATTTTTTTTTATCCCAATTTGTGTATTTTATCAGGCTTTCGTAATTTTCCCCATGATGTATTGGGTTAAAATTAACAGGCTGTTTTTCAATTTTTTTGGGGGAAAAAAAAAATTCAACAAAAGAGCAAATTTTAAAAAATAAAAAGGAAAAGTTTTTGCAAAGAAATTGAAGAAGGCGGTTTTTAAATTATGATTTTGGGCATAAACAAATCAGATAGCGTTTATTTGGGAATGGGGAACGCGATTTTCACCACAAATAAAATTTGAAAAATGGACAATTTAAACCCAAGAAAGATTTTTCATGTCTTGGGCCCAAAAATTTTTTTTTGTTTTTTTGGGAAATTCTAAAAGTTCTTCATTCAAAAAACTTCAATAATTCGATCGCATTTTGGAAAACTGTTTTAAAACATTGGTGGATCATAAATCAATCAATGATTTCTAAACTCTGTTGTGGAAAAATGCAAAAAAAATAAAGGGAACGTTTTTTTTTTCTGACTGGATTTTAAGCAGGAATACTTGCGGTCCAAGAATTTATGACCAAAATTAAAAAATGTCATTCCAGGAAATTTGCGGTTAATTTTGGGTATACACCTGCCCAAGGAAAAAGTGGAATTTCAATGTAGTAAAATGGGGCAGTTCGTAACTATATTTTTTAGTTTTAAAAAAGAAAACATGTATCAAAACCAAAATTTTTCTCACCCCCCCCCTTTTTGGGGCAAAAAATTTTTCCCCCTTTTAAAAACTTCCCGGGAAAAAAATTTTGTGCAAAAAAAGTTCTACCCCTTTTGCCGTAGGGGTTTTTGGAAAATAAACTGGATTAGAACTAACAAAAACAACACGGTTTTTACCCCCATAAGGGGCACAAAAGAAAAAAGAAAGATTTTTACACGGGAAAATTCTTTCATAAAAATTTATCCTACGAATATTTTTTGTGTTTAAAAAGAAATAAAAAAAGTAACAAATGTAAACCCATTTCCCTGACGAAAAATTTACTATATTTGAAAATTTCTTTTTATTTTTTGTCCCCAAAAGGGCAATTCCTTCGGGAAAAATAAATTTTCCCAAATTTTACTCGTAGAAACTTTTAAAATCAAAAAACATTATCAGTTGCGGATGTTTTTTTTTTGGAAAAATCCCAGAGGGAATATAAGTGATCTGAACATGAAAAAAATTAACCCTAAACATTCTAATAGCCCAAAATGGCCTTTAAAAATTTTCAAAAAAAATGAAAAGACAAGCCCTTTTTCATTGATATTTGAAATTTGTTTTCAGTTTAGGCGTGTCCCAAAGGAATAGGTAAAACCCGTAAACGCCCCTTTTCCCCCTCCCCTCCCCCTTTCCCCCTTTCTTCTTTCGCTTTATTTAGAGCCAAGGGGGGGGTTTACCCCTGGGGGATGAGGGGCGGAAAGACTTGGGGAAGGGAAAAACCCAACAAAAAACAAAAAAAAAAAAAGGAAATTTTGCCTCCTCACTTTCCACCCTCTGCCCCTCCTTTTTACACTTTTGGATTTTTTTTTGTGCAAGAGATTTGGGGATCGGGGATGATGCAGAAAGGGGGAACATAATCAAAATGCAAGCTTTCTCCCTCTCTCTTTTCCTCTCTCTCCTCTCTCTTTTCCTCTCTTTTCTCTCACTCTTCTCTCTCTTTCTCTCTCTTCTCTCTCTCTCTCTCTCTCTCTCTTTTCTCCTCTCTTAATTTCAAATATAAAAACCCCCCAAATTATATTTTGGGGCTGGGGGGCAAGTGGGAAAGAACGGCCCAAAGTTTAAAAACAATGGAGTAATTTTCCCAAAACTTAAACCCGGACATCACCCCTTAACATCTGGCTACATTAAAAACCCATAGAGAAAAAAAATGTCCTTTTTTTAAAAACGAAACAGTCTATTGTTTAAAAAACAGCAAAACATACCAATTTTTAACTGGGGATGAAAGACAGTGTGGAAAGCCCCGTCAGCAGGGGCTTTTGGGGTGTTTTTTGTTTTGAGGTGATTTACGGTTATTATGATTATGATATTGGGAATATTTAAAAACAACAACAATAAAAAAAAAGAAAAAAAGGGAAAAAAGAAAAAAAAAGAAAAGGAAAAAAAAAGAAAAAGAAAAGAAAAAAAAAAAAAAAAAAAATTTTTGAGAGGGAAAAAAACAAGGGAGGGGAAACTGGCATGGAGAGAGGGCTCTTCCCTTTAAAAGAATACGAGAGGATATAAAAGTTTGGTCAATGGATGGATAGATACAAAAGATAGGGTGGGCAAACCGATTTTTAAGATAGTAGAGGGGAAGGGAGTTTGGGATAATATGAGGGGGGGGGGGGGGGCGGATGGGGGGAAAAAGGAGGGGGAGGGGGGGGGGAAGTAAAGGGGGGGGGAATAGGTGCTGAGAGAGAATGTTTTCATGTTTTTATATGCTTTTAATATTCCCTGGGCGGACGTGCTATGGTGTGTGAAGCGCAAGTTGAGGGTTTCGCATGTGCGGGGGGTTTTTTTTTATTTTTTTTTTTTTTTTTTTTTATATAATTTTTTATACGCGAAATTTTACCTTCCGAACCCAAACCCTATCTTAGGAAATCTAGCAATTGGGTTTTGGGGTTTTGTTTAAAATTCTTTCCTTCCAAAAATTTAAAGAAAGCGAAAAATTTCATTTGTTAAAACTGACATCAGGGGCCCAAACTCGTGTTTGGTAAACCTGATAGACCGGGAATGTTTGGGGGGGAAAAAAAAAAAAAAAAAAAAAAAGAAAAAAGACAGAAAGAGACAAAACAATAAGTAGACACTGAGAGAGAGAAAGAGGGCAGAGGGCAGACAAACCCCCCATGACAGTGAGACATGAGAGAGAGAGAGAGGGGACCCGAGACAGAGACAGAGACGAGACAGTCAGACAGGGCAGAGACGAAGACATAGAAGAGAGACAGACTGGCCTCACGGGCTGTGGCAGAAACCCCCTGGGACCAGGTACTGTCAGAGCCCAAATTTTTCAAACGCCCCTGATGGGGCGGGGCAGGATCGCCAATCGTAAATTTATATTTTTGGCAAGGGACTCCCATTCTGCTGCTTTTGGCATGTGGGTGGCGGGATGGAGGGGGTGGAGGGGAAAAGAGTGGGGGGGGGGGGGGGCGGGGGATAAAGAGAAAGGGGTTTAGGAGGGGTGAGGTGTCGCAAAATTGTACTGTTTTTTAAAATTAATGATTTTTACGAAAATATAGGCTTCCCAATCCATGAGGTAAACAGAACACGAAGGGGCAGACTATTGTTTTTAGATTCCTTTTTTTGAATTTTTCGTCCCGTTAATTGTAAAATCTATTGCACAGCAACTCGAAAATATTAAAAGTTTAAAAAAGTTTTTCCCCGGACCAAAACCCACAAAAAATAAACGGAAAAGTCTTAGAATTTTTAACAGCCCCCAATGACGAAGGGGAAAAATCGTTCCCCAACCGATAACGCCCAACCCTTATGGGCCGCCGTATTGATTTGGGCCTAAAACAGCTTAAATTTTCCCGGGGAAAGGGGGGTTTCCCCCTTTTGGGGTTTAAAGGTTTGGGAACGACAAAAAAAGGGGGGGTTCACTAGGCTGTGTCTGCAAGAGAAAAAAAAAAAGACATTGCGATCGCTTTACAAATGCCCAAGATAAAAAAACAAAGATGTAAAAAGGGAATTCAAGGGTTTTTGACCCCAAACAAACCCCGGGTGGCACGAGGAATTAAATGCCCTTACAGAACAGCAGCGGGAGGGCAGGGGGTTTAAACGGGCACCACAGATAATTTTGCCTGGCCCGTTTTACCAGTGAAAAGGAATATGATGATAAGGAGTGATGAGCCTTTCGGTGCCGGGGGGGGGGGTTTGGGTTTGTAGTAACGACAAAAACCCTTACAGCTTTTTTCCCCGAGGGGTCTTTTTCTTCCCCAGGGGGGCATTTCCTGCAGTCCAAAAAACTGTTTACTCTGGGGGGCCATGAAAAAAGGGTTTTAAGCCCTTTCCTGCGTCAAACAACTGTACAGCTCTTGGTTTAATGAAAACAGGGTTCCCAAGCATTGCCTGCGTTCCCAAAAAAACTGTACCGTCCCTTTGGGTTTATGAAACACGTTCTAAACATTGCCTAAAGTCCCAAAAATGTACAGCTCTTGGTTTTTTTGAAACACTGTTTAAGCTTGCCTAATTTAAAAAAAACTGTACATTTTTGGTTCATTTAAGCACGTTTTTAAGATTGTCTACAGTCAAACAACTGTTCAGCTCTTGGTTTTATGAAAAAACGGTTTAAGGGGAAAACATTTCCTACAGAAACAACTGTACAGTTTGGTTTTCCTTTAAACACAGTTCTAAGCAATTTCCCACAGTCAAACAAATGTAAAACCCCTTGGTTTCAGGGAAAAACTGTTTTAAGCATTGCCAAAATTGGGAAAAAAACAAATGGGGCAGCTTTATGGGTTTCATGAAACCCCTGTTTTAAAACTTTCCCACAGTCAAACAACTGTCAGCTTTTTGGTTTTTTATGGGAAAAAAGTTCTAAACATTGCCTACAGTCAAACAAAATGGGACAGCCTTGGGTTTTATGAAACACGTTCAAGCGTTGCCCGCAGTCCCAAAAAAACTGGTACAGCCTTTGGGTTTAAAGAAAAAACTGTTCCCAAGCATTCCCACATTGAAAAAACAAAATTGCAGCTTTAGGGTTTTATGAAAAAAACTGTTTTTAAGCATTTTTTTTGCATTGAAACCCAAAAACTGTACAAACCTTGGTTCATGAAAACCCCTGTTTAAAATTGCCAGCATTGAAAAAAACAACTGGACCGCTCTTGGTTTCATGAAAAACAGTTTAAAACATTGCCTTCATTTAAACCCAAAAACGTACGCTCTTGGTTTTATGAAACATGTCTAAGCATTGGGCCCCACAGTCAAACAAAATGTACAGCTCTTGGTTTTATGAAACACAGTTCTAAGCATTCCTCATTTAAACAACAACGTAAACTCTTGGGTTTATGAAAACTGTTCTAAGCCCAAAACCTTGCCTCAGTCAAACAAAATGTACAGCTCTTTTGGGTTTTACGAATCACAGTTCTGAG
>CM031598.1:10264620-10268408 GCA_018398815.1 Conus ventricosus
ACTAAATGTCACTGTAGTACAAAATGTCACTGCAGTACAAAACGTCACTGTGGTACTAAATGTCACTGCGGTACAAAACGTCACTGTGGTCCAAAACGTCACTGGGTACAAAATGTCACTGTGGTACAAATGTCACTGTGGTACTAAATGTCACTGTGGTATTAAATGTCACTGTGGTTACAAATGTCACTGTGGGTACTAAATGTCACTGTGGTACTAAATGTCACTGTGGTACTAAATGTCACTGTGGTACTAAATGTCACTACTAAATGTCACTGTGGTACATAAATTGTCACTGTGGTACTAAATATCACTGTGGTACTAAATGTCACTACTAAATGTCACTGTGGTACTAAATGTCACTGTGGTACAAATGTCACTGTGGTACTAAATGTCACCACAAGTCATGTGTACCGACGTTGCGGTGCAAAATGTGAACCCCATTTCAAAACGTCATGATTTTGTAAATGCTTGTTTTTGTCGGTCTGTCTCGTCACCAGTGGTATGTAATCTTGGAGTACAATGTGAAGAAAATTGAGAATACGCCTTGATTGAATTCGAAGGCGGATTTGGAATCTGCTTCATAAACAAAATGTCAAAAGCAAGTTCAAAGGTTTACTGCCAGACGTCTTGCAAGGTTAGTGTAGGCTTATACAGGCGTGTTTCTTGGACTCACTCGGAGGTGTCATTTAGACAGTGCTGTGTGGATTAGAGCCACTTCGAAAATGCTTCGGCAGAAGAGAATCGCACTATGGCTGGCATACTCAATGACTCAAAATAAACGTCAGTTGAAACCGTCACTGTACTGGAATCCGTTTATAACACTGAGTAATGGTGCAAGTCATGCGTGTTTGGTGGGCGAAAATAGCACACAGGACATGGCACACTAACATATCTCTAAACACTATCATACAGAATCATCATCATCATCGTCATCATCATCATCATCATCATCATCATCATCATCATCATCATCATCATGATTCATGTATGCAACATTATCTCCAGTGTGTGTGTGTGTGTGTGTGTGTGTGTGTGTGTGTGTGTGTGTGCATGTGTGTGCGCTCGCGAGTGTGCTCTGTGTATGTGTGTGTGTGTGTGTGTGTGTGTGTGTGTGTGTGTGTGTGTGTGGTGTGTTTCTGCTAATATCTTTTAGATGTTGAATTGTTAACACTTGTAAAGCGCCCTGTAGCCTATGTTGTTAAGATGGGCGCTATTGAAATTGTCCTCTTATTATCATTATCATTATCATCATCGTCGCCGTCGTCGTCGTCGTCATTGTCCCGAAAGTCGAGGAAGTCGTCGTACGTTTTTTAAAACATTGTCAAAATTACGACTTCGACCTCTGTGACAATGATTCCTAGGTTTGCTGTCACCATTGCAGTTGCTGCCACTGTTGATACTGCTGCTAGGGCTACTACTTCTGCTGCTGCCACTGTTGATACTGCTGCTAGGGCTACTACTTTGCTGCTGCCGCTGTTGATACTGCTGCTAGGGCTACTAGTCTGCTGCTGCCGCTGTTGATACTGCTGCTAGGGCTACTACTTCTGCTGCTGCCGCTGTTGATACTGCTGCTAGGGCTACTACTTCTGCTGCTGCCGCTGTTGATACTGCTGCTAGGGCTACTACTTCTGCTGCTGCCACTGTTGATACTGCTGCTAGGGCTACTACTTCTGCTGCTGCGCTGTTGATGCTGCTGCAGGGCTACTACTTCTGCTGCTGCCACTGTTGATACTGCTGCTAGGGCTACTACTTCTGCTGCTGCCGCTGTTGATACTGCTGCTAGGCTACTACTTCTGCTGCTGCCACTGTTGATACTGCTGCTAGGGCTACTACTTCTGCTGCTGCCACTGTTGATACTGCTGCTAGGGCTACTACTTCTGCTGCTGCTCCTGTTCCTGATTTCCACTTCTACTCTTCTTCTCCTTCTCCTCCTCTCCTTCCTCCTCCTTCTCTTACAACTACTAATGCCACTCCTGTTAATGCCACTCCTGTTAATGCCACTCCTGTTAATGCCACTCCTGTTAATGCACTCCTGTTAATGCTACTGCTGTCTTTCTACACTGCCACACACTACCACTACTACTAACTGCTACTACTACTAACTACTACTACTACTACACTACTACCACTACTACTGCTGCTGCTGCTGCTGCTGCGCTGCTGCTGCTGCTGCTGCTGCTGCTGCTGCTGCTACTAATGCTACTGCTAACTAATACTACTGCCACTGCTGTTACTACTACTTCCACTGCAACTGCTTCACTACTGCTGCTGCTGCTGTTTCTACTACTACTACTACTACTACTACTACTACTACTACTACTACTACTACTACTACTGCTGCTGCTGCGGCTACTACTACTACATACTGCTACTAATACTACTAATAATACTGTTACTACCACTTCCACTGCAACTACTGCAACTGTTGCTGCTGCTGCTGCTACTACTACTACTACTGCTACTAATACTACTACTGTTACTACTACTTCCACTGCAACTACTGCAACTGCTGCTGCTGCTGCTTCTACTACTACTACTATTGTTACTACTATTTCCACTGCAACTACTGCAACTACTACTGCTGCTGCTGCTACTACTACTACTACTACTACTACTACTACTACTGCTGCTGCTGCTGCTGCTGCTGCTGCTGCTGCTGCTGCTGCTACAGTCGCCACCACCACCACCACCATCACCAGCACGTGCTATTATAACTACAACTATTGGACATATTTAGAGCACATTCTGCACTCCAACTCTCAGTGCTTTACAACCATACACACTCTACCTACTGTCCCCGTAAACGTTATACACACCCGTTCTTCCAGAGGAAGGACGTTTCTAAGCCTTTTTCATGGAGTGAGGCAATCTGAATGTCTCAGAGACAGGATTAGTTTGTCCATGGTGCCAAAGCTTGGACACAAGAAGAGTCAGCTATGTCAAAGACTGGACTTAACTTTCTGTTTCTGCTAGCACCGAACACCACCACCACCACCACCACCCGCACCACCAGAACGCATCACCACTGTCGTTGAAATAAACAGAAGCAGATCTTCCTTGTCACTTGTGTCACAAACAGTAAGACCCGGTCCCAGCAAACCATACGTTCTCCTGTGGGGACAGTTTGTTCCACAGTGGTTATTGCTATGTGGCGTGCTGGTACGGGAGGCACTCGATAGATCCCGTCTCGATAGATCCCCGTCTCGATGGATCCCCATCTCGATAGATCCCCGTCTCGATGGATCCCCGTCTTGATAGATCCCCGTCTCGATAGATCCCCATCTCGATGGATCCGCGTTACTGTTCTTGGATCTACCGAGACGGGGATCTATCGAGATGGGGATCTATCGAGATGGGGATCTACCGAGATGGGATCTACCGAAACGGGATCATCGAGACGGAAATTGGTCCACATGTAGTTGGGGATCTATCGAGGAGGGGATCTACCGAGATGGGAATCTACCGAGACGGGGATCTACCGAGACGGAAATTCGTCCACATGTAGTGGGGGACTATCGAGGCGGGATCTACTGAGGGATCTACCCAGACGGAAAAAGTCCACATGTAGTGGGGGATCTATCGAGCGGGGGTCACCCAATTTGGGGTCTACCGAGACGGGATCATAGATGTACCCTTAACATGTCCCTCAATATACTGACCCCAATTTTTTAAAGAGGAAATGGGGGGGGGGGTTCACTTTTGTACCCAAAATGTAAATGTATCCGGACATATTATACAAAGGTGACATTTTTTTGCCAACAATTCCATTCTTTATGCGCTAAGCC
>CM031598.1:10269408-10289665 GCA_018398815.1 Conus ventricosus
CACACACACACACACACAACACACACACACACACACACACACACACACACACACACACAACACACACCACAAGAAAAGAAGAGAGAGAGTAGAGAGAGAGAGAGAGAGAGAAGAGAGAGAGAGAGAGAGAGAGAGAGAGAGGGGCATTTCCGCATTTTGCTGGCTCCACTTCCACTGAACGTACTCAAGGCAACCCGATCCCAGAACCTACTGAAGGCAACCCCCGTTTCCTGTTGATCCCAGAACCTACTGAAGGCAGCCCCCATTTCCTGTCGATCCCAGAACCTACTGAAGGCAACCCCCATTTCCCGTCGATCCAATTGGCTTTCTGCCTTCTGTTCGTGAGCCAGTTGTTTGTTCGTCTCACTTGGCCACGGCCAGTGTCCAGCAGTCAGTAAGCGCACACAGGGTGGTTCACACACAGGCAATAGAAAGGTGCTGGCAGAGGTCTGACCTTGCTGTGCTGTGGGCAACACACCTTTGGCATAAATGGTTATCTAAGGTGGCAGCGTAGCGAAGAGAACTATCCTCTCACTGCGGGTGATGACCCAAGTGCCAGGAAGAGGTTTTTGACAGGCATGAGTGAACTTGACTCTGAAAAAAAAAAGAACAGTAAGAAAGCGAGGCAAGACACTAATGCTCTCCATTCCACTTTTTTTTCTTTCTTTTTTTTTGCAAAGTGACGGCTACTCTCAGAAACCAAGGCTGCCGTTAAAATTCTGTCGGGTTTGTTCTGACAACACGTACCACCATATTTCATCCTTTAGGCAGTTTTCTTATAGAGCGGCCGACATTTTATATCCGTCTGTTGGCATGGTGACTGCTACCCTGGGCTAGACTGGGGTATTGGGGTCAGCAGTTTATCACCTCTTGGAAAGAAAGACTTCGTAAAAGCCTGCTGGTTGGTTTCACACATAGAGATAGGGGAAGGTTCAATATCTTCGCCTTTTACTTGCTTTGAGTTCCATGGCGAGTGTTGATGGCATTTACCACCTCCTGTTGATCAGAGTGGTACTCTGTCTGCCTTCTCGTTGTCACTGACTGGCTGTATGTTCGCTATGGCTTCTGTTGATCAGAGTGGTACTCTGTCCGCCTTCTCGTTGTCACTGACTGGCTGTATGTTCGCTATGGCTTTTGTTGATCAGAGTGGTACTCTGTCTGCCTTCTCGTTGTCACAGACTGGCTGTATGTTCGCTACGCTATGGCTGTGTCCTTTGTCACAGACTGGCTGTGTGTTCGCTACGCTATGGCTGTGTCCTTTGTCACGGACTGGCTGTTTGTTTGCTACGCTATGGTTGTGTCCTTTGTCACGGACTGTCTGTTTGCCACGCTATGGCTGTGTCCTTTGTCACGTTTGTTCGCTACGCTATGGCTGTGTCCTTTGTCACGTCTGTTCGCTACGCTATGGCTGTGTCCTTTGTCACGTTTGTTTGCTACGCTATGGCTGTGTCCTTTGTCACGTTTGTTTGCTACGCTATGGCTGTGTCCTTTGTCACGTTTGTTTGCTACGCTATGGCTGCGTCCTTTGTCACGTTTGTTCGCTACGCTATGGCTGTGTCCTTTGTCACGTTTGTTTGCTACGCTATGGCTGTGTCCTTTGTCACGTTTGTTTGCTACGCTATAGCTGTGTCCTTTGTCACTTTTGTTCGCTACGCCATGGCTGTGTCCTTTGTCACGTTTGTTTCCTACGCTATGGCTGTGTCCTTTGTCACGTTTGTTTGCTACGCTATGGCTGTGTCCTTTGCCACGTTTGTTCGCTATGCCATGGCTGTGTCCTATGTCACGTTTGTTCGCTACGCTATGGCTGTTTGTCACGTTTGTTTGCTACGCTATGGCTGTGTCCTTTGTCACGGTTGTTCGCTACGCTATAGCTGTGTCCTTTGTCACGTACTGGCTGTTTGTTCGCTACGCTATGGCTGTTTGTCACGTTTGTTTGCTACGCTATGGCTGTGTCCTTTGTCACGTTTGTGCGCTACGCCATGGCTGTGTCCTTTGTCACGTTTGTTCGCTACGCTATGGCTGTGTCCTTTGTCACGTTTGTTTGCTACGCTATGGCTGTGTCCTTTGTCACTTTTGTTTGCTACGCTATGGCTGTGTCCTTTGTCACGTTTGTTTGCTACGCCATGGCTGTTTCCTTTGTCACGTTTGTTTGCTACGCCATGGCTGTGTCCTTTGTCACGTTTGAAGCACACACTTGGTGGGTTAGACGTGGGTACAGACCACGGGCAGGCCATGCTCTGAACTCGCTGTACAGTGGACAACACGCTGGCATTGAGGGTTGTTACAGAGGGCAGTCCTGCCAACTGAACGCTTCTCTTGGTACACAGTGAAACATTCAACCCTTTCCCCTGCTAAATCGTTAACGTTTGCCTGAGAAAAAACAATTCCCTTCTGCAAAGTTTAGGTACATTACTGGCCTTCTATGACACTTCTAGTGTGTATGTGTGTGTATGTATGTTAGTATGTATATAGATATATATATGCATGTGTGTGCGTGTGCGTGTGCGTGTGTGTGTGTGTGTGTGTGTGTGTGTGTGTGTGTGTGTGTGTGTGTGTGTGTGTGTGTGTGTGGTGTGTATGTGTGTGTGTGTGTGTGTGTGTGTGTGTGTGTGTGTGTGTGTGTGTGTGTGTGTGTTGTGTGTGAATAATGTTTACATCATAATGTAGGTCGTGGAAGACATAACGCCCTAATAGAGTTCTCCATTATCTGAGAAAACACATCAGCATATCTGTTGCCGCAGCTGGTTCTTACACTAATTTCTTGTGGGCGGTGGGAATGTGATTCTTCTCCTAGTCAGTCAACACTGCGCTGAGGAAGTCGTCATTTGTGCTTTCAAAATAGTAAGGAACGACGTCGTGTATGTAACAGTATGTCTTTACCAAACAGATCGCACAACAAGATTATTTTGATGGCAATTAGGGAAGACTAGAGATCTCTTTTTATAAAGCCACCTTGTATGAGATAACGCACGACTTTACGGCGCAGGGATCGTCTTTTCAATGTGCACACTTCCCTCTCTGGACTTAAATCTAGTTATTTATATTTGACGTATTTAAATCGAGATTCACTGACATCTAATATCTAATATACACGTCATCTACGTTTGGGTCAACAATCATCTATATATGGCACACTGTCCACATGGTCCCCTATTAGCCGTACTCATATCTATAATTGGCGCACTGTCCACATGGTCCCCTATTAGCCGTACTTCATATCTATCTATGGCGCACTGTCCACATGGTCCCCTATTAGCCGTACTTCATATCTATCTATGGCGCACTGTCCACATGGTCCCCTATTAGCCATACTTCATATCTATATATGGCGCACTGTCCACATGGTCCCCTATTAGCCGTACTTCATATCTATAATTGGCACAACTGTCCACATGGTCCCCAATTAGCCGTACTTCATATCTATAATTGGCGCACTGTCCACATGGTCCCCTATTAGCCATACTTCATATCTATATATGGCACACTGTCCACATGGTCCCCTATTAGCCGTACTTCATATCTATAATTGGCACACTATCCACATGGTCGCCTATTAGCCGTACTTCATATCTATATATGGCACACTGAACACATGGTCCCCTATTAGCCATACTTCATATCTATATATGGCACACTGTCCACATGGTCCCCTATTAGCCGTACTTCATATCTATATATGGCACACTGTCCACATGGTCCCCTATTAGCCGTACTTCATATCTATATATGGCACACTGTCCACATGGTCCCCTATTAGCCGTACTTCATATCTATAATTGGCACACTGTCCACATGGTCCCCTATTAGCCGTACTTCATATCTATATATGGCGCACTGTCCACATGGTCCCCTATTAGCCGTACTTCATATCTATATATGGCGCACTGTCCACATGGTCCCCTATTAGCCGTACTTCATATCTATATATGGCACACTGTCCACATGGTCCCCTATTAGCCGTACTTCATATCTATAACTGGCACACTGTCCACATGGTCCCCTATTAGCCGTACTTCATATCTATATATGGCGCACTGTCCACATGGTCCCCTATTAGCCGTACTTCATATCTATATATGGCACACTGTCCACATGGTCCCCTATTAGCCGTACTTCATATCTATAATTGGCACACTGTCCACATGGTCCCCTATTAGCCGTACTTCATATCTATATATGGCGCACTGTCCACATGGTCCCCTATTAGCCGTACTTCATATCTATATATGGCGCACTGTCCACATGATCCCCTATTAGCCGTACTTCATATCTATATATGGCACACTGTCCACATGGTCCCCTATTAGCCATACTTCATATCTATATATGGCGCACTGTCCACATGTCCCCTATTAGCCGTACTTCATATCTATATATGGCACACTGTCCACATGGTCCCCTATTAGCCGTACTTCATATCTATAATTGGCACACTGTCCACATGGTCCCCTATTAGCCGTACTTCATATCTATATATGGCACACTGTCCACATGGTCCCCTATTAGCCGTACTTCAAACTTATATATGGCACACTGTCCACATGGTCCCCTATTAGCCGTACTTCATATCTATCTATGGCACACTGTCCACATGGTCCCCTATTAGCCGTACTTCATATCTATAATTGGCGCACTGTCCACATGGTCCCCTATTAGCCGTACTTCATATCTATCTATGGCGCACTGTCCACATGGTCCCCTACTAGCCATACTTCATATCTATCTATGGCACACTGTCCACATGTCCCCTATTAGCCATACTTCATATCTATATATGGCACACTGTCCACATGGTCCCCTATTAGCCGTACTTCATATCTATCATGGCGCACTGTCCACATGGTCCCCTATTAGCCGTACTTCATATCTCTCTATGGCGCACTGTCCACATGGTCCCCTATTAGCCGTACTTCATATCTATCTATGGCGCATTGTCCACATGGGCCCCTATTAGCCATACTTCATATCTATATATGGCGCACTGTCCACATGGTCCCCTATTATCCATACTTCATATCTATATATGGCACACTGTCCACATGGTCCCCTATTAGCCATACTTCATATCTATCTATGGCGCACTGTCCACATGGTCCCCTATTAGCCGTACTTCATATCTATCTATGGCGCACTGTCCACATGGTCCCCTATTAGCCATACTTCATTTCTATCTATGGCACACTGTCCACATGGTCCCCTATTAGCCGTACTTCATATCTATCTATGGCACACTGTCCACATGGTCCCCTATTAGCCGTACTTCATATCTATCTATGGCGCACTGTCCACATGGTCCCCTATTAGCCGTACTTCATATCTATATATGGCACACTGTCCACATGGTCCGCTATTAGCCATACTTCATATCTATATATGGCACACTGTCCACATGGTCCCCTATTAGCCGTACTTCATATCTATATATGGCACATTGTCCACATGGTCCCCTATTAGCCGTACTTCATATCTATCTAAGGCGCACTGTCCACATGGTCCCCTATTAGCCATACTTCATATCTATATATGGCACACTGTCCACATGGTCCCCTATTAGCCGTACTTCATATCTATCTATGGCGCACTGTCCACATGGTCCCCTATTAGCCGTACTTCATATCTATATATGGCGCACTGTCCACATGGTCCCCTATTAGCCGTACTTCATATCTATATATGGCGCACTGTCCACATGGTCCCCTATTAGCCGTACTTCATATCTATATATGGCACACTGTCCACATGGTCCCCTATTAGCCGTACTTCATATCTATAATTGGCGCACTGTCCACATGGTCCCCTATTAGCCATACTTCATATCTATATATGGCACACTGTCCACATGGTCCCCTATTAGCCGTACTTCATATCTATAATTGGCGCACTGTCCACATGGTCCCCTATTAGCCATACTTCATATCTATAATTGGCGCACTGTCCACATGGTCCCATATTAGCCGTACTTCATATCTATATATGGCACACTGTCCACATGGTCCCCTATTAGCCGTACTTCATATCTATATATGGCACACTGTCCACATGGTCCCCTATTACCGTACTTCATATCTATAATGTCACACTGTCCACATGGTCCCCTAATAGCCGTACTTCATATCTATATATGGCACACTGTCCACATGGTCCCCTATTAGCCGTACTTCATATCCATATATGGCACACTGTCCACGTGGTCCCCTATTAGCCGTACTTCATATCTATATATGGCACACTGTCCACATGGTCCCCTATTAGCCGTACTTCATATCTATCTATGGCGCACTGTCCACATGGTCCCCTATTAGCCGTACTTCATATCTATATATGGCGCACTGTCCACATGGTCCCCTATTAGCCGTACTTCATATCTATAATTGGCGCACTGTCCACATGGTCCCCTATTAGCCGTACTTCATATCTGTATATGGCACACTGTCCACATGGTCCCCTATTAGCCGTACTTCATATCTATATATGGCACACTGTCCACATGGTCCCCTATTAGCCGTATTCATATCTATATATGGCACACTGTCCACATGGTCCCTAAGCCGTACTTCATATCATATATGGAGTAATGGCCAGCTACTGTCATTATGCGATGTCAGTGCGCTAAATGGAAGAGCCAAAGGCCCTCTGCAACTAGTCTGTGACCATCTGGCATATGCTGCACCTGCAGGCAGTCACGCTGTCACACACACACCCCGCGCGCGCTCACGCAAGCATTCAACCCCCCCCCCCCCCCCCCCACACACACACACGTACACACACACACACATATGCGCGCGCGCGCATACACACACACAACACACACACCACACACACACACACACACGCACGTACGCACACACACACACACACACACACACACACACACACACACACACACACACACACACACACACACACACACACTTCGCCCTTCGTTAGTCATTCATTGATGAGAAGCCTCGTTTCGGCAAAACTGTTTTCTTTTGGGGGAGGAGGGGTGGGTAATGAGGGGGAACGAAATAATTGCAAAGCACTGCAACCAATCCATACACACTTGAACAGCACAAAACCCAGAGAGAGGGAGATAGGCATACATACATACATACATACATACATACATACATACATACATACTTAAAGGGGGGGGGGGATTACAGAAAAAAACTATTCCTCCATTACTATAAAATTGCAGTGATTCAGCATGGGAGTTGGAAATAGGGGAGGGGAGAGGGGGACGGGGGCGAAAAGGGGTTGGAGGCGTAAGGGGAAAGATAAGAATGTGCAAGAGGGTGCTAAAGAGAAATTATTATACCCTTCACTAGAAACAAAAAGTGACCATCCATTTATGTATTGTGTGATAAGAACCATTTGTTTCGCTTGTCTAGACTCGACTTTCGTCTCCTAGATGCGTCCAATCAGTAGAATGGGTATATAATAATAATTATAATAATAATAATAATGATAATAATAATAATGAATACTTATACAGCGCCTATTCTCGGCTAGAGGACAAGCTCCAAGCGCTTTACAATCAACACTCGTTTACACAACGGGCTGCCTACCTGGGTAGTGCCGACTGAAGAGCTGTCAGCTGGCGCTTCATTCAGTCGTTTCCCGTGTCATCCAGTCAGTATGGTTCAACATCGAACACTCATTTTCCTTACTTCCTTCATTCTTTCCATTTCTCACGCAGGGTGCATGCTATGTGTAACGTGTCATCCATACCAACGGTCAAACTGGCCTACTCTCCCGAAAGTTGGTGGTGGGGATTTTACGTGTGTGCAAGATGTTATGCGTGCGTTCACACACGGAACCTCGGTTTATAGTCTCATTCGAAGGACTGTATGGGAATTGGAGTCAGAACCAATGTTAACTCCGAGGGAAAAAATCCCTCTGTACCGAAACGCCCCGGCGGGGATTCGAACCCGCAACCCCAGGATCACCAAGATTACGAGTCCGGCGCTCTACCAACTGAGCTATCCGGGTGTGTAAGTCGATCCTTGGTATAAATCAAAGACATTCCACTTCATCATTCTGTCATAAGTTAAGGGCCGGAAAAACATTCCTGTCTCCCAAGCAAACAAAATCCAAAAACACCCGCAACTCATAGAATGATTTAATGCAACATGTAATCCATCGATTTATGCACAAAATTCATTGACAAGTCAAAATCCATTGGATTTACATCCGTCACAAACACAACACCCCCTTCTGAAAAATTGCAAGAAAAGTCAGGTCATTTTGTTCATGTTCAATAACGGGTGTGGCCACCATTTGCTGCCAGGCAGTCACCAGCCGTCGCCGCATCGAGTGGGCAAGGTTGTGCAGCATCTGTTGCAGGATGGCGAGCCACTCCTGCTGCAGGAAGTGGAAGAGCTGCGCACCATCTATGGGCTGGGGGTGATTGTCCACTACGCGGCATCCAAGAATGTCCCACAGGTTTTCAATGGGAGCCAGGTCTGGGGATCGGGCTGGCCAGTCCATGCGGACAACTTGCGCATGCTGCAGGAAGTCCCTCACCACCAAAGCACGGTGAGGGGTGGCGTTGTCGTCCTGTAGAATGGAGCCACGTCCCATGGCCCGCAGAGTGGGGACGATGATTGGCCCGACAATCTCATCCCTGTACCTCACGCCGGTCAGGTTGCCTCGAATGAGGTAAAGAGGAGTCCTCCCATGGAGATGAAAGCCTCCCCACACCATCACGGACCCCCCTCCATACCGGTCGTGCTCTTGGACGCAAGCATGGACGAATCGCTCGCCTACACGTCGCCAAACGCGCCTCTGGGCATCACTGTTCGACAAAGTGAAACGAGACTCGTCTGTGAACAGGACTCTGCCCCACTGCTGCCTGTTCCAGCGCTGGTGTTGCGTGAGAACGCCATCCGAGTTTGACGATGACGTGGTGTCAGCGGTATACGAATGGCAGGGACCCTTGAGTGGAGGTTTACCTCATGCAGGCGTCGCCTAACAGTGTCCTGGGAGATGTTAATGTGGGTAGCCGTCCTCAGGTTGCTACGGAGGGTCCTGGCAGTGATGGTTCTGTCATGCAGCGCCATCACCTGAAGGTAACGATCGTCGCGATGGTTCGTTGTTCTTGGGCGTCCGGAGCGGGCCCGTTCATCGGTACTACCGGTGGCTTGGAAGCGTTCAGCCAGGCGTTGAATAATGGAGTGGCTCACTCCAAGCCGTCTGGCGACTTCTCGGCCGGAAGTTCCATCCTGAAGCCAGCCCAGCGCCCGTCCACGATCAAGTGTTGATAGTCTCTGTCTTGGAGGCATGGTTATTGAGACCCCTGGTTGCAGCCCTTAAATACCCCTAACCGTGTACCTTTGGCGGAGCAGTGTTCACTAGGGACATGGCTTGCACGTGCAATTTGCCAGACACCTGCCGCGGCACTGCTTCGTCAGCTGACAACGACTGAACTTTCATTACATTCACGTGCATTTGCATCGTTTTCTGCGCCGCTCAAAACACATTTGCGTAACTGCAATGTCTGCAAAACAGGTTTGGGCACGTGCAGCAATAAGTAAAGTTGCCGCGTAGCCCTCCATGCGTCATTTTCAACGTCGTTGTGCTCGTGTACAATATATCTATCTGCAGCTTCTGAAAACAAGGGTTGGCCCTTAACTTTTGCGGACGAGTATATTTCCCAGCGCGGGAAAGACAATAAAAACCCAACGCCCCCCTGGCGCGGCCAGGGACGGCCAGGTTACATGCGCAGTGTCTCTCCACAAAAGAACGGTCATTCACATTGTATATCCTCTAACAACCCTCGCCTTGACATGTATAACAATATACAAGGCTTTGGAAACGAAAGAAAGAAAGAAAAAAGACAGAAAGAAAGAAAAGAAGAAGGAAAGAAAGAAAGGATGAAAGAAAGGAAGGAAGGGAGGATGAAGAGAGGGAGGAAAGAAGACAGAAAGAACGAAAAGAAGGAAGGAAAGGAAGAAAGAAGGAAGGAAAGATAAAAGAAAGAAGAAGAAAGAATGAATGAATGAATGAAAGAAAGAAAGAAAGAAAGAAAGAAAGAAAGAAGGCGGGAAAGAAAGAAAGGAAGGAAGTAATGATGAAGGGAGGAAGGAAAGAAGAAAGAAAGGAAGGAAAGAAGAACGGAAGAGTGTAGGAAAGAAAGAATGAAAGGAAGAAAGAAGGAAGGAAAGAAAAAGAAAGAAGACAAAAAGAAAGAATGAATGAATGAATGAATGAATGAATGAATGAATGAATGAAGGAAAGGAAGAAAGAAAGAAAGGAAGAAAGAAAGAAAGAAAGAAAGAAAGAAAGAAAGAAAGAAAGAAAGAAATTTGAAAGAAAGAACAGGAGCAGAAAAAAGAAAAAATTCTTCTGGTTAGTACCAAAATTGTAAAGGTTTTCGAATGAACTTAAGCAATAATCATGAGAGAGAGAGAGAGAGAGAGAGAGAGAGAGAGAGAGAGAGAGAGAGAGAGACAGACAGACAGACAGACAGACAGACAGACAGACAGACAGAGACAGAGACAGACAGACAGACACAGAGAGAGAGAGAGAGAGAGAGAGAGAGAGAGAGAGAGAGAGAGAGAGAGAGAGAGAGGAGAAGAAATCAGCTGGAAAAAAAATGAAGCGTTGAGGATGTGTAAACAATGGACGGCCTCCAAAACACAAACGGAGACAAAGGTAATGAGGACGTCTGTATGTTTTTGATGCAGAGACCATAGTAAGTGCCCGGACCTACGCTGTGAGCTCAGCCGTGTAGATAAATCTGTCTGAGGGAATATGTTTATAACATGTATAAAAGGGAGCTATCGAACAATAAACGGCAGAGGCGACTCTCTTTTCAGATTTGGAATTCATCTGTAAGTATATTTTTTCCGTCTCATCTTCCGAGGCCTTCGAGAGGCATTGCACTGACGGCGCTGATTTCGGCTCCCCATCCACAGCTGACAATCCACAGGGAGCAGTCAACGTCGAGTCGTCATGAGGCAACCCGCTGACGGAGACCCTGCTTTGCTGCCAGGTCACTTAGGTGGTGTCCAATGGTAAGAACAACATTTACGAACCTCAATACTTGCTCAGTCGCAAAGCAAGCGTGATCTCTCCCCCCCCCTCTCTCCCCCCCCCCCTCCCCCCCCCTTCCCATGTTCATCCAGCGACAGTCCCCTTAAATTTTTGTCCATGTCGACGACCGCGACGGAACCTCATCAAGTGCACAGACGTGGAGAGCAAATCGGAAGAAATCGAAGCTGAGGTCACCATGAGAGCAGGGCATGACATTAGACCACAGAATCTGAAAGATCTTTTTTAATGCTGATAAGGAAGGAAGAGGATGATGAAGGTGATGCTACAGATTTCCATTCTGATCTGAGACTGCATGACAGACCGTGTACACTAGGCTTACTTTCACGATATTTTCAGGTGTTAACCAAGCCTTAGAGCTATATACACCAGTAGCGTTGATAAGGCAATTTTAGCAACACTATCAGCGATGATCCATTAATTGGATGAAACTCGACTGTGTGACCCCAGTCTTCCCAGTTAAGCCCGTAGCAAACTCAACTATGGGTAGTAGCCGGTCGGGCAGGAAAAAATCTGACCAATAAATACCCCTGATGGGAACCGAATTCTGGACCTCCCAGCCTGGAGTCCGCGACGCTTACCACTTTGCCACGGCAGCCTGACAGAGTGAAAATTTAGAAACAAAGTTCAGCAACACCAAATGTGTTGTAAGCCAGACCAGAGATGTAGTAGAGTATTTGCTACAAAAGGCAAAATTCGGAATGTGGAAACGGATCCTCAGCAAATTTGGAAAGCACACATGACTCCAGAGTCTGTGTCGACACCGTTCAGATCAGTTCGTGACCGAAGACAAACCATTTGGTTTTGACAGCTGAAAAAGTAGAAACATTTTCCTCGGCCCACGTCCTATCGAGACAGAGTTGCATTGGGTGTTACGCATCAGCATACGCCAACTGTGTAGAATGCAAATATGTAAAACAACAAACAAACAAACAGCCCCCCCCCCCCCCCCCCTCCTAAAAAAACGAAGAAAAAACAAAAACAAACGGAAAAGACTCGAAAGCTTGGTTCACTGAATCGACCATCTCATCAATGTCAATAGTGAACAGAGAAGGATAAAGAGGGCTTGCCTGGGTACACCCCACTCCTCGTTGACGTCAGACAGCGTGGTAACAACACGGCCTTGAAACTGCCCATCAGCCAAAACGTTGCTTTCTTTGTTGTTGTTGTTATTGTTGTTGTTTTTAGTAAAGAGCGAGATGGCATCGAAAACTCACCGGATTATGAAGATTCATGAGAAAACCAGATTTCCATAATTATGATGTCGTGATCCTTCTCCAGATCAAAAACGATAACAACGGCATGCTGTTTGTCAATAAACGCGTTGTGGATGGTGGTACAACGGTATGTTGTTAGTCAATAAAACGCGTTGTGGGTGGTGGTACAACGGTATGTTGTTAGTCAATAAACGCGTTGTGGGTGGCGGTACAACGGTATGTTGTTAGTCAATAAACGCGTTGTGGATGGCGGTACAACGGTATGTTGTTAGTCAATAAACGCGTTGTGGATGGTGCTACAACGGCATGTTGTTAGTCAATAAACGCGTTGTGGATGGTGGTACAACGGCATGTTGTTAGTCAATAAACGCGTTGTGGATGGTGCTACAACGGCATTTGTTAGTCAATAAACGCGTTGTGGGTGGCGGTACAACGGTATGTTGTTAGTCAATAAACGCGTTGTGGATGGCGGTACAACGGTATGTTGTTAGTCAATAAACGCGTTGTGGATGGTGCTACAACGGTATGTTGTTAGTCAATAAACGCGTTGTGGATGGCGGTACAACGGTAGTTGTTAGTCAATAAACGCGTTGTGGATGGTGCTACAACGGCATGTTGTTAGTCAATAAACGCGTTGTGGATGGTGCTACAACGGCATGTTGTTAGTCAATAAACGCGTTGTGGATGGTGGTACAACGGCATGTTGTTAGTCAATAAACGCGTTGTGGATGGTGGTACAACGGCATGTTGTTAGTCAATAAAAGCGTTGTAGATGGTGGTTTCAAGACAACGTTGTCGGTACAACTGTACTTGTGGAAGCTGGTCTGTTCGTAGGCAAAAGACTATCGGTTGTCAGCTTCCGACAGTAGTTAATAGTTGACCATTGTTCCCATTGATTTACTAAGACGACTGATCGACGCCACTGGGCGATAATTAAAGGGGTTGGTCAAGCATTTAACCGATTTTGGAGCTGGAATAATAGGGGCGTTCCGCCAGGAGGGCGGAAAGTACCCAGTAGTCCAGATAAAAGTATACCTTTCTTAAAGAGTAAAGTATACCTTTCTTAAAGGGTGAGTAGATCGCTCTCGGGGAGATGTTTCAGAGGTCAGAATGAATGCCACCAATTCCAGGAGCAGAATGACTTCTACTTTGAAAGGTTGTTTTCAAATCATCACGTGAAAATGACAGGTTAGAGCCTTTAGTATAGTCAGATGAAAGGCTGTTTTAAGGGTGGGGTGATTTTTTTACTTGTCTGTTAAAAAAAAAATCAGCAGATTTATAAAGGAGGGAGACTTATTTTTCAATAGCGGAGGCCAACAGATTGGCAACGGCTTGTTTATCTGTGACCAGATCGTCTACAGGTATGAGGTGATACATAGAAAAACAAATTGGTGCTTTTTCCCTTTTATTTTCGTGATTATTTCCAGACGATTGGTAGGGAGCGGGGTGGGGGTGAGGTTGCAGTTAGCTTGGAGCAGACGTCTTCCCAAGACTGACGTTTGCTCAGTTTGTAAGTGCATCTTGATTGGGCCGGCAAGATGTTGATGGGATCGAATGTTGGGCGTTCACGGCTTATGGTACACTGAAAGTAGAGCCTGTTTACATCGATTTGTATCTTGTTGATAGAGTTTCACTACAGTGTGTTGGCATTTGCGGTTTGTTGGGGGATGTTAGAACATTGCAAACCAATGTTAGGTAGGTACTCAAGGTCTGACCAGCGCGTTGGGCTGATGCGTAGGTCAGACATCTGCAAAGTCGTTGCCACGAGACCCTCTTCTTAAATTTTGTCATCTTAGTTTTAATTCATTTATCCATCAGCTTAAAATCATGCGCAGTGTGGTATCAAAACTTAGCGGATGTGGTGTAGCGTATATGGACTAGTCCGCACGCAGTGACGCCTCCTTGATAAAACTGAAACTGAAACAGAACAGTGGCTCTAGCACATTTTATAAGAATCTCTTTCAAAGTTTGTGCAAAGTCTACACTTTGCAAAATGTCTTCCTCTAATAGGTATTGTTTTGCCCTTTAACATAAAGAATACATGGTAACCATTTAAGCCGGTAATCCTACCGCAGAAGTTTGGAGATAATTATGCAACTTGACAGAGCTGAGCAAAAGAGATTTGTGGCTGAGTAACGAAGCTCTCCCATTACTGTGGCTGTAGAAACTTGTACTGATTTGGAGGAACGCTGAAGCTGGAAATAATAATGGATTTCTCACTGTGAATTAGCGTCTCGTGACAGCAATCCCACACGCTTTAGGAGTTGACAGAATTCAGTGTCTGGTGAGACAATCTTAGGATGTTGGAAGACATTTAAATTTCGTCTAGGCGCCCTCAAATAATGGATTTGGAAATGGCTGAATGTATTTATAGACAGGGTCCCCAGTCAATTGGTCAGCAAGCGGTGACCAGGTGAGAGAGGGTGGAGACTCCCTGAACATCACCATCTCCACTTTTCCCTTTCCTCCTCTACGTTTCCGAGAGTTGAGCTCCTGGGGTCTAGGAGGGGCATGGTTTTCTAGAACCCGCCAGCAGCAGGCGTTTTAGATTGCTGGGTGGTCCAGAAGGTGGCGTGTTTAACGCCTCCATCAGAGCCACACTGGCCTTGAGAAGTGGCGGTTTTAACGCCCACACCACAGGCACCTCGGCCTGACCAAGTGCCGGGCTTAGCGCCTCCGTCTGAGGCAGTTACCCCCCCCCCCCCCCCCCTCTCCTTCCTTGCGCAGTCTTCACTGGCGGGAACAGCAGGTCTGTCTACCATCAGACAGGAGAAAACCGTAGTCTTCACAGCTGCCGAGAGACGTGATAAACACAGACTGACTGCCAACTACTAATGTCTTTGCTTCTGTGAATGGTATTATCGTCTTTGTTTTTGTACTTCCAGTTCTTATAGAACAGGAGAACTTTAGAATGGGAACGAAGAAATGCTGTTTGTCTGCCTGTCTGTCCGTCCGTCCGTGGTCAAAATGTGTTCCACTCGCTCCAGACAAAACTACTGGGTCGATCTTTCTGAAATTTTGTAGGTATGTTTATTGTGGGTCACGTATGATGCCCGATGTTTTATTTTACCGTTATATCCGTTTCTAACGGCTATTACGGCCCATAACGGTTTTCCTTCTTTATGGAATATTTCAGAAAGCACTTGGCCAATCTATCTAAAAATTTGTAGGTATGTTCATTATGGGTCACGTATGATGCCCGATGTTTTATCTTACCGGTATGTCCGTTACTAACGGCTATAACGGCCCAAAACGGTTTTCTTCTTTATGGAATATCTCAGAAAGTACTTGGCCGATCTTTCTGAAAATTTGTAGGTATGTTCATTATGGGTCACAGGTGATGGCCGATGTTACTAACGGCTATAACGGCCCAAAACGGTTTTTCCTCTTTATGGAGTATTTCAGGCGTATTCAAGATAAACTGGGGGTACGTTTATATGCTTTGCATCTTGTTACCTTTTGACATGGTTCCTTACCCTGCCGCTTTGAGCACTCCCATGGGGAGGAAAGATGGCTGCCATCGCATCTGGGTCGAGTTCCTTAAAACCTCCGACGTTGTGTGTGTGTGTGTGTGTGTGTGTGTGTGTGTGTGTGTGTGTGTGTGTGTGTGTGTGTGTGTGTGTGTGTGTGGATGTGGATGTGTGTGTGTGTGTGTGTGTGTGTGTGTGTGTGTGTGTGTGTGTGTGTGTGTTTGTGTGTGTGTGTGTGTGTGTGTGTGTGTGTGTGTGTGTGTGTGTGTTGTCAAGAAGTCTTTTTCGTCACGTTCATCCTTCCCTTACCCACCTACCATCGAGACCAGCTATGAGACCAGGGTGGAAAAGTCTGTGGACCTGACCCCTTCAAGACAACGGGAAGCCAACCAACCCTAGCCCACTCCCCCTCCTCCCTGATCATGCCCACCTCCCGGGATAGACAGCTGACCACTGTACCCAGCCCCCACCTCCAACCCACCTTGCCCCCCCCCCCCCCCCCCCCCCCCCCGCACCCCGCCGCGACTGCAGGAGGGTTAACCAATGAATACACATGGGTCAGTATGTGCCTCTTGTCCGGGAGAGGTCCTACACAAGGAGATGCGTTAAGAACATGAATACACATGGGTCAGTATGTGCCTCACATGGGTCAGTGTATGCCTCACATGGGTCAGTATGTGCCTCACGTGGTCAGTATATGCCTCACATGGGTCAGTATGTGCCTCTTGTCCGGGAGAGGTCCTACACAAGGAGATGCGTTAAGAACATGAATACACATGGGTCAGTATATGCCTCACATGGGTCAGTATGTGCCTCACATGGGTCCGTATGTGCCTCACATGGGTCAGTATGTGCCTCACATGGGTCAGTATGTGCCTCACATGGGTCAGTATATGCCTCACATGGGTCAGTATGTGCCTCACATGGGTCAGTATGTGCCTCACATGGGTCAGTATGTGCCTCACATGGGTCAGTATGTGCCTCACATGGGTCAGTATATGCCTCACATGGGTCAGTATGTGCCTCACATGGGTCAGTATGTGTGCCTCTTGTCCGGCAGAGGCCTTAGACAAGCAGATGCGTTAAGAACATTCACGTTCTCAATCACCAGGATCTCACCCCCTTCCATCACAGGTCACATCTCAAGGCAGACCCAGCCGGTCTCAACAAGACCACAGATAAAAGGCAAATGTAGATAAGAAGACTTGAAGGGAAGTTAAAAAAGAAAAGAAAAAAGAAAAGAAGAGATATGGCAGGAGAGGAAGACAGAACAGACAAAAGCTATGTCACATTCTTTCACACCTTTAGCCTGTCTGACATGGGAGACCCTACCGGGAGCATCACCATATTGTTATTGTTCTTAACCCAGTAAGCAACGTGGTTCCATAGACTGAGAAACGTTTTGGAAAACAAGCGTTCCATCAAAGTATTGACTCCGCCCTGTCAGCTTAGCCTAAGGAATCACTGGGTCACGCAAGCCCTCTGAACACGCCAGGGTCGTAACATCACAGAGGAAAATAAGTGTCATTCTGGAGAGGTACAGTGCACAAATAAGTTAGACAAGAAGATGGAAGTACCTGCCTATATGTAGTTTCTTCATACGCGAACGTCTAAAATCAGTTCAAGTTTATTTTCTTGAGAAGGTGTTATGAATCGTTCATTATGTATATTTTAAGCCGTCTCACAAACTATCAATGGCAAGCATGGTAGAAGTATGTACTGTATGTCAAATGTAAAAACATCTTTCATTTATACTTTTTTTTATTACACCCAATAAAGACATCAAGATCTAAAGCCTGTGCTTACAACCAGAAACGTGCATTCATACCTGCACGTCACACCTTTGCAGTCACAACTTTGTCTTCTATGAAATAGAAACAAAAATCAGCAGAATGGTTGCTAGCACATTGTATTTTATCTTAATAGTCAAATCAACGGTGACAGAATAGCTAGAGATATACTCCAAAAGAGATAATACGACTTTTTTTACTTTCAAATCACACACACACACACACACACACACACACACACACACACACACACACACACACACACACACACACACACACACACACACACACACACTGTCTCGGCTAAAGCACTCATTACTAAAACTTTAGGGGGCGTGCTGCTACCTTATGAGCCATTATCCATTGAAAAAATTGTAAATGACTTTCAGCTTCTAAAAAAATTTTCCCAAATTTTGCACTCCAGTCCTGTTGGTATTTTTCTTTGATTTGTTGATTTATTGTTGTTCTTTCCTGCGTTATTAAATTATATCTGTTAATTGTTAAGATAATAGGACACATTGGGAATTTATTACTTTTAGATTTAAGATATTTAAACAGTCTGAATATTCTATGCAGTATGCAAGTCAATTTTTCTAACCATAACTCGAGATTACGGGATCGAACTTTTACACGGTGGCAATCCTGGGATGGCTTTCATGATTGGCTGGGCTGTGGACCGCATAACTTGAATTGATTTGCAGTCCAAATCTATAGATACTTTATAATGTATCAGATCTGTCAATGTACTAATAGAATAGAATAATACGTGAAGGACAGAAAGAAAGGGTGAAGGACAGATTATTCCACTTTTGCTAAAGGACACTATACACCATCACCACAAACAATACAAACCCATCCAGTGACTCATACCTACCCTCACCCACCCCCCCCCCCCCCCCCCACACACACACACACACACACATTTCTTTATTATTCTATCCTATTTAGTTTATCTATCTATTATTTTATTTTAATCAATTTATTTCATTCATTTAATTTATTTTATCTTACTATACTATTATTTTATTTGATATTTATTTATTTTGTCTAATATCATCTTTGGGTGAACAGACGTTAAATCAAAGATGATGACACACACTGAATGTGGTAAAATGACGACTTTTGGTTTCTAAATCATTTAAATGCTATACTATGCATTCATTACTGAGCACATCACTACGAAAACAAAGACAGCTCAAAAACCTGAAGGTATCTCGCATAAAACAGGGCACGCTCTGAGAAAGGCTTTCGCGGGATTCGCAGTTCGATTTAATATTGCATAGTCCTTTTTTCTTTTTTTTTTCTTTTTTTGTTGCGATAACAAGAAAGAGGGGGGGGGGGGAGAGAAGGGAGGAGAATGCGGGAGAGACGGAGGGGGGGGGAGAAGGGAGGAGAATGCGGGAGAGACAGGAGGGGGGGGGGAGAAGGGAGGAGAATGCGGGAGAGAGAGACAGGAGGGGGGGGGGAGAAGGGAGGAGAATGCGGGAGAGAGAGACAGGAGGGGGGGGGGAAGAAGGGAGGAGAATGCGGGAGAGAGAGACAGGAGGGGGGGGGGAGAAGGGAGGAGAATGCGGGAGAGACAGGAGGGGAGAGAGAAGGGAGGAGAATGCGGGAGAGACAGGAGGGGGGTGGGGAGAAGGGAGGAGAATGCGGGGGAGAGGACAGGAGGGGGAGAGAGAAGGGAGGAGAATGCGGGAGAGACAGGAGGGGGGGGGAGGAAGGGAGGAGAATGCGGGAGAGACAGGAGGGGGAGAGAGAAGGGAGGAGAATGGGGAGAGACAGGAGGGGGGGGGGGGGGAGAAGGGAGGAGAATGCGGGAGAGACAGGAGGGGGAGAGAGAAGGGAGGAGAATGCGGGAGAGACAGGAGGGGGGGGGAGAAGGGAGGAGAATGCGGGAGAGACAGGAGGGGGAGAGAGAAGGGAGGAGAATGCGGAGAGACAGGAAGGGGGGGGGGAGAAGGAGGAGAATGCGGGAGAGCAGGAGGGGAGAGAGAAGGGAGGAGAATGCGGGAGAGACAGGGAGGAGGGGGGGGAGAGGAGAGAATGCGGGAGAGACAGGAAGGGGGGGGGGGAGAAGGGAGGAGAATGCGGGAGAGAGAGACAGGAGGGGGGGGGGAGAAGGGAGGAGAATGCGGGAGAGACAGGGGGGGGGGGGGGAGAAGGAGGAGAATGCGGGAGGAGAGAGACAGGAGGGGGGGAGAAGGGAGGAGAATGCGGGAGAGACAGGAGGGGGGGGGAGAAGGGAGGAGAATGCGGGAGAGAGAGACAGGAGGGGGGGGGAGGAGAAGGGAGGAGAATGCGGGAGAGAGAGACAGGAGGGGGGGGGAGAAGGGAGAAGGGAGAGACAGAGGGGGGGGAAGGGAGGAAATGCGGGGGGAGAGAGAGACAGGAGGGGGGGGGGAGAGAGGGAGGAGAATGCGGAGAGAGAGACAGGAGGGGGGGGGGAGAGAAGGGAGGAGAATGCGGGAGAGAGAGACAGGAGGGGGGGGAGAGAAGGGAGGAGAATGCGGGAGAGGAGAGACAGGAGGGGGGGGGAGAAGGGAGGAGAATGCGGGAGAGAGAGACAGGAGGGGGGGGGAAGAAGGGAGGAGAATGCGGGAGAGAGAGACAGGAGGGGGGGGGGGAGAAGGGAGGAGAATGCGGGAGAGAGAGACAGGAGGGGGGGGGGGGCAGGAGGCAGGGGGCTATCAGATCTCAGACAAGTTGATCACACATTGTCGCAAGGAGTCTAGCCGTTACTAAA
>CM031598.1:10290968-10303468 GCA_018398815.1 Conus ventricosus
TATTGTCATTTTTTCCCAAAATAGTGCCAACCATATTAATAATTTTGTCTAAGTCGTCTTGGTTTAATATTAAGCTTCAAATCCTTCAAAGCCTTCATGTCTATTATGTCTGAATGATTAAACGTTTGTCATTTGTAATGCCTCGCATTCTCAAAATCCTAAAGGTGTAATAAAAATGAAATCTGTACACTGACCTCCCCAAAAGGGATCAGGATGATTTAAGTGATCAGCATACGACACCCCACACCCAGTTGATGCACAAAACACAGCAAAGTTTAACTGGTTCTGATAAAACTGCATCGGATGACTAAACCACGCTTTCGCGATGTAGTCTTTTTTAATAGGGGGGTTAAGATAGCTCTTCAATGGAAGTACTCACCTTTTTATGAAAAGTGACAGCCGGGGTCACAGCAATGTCAAGAGTATCAGTTGCTATATTTTTAGGATTGTAGTGCGGCCCAACAGAATATTTTGCATCAGTATATTCAATGCACTCATTTTTAATTTGTTTTAAAAAATGTTTGTAACAATAACAACCCAAGACCGCCCTTCGTTTTAGAACATGCTGTTAAGAACGATTGCGGAACCAAAATGGTCGCACTCCATGAAATATTCTACAAAGTCGTATGGTTTAATATAACTGAATCCAGGAAGAATAACAAGATTCTAAAAGTTACCAAAGCAGGGACCAAAATTAGCCAGTTAATAATACTGATGGTTATTACGGGTTTTGCTCGCTAAAAGAAGCAATGAGTAATTTTGACATTACTCTCAAACTTAACAATGCAAATCTAAAAACAATGTTAACATTCAAGCTGAAGAAGTATCTTACTTTTTTGATAGAGAGCTAGCTAAAATGTTAGGCTTTACAACTAGCAATCTACCCACTCATGGTTTTAGTGCTGAGCCAGACAAAACTACTTATGAGGGGGAAAATCCGCTCGATCTTGCATTACATTCATTATTTCTATGTTCATTTGGATGAGCTAAGCACTGATGAAAACTTATATGACGGAAGGCCCTCAACTGTTTTAAGAGCTCTGCCGTCAGGGAAAGCTGCATATTGCGATTATGAAATTATACAATTCCCTAATTTACAGTTTAAAAGATTAGTTTGTGGGAGGGTTGGATCATTTAATATAAACATCAAAGACAAAACGGGAAAGCCGTGAAATGTGATAATCTGCACATTGTTTTGGAATAAAATAATAAACTGTACTAAAAAATAATGTCGCGTGGGCCAGAAGAACCAGGAGTTACATTAGCGCCTGTAAGGTGTATAACTTTAGAATTAAAAGACCTTTGCAGACGTTGCGGACTTTGAACAGAATGGTGAGATAGGCACTTTGTATGGGTTTGAGTACACTAAAGAGGTGATTATAAACGCAAAGAGGTTGGCGACAACAAAAGGTTTCCTAAACTAGAACAACTACGCAATGTAGAAGCAAATAATGCTGGCCCAGTATGAATATAAAATAGTTCGAAACCTGACAGCAAATGGCATTTAGAACCATATTTAGAATGGGACATAAAATTTGAATTCATAGGCCCATTTACATTTTTTGGTCGTCAAAAAAGTTTCAGAAAAGCATTCAACTCTGGCCCTTTACATGTAAGTTTATGCCAGACGACAATAGTCGGAAAGAGATTGAAATAACGCCGTATGGGAAAAAGCAGTACATCCTCCACAGAAAAGAAACAGTTGTAAAAAAAGCTCTACAAAATTACAGTTCTTTCCAAGCAGAAAATTAGGAGACACGTTCACAATGATATTTGAAATTTCTGTCTTTAAAGATGTGGAGAGGGATGGGGTTGTGGGCGTTAGTGATGTCCTTATAAAAGGAATTAATATTAGCTGGCAAAACTTAGACGTTAAACGCCTTAACGTTTACCATCGTCGTTCTTCACAATGGTGAGGATATTAAGATCATAACAACAAGCAACAAAATCACTGTTGACTTAAATAGAAACAATCTTACAGAACTAAATTGGATTAATCTTACACATTTAGGTCTTGTAGGGTTTTATTATACTGAACAAGTTTTAACAGAGGACATGATAAAAATAATAACTGGATTAGATTAAATCTGCCAATAAAACCATGGAGCAGTTAAACTTTATGACAAAAACTCCTCATTGCTCATTGATTTGTGGGCAGACTGGTTGTGGAAAAACAATATTTGTCCTAGACCTATTACAAACAGTTTATCGCTATAATTTTAATCATATTGTGGTTTTCTGTCCAACACTTAAATGGAACAAAGCATATCATGATAGAAGGTTTATATGGACAGATGATGACATATATTTAGTTATCCTAGCAATAAACTGAGTGAGTGTTTAGAACAGTTTTATAGACTGTTTGAAGGAACGCAAACACTATTTATTATAGATGACTGTTCAGCAGAAAGAGACATAGTTAAAAAGAGAAACACTTTGTCAAAACTAGCTTTCAGCGGAAGGCATGCTGGGATAAGTGTGTGGATTTATGCCAGAAATATAACTCGGTTTTAAAAGACTTTAGAGAACAGTTAAAGACTGTAGTTTTATTTCACATGAAAGACAAAGACTCATTTGAAGAATGTTTGCGCGAAATGATGTTATTGAAAATGGCCAGGAAAAACACAGGATTAAGCAAAAACTGAAATCTAAAAAGTTTAGTAAATTTAGTATTGAAAACGGATAACCTACACAGTATATTTGTTTGTAGGGTCGTTATTTTTTGGTTACTTGTCAGAGAACAGGAATAGGCGGCTTTTAGGCCACTTTCGCCCAAAAACGTGGTGGAGTAGCAAGTGAGTCGGGAAGCGGCATATTACTGTTCTCTCCTCTTCCTTTCCTTTTTTTTCCTTTTCCCTTTCCTTTCTTTTTTTCACTTCCTTTCCTTTCTTTTTCCTCTTCCTTTCCTTTATTTTTACTCTTCCTTTCCTTTCTTTTCCACTTCCTTTCCTTTCTTTTTTCCAGTCTCTGTTCCCCTCTCACTCCAACAGCCCATGAGTAACATGAAAACGGCATGTCGCCCACACAGGGAAAGAAGATATAAAGGGGAGAAAGCGCCACTGTCAACTTCAGCACTTGGGTCCTCTTCCCACCCGACAACATTCTCATCGCCAGCATCCCGCTCACATCAAACTTGCCAGACAAAATAAATCCCTCACGCTCACTCCCTCCGCTGCGTCTTACCCTCCCCCTCATCCTCTCCCTCCTGCCTCTCTTTGAATTTTTTTCTTTTTAGAGGAACAGGGTAAGTAGGAGTAAAAGACGAGTTCTAAAGTTCAGAAAAATCTGATCTTTTGATTCAGTTCCTTTTCAATATAAAATCTAATACAAAGAGGCGGTGCTTTTTGCGAAGCTGTCTTCTGAAGTGGCGTCAATGCTGTGTGCTTCATCTGGTCAATTCCCAACAGCGCCAGACTGATCTGTGAGAATGAATTGGCTTTGCGTCTGCATGCACACTCTCTCTCTCTCTCTCTCTCTCTCTCTCTCTCTCTCTCTCTCTCTCTCCCCTCTCTCTCTCTCTCTCTCTCCTTTCTCTTTTTCTCGCTCTCTCTCTCTTTCTCGCTCTCTCTCTCTCTCTTTTCTCTCTCTCTCTCTCTCTCTCTCTCTCTCTCTCTCTCTCTCTCTCTCTCTCTCTCTCTCTCTCTCTCTCTCTCTCTCTCTCTCTCTCTAAGTCTGATGCGCCGACATCGTTTAATTAAAGGCTGTCCAATGATACGAGTACTCTGCGTGCACACAACTGTCTACCTTTCATATCAACCCTGTTGTTGTTGTTTGTTCTGTTTTACGTCTTTCCCACATTAACGTGATATTAGACGGAAAAAAAGGGGAGGGGGGGGGGGGGGAGGGAGGGGGAGGGGTAAAAAAACGGTTAACACTATGAGGTACAATAACTAACTTATCTACAGCAATAACACAAAAGTAGAAAATCCACTTAATCAAAGACTGAAAAATAAAATAAAAAAACACAAAAAAAAAAAACAAAAACAAAAAAAAACCCACACAAAAAAACCTCGAAACATGTAAAATCTTCTGTCTCATCGCACCACTGACTGTTATATGTTATAAATATTTGCCAATTGGACTTTTAGCTAAGTGCAAAAAGAAAGATACGTTTCACTTGCTGACAGTGACCGGAAAACATTTTGACTAGGCTGTACAGACGTATTTGGAATGAATTTTTTCATAAGTTACACAAAAGAATGTGATCAGTTGATATGCTATGACCACATATACAATGTATATTTTTGACATACTTTGTTTTAAAACAATCCAATTTTCCCTCTACAGATCAAGGAACTTATCTGTCGTCTACGATAAATGTTTTTGATCATACTTACTTAACATTTCATGAATACTTCTCATTTCATCGTGTAAACCAAAACACCAGTTTCTCTTTCTATCAAATGAAAATTAGAAAATTGTACTTTCTCTGCCAAAGTATAGCACTCTTGCATTGACATAGAGAAGTTCAAAAAATGCGAATCTGATGATCGTTTTGCTCCTCTCTTTGCCAGAACATCAACCTTTTCATTATAGTATAACCCACAGTGGGGGGCACCCAAAGAAATGTTATTTCAGTGTCTCTGGCTGAGAGGAAGTGTACTAAATTATTTATTTCAGTGATCATCTCAGGTCGAACTTTTAATCTAAAATTCTTCATTGCAGTAAGAACTGACTTGGAATCTACGCATAAAACAACTTTAAATAAATTTTGAGGGTAATCAATAACACACTTTAAAGCATAATTATAGCAGTTAACTCAGCAGTGAATATAGATTTGTTTTTTCCAAGATAATAGGACTTTTCTTCGTTAAGACCTGGGATAATGTATGCTGCACCTGCATGTTCATTGATTAATGACCCATCAGTGTTTTATCTTAAAAGGTTGGATAGTGATCATGCAAATGCATTTTTATATTGGATAATAACAAATTAGTATTTTCAGCCTTTGTTAAATCTGTATGGTCAATATCAAAACGTTTCTCGTATTAGTTTCCTGGGGGGATAGGAGACACAATAGATCTTTTGCAATAGATGTTAGTTTAATATCTGAGGATTCTAAAATCGAGGAAGTAATGTTCTTAGAGTGTTTGAGATGATATATTTTAGCCCTTTTGGGAAAATCAATGTCCGATTTAATATTTTTTTCAGGGCCTATATTGTTATCTATAGTAGAACTTCTTATAACAAATTTGGTGCATTTCAGATTCCTATATTCTTCAGTGGTAATCTCCCAGCAGCACTGTATGCTTTTGTACAAGAGGCATGGACTGGTAGTCCCATGGCTATCTTATATGCTTTGGAATCAATACTTTGAAGTTTTTTCAGTAAGTATTTGGGTGCACTGAAGAAACCTCTTGTGCATACGTTAATTTTGATCTAACCAGTGCAGTAGAAGGTGCAAGAGCAACTGTGTTCTGAGCCAAGCATGCTTGCTAATAATCTTTAATAGATTTAAACTTTTTCGAGCTTTTGTTAGAATATGCTCTATATGAAAATTCCATGACAACTTTGATGTTTTAAATTTACTCCAAGGAATTTCACTATTTTGGTATATTTGATGGGTATGCCGTTGACGTGAAATGAAGGCATATTTAACTGGATCAGATCCAGTATTAATAACATCATGTGTGTTTTTTCAGTTGATATTTGCAAACCATTTTCAGTCATGTAAGCAGAAAAGGTGTTTAATTCTTTTTGATATAACTTTTTAATATAGTTTTGTGATCTGACAGATGTACATTTTTTTAATGTCACTTTCATCCATATGCATATGTCATCTGCATATTGGGCTAGTTCTATATTTTAGTAATTTTTGTGGGTAAATCGTACATAAGAATACTAAAAAGTAAAGGGGCAATGACAGACCCCTGAGGAATGCCCATGTGTAATTTCCTTCTCGTAGAATAGGATGTTCCCTACCTTTGTTCTAATATATCTGTTTTCTAAGAAGTCTTTAAGAACTCATAAATGTTTCCTGATAATCCAATCTCTTTAAAGTTTATAAAGCAAAAAGAGAGTGCCATACTTGATCGTAAGCTTTGGTGATATCAAAAAGGTTGCCAGTAAACATTTTCTCCTGGAAAACTGATGTTTAATTTGAGTGGTAAGTTTGACAAGTGTTTTCAATAGCACTTCTTCCCTTTCGAAACCTGCTTGGTTGTTGGGATAAGTAAAGGGGCAATGACAGACCCTGAGGAATGCCCATGTGTAATTTCCTTCTCGTAGAATAGGAGTTCCCTACCTTCGTTCTAATATATCTGTTTTCTAAGAAGTCTTTAAGAAACTCATAAATGTTTCCTGATAATCCAATCTCTTTAAGTTTATAAAGCAAACGAGAGTTGCCATACTTGATCGTAAGCTTTGGTGAATCAAAAAAGGTTGCCAGAAACATTTTCTCCTGGAAACTGATGTTTAAATTTTTTAGTGGTAAGTTTGACCAAGTGTTCAATAGCACTTCTTCCCTTTCGAAAACCTGCTTGGTTCGTTGGATAACTCTGTTCTTTTCACAAACGTGTCAGTTTCCACAAGTGTCTACCTTTCATATTAACCCTGTCAGTTCAAAACAAGTGACTACATTTCATATCAATGCACACAACTGTCTACCTTTCATATTAACCCTGTCAGTTCACACAACTGTCCACCTTGCATATTACCCCTGTCAATGCACACAACCTTTCATATTAACCCTTTCACTTCACACAACTGTCTACCTTTCATATTAACTCTCTAAAACGCACACAACTGTCTACCTTTCATATTAACCCTTTCACTTCACACAACTGTCTACCTTTCATATTAACCCTTTCAGTTCACACAACTGTCTACCTTCCATATTAACCCTGTCAGTTCACACAACTGTCTACCTTCCATATTAACCCTGTCAGTTCACACAACTCTCTACCTTCCATATTAACCCTGTCAGTTCACACAACTTTCTACCTTTCATATTAACCCTGTCAACGCACACAACTGTCTACCTTTCATATTAACCCTTTCAGTTTACACACCTGTCTACCTTTCATATTAACCCTGTCAGTGCACACAACTGTCTACCTTCCATATTAACCCTGTCAGTTCACACAACTGTCTACCTTTCATATTAACCCTGTCACTTCACACAACTGTCTACCTTTCATATTAACCCTGTCAGTGCACATAACTGTCTACCTTTCATATTAACCCTGTCAGTGCACACAACTGTCTACCTTACATATTAACCCTGTCAGTGCACACAACTGTCTACCTTTCATAATAACCCTGTCAGTTCACACAACTGTCTACCTTTCATAATAACCTTGTCAGTTCACACAACTGTGTACCTTTCATAACTCACACAACTGTCTACCTTCCATATTAACCCTGTCAGTGCACATAACTGTCTACCTTACATATTGACCCTGTCAGTGCACACAACTTTCTACCTTACATATTAACCCTGTCAGTGCACACAACTTTCTACCTTACATATCAACCCTGTCAGTGCACACAACTTTCTACCTTACATATCAACCCTGTCAGTGTACACAACTGTCTCCCTTTCCCATATTAACCTGTCAGTTCACACAACTGTCTACCTTTCATATTAACCCTGTCAGTTCACACAACTTTCTACCTTTCATATTAACCCTGTCAGTTCACACAACTGTCTACCTTACATATTAACCCTGTCAGTGCACACAACTGTCTACCTTACATATTAATCCTGTCAGTGCACACAACTGTCTACCTTACATATTAACCCTGTCAGTGCACACAACTGTCTACCTTACATATTAACCCTGTCAGTGCACACAACTGTTACCTTACATATTAACCTTGTCAGTGCACACAACTGTCTACCTTACATATTAACCCTGTCAGTTCGGCTGCTTCTTTCGTCTTCTTTCTACTGTCTGTGTATCACCATTTGGGCCCTCCTCTTTCCGCTCTTTCTGTTTTTCTAGGGCATCTATTGATTGCAGAATGTGGAAGACGGAACCACGGTCAAAACTGAATTCAGTTTGGATGTGCAACAGTGTATGCATGTGTGTGAGTACGTGTGTGGGGGGGGGGGGGGGGGAGGGGTGACTTTGATGGTAACGAATGTGAATCGGTATGCAGTGACTGTCGCCTCCTGATCCTTTCTGTTTTTGTTATTATTATTAATACATATCAGTCGTAGAAGCAGCAGCAGCAGCAGTAGTAGTAGTAGTAGTAATACAGCAGCAGCAGCAGCAGCCACAGTGGTGGTGGTAGCAAGAGCAGCAGCGCCAGTGTTGGCAGTACAGCAGCAACTCCAAAATCAACAGCAACAGTATTAGTGGCACCATCACTGGCAGTTGCAGCAGCAATAGTCACGATGGTAGATGTTTCTGCTGGAATGACTTGTTTGCAAGCCTGACAGCCGCACATACCCTTCATGACCTAACAGTTTTTCCGTCGTTCTCCCCCAGACTACAACGATGATGGAAATGCTGACGGTCTGCCTACCTGTTGACTAATGGTGTGCCATCCGCCAGAGAACCTGTCCACTTGGAATGGAGCGAACAGAGGTTCAATCAAACAAAAACACCAACAACATCGAAAATCTGACAACAACATCAACATTCTGTGGATGAAGTATGATTTGTTGGGAGGGGGGATGTTGTTCTTTGAATACTATATTTTTTTTTCCACTTTTCGCGTCCTACATATTGTTCAGTCAGCATTACGTTTTCCTACTCTTTACCCTATGTATCACTCAATCCGGATTACTTTGGCTAATCCTTGTTACATGCGTCACTTAGCCAGCAAATCTTTCCCCTCTATTTACTACATGAATGTTTCAGCCACAGCCATTTTTTCCTTCTTTTCCCAACATGTTTCTTTCAGTCATTGTCATTTCACCGCTATTTTTTTTATACTAATTGAATCACTCTACATTATACAGCGTTCCGATTCAAATACTTTTCCGTTGTATTTACATGTCACTATTTTAACTGCATGCACTTGTTATAACTCGAGGGTTTAGAAGGTTTGTTTATTTGTTGTTTTTTCTGCGCCTTTTGGCAGCTTACTATTATGGAGAATGTCAAATACATTATTTTCTTGTTGTGTTTTTCTGCCGTTTTTTTGGAGCTAAACTAAATGTTGAATGTCAATAATAAATAATACTTGTTGTTTTTTCTGCGCTTTTGGCAGGCTGCCTTAGGGGGTAAATGTAGATTGCCCTCAAATACCATATAGACTTGTTGATTTTTTCTGCGCCTTTTGGCCAGGATTACCTTATATGTTAGATCTGCTGTAATACGTTTTATTGTTGCTTCTGAGCACTCTTTTGGCAGCATAATAAATGTAGTAATGCCTCATTTATTTTAAATAATACGTGGTGGTTTTTCTGCGCCTTTTGGCTTGCTATCATATTTCTGTTTCAATGAGGGTTTAATTCGTTATATACTTGTTTTTTCTGCGCCCGCTGTTGGCTGCTTAACTAAATTGCTTGATTGCTGTACTATTCGTAATACTTGTTTTTCTGCGCCACGCTTTGGGTGCTACTAATATGTTGATTGCCTGCTTTTCGCTTTTTACGGGGGGGTGTGTGCGCACTTTTGGTGACGATACCCTTTATGGTATTAATGGCTGCATTATTCGTTTTTCTTGTTTTGGGCGCCTCTAGGTGGAAGCTAACTAAATGTAGAAATGCTTGCCCAATACGTTAATACTTGTTTTTCTGCGCACTTATGGGAGCTAACTATATGTAGTATGCTGCTTTTAGTTTAATTACTTGTGGTTTTTCTGCGCCTTTTGCAGCTTAACTATTTTAAAATGCTGCATTACGTTATACTTGTTTTACTGCGCCTTTTTTTTGGCAGGCTAACTAAATAATCTGTTAGGATTGCTGCATTATCGTAATTCTGGTTTTCTGAGACTTTTGGCAGCTAAATCTATAATGTAGAATGCTCCTATACGTAATACGTGTTGTTTCTACTGCGCCTTTTGGCTGCTTAACTAAATGTAGAATGATACATTACTATTAATACTTGTTTAAGACCTGCGCCTCCCCCTTTGGCAGCTATACATTAAATGTAGAATGGCCTCCAATGCGTAATGGCTGAATGTTTGCAGAAACAGCAGCTGCGAGATGCAATCTTAATTTTTATTTCTTCATTTACAATGTCAAAAACACAGGTTTGGGCAGGGATAACAATGGTTATAGGTTGCGCTCTATTCACATCTTGCTGTCGCAGTGATTGGATCTGATGCCTTGGTTCTAGAAGGTTATTTTTCCTAACCTGTGAGGATTCATTCATACTGTGTCGCAGTAGATGTGTCATTTTATTCAAGGGCAGAGGGCCAGTTGGGATACCGCGGGCACGGTCTCCGTGTTGGACACTTCTCCAGTCCAATATTGAACCTCTACCGCCTCTCTCTCTCTTCTCTCTGTACCCTTATCCGTAATTTTGCCTTTTTAGAAGTATTTCCTTTTGTGTATATCTTTTCATTATCAGAAAAGTGTTTCTTTAAGTTTACTATCTGACCGAGGAGCTTACGGGGCATATTCTGTGATCGTTTATTGTCTTCTCATTCGCTTTTCTAGTTTACCTAAAGTTGTTACGGCGTGTAATCCTGCCCCCTATTCCCTCTCTTTTATGCGCTTTTATCGTGTTCCTTGAATATACAAATCTTAACGACAGTTAACGGTTGCTAAAAAATCGTCGTCTCCCGATAATCATCACTTCTGTTACACATTACTTGTATTGTCATTTGGACTGTATTCATTGCCTGCTTTCTGGATTTCTGTGTGTTTCTTGGTTATTGTTATATTGCTGATCTTTCTATATTTGTAATTGTTGTTGTAACAGTTATCTATTTTGTTTATTGCTCAGGATTTTGCTCTAGAATTAATTCTATGATCCTTGTAATGTAATTAATAATGATATCACTGGATTACGCATGGTCACCTAAAGGTGTTTATAATCTGCCTTTTTTGATTCTTGTTCTGTTGTTGGCTTCTAAAACGAATCCCCTTTCGATTCATCTGCTTGGGTCTTTGTGGATCTCGCACCTATGGTCTCACGTTTCACTGATTCTGCTGTTTCATAACTATCTATAACCTGTTGTTCGTCGCGATGATCTTCACTCTGGTTGAACAGGACTTGGTATATTATTCTTCAGAGCATCGCTCACTGTTCAAAAGGCGGCGTGTCCACCCCTTGAGCTGTTAATGTTGAATGTATGGGGATGATGGTAAAACACTCCATACTCTGCCCCTCTTCTAGTTGGATATGTGTTACAGGAATCACGCTGCCACTTTCCTTTGGTTTTATGACAAACTTTGTTACTCCATGATGGATGTTCGTATATATGTAGCTATTCCAATTGTCATTCTTCTTGGTGATTTTAAACATTTGATCTGTTTAAATACGGCTGCCTGCCTGGGGATTACGACTCCACTCTCTTTGAGCTTGCATCAGCTTATTCTTAATCAACTAGAATCGCAAAGAGATCTTCTACAGCACTGGATTATTTTCTTCACGAATACATCCAAAGCCATGGTATTCCAATTATATTCAGTGGGCTACAAAAAGCATACTGACGTACACTGTCTTCTTTTGTGTTTTGGTGTTGTAAACTTCCAATAAGCAACAGAATAAGGGGCCACTCACTCCATTCAATATCGCTTGCTTCAATAATTTCAGTAAGGCATGAATTTTTCCTCGACTTAAGCTTAGCTCCTGTCTTCAGTGTCTATCAATTACACCGAGCTATTGTTGATGAGTATATTACCTTGTATAATATCTTTCTTCTCATTCGTGATATACATGCCCCAAGTTGAAGAATAAGGTGTAATACTCAGAGTATTCCCTGCTGGCTGTCCAAAAGACATTTTTATAGTATTGCGCTAAGGGTTGCACTTATTAAATACCGCAAAAAATAAATTAAAAACGTAGATGAATTATTTAAAAGCAGAGTGAAAACAGAGTATCTAGTTATAGTTAGAAAATCAAAATCTGAGCTTCTTTTGGAATACAGATAATCGCACACAGGGGATACAGAATCCTTATGGCGTGCTGTTTAATGATATTTAATGACAATTGTGAGAATGATAATCTGATTATACTGCGACTATGGGTCTGACTATCATCTTTCAACAATCATTTTCCTCAGGTAACTGATACAGTACAAACAGCTGCCTAGTGTCCTCATTCTTTTATCGTATGTGACTCCAGCTGTTCTCCAATCGTTTTGCCAAGGAACGATTGAATTCTTGTGAGTCATTTTGCTCCCTTGCTTGCTATTTTGAGGTGTGGTTTCCTTTATTTCAAAAAATTAAAATAAAAAAGCAATGGGTCCTGATAACTTATATGCTTTCTATACTCAAGCTTGCTCTTACCTTACATTGTTGAATACCCTTTACGTTGTTTATAATTTGTGTATTGATAGAATGGGTCTTGCCCATGTGGTCTATAGGCAGCCCCATTAGTTTTTCCCTTACCCCAATATCAAGAGATATCACTGATTTTAAACATTTTAGTCCA
>CM031598.1:10318468-10323636 GCA_018398815.1 Conus ventricosus
GAAAACTTTCGATGCTCATTTCTTTAATGACCTCAACTATAAACAAAACATCACAGCTAATGTTATTTGATGCCGGCTTAAACTGGGTCATTTTCCACCCTAATCTTCCCACCTTTATAATTAAAAAAAAACAGCATTATAGATAACACTGCTGCAATATTGTAGAAGCGTATACATCCTTCAAATTAAGCTTGAGTTTCCTTGTTCATTTCATTCTTTATCACAACAGGAAATATCTTACACTCCTCAATGTTAAGCGTAACAAAAGTTGGGCCAAAATACAAACACGTTAATCCTCCTGTCAGCTTTTTCTTTTTGCAAAATCGAAGTTATCAAATACATAATAAGTGTTCTATCTGGCACGGAAGTATTTACTTTAAACGTTGCAAATATTGTAATCGCTATCGGAGCTCCATTCTATGCTAATGCATTAGAATCATACCCTGTGCTGAGATTTTTCTCTTGGTGAGTATACAACTTTATATGTCGTAAATCTATTGAATATGTAAATGTATGTGAATCAAGTAGGCATGCTTCATGGAGATTACCTGTTTACAGTCTGAACAAGGATTAGGTGGCTTCGCGGTCAGATTTTTTTTTCTACAAATACAAACTCTGCTAATCTTGATAGGACTACTTTTCAAACGCTCAAGAATCATGCTGTTATTTTTCTCGATCTCCCATACCAATGTTGATATTGCAGTCAGTAAGCTTTGATTACTATTATGATTATTAATACACAGTTCTCCAAAACATGCCAACAGCAACGGTTTGTCCACTTCGCAAAGCACTGATGATAATTGCTTTGATTAGCGCACGCGCGTCATTTTACCACACACGCGCGCGCGCGCACACATACATATATATATACATGGAGAGAGAGAGAGAAAGAGAGAGATACACGCACGTCCGTACGTACCAATACACACACGTGTGTGCGCGCGCGCGCAAGGCACGCAAGCAAGCACGCACGCGCGCGCACACACACACACACACACACACACACACACACACACACACACACACACACACACATACACACACACACACTCACACACACACATACACACGCACGCACACACGCACGCACACACGGACGCGCGCGCACACACACACACACACACACACACACACACACACACACACACACACACACACACACAGCGTTAAAAAAGGAAAAGTCATACTACATTGGCAAAAATCGATCCATTTTTACTGCTGAACTTATTGGTATTCTTATGGCTCTTAATTACATAGTTGATTTTCCATTACAGTTTTTTCAAATCTTATTTTGTGTAGATTCTCAATCGGTACTCTATGCTTTAAGATCATCAGATTACAAGAAAAAGAACAAAATTATGTTAGAAATCAGTCAATTAATTCATATCTTAACTTTAAAAGGGACCAACGTTTCCTTCTGCTGGGTTCCTTCTCATCTTGGATTTTCTTCAAATGAGTGGGCCGATAAAGTAGCAAAAAAGGGCGCAAGGCAAGGCAAAGAATCCACTGAAATTCATGTTCCTTTATCCATTCAGGAGGGTTATCACTTGCTGGAACAAGCAGTATGGAGTAGAGTTAAAGGCTATACCCAGAGAAAAGATAGACTCTCCAAGAATATATATATTGATTCTCGTGGTATGGATAACAAATTATATTTGAATCATACTGGCGTAATCAAACTCAGACAGATTAGTTCGCTATCTTATAGGATAAAACTTAATGCGTTCATCACAAAATACAGCAAAAATGTTAGATGTTTATGTGGTGAACAAATTTCTAGCAAACACATCATTTTTGAATGTCAGAAGTTAAGACCAATCTTACCAGTGATTTCTGAAAATTGTATTGAAGGCGTTTTCAAAAACGCTACTAGTTTGTTTAATATTGCGAAATGTTTACTTCATAGTCCTGTAGGACATTTGTTATAGACTAGTTGATTGTGATTTTTGTTAATGCTCATTTTTCTGACTTTTTTTTTCTTTTTTTCTTTTTTTTTCCTCCTTAGCCAAGAGACATAAATACATACATACACAATACGGCCCCCTCCCCTCCTCCTCCTTCCGATCCCCTCCCTCCCCCCCCCCCCCCCCCCCCCCCCCCCCCCCCCCCCCCCCCCCCCCCCCGTCTAATATCACTATGTGGATAGACGTTAAATTGAAGACAACAACAACAACACACACACACACACACACACACACACACACACACACACACACACACACACACACACACACACACACACACACTCATAGTGTTCATCTTAATGTGACAAAGTTTTGCTGCCCAAAATTGTTGATGATGATCTCTTTGTTTGCATGTAAGATTCCACCTTGTCTTCAACAAACAAACAGGCAACACAACACAACACAACACAACACAACACAACACAACACAACACAACACAACACAACACAACACAACATAACAAGCGTGGTGCAACCAAAGAAAAGCCACCGTGAAAAGTAACGAAGAGGTTACAAAATTCAGAGATATCCTACAAACAAAGAAAGATTGAAATGGCAAAAGGCGTAATACAGAGAGAGAGAGAGAGAGAGAGAGAGAGAGAGAGAGAGAGAGAGGAGAGAGAGAGAGAGAGAGAGAGAGAGAGAGAAGAGAGAGAGACAGAGAGAGACAGAGAGAGAGAGAGAGAGAGAGAGAGAGAGAGAGAGAGAGAGAGAGAGAGAGAGAGAGAGAGAGAGAGAGAGGAGAGAAGGTGTGGTACGACGGAGCTCACAAAACGAAGGAGTGAAAGAAGAAAAAAATGAGAGAAACAAATGGAGCGAACGGATCAAAAGAACAGAGGAGTGAGAGAGACAAAAAGGACAGAACGGCCATAACGGTCATACAAATAAAGGACAGAACGGCCATAACGGTCATACAAATAAAGGACAGAACGGCCATAACGGTCATACAAATAAAGGACAGAACGGCCATAACGGTCATACAAATAAAGGACAGAACGGCCATAACGGTCATACAAATAAAGGACAGAACGGCCATAACGGTCATACAAATAAAGGACAGAACGGCCATAACGGTCATACAAATAAAGGACAGAACGGCCATAACGGTCATACAAATAAAGGACAGAACGGCCATAACGGTCATACAAATAAAGGACAGAACGGCCATAACTGTCATACAAATAAAGGACAGAACGGCCATAACGGTCATACAAATAAAGGACAGAACGGCCATAACGGTCATACAAATAAAGGACAGAACGGCCATAACGGTCATACAAATAAAGGACAGAACGGCCATAACGGTCATACAAATAAAGGACAGAACGGCCATAACGGTCATACAAATAAAGGACAGAACGGCCATAACGGTCATACAAATAAAGGACAGAACGGCCATAACGGTCATACAAATAAAGGACAGAACGGCCATAACGGTCATACAAATAAAGGACAGAACGGCCATAACGGTCATACAAATAAAGAAGTGACAGACAAAAAAAAAACAGTGTACGGTTCAAACGTATCAGACAAAACCAAGGGAGTGAATGAAAGAAGAATGCAAAGGAGTGATGCAAACAGAGGAATGATTCAAAGATGTGAAAGAATTTTAAAGTGATTTGAAGGACTGAAAGAAGCAAGCGAATAATACGAAGGAGTCAAAACACCAAAAGAGACATGAAGGAAAATAAAAATGGATAAACACCAATAGGCCTACGTGATAGAAACAAAGGCGTAAATTTAGATGAAGAAGTGAAAGAAAGGAGCAAAAGAGTGATAAACGCATAGAAAGTGAATTATTTGAAAGTCATATACAGAACTAACAACAAGGAAGTGATACCAGAAGGGATCGAAAGAAACACGCAAATTAGTTATACAAACAATGGAGGGAAACAAGCAAACTAGTTATACAATGGAGTGAAACAGGCAAATTAGTAATACAAACAATGGAGGGAAACAAGCAAATTAGTTATACAATCGAGTGAAACAGGCAAATTAGTTATACAATGGAGTGAAACAAGCAAATTAGTTATACAAACAATGGAGTGAAACAGGCAAATTAGTTATACAAACAATGGAGTGAAACAGGCAAATTAGTTATACAAACAATGGAGTGAAACAGGCAAATTAGTTATACAAACAATGGAGTGAAACAGGCAAATTAGTTATACAAACAATGGAGTGAAACAGGCAAATTAGTTATACAAACAATGGAGTGAAACAGGCAAATTAGTTATACAAACAACGGAGTCAAACGGTGGAATGATACAAAGACGTAACAGAAACAAAACAGTAACAGAAAGGAGGTAAAAAAAAAACCCAAAGGGGTAATACAACCATAGGTGTGGGGGGAAATCAGTAATACAAGCAACAGAGTACAGAAACAAAGGAGGAATACCAACAAAGACATAAAAAATATAATACAATAAAATTGAGAAGTGAAGGAAACACAAAGGCAAAATGTAAACGATACAAAGAAAAGAAAAAGAAGTAACACAAAGGAGTGGAACAAAGACATACAAAGGACTAAAACCAAGTAGTGATGAAAGAGGCAAGAATGTGAAAGAAACAAGCTAGACAATGAAAGAAAAAGGTCAGTTTAAAATGTAACCAAAAAAAGCGAAACATTGAAAGAAAAGATGGTATAAGAGACGCCCAACACAAAATCGAACACTTTTTCCCCTTGACGTAGACATCAGACTCCGCAGAACAAAACACAGAGCTGATTCCGTGACAGAGTGCATCATTTATTATTTAACTTAAGCCGTTTCTCGCACAGCAGCAGCAGCAAGGTGAGCTCAAGCAAAAAGAAAAAAAAGTAATTGAACTATCATCCTTTCTTTAGTTTTAAAGGCGTCTGTTGGAAAGCACTTCATTCTTTTTTCCAATACAAATATGAAGCAGACACAAACTGACTTGCAGACGAAACCTCAATATCCCCAAAAGGGTATACAGCCACGAAAATGAAGATGAATAAAATCAAAATATTCTCAGCGACAACAATCAAAGAAAAGTGCAGAGTTACAGAAGAAAACCTCTGACATTTGTTGTTTTAATCACAAAGCTTTACGGAGGCTCAATCGATAGAAAAGGGGGGTGGGGAGGTGGGGAGGGTAACAAATGAGAGATAGGGATAGCTCATAGAAGACTGGAACGAGATAGAGAGAATGGAAATCACAAGAAACCTGAAATCTTCAGACAAAA
>CM031598.1:10323736-10331236 GCA_018398815.1 Conus ventricosus
TGGTGTGTTGGTGGTAGGTAAAGCTATGAAGTGGTGGTGACGGAATTTGTTGCGTCTTTTCGGTTTGTTTTTTCTCTCTCTTCTGTCCTCCATTTTGGCAGCGCTTAGATAGTATATCGTTTTTCACGTGCTTGGTTGCCCCCCCCCCCTTTTTTTTTTTTTTTTTTTTTAAAGAACAACGCTGCACTTTCACCCCCCCCCCCCCTCCCTCCATGTGATTTCGGCTATGTAAACATTTGTTACGGGAACAATGGTCACGCACGTGGAACCGGTGTTCCTCAAAAGGAAGGACTTACCCCTGTCGACGCTACCCGCCTTTCTTCTGAAAGTGACGGTTTCTCCAACCTGATATCTGTCTTGCGGCAGAAAAGGGTAAGTGGGTGTGAAAGTGTTTTGGGAGCGCAACTGATCAGGGGCTTTGGCGCATATATCCCATGACTAGGTCTGCCAGGAGCCAGCTATTAATTGAAGGGATTGTGCTTAACGGACACACAGTGACCCTACATGACAAAAACCCTTTCATTTTGAGAGGGGGCTCGATGGAGGCCCCAGTTACCAAACTCTTCATCTCTGATATCCCCATCTCAGTGGCCGATGGGGATATTGAGTCAGCCCTGAAAAGACTAGGGTGCACACTCAGGTCTTCTCTTCTGATGGAGAAGATACGGAACAAAGACGGAAAGCTAACGCGTTTCATCACTGGAAGGCGCTTTGTTTTCATCAACTGTCCATCACCCCTTTAGAGCGCTTTGTGAAGGTGGGGAACTTCACAGCCAGGCTGTATCACAAGGAGCAGCCAAAAGCCGCTCGCACAGTGCAGTGCTCTCGGTGTCTACAGACTGGCCATCTCCAGCACCAGTGTCAGAACCTGATTACATGCAGGCAGTGTCACCAGAGTGGGCACAGGAGTGGAGACCCCGAATGTGGTGTTTTTCTGATCCTCCTTCTCTTTTAGAAGAACCTGGAGAACCCGTTTCAGACAACGTTATGTCGCCTTCGGAGCCTTCAACACCACTGAAGTCCCAGAACCTGTTTGTGGATCTCCAGAGTCTACCGAGGCTACGGAGGAAGACGTCTTTGAGGACTCCCACACGGACGTAGTGACAGAGTCCCAGCCAGAGTCGACCTCGGAGTGGTCCATAAATATTGTCCCCCATGACCACTTTGACCAGGGTGACAATTTCAGCGAGGAGGGGAGCCCTCGGGACCAGACACCGTTAGTAAACGGCCGCGCTCAGATGACAGCCTTTCTCCTTCTTCCATGCAGGTGTCAGGGAAAGTGATGAGGCAATACGCACGGAAATCTCGTGCGTTGTCACTCTCCAACTACGATACGTGTGATGATGGGTAAAGGGGAAGCCTGCCAACGTTGCCTTTTGTTGACGATCCTTGCTTTGTTTAACGGACATGATAATGGGCCTGCGAACGGGAAACTGACCACAGCTATGTCTATCGGACTTGCATTATGGATTGCGATTCCAACTTGTATGTTTTCTCATTAAATGTACGCGGATTTACGATCTCGCACTAAGAGAATTATTTATTCAAGTACATTAAAAATAAAAAGTATGACATAGTTTGTTTCCAGGAAACTCATATTACAAAAGAAGTAGTTGATCAATGGAAAAAAGAGTGGGGTTCTGGTACACTTATATGTAATGACCACAGTGCTTATAGCTCAGGGCAAATTATTTTGTTTAAAAAAGGAATGATCGATAAGTATAAAATATTATATAATTCCCGCAGAATTTTAGTGGTAGAAGTTGAATTTTCTCAGAGAAAAATAATCATTATCAATGTGTATGCTCCTATGATATACCTGGGAAAATGGTCTTCTTTAATGAGCTGGATGAAGTAATATCTAACCTTCCTTCAGAAAACATCATTGTATGTGGGGATTTCAATTGTGTCTTAAGTAATGATAATGATATTGTTGCAGGAAGACCACATGCGAACACCACAGTAGAAAAATTTAATGATGTGGTGAGTATAACACAACTTATTTGATGTCTGGAGGGTGTTCCATCCGCATGAAAAAGAATTTACTTGGAGCTCAAAATCACCTTTCCTGGCTAGAAGACTCGATTATATAATAACTACTTCTGCTATATTTGATAAGACGCTTGAAGCAATCATTCACTCCTTACCGTTCACTGATCATAGAGCATGTTCAATGACTGTAAAATTCAGTAATATTGTACGAGGACATGGCCTATGGAAACTCAATAATTCATTACTTGGAGATCAGGTATATGTTGATAAAATGAACAATCTAATTGATACTCACACTTCAGAATTACAAGAAAGCTCTGATTACCAATTGGATTGGGAAACACTGAAAATGAAAATTAAAAACTTTACTATTGATTATAGTAAAATAAAAGCTTTGAAAGGAAAAATGAGATATCAGACTTGAATAATCAGTTAAATGTCTTAGACAGTAAGCTTGCAGTAAATCCACATTGTACTGATACTCAAAATGAACGCGTTAAATTAATTTCAAAAATTGAGATTTTGGAAAATTACAAAGCTCGAGCTGCTCAGGTAAGATCAAGAGTGAAGTGGATAGAAGAGGGTGAGAAAAACACCAAGTATTTCCTTAGTTTAGAAAAGGCAAGAGCGAATGCTAAAGTAATGGAAGGAATTCTAGATGAAAACAATGCATTAGTAACAGATCAATTAGAAATAATGAAAGTGCAAAGAAGTTATTTCTCAAATTTATACAAGAAAAAAGTCATGTCTGATGGCCTGTCGCGAAAAGTAGATACATTTATTGCAAATGCTAATGTCCTCAAGTATCCGCGTCCCAGAAAATAGCTGTGAAGGCATTGTTACAGAACAAGAATTACTGAAGGCATTAAAGAGCCTGAATAATAACTCAGCTCCAGGAAGTGATGGCATTTCCATAGAATTCTATAAAGTCTTTTGGATCAAACTAAAAAAAATACTAACCCTATCATTTAATCTAGCTTTTGAGAAGGGAGAGCTGTCTTGTACTCAAAAACGAGCAGTTATTAACTTAATACATAAAGGTAAGGAACTACCTAGAGAAAACTTAAAAAACTGGAGACCAATTTCATTAACAAACAGCGATTATAAAATTTGACTAAGGTTTTAGCTTGTCGTTTAGAAAATGTGATATATGATATTGTGAATGACGATCAGGTTGGATTCATTAAAGGTCGTCGTTCAGCCAAGTTGTTAAGGCTTATAGATGATGTCATAGAACAACTTAATGTTAAGAATAAACCTGGGCTGATGGTAAATATTGATTACTCGCAGGCCTTCGATCGAATTTCAAAGGATTTCATGCTTATTGCGTTTAAAAAATTTGGCCTTGGTCCTGATTTTATTAACTGGGTGAAGGTGATCATGTCCAACGCACAAAGCTGTATAAGGTACAATGGCTGGATATCTGAATATTTTCAGTGGAAACGGGAATTCGACAAGGCTGCCCTTTTTCACCTCTGATGTTTGCAGTCGGGATTGAACTCATAGCAATTAAAATAAGACAGTGTCGTAATATTAAAGGTCTTGACTTATGGAGGCATCAAGATGATTTACTTGCAAGTCTTATTAAAATTGCATTGTATGCTGATGATGTAACTTTGTTTTTAAAAGATGAAATAGATATGCAACATGCTCTTAATATAATAAACGAATTTTCTCAAATTTCAGGACTAGTATTAAATCAGAATAAATCTACGGCAATGTGGCTTGGGAGGAAAAAACTATGTGAAGATACGTTCTATGGATTTGTTTGGAAAAAAAGAATAAAATTTTGGGAGTTTATTTTCAAAATGACAAATCAGCCTCGTTTGTTGAAGAAAATTGGCTAGAAAAAATAGATAATGTCAAGAGAATTATTCATTCATGGGAAAAAACGGAATCTAAGCATAATGGGGAAACTCTGTGTTATAAAAACTTTTCTTTTATCCCAGTTTGTGTTATTTTATGCAGGCTTTCGTATTCCCGATGATGTTACTGATTAAAATTAACAGGCTGTTATTTCAGATTTTTATGGAGAAAACAAGATTGCAACAAAAGAGCATTTGAAAAGTAAAAAGAACAGTTTTATGCAAAGAAATTGAAGAAGGCGGTTTAATATGATAGACATAAGACAAATGCAGATAGCGTTTATTTGCAATGGGTAACGCGACTTTGCACCACAAGTAAAATAGAAAAATGGACATTAATCCCAAGAAAGATATTTTCATGTCTTGGCAAACATTTTTTATGTTTTTATGCAAATTCTAAAAGTTCTTCATTCAAAAATCTTCAATATATTCGATCAGCATTCTGGAAGACTGTATTAAAACATTGGCTGGATCATAACACAATCAATGATTTCTCATCTCTGTTGTGGAATAATGCTAACATAAAATATAGAGGGAACGTTTTTGTTTTTCTCTGACTGGATTGAAGCAGGAATACTTGCGGTCCAAGATATTTATGACCAAAATAGAATAATGTCATTCCAGGAAATATGCGGTAAATTGGATATACACCTGCAAGAATGCTGGAATACAATGTAGTAACTGGTGCAGTTCGTAACTATATTTCTTTAGTTGAAAATGAAAACATGTATCAACCAAATTTGTCTCACCCCCTCCTTTTAGGGGCAAAGTAATATTCACTTGTAAAGACTTCCGTAAACAATTATGTGCAATGAAAAGTTCTACTCCTTGTGCCGTAGGTTTCTGGAAGAATAAAACTCGGATTAGAACTAACAAAGCAACACTGGTTGTACCCCCATAAGTGCACAAAAGAAACAAGACTTAGATTATTACACTGGAAGATTCTACATAACATTTATCCTACGAATATTTTGTTGTGTAAAATGAAAATAAAAAATAGTAACAAATGTACCTATTGCCCTGACGAAATTGACTATATAGAACATTTCTTTTATTTATGTCCAAGCGTCAATTCCTTCTGCAAATATATTTGCCAATTCATACTCGTAGAGCTTAACATCAAACTAACATTATCAGTTGCGGATGTTTTGTTTGGAAAACTCCCAGAGCGGAATATAAGTGATCTGAACATGAAAAAAATTAACCATATCATTCTAATAGCGAAAATGTGCATAAGTATTTTCAAAAAACTGAATCGACATTGCCTTTGTCATTGATATTTGAAAATCGATTACAGTATGGCGTGTCTAAGGTATAGGTAAGCCAGTACACGTCTTTCCTCCTCCACTCCTCTTTCTCATCCTTGCTTGCTTTCGCTTTATTTAGAGCAAGGGTGGGGTGACCCATGGGAGATGAGGGACGGAAAAGACTTGTGAAGGAAAAACCCAACAACAACAAAAAAAAAAAAAAGGAAATTCATGCCTCCTCACTTTCCACTCCTCTGCACTCTCTTTCACACTTTCGATTTTTTCTTGTGCAAGAGATTTGTGATCTGGGGATGATGCAGACTGAGGAGACATACTCACATGCAAGCATGCTCTCTCTCTCTCTCTCTCTCTCTCCTTCTCTCTCTCTTCTCTCTCTCACTCTCTCTCTCTCTCTCTCTCTCTCTCTCTCTCTCTCTCTCTCTCTCTCTCTCTCTCTCTCTCTCTGAATATCAGTATAAAAACACCACTAAATTATATATTGTGCTGTGTGCAAGTGGAATGAACGGCAAAGTAAAAACAATGAAGTAAATTACAACACTTAAACCTGGACATCACCTTAACATCTGTACTACATTAAACGTATAGAGAAATGACTGTCCATTGTTTTAAAAACGATAACAGTGTCTATTGTTTAAAAACAACAGCACACATACACATTTTGAACTGGGCATGAATGACAGTGTGGAACGCGCGTCAGCAGGTGTCTGTGTGCTGGTGTTCTTGTGTGAGGATGATTGACGGCTCTATTATGATTATGATATTGGAGAATATTAACAACAACAACAATAACAAAAAGAAAGAAAGAAAATGAAAAAAAAAAGAAGGAAAAAAAAAGAAAAAAAAGAAAAAAAAAGAAAAAAAAATGTGAGAGGTCAAAAACAAGGTAGGGGAAACTGGCATGGAGAGAGGGCTCTTCCTTGAACGAATACGAGAGGGATATAATGATAGGTCAATGGATGGATAGATACAATGATAGCTGGACAAACCGATTTATGATGAGATAGAGAGATGGGGAGTTAGGGGATTAATATGAGGGAGGGGGGGGGGGCGGATGGGGCGAACAGGAGGGGGAGGGGGGGGGGTGAAGTAGGAGGGGGGGAATAGGGTGCATGAGAGAGAATGTTTGCATGTTTTTATATGCTTGTATATGTCGTGGGCGGACGTGCGTATGAGTGTGTGAGCGCACGTGTGAGTGTACGCATGTGCGGACGGTTTTTTTTTATTTTTTTTATTTTTTTTTTTTATATATTTTGTATACGCTGAACTTCACCTTCCAGATACCAAGCCCTATCTTAGTGAAATCTAGCAATTGTTATGTGTTTTGTTAAAGTTCTTTCCTTCCAAATTCAAAGAAAGCGAAATATTTCATAGTTACATCATGACATCAGGAGCCCAATCTCGATGTAGGTATCTCTGATAGACCGGGAATGTGGTGGGTAAAAAAAAAAAAAAAAAAAAAAAGAAACAGAGACAGAAAGAGACAGAGACAATGACAGTGAGACACTGAGAGAGAGAAAGAGACAGAGACAGACAAACAGTCATGACAGTGAGACACTGAGAGAGAGAGAGAGAGACAGAGACAGAGACAGAGACAGAGACAGTCAGACAGACAGAGACAGACAGACATAGACAGAGAGACAGACTGGTCATCACAGACTGTGGCAGAACCCTCTGGTACCAGGATACTGTCAGAGCCAATTTTGCAATTCGCCATGATGGACGGGGCAGAGATCGCCAATCAGTAATGATATTCTGGCAAGGGACTCCCACTTCTGCTGCTTCTGGCATGTGGGTGGCGAGGATGGAGGGGGTGGAGGGAGAGAGTGGGGGGGGGGGGGGGAGCGGAGACTAAATGAGAAGGATGAGGAGTGTGAGGTGTCAGCAAAATTGTACTGTTAAACATTAATGATTTGACGTTAAAGTATAGGCTTCACAATCCAGTGCAGGTATCAGAACACGAAGGTGCAGACTATTGTTTCAGATTCCTTTCTTTGAATTGCGTCTGTTACTTTGTCACTCTACTTGCACAGCAACTCGAAAATATTACGTTAAAATTGTGTCCTGGACCAAAACCTACAAAGAAATAAACGGAAATGTCTCTAGATTTCAACAGCCGCAATGACGAAGGAAACATCGTTCGCAACGATAACGACTACCATTATGGGCACGCAGTATTGATTTGGGCATAAAACAGCTTAATCGCAGAAGGTTTGTGCCCTTTCGAGTGAAAGGTTTAGCAAACGACAAAAAAGAGGGGGGTTCACGTAGGCTGTGTCTGCAAGAGACAAAAAAAGAACATTGCGATCGCTTCACAAATGCCTAAGATAAAAAGACAATGATGTCATAAGTAATTCAAGATTGTGACCAAAACAACC
>CM031598.1:10336236-10356236 GCA_018398815.1 Conus ventricosus
TCCCTGCACAAGCTCTCCATAGAGGAGGTTTTTAGGGATCCGTCCGTCATCCATGCGCACGACATGGCCGAGCCAGCGCATACGTCTCTTGTGGGAGGTGGAGAAAACACAGACTGGCTTTCTTATGTGCCATTTGTTTGATATGTGATTACCGTATAACTGGAGTCTGCTGGATATATCAAATATGAAACACATCACACACCTGTTGTAAGTGAAGTACAGGGCCATCTGAAGCATAGACATTTGTTTTTTTATTTAACAACATGAAACATTGCTGCTAATTGTGGTGACACAACAATATAACCTTGTTTAGGTTGTGATCAGTCATAGGAATTCTCTATTGCTCAAATAGATTTCATCAGGTCTTTTTCAAAGGTAGAAGAATGAGTTAGATAATATAAAGCTTCACTGACCTGATTTTTAAAACAAACTTCAGTTTTTAAAAAAAAAAACCTTTTTGTTCGTCACAAACTTTCCCGACATAACAAAAGCAGTGTCTTCTTAACCAAACCCTGGTACACACACACACACACACCATCATTGAAAATTTTCAGCCGGGTATGTCTGGATGGCATATTAATCCAAACTTCGACAAAGGTATAGTGACATATACCCCTCTGTTGGAAGAAGGAGCTGGGAGAGGAGGGGGTTCCAGACACCTGACGCACTTTATCCGTTCTTCCTTTGATCCCTGACTTTAGTCGCCAACCTGAGGCGGCCAAGTCAGAGAATGTCTGTTCGGAATCACCGTCAGCGCAGACTGCAACTCTATCCGGATCCGTTAATTCTGCCTTTAAACCGAAAACTCCTGTGTGGCCGCGAGCGTTTAGCTTTCCTTATACAGGGAACGTGAATGGATGCTATTTCCTGGTCCTTTCTATAGAGTAGGTCAACATGTCTGGCGGGATTAATCACAACACACACACACACACACACACACACACACACACACACACACACACATGCACATGCACGCACGTACGCACGCACGCACGCACACACACACACACACACACACACACACACAAGAGCACGCACGCACGCACGCACGCGACGCACGCACGCACGCATGCACGCACGCACAAAAACAGAGAAAGAGAGAAAGGGGGGTGTTTGTCTGTGTGTCATATTGCAGTAAACATGTCTGGCCAAGAACGGCAACGGCTGTTCGAATTTCTCGTGCGTTTAGAGCTGGTTGTTTTCGTCTGCTCAGGAAGCTCGTATCTGCTGATCAGTCCTGTTGTGGTACTAAATGTCACTGTGGTACAAAGTGTCACTGTGGTACAAAATGTCACTGTGGTACTAAATGTCACTGTGGTACTAAATGTTACTGTGGTACTAAATGTCACTGTAGTACAAAATGTCACTGCAGTACAAAACGTCACTGTGGTACTAAATGTCACTGCGGTACAAAACGTCACTGTGGTCCAAAACGTCACTGTGGTACAAAATGTCACTGTGGTACAAAATGTCACTGTGGTACTAAATGTCACTGTGGTATTAAATGTCACTGTGGTTACAAAATGTCACTGTGGGTACTAAATGTCACTGTGGTACTAAATGTCACTGTGGTACTAAATGTCACTGTGGTACTAAATGTCACTACTAAATGTCACTGTGGTACTAAATGTCACTGTGGTACTAAATATCACTGTGGTACTAAATGTCACTACTAAATGTCACTGTGGTACTAAATGTCACTGTGGTACTAAATGTCACTGTGGTACTAAATGTCACCACAAGTCATGTGTACCGACGTTGCGGTGCAAAATGTGAACCCCATTTCAAAACGTCATGATTTTGTAAATGCTTGTTTTTGTCGGGTCTGTCTCGTCACCAGTGGTATGTAATCTTGGAGTACAATGTGAAGAAAATTGAGAATACGCCTTGATTGAAATTCGAAGGCGGATTTGGAATCTGCTTCATAAACAAAAATGTCAAAAGCAAGTTCAAAGGTTTACTGCCAGACGTCTTGCAAGGTTAGTGTAGGCTTATACAGGCGTGTTTCTTGGACTCACTCGGAGGTGTCATTTAGACAGTGCTGTGTGGATTAGAGCCACTTCGAAAATGGCTTCGGCAGAAGAGAATCGCACTATGGCTGGCATACTCAATGACTCAAAATAAACGTCAGTTGAAACCGTCACTGTACTGGAATCCGTTATAACACTGAGTAATGGTGCAAGTCATGCGTGTTTGGTGGGCGAAAATAGCACACAGGACATGGGCACACTAACATATCTCTAAAACACTATCATACAGAATCATCATCATCATCGTCATCATCATCATCATCATCATCATCATCATCATCATCATCATCATCATGATTCATGTATGCAACATTATCTTCCAGTGTGTGTGTGTGTGTGTGTGTGTGTGTGTGTGTGTGTGTGTGTGCATGTGTGTGCGCTCGCGAGTGTGCTCTGTGTATGTGTGTGTGTGTGTGTGTGTGTGTGTGTGTGTGTGTGTGTGTGTGTGTGTTTCTGCTAATATCTTTTAGATGTTGAATTGTTAACACTTGTAAAGCGCCCTGTAGCCTATGTTGTTAAGATGGGCGCTATTGAAATTGTCCTCTTATTATCATTATCATTATCATCATCGTCGCCGTCGTCGTCGTCGTCATTGTCCTCGAAAGTCGAGGAAGTCGTCGTACGTTTTTTAAAACATTGTCAAAATTACGACTTCGACCTCTGTGACAATGATTCCTAGGTTTGCTGTCACCATTGCAGTTGCTGCCACTGTTGATACTGCTGCTAGGGCTACTACTTCTGCTGCTGCCACTGTTGATACTGCTGCTAGGGCTACTACTTCTGCTGCTGCCGCTGTTGATACTGCTGCTAGGGCTACTACGTCTGCTGCTGCCGCTGTTGATACTGCTGCTAGGGCTACTACTTCTGCTGCTGCCGCTGTTGATACTGCTGCTAGGGCTACTACTTCTGCTGCTGCCGCTGTTGATACTGCTGCTAGGGCTACTACTTCTGCTGCTGCCACTGTTGATACTGCTGCTAGGGCTACTACTTCTGCTGCTGCCGCTGTTGATGCTGCTGCTAGGGCTACTACTTCTGCTGCTGCCACTGTTGATACTGCTGCTAGGGCTACTACTTCTGCTGCTGCCGCTGTTGATACTGCTGCTAGGGCTACTACTTCTGCTGCTGCCACTGTTGATACTGCTGCTAGGGCTACTACTTCTGCTGCTGCCACTGTTGATACTGCTGCTAGGGCTACTACTTCTGCTGCTGCTCCTGTTCCTGATTTCCACTTCTACTCCTTCTTCTCCTTCTCCTCCTCTCCTTCCTCCTCCTTCTCTTACAACTACTAATGCCACTCCTGTTAATGCCACTCCTGTTAATGCCACTCCTGTTAATGCCACTCCTGTTAATGCCACTCCTGTTAATGCTACTGCTGTCTCTACCACTGCCACACACTACCACTACTACTACTGCTACTACTACTACTACTACTACTACTACTACTACTACCACTACTACTGCTGCTGCTGCTGCTGCTGCTGCTGCTGCTGCTGCTGCTGCTGCTGCTGCTGCTGCTACTAATGCTACTGCTACTAATACTACTGCCACTGCTGTTACTACTACTTCCACTGCAACTGCTTCAACTACTGCTGCTGCTGCTGTTTCTACTACTACTACTACTACTACTACTACTACTACTACTACTACTACTACTACTACTGCTGCTGCTGCGGCTACTACTACTACTACTGCTACTAATACTACTAATAATACTGTTACTACCACTTCCACTGCAACTACTGCAACTGTTGCTGCTGCTGCTGCTACTACTACTACTACTGCTACTAATACTACTACTGTTACTACTACTTCCACTGCAACTACTGCAACTGCTGCTGCTGCTGCTTCTACTACTACTACTATTGTTACTACTATTTCCACTGCAACTACTGCAACTACTACTGCTGCTGCTGCTACTACTACTACTACTACTACTACTACTACTACTGCTGCTGCTGCTGCTGCTGCTGCTGCTGCTGCTGCTGCTGCTACAGTCGCCACCACCACCACCACCATCACCAGCACTGCTATTATAACTACAACTATTGGACATATTTAGAGCACATTCTGCACTCCAACTCTCAGTGCTTTACAACCATACACACTCTACCTACTGTCACGTAAACGTTATACACACCCGTTCTTCCAGAGGAAGGACGTTTCTAAGCCTTTTTCATGGAGTGAGGCAATCTGAATGTCTCAGAGACAGGATTAGTTTGTCCATGGTGCCAAAGCTTGGACACAAGAAGAGTCAGCTATGTCAAAGACTGGACTTAACTTTCTGTTTCTGCTAGCACCGACACCACCACCACCACCACCACCCGCACCACCAGAACGCATCACCACTGTCGTTGAAATAAACAGAAGCAGATCTTCCTTGTTCACTTGTGTCACAAACAGTAAGACCCGGTCCCAGCAAAACCATACGTTCTCCTGTGGGGACAGTTTGTTCCACAGTGGTTATTGCTATGTGGCGTGCTGGTACGGGAGGCACTCGATAGATCCCCGTCTCGATAGATCCCCGTCTCGATGGATCCCCATCTCGATAGATCCCGTCTCGATGGATCCCCGTCTTGATAGATCCCCGTCTCGATAGATCCCCATCTCGATGGATCCGCGTTACTGTTCTTGGATCTACCGAGACGGGGATCTATCGAGATGGGATCTATCGAGATGGGGATCTACCGAGATGGGGATCTACCGAAACGGGGATCTATCGAGACGGAAATTGGTCCACATGTAGTTGGGGATCTATCGAGGAGGGGATCTACCGAGATGGGAATCTACCGAGACGGGGATCTACCGAGACGGAAATTCGTCCACATGTAGTGGGGGATCTATCGAGGCGGGGATCTACTGAGACGGGGATCTACCGAGACGGAAATTCGTCCACATGTAGTGGGAGATCTATCGAGACGGGGATCTACCGAGATTGGGATCTACCGAGACGGGGATCTATGGAGATGTACCCTTAACATGTCACTCAATATACTGGAGCGAGATTTTGTAAGAGAGGAAGTGGGGGGGGGGGGGATTCACTTTTGTACCGAAAATGTAAATGTCATCCGGCGACATATTATACAAGGTGACATTTTGTGCCACAACAAGTTCCATTCTTCATGCTGCTACGCTGTTGTATGACAGTACTTTTTTTTTTATCTTACACGTCTTTCATCAGTTCTGCGATCTATTTCAAACAAGAAATATTTGTATTTCTGCAACGCTGTCATAAAAATAAAAATAAAAACAGCAGTAACAACAACACAAAAGTCACATCCTGTTTCTGTCACGTTCTGAGACTGATCTGGTCATCGAGTGGAGAGATGCCACGTCTGTGTCAGACAGAGCAGGAGAGGTTTCCTGTGTCAGACAGACCAGGAGAGGTTTCCTGTGTCAGACAGAGCAGGAGAGGTTTACTGTGTCAGACAGAGCAGGAGAGGTTTCCTGTGTCAGACAGACCAGGAGAGGTTTCCTGTGTCAGACAGAGCAGGAGAGGTTTCCTGTGTCAGAGCAGGAGAGGTTTCCTGTGTCAGAGCAGGAGAGGTTTCCTGTGTCAGACAGAGCAGGAGAGGTTTCCTGTGCCGTCGAGTGGAGAGATGTCACGTCTGTGTCAGACAGAGCAGCAGAGGTTTCCTGTGTCATCCGAGTGGAGAGATGCCACGTCTGTGTCAGACAGAGCAGGAGAGGTTTCCTGTGCCATCGAGTGGAAAGATGCCACGTCTGTGTCAGACAGAGCAGGAGAGGTTTCCTGTGTCGTCGAGTGGAGAGATGCCACGTTTGTGTCAAACAGAGCAGCAAAGGTTTCCTGTGTCGTCGAGTGGAGAGATGTCACGTTTGTGTCAGACAGAGCAGCAAAGGTTTCCTGTGTCGTCGAGTGGAGAGATGCCACGTTTGTGTCAGACAGAGCAGGAGAGGTTTCCTGTGTCGTCGAAATCGGATCCTAGTTGTTGTTGTTTGTTTGTTTTTTTACCTTGACTGAGATCGCGAAACAGTAGAACAAGAACCTGCAATTCAAATGCATATAAGGAGCTACTACTACTACTACTAATACTACTACTACTACTACTGTTGCTGCTGCTGCTGCTGTTGCTGCTGCTGCTGCTGCTGCTGCTCCTGCTGCTGCTGCTGCTGCTACTACTACTACTACTACTACTACTACTACTACTACTGCTGCTGCTGCTGCTGCTGCTACTACTACTACTACTACTACTACTACTACTACTACTACTACTACTACTACTGCTGCTGCTGCTGCTGCTGCTGCTGCTGCTGGTACTACTTCTACTGGTGATAACAACAACCATCATCATCATCATCATAGTCGTCATCATCATTATCATCATCATAATCAAAATGATTATGAGCAGCAGCCTTTTCCAGATACGTGGTAAAAAAAAGACAATGCTGGAATGTAGACGTCAGGTCTTTAAGGACAGTGAAATGTAATACCCACATTAGATTTCCTTACTGGTTATTCACTCTGTTTGGATATGTACACCTGTATCTGTAACAAGAGAAAGAGAAATGAAATAGAGGTGTGTGTGTGTGTGTGTGTGTGTGTGTGTGTGTGTGTGTGTGTGTGTGCGTGCGTGCGTGCGTGCGTGCGTGCGTGCGTGCGTGCGTGTGTGTGTGTTCGTGTGTGTGTGTGTGTGTGTGTGTGTGTGTGTGTGTGTGTGTGGTGTGTGTGTGTGATACCTTCTTCTTAAATCTTGTTGAAAGCATCTCCTCTTTTCAGTTTTTTCAAGCTTTTTTTTTAAGGAGAAAAACAAACCCTAAAATGTTTTCAAATATACCTATATGGTGCAATCATCTGTATTGTGTTTGTTTATTTGTTTGTTTGTTTTCAATTTCTACTCCACGTGGAATGGAAAACAGGTCGTTTGGATGGGACTCTGAAATAGCATCCTCTCAACATACGCGAGCATCTCTGTGATACATGTCAGACTCTGATGGGTTAATGAGATAGGAAGATAACATGCACACGCCCTGTTGGCCAGTAGACGCACAATGAGGGCCCCCCGGGGGGGGGGGAGGGGGGGCAAGTGACAAACGATAATGAATGGCTGTCTCATACGGTGATATTTTCAGCCCGACAATGGATATGGAAAATGAATGATTAATGCAGAGTAATAGAGCTGTTGTGACTGGGGTAAGTGTGTTTGCGATTGTAAAGCACTGACAGTTTGACAATGACTGGAATAAGGCACAATACACACCGTCATGATATTTGTCGTCGTCGTCATCATCATCATTATCGAACTGTCTTGTGCTCTATGGAAGGGAGTGAGGCGAAGGTAGGGGGGATTTGGGATAAAGAATCTTGAGGGACCAGCAGGGGGGAGGGAGGGTACTTTTGTGATAATGCTACATCTCTCTCTCTCTCTCTCTCTCTCTCTCTCTCTCTCTCTCTCTCATGGACAGACAGAGATAGACGCACATTCACACACACACACACACACACACACACACACACACACACACACACACACACACACACGCGCGCGCGCGCGCGCGCGCACGCACGCACGCACGCACACACACACACACACACTTGCAGACTTTCACTGTTTCGTATTAAATATGTAATGAAAGACAAAAGCAGCAATCCCAGTTTTGCCAGTAGAATAACCTGCTCCGGGTCGTTCTGTCTGGATTGCTTCCGATGTAGGTGTTTTCGTCAATAGCGTGTACAAGGCGCCAAAGATGCACTTTCTTACCATCAAGGTTGCTGAGGATGAAGTCCAATCCATTGAAAACAAAGCGACGCTTTATGATACTGCGGTGAGTGACGTCTTGGGAAAGGAAACTGAGTGTCTTGTAAGCGGGATTTTTTCCTCCCCTTTTTGCCGGTGTAACGATCCATTTTAACTCCCCTCCACTTTTTTTAACTCCCCGGGAGTTAGAATTAACACGTGCCAATTTTAACTCCCCAGGAGGTAAAACAAACCACGCCAGAATGACCCCCCCCCCCCCCCCCCCCCCCCCCCCCCCATGTATTAGATTAACTCCCCGACCCCAAAACATTCAGTTTTATGTGTTAGTCACGATATTAGAAATAAACATTTAATATACACCCCTCCCTCCCTCCCTCCCCCTCTGTCTGTCTGTCTGTCTGTCTGTCTGTCTGTCTCCCTCTCCCTCTCTCTCTCTCTCTCTCTCTCTCTCTCTCTCTCTCTCTCTCTTTCCCTCTACCTCTCTCCCTCTCTCTCTCTCTCTCTCTGTTTGTCTATCTGGTGGTCTATTTATCTGTCTGTCCGGTTGTCTCCGTCTCTGTCTGTGTGCCCTCACCCCCCCCCCCCCCCACCCCCCACCCCCCACTATCATGTCTGTCTTTCAATCTTACGAAGGATAAAAGGCTTAGGAGATGGGAAGTCACTACCCTCCTTTCATTCTAACACGGCAACAGCCATGATGAAGAAAATTACAATGCAAATGCGTGTGTGTCTGAGTGTGTTAAACATAAAACGGACCTTATAACTCAGCTGTTTCTCAAATGATTTAATTCAATTTTGCTTTGAGAAGTGGTGTGACTATGCCAATGTGATTTGAAAGTTAGCGTCCTTTCAGTGGATGACCGGGACATCCAGCACCCGTTCTGCAGGGCACTGGGCCTTATAGTTCAGTCCTTTTTCAATCGATTTTCATGAGGTTCTTTAATATAATTTCCGGAAGGTGAAGGTACTATTTGTCTCTATTTCAAACTTATATCACACTAGCACTCACCACGCTTCGACCCGCACTTTGACCGACTCAGTGCTTCGCGCTTCGACCCTTGGTGGAGGTTTATACAAAAAGTAAGGACGCCATGACCTTCCAAGTGTGCCAAAGATGCTTGATACCAAATTTGAAGTCGATCTGCTGGAACTGTGGCCGTACTCAGCGTTCGCACTTCGAGTCGCGCTTCGCGCTCATTGGTTGAACGGTTATTCAAAACGTAACGACGCCATGACTTCCAAGGGTGCCAAGGCTGCTCGATGCCAAATGTGGTGTTGATCGGTTGAGAACTGTGACCGTGCATAAGGTTCGCTCACACACACACACACACACACACACACACACACACACACACACACACAGATGTGGAATATATATATATATATATATATATATATATATATATATATATATATATATTATATATATATTATATATATATATGTCACGAGTTTGTCACGAGGCCTACGACGATTGACCCATCTAGGGTGGTGGAATTGTTCATTTGGGTGTTGTTGTTGTTGTTGTCGTATATCCGTCCCTTAATGTGGCTTGTGGTGTGGTTGCACCTTTGGTGTGGTTTAGCTCAGGTTAGGTTTACTTTTTCTCTCTCTCTCTCTCTCTAATTCCACTGCCCGTGCAATTCATCCTGCAGGTTCACGGGTGGTGGGTATCTTTTTCTTGATACTGGCTGTCTCTATCGGCCTCTCACCTGTCTTTCACCTGCCGCACGTGCAAGGTTCCTCTTAGGTTTGAGGTATTCTCACCGTGACGTAGCGTGGCATGTTGGCCGCCATCGCTGAGGCAGGTTTTCACTTCACTCGAGCGGAAAGATGTCTCTGGGGCGCCTGCTCCGGTCCTGGTTCTTCACCATTTCGTCGAAGGTACAGTCGGTACCTTCAGTTCCTACAGTCGCCTGTAGGAGAGAGACATCACTTCATCTTTTTCCGCATCTGCGCTGCTGTCACTCTCGACTGGACAGGGGCAGAGAGAGTCGTTTGACCCGCCTCTTTGGGTCACCCACGGGTAGCTGGTAAGCATCAGTTTCGTGGTTTATTTGTTGTTGTGTTTTTTTTTTTATGTTAGCCGGCTAATTCTTCTCTTTTGCGCAATTTGTTTTTTGGTTTTCAAAATTATAAAAGAAATATTGTTTGAGACCACTTTTCTGGTTAATTCAATCTTTAACCTGGCCAGTCAAATTATATCTTAAAGTCTTTCTCCTTTTTATGCATTTGGTGATGCGGTAGTCGGCGGGGATGGGAGAGGAACCTGGTGATTCAGGGTTGGTACTTGCTTGGTCTCGCTCGTCCGCCCTGTCACAATTGCCGGGCTCACATTCTTCGGCCACCGTCTGTTTGTGGTGCAAGGAGAACGAGTTTTATGTTCGCGAGCGTGCGTACGCATGATTAGTCGTTTGGATGCGTGGTGGGAAATTTGTGTTATTTTGAAATGTTGCCATAAAATGTGGGGATAATTGTGCCATTGAATTATTATTATTTGCAAATGTGGTGGCAGGTGTAAAGCCATGGTTGCTTTATTAGTTCAATTCTAAGAAAGGAAAATGTTAAACGTGAGTGAGAGAAGGATGAAGATAATTCATATTTGTTTTATAGCCTGTTAATTTAATGCAGTCTCTTACCTGCTTCGTATGAGAAGACTTTAACGAACATTCCTGATTTGGTTGGTTTGCGCGTTATGCTCAGGTCTGTGTTGAGCTGATGTTGTGGGTGTATTTAGTAGACTCCCCTCGCCCATCATGCGAGTGGCTGTTAAGGTTTAACAGCATGGGTCAGACTGTACTGACTGCGGGGTTCCAGTACCCGCCTTTCGTCTTTCTACTTTCCTCCCAGTTACCTTCGCCCTCCTCCCGGAGACTTCACCCGGAGCACGCACTGGTGGGGACCACGCGCTGGTTGATGCCACGTACTGGTGGAAAAGCCCGTGGACTTGGCTGGATGGTCCTGATCCCCGTCCAGGACCTCCAGCAACAACGCCTCGTCCCCCGAGACGCGCTCTCCACCATCTGTTTGTGCGGGTCAAGGGTGTCGGCCTTCGACATCTCTCTCTTCAGGAACCGACCCGGTTTGGGCGCTCATTTGCAACAGGGTGTTCCTAGTAGACTTTGGAGAGGCAGGGGTGTGGGGGCACGACATCTCGGGAAAGGGATGGGTGCTGGAATTATTTATTTATGATTGTGATTGTGCACGTTGTGTGTGCTGGAATTGTTTATTTATAATTGTGTATGTGTCATATGTGTTGAAATGTTTGATGGTGATTGCGTATGTCGTGTATTGAAATGCTTGATTGTGATTGTGTAGGTTGTGTGTGTTGGAATGCTTGATGGTGATTGTGCATGGTGCGTGCGTTGAAATATTTATTTGTGATTGTGTGTGTTGATGTGAATAAATGGAGTGTTGTATCGTAATCTTTCTTGTGTGGGCTCTTGCGAGGCGTGTGAGGTCAGTCATTCCTTCACTCCCATCTAGACCGATCCTGTCAGGGCAGACTCGAGGGGTCGGTCGTGACATTTGTGGGGGCTCGTCCGGGATGTGAAGGGCTCTGGCTGTCTCTCTCGTTTCGCGGAGTACCTGTCCAGTTCTGTCCGTTTTGTATACGTTTAGTCAGTTTGTCATGTTTGTTTGTGGGTGGTTGGCTGGGTGACTCTAGCGTGCAGGGAGTCTTTTTGGTGGCCTGAAGGAACATCTGGCGTGACTGGGGAGTCGAGGTGAGTCTAGGCAGAATCGACCGCGTCCAGACCTCCTTCCGCCGGGTGCCTCACGCAGGTACGGCCGTAAGTCTTGCCTTTCTGTAGTCACTCAGTCTGCCATTCCTGTTTTGTGGTTAGCCAGTTTTTTTTTACCGGGTGGTTATGAGTACAGGGGGTTGTATCGGACGTTAGTGTCACTTTTTCCCTCTCTCCGGATTCCGTCTGCCAGTTTTTTGTGTTTTTTTTCCGGCCAGCCCCACCGCACTGTTGCTCATGCTGTGGAGCGCGGTGTTGCCAGAGTGGGGGCAGCCAGACATAGTTTTTTTTTTTTTTTTTTTCGGTGAGCCCCACCGCACTGTTGCTCGTGCTGTGGAGCGCGGTGTTGCCAGAGTGGGGGCAGCCGGACATAGTTTTTTTTTTTTTTTTTTCGGTGAGCCCCACCGCACTGTTGCTCGTGCTGTGGAGCGCGGTGTTGCCAGAGTGGGAGCAGCCGGAACTTGTCCCCACACACACACACACACACACACACACACACATATACACATACCCTAAAATATCTGTTTTTCAAGTGGAATTGTCTTTTCCCCGGTGTTTGAGAACCGTAGGATATTGTTGTCATGGCAACGTCCGGTGCTGGTGGTATGGCGACGCGAGCGTCGAAGAAGAAAAGGTATTCAAATGTAGTCCCTACTATTAGTACCAGCACTTCGACTACAGTGACTTCCACTTATTCCAGTGCTGTAGCCGATGTCCAGTGAGTACTTTCACTACTTCTTCGCTAGGGGATCTTCCTGCTGAGACCCCGACTGGCGCTCGGAAGCGTCATGAGTATAGTGAAGCAACTATGGGCTTCTGTTGAGTCACAGAAACCGAAACCCTCTCTTTTCCATGCTTCCCCTCGTAAGGAGCATGCCCTGGGAGACTTTCCTCATGGGAAAGTCGAGACCCAAGGGACGGGTCAAACGGGTCATCCTCCCGTGTCGGAGTGGTGAATCCTGCTCAGGATATCACCTCTGTCCTGATGTTTTTGGAGCAACAGCGATGAGAGGATGCTGCCAGACAGGAAGCCCTTCGTAGGGAAGAGGCAACGCTTCGTAGAGAAGAGGCTTCCAGGCAGGAAGCTCTGCGTAGGGAAGAGCGCAGAGAGGAGGCTGCTAGGCAGGAAGCTCTGCGTAGGGAAGAGCGCAGAGAGGAGGCTGCTAGGCAGGAAGCTCTGCGTAGGGAAGATCGCAGAGAAGAGGCTGCTCTCCGTCGGGAGAGTTAGATCAACGTAGGGAGGAGGCTGCTAGACAGGAGGCTCTGCGCAGGGAGGAGATGGAACAACTTCTTTCGCGGCCTCCCGCATCTGTAGGTCAGGGGGTTAATCAACAGGCAGGTGATAGAGTTAGAGGCCCAAAGTTAAAGCTTCCAGAGTTCAGACCTAGTGAGGACATTGACATGTTCTTAGAGCATTTTGACAAGGTAGCTAGTTCATACCGATTGTCTGAGGAACAAAAGGCCATGCACCTTTTTGCTGGATTATCTGGTGCTGCAAGGGAGTGTGTGCTCACTCTAAATGAAGGCGCGTCTTATGCGGACATGCAGTTGACCCTGCGTAAGCGTTTCCACCTTACCCCAGAGACGTACAGGAGGAAGTTCAGGTCCATGAAAAAGAATAACGATGAGACCTTCGTGCAGTTTGGAGATAGGCTGCGCAAAACGCTAGGGTACTGGCGTCAGTTGGCTAAGTTGGAGCTTGAGGATCTGATTCTCATCGAACAGCTGACCAACACCGTGTCCCCAGAGTTGAGGATCCGTATAGGCGAGACAGCACCTCAGGATTTCGCGGCTGCGATTCATACTGCTGAGGTGTTTGCTGAAGCCCATAGGGCTTATGGGCACCGCCCAGATACGGACAGGAAGACCCCCACAGGATTTAGTGGCAATAGGGCGCCGACGACTGCTAGCGGGTTGAACAAGGCAGGCAGTTCACGGGGATTTCAGCACCCCGGTTTTGTTTTCTTTGTGGTCGTCCCGGCCACATTAGGAAAGATTGCCCTAAAGCCGCGGGTAGTCATGGGGCTAGTCCTTTCCATCGTCCTCGTGCCTCGGCTAACGTGGGGTCCATCCCAGCTTCTGGTGGTACGGAGTGCCCAGTGTTTCTCTCTGTTGTTGGGTCTTCCTTGGTCGACACCATCAGGGATTCGGGAGCATCAACGATCTTTGTGGATAAGGATTTGGTTTCTCCTGAGGCCCGGCGGGGCGCTAGTTATGATGTGTGCGGGTTGGAGGCTGGTTTTACCTCCACCCGTTCCTTCTGTACTCATTTCTATCTCCACCCCCTACTTCTGTGGCGAAGTATGGGCCATCGCGGTGGAGCGACCTCTGTATTCCCTTATCATAGGGAATACCATCACCTTTGCAGACGGACGCAGTCAGTCCGTGTCTACGGATCTGCCTGTATAGGCGTGTGTGGAGTTACCACACGCGCCAAAGCTAAGAAGCAGGAACAGGAGTTGCGTCCCGTTCTTCAGCCGATCTCTGACGAGGTCCTTGCGAGTGCCGATCCTGCTTCCATTGTTCGTCTTCAGGCCAGGGACTCGGATGTCCAACGCCTACGACAACTGGTGGATCGTCCTGCTCAGTCTGCCCGACACGCCAAGGTGAGCTTTAAGCTCCACAAGGGGATCCTCTTTAGGGTTTTTCACTGAGGCAGATCGTGTGGCCAAGCAGCTTGTCGTTCCCCAAAGCTTGAGAGAATCTGTTCTCCGGCAGGCCCATGATTCACCCATGGCAGGTCATATGGGCTCAAAGCGGACTCTCGAGCGAGTTAGACAGGATTTCTTCTGGCCAGGTATGAACTCACAGGTTAGGCAGTACTGCCGCAGTTGCGATACCTGCCAACGGACAACGCCTAAGGGTCGCTTGAAGCGTGTTCCCCTAGGGTCAGTGCCGGGTTGGGGAGCCATTCAGCAAGGTTGGGGTCGACCTGGTGGGACCCATTTAATCCACCATCCAATCGCGGTCACCGCTACATTTCGGTAGCGGTAGACTATGCGACTCGATGCCCAGAGGCTGCCCCGCTTAGGACTATCGATACCCTACTATTGCTGAAGCTCTCCGGCAGATTTGGACGCGCACAGCCGTGCCCAAGAAGAAATACGGCCGGAAGTTTGTACTGGAGAGCGATCATCATCCTCTCCAGTGCCTGGACCAGATCCGGCCAGTCAGTCGTCGACTCTTGGGTTAGGCAGTGGAACTGCAGGTTCACTTTTCGCCATATCAAGGATTCCAGCAATACGGATGCTGACTATCTCAGCCGAGCTCCGTAGTCAGCACATTGGAAAATCAGTCCAGAGGACACTTCCCTCAACCAGGGTTATATCCCCTTTTGGGCTCTGTATCAGGTGTGACAGTTTTCACTTCAGTGATGTTAACGGTAGTGAATCACCTGTCTCGGATTGTTACTTTCATGGTTGGAAGGTTTGCTTAGTTGTTTAATAAATGTAGTATTATGTATCTCCCTGTGGAATTCTATCGTGGAACGTTTGTATTGGATTTATCGTACTCTGTCGATCACAGAGGGTTGGGTTCGGTCCCATTGTTGTGAATTTGCACATGCGTCAAGGTTCAAAGGAGCACTGTATCTCAGAGAAACAGATGCTTTTAGAAGGGGGGTTTGTCACGAGTTTGTCACGAGGCCTACGACGATTGACCCATCTAGGGTGGTGGAATTGTTCATTTGGTGTGTTGTTGTTGTTGTCGTTATATCCGTCCCTTATGTGGCTTGTGGTGTGGTTTGCACCTTTGGTGTGGTTTAGCTCAGGTTAGGTTTACTTTTTCTCTCTCTCTCTCTCTCTCTAATTCACTGCCCGTGCAATTCATCCTGCAGGTTCACGGGTGGTGGGTATCTTTTTCTTGTACTGGCTGTCTCTATCGGCCTCTCACCTGTCTTTTCACCTGCCGCACGTGCAAGGTTCCTCTTAGGTTTGAGGTATTCTCACCGTGACGTAGCGTGGCATGTTGGCTGCCATCGCTGAGGCAGGTTTTCACTTCACTCGAGCGGAAGATGTCTCTGGGAGCGCCTGCTCCGGTCCTGGTTCTTCACCATTTCGTCGAAGGTACAGTCGGTACCTTCAGTTCCTACAGTCGGCCTGTAGGAGAGAGACATCACTTCATCTTTTTCCGCATCTGCGCTGCTGTCCTCTCGACTGGACAGAGGGCAGAGAGAGTCGTTTGACCCGCCTCTTTGGGTCACCCACGGTAGCTGGTAAGCATCAGTTTCGTGGTTTATTTGTTGTTGTGTTTTTTTTTTATGTTAGCCGGCTAATTCTTCTCTTTTGCGCAATTTGTTTTTTGGTTTTCAAAATTATAAAAGAAATATTGTTTGAGACCACTTTTTCTGGTTAATTCAATCTTTAACCTGGCCAGTCAAAATTATATCTTAAAGTCTTTCTCCTTTTTATGCATTTGGTGATGCGGTAGTCGGCGGGGATGGGAGAGAACCCTGGTGATTCAGGGTTGGTACTTGCTTGGTCTCGCTCGTCCGCCCCTGTCACAATTGCCGGGCTCACATTCTTCGCGCACCGTCTGTTTGTGTGTGCAAGGAGAAACGAGTTTTATGTTCGCGAGCGTGCGTACGCATGATTAGTTCGTTTGGATGCGTGGTGGGAAATTTGTGTTATTTTTGAAATGTTGCCATAAAATGTGGGATAATTGTGCCATTGAATTATTATTATTTGCAAATGTGGTGGCAGGTGTAAAGCCATGGTTGCTTTATTAGTTCAATTCCTAAGAAAGGAAAATGTTAAACGTGAGTGAGAGAAGGATGAAGATAATTCATATTTGTTTTATAGCCTGTTAATTTAATGCAGTCTCTTACCTGCTTCGTATGAGAAGACTTTAACGAACATTCCTGATTTGGTTGGTTTGCCGCGTTATGCTCAGGTCTGTGTTGAGCTGATATTGTGGGTGTATTTAGTAGACCTCCCCTCGCCCATCATGCGAGTGGCTGTTAAGGTTTAACAGCATGGGTCAGACTGTACTGACTGCGGGGTTCCAGTACCCGCCTTTCGTCTTTCTACTTTCCTCCCAGTTACCTTCGCCCTCCTCCCCGAGACTTCACCCGGAGCACGCACTGGTGGGGACCACGCGCTGGTTGATGCCACGTACTGGTGGAAAAGCCCGTGGACTTGGCTGGATGGTCCTGATCCCCGTCCAGGACCTCCAGCAACAACGCCTCGTCCCCCGAGACGCGCTCTCCACCATCTGTTTGTGCGGGTCAAGGGTGTCGGCCTTCGACATCTCTCTCTTCAGGAACCGACCCGGTTTGGGGCGCTCATTTGCAACAGGGGTGTTCCTAGTAGACTTTGGAGAGGCAGGGGTGTGGGGGCACGACATCTCGGGAAAGGGATGGGTGCTGGAATTATTTATTTATGATGTGATTGTGCACGTTGTGTGTGCTGGAATTGTTTATTTATAATTGTGTATGTGTCATATGTGTTGAAATGTTTGATGGTGATTGCGTATGTCGTGTATTGAAATGCTTGATTGTGATTGTGTAGGTTGTGTGTGTTGGAATGCTTGATGGTGATGTGCATGGTGCGTGCGTTGAAATATTTATTTGTGATTGTGTGTGTTGATGTGAATAAATGGGGTGTTGTATCGTAATCTTTCTTGTGTGGGCTCTTGCGAGGCGTGTGAGGTCATTCATTCCCTTCACTTCTATCTAGACCGATCCTGTCAGGGCAGACTTCCAGGGGTCGGTCGTGACAATATATATATATATATATATATATATATATATATATATATATATATATATATATATATATATATACAAGACAAACTACTCAATTACCCCAGGGGGTAGAGTTAAAATACGCACGTGCCTAAACTAACTCCCGGGGAGTTAAAAGTGGAGGGGAGTTGATCATTACACCGGATATCTTACATCTGATGTGTTTCTTTGATGCAAAGAGACTCACGCCAGGTGAAACATTGAGAAGCTCGAAGGATGCCAAATTTGCAACAACAACAAAGTACTCTCTATTAAAATTATGCACCATTGTGTTATCAGAAATTTGCCATATGTGAAAACAGTGTGCTTTTTTTTTCTTTTACCATATCCTTGTATACACATACCGTAACTGAATGTAGGCAGATGCGTGTCTTTGGATGGTATTTCAATCAAAACTTCTAAAAGAGACTACATCTTAAAAGGTATTTCAAACAGCTTAACCAGTTAACATGAACAAACGAATTACAAGACAAAAAACAACGCGTTTCGACCTCTTATGTCTTCTTCGGGCAAGATAAACAAGACAGACTCTGGGCAAAGAAAATGAAGAAGGAGCTATCACTTCTAAAACAGATATTATTGGAGGAGGAGCACTGTAAGTTAAAACAGATATTATTGGAGGAGGAGCACTATAAGTTAAAACAGATATTATTGGAGGAGGAGCACTGTAAGTTAAAACAGATATTATTGGAGGAGGAGCACTATAAGTTAAAACAGATATTATTGGAGGAGGAGCACTATAAGTTAAAACAGATATTATTGGAGGAGGAGCACTATAAGTTAAAACAGATATTATTGGAGGAGGAGCACTGTAAGTTAAAACAGATATTATTGGAGGAGGAGCACTATAAGTTAAAACAGATATTATTGGAGGAGGAGCACTATAAGTTAAAACAGATATTATTGGAGGAGGAGCACTATAAGTATTGTACGTTGGATCCAAGATCTGGGTTTCAAACTGGGACAGCCAAGTGACGGATTTCTAACCAGAATCAACGCCAGAAATGACTCCAACCCCACCCAGGTCTGTTAGATCTGCCTTTAAACCACAGCCCATCTGTGACTGCGTTTTTTTCGCTTACCACATACAGGGAACGTGCATGCATGTTCATTCGTGGTTCATTCTTCATAAAAGAGTAGGCCATTGAGTATGCGCAGAATCGATCACAAAACACACACACACACGCGCGCGCGCGCGCGCGCGCACACACACACACACACACACACACACACACTCACACACAAGATGGATCAGAGAGAGAGGAGGAGGAAGAAAGAGAGACGACACCTGTGTGTGTGTGTGTGTGTGTGTGTGTGTGTGCACGCGCGCACGCGCGCTTATGTAGCCTACAGCAATAAAGGTATCTGGCCGAAAGCGGAACAGCTGTTGGAATTTCTCGTGCATTTGGTGCAGGTTGTTTGTCGTCTGCTCACGAAGCTGACGTCTGCTGATCAGAAAAAGGTCAAGTCCTCTTGGGGGCACAACGCGTCGCCCCAGTGCAAAATGTCGCCACGGATTGTATTCCATACCAACGTTACTGAAGACAATTTCACCCTGGTATAGAATATCACCCTGGGTTTCATTTTGCACTGGCAGGTCTCATATTTTGTAGAGGAAACAGTCGCAATTTAGAGCCACGATTTTGGATCGGATCTGACTCGTCACTACGAGTATGATATGTAGGAGTACAATGCGAACTGAACTTGAGTATACCTAAGAGTTTAGGCTTCTGCTTCTTGAACAAACGCGGAAAGCAAGTTGAAAGCTTTGCTGCGTAGAATGAAAGTTTAGCCTGGGCTTATACAGCGAATCTTTGGGACCACTCGGAGGGGTCATCTGGATAGTGGTGTGTGGATTAGAGCCGCCCAAAGAATGGTTTCTGCAGTAAGGAATCGCACCACGATTGACCGACCAGGTGACTTGAAATCAGCGTTAGTGCTGATAATGTCACTGTGTCAGTATTCGTCACAAAACTGACGAGATGCGGGTCTACCTTTTACACCTTTATCACAAACGATACATAAATATGGAGAGAGAGAGAGACAGAGACAGAGAGACAGAGAGAGAGATGACCAAAATAGCAAGGACATGGGCCCACGTACACATCCCTAAGCGAAATCATATGGTAACATCATCATTATCATCATCGTTGTCGCTGTCGTCGTCCTCGTCAATGTCGCCGAAAGCGGAGGAAATGTTTGTTCTGTCAAACGTGTTGATATCTAAAACTGCAACGTCTGCTGTCTCACGACTGCTCTGCTGCCGGTTTTAAAAACTGTTGCTGTGAAGATTGTTGTTGCTGCTGCTGCTGCTGCTGCTGCTGCTGCTGCTGCTGCTGCTGCTGCTGCTCATCCTCATCCTCTTCCTCCTCTCCCTCCTCCTCCTCCTCCAGCTCCTCCTCTTCCTACTGCTACTGCTAACACAACTGCTTCTGCTGCTGCTGCTGCTGCTGCTGCTACTGCTACTGCTGTTACTGGCATTGCTTCTATTGCTGCTACTACTACTAACATTACTAGTACTACTAATATTGCTACTACAGCTACTACTACTAACATTACTAGTACTACTACTATTGCTACTACAGCTACTACTACAGCTACTACTACTACTTCTACTACTGCTGCTACTATACTCCACTCTAGGTGCTTTCAAATCAAACTACCTTGTTCATAATTACATAGAAATCGCATACAGTAATTATTACAGCAGAATGGTGTTGTTAAGCCTGTTTTAAATGTAGTGAGACAGTTCGAGTGTCCAGACAGAACT
>CM031598.1:10361236-10363736 GCA_018398815.1 Conus ventricosus
TGATAAAATGGCAATTCTTGGACTTCTAAGTCAAACACAAATTTTCTTAAATTGGTAAAATGACGACTTTTGATTTGTAAACACTTTTTAGAGCTGTGCTACACATCCCTTGCCGAGTATACCACAGTGGTGAGGAAGACAGCGAAAAACAAAATTTTTAAACAGCTAAAAGGTATCTGGGATGAAACAGGGTACGATTCTAGAAAAGATTTTCGCTGACGTCGGATGTCGATTTGATTTGATAGAATTGTGGTTCTATTGTTATAGTTCGAAAGATGGGGAAGGAAAGAGAGAAGGAAGGGGGGGGGGGGAATAGAGATAGAGAGAGAAAGACAGACAGACAGACAGATAGACATTGTTGCAAGACCCTCTGGTACCATGGTGCGATCAGAGATAGCGAAAGAGAGACAGACAAACAGACAGACAGACTGATAGACATTGTGGCAAGACCCTCTGGTACCATGGTGCGATCAGAGATGGAGAGTGAAAGAGAGACAGACAGACAGACAGACAGACAGACAGACAGACAGACATTGTGGCAAGACCCTCTGGTACCATGGTGCGATCAGAGATAGAGAGAGAAAGAGAGACAGACAGACAGACAGACAGACATTGTGGCAAGACCCTCTGGTACCATGGTGCCATCAGGGTCAATGTTGCAATTCCCCGTGAAGAGCAGGGCAGAGGTCGCCAATCAGAACTGATGATCTGCCAAGGGGATCGCAATTAGTTCCAGCTGAAATGTGACCGGGGGGGGGGGGGGATAAAGGGGAGAGCGTGACGCGGCTGAAGGAGAAGGGTGAGGTGTGTTGGGGTCAGCGAGAGTACTTTTAAGCATGGAGAGATATTAATGATTTGACGCACAAGTATCAGCTTCACCACCCAGTGCACAGATAGCACCACTAAGGTGTAGGGTATTGTTGTCAGTGTCTTCTTTTAGTTGTGCCTGTTCATATGTCTGTCTGTTTGCAGGATAGCTCGAAAACAGTCTGGCAGATCTTTGTCAAATACGCAGTCGGAAACATGCTTGCTTAACCAGCTGAGGAAGCACTGGGGCGTTATCTTTTTGGAATAATTCTAATTCTGCTTGTGAAGGGGATGAACAAGGGAGGGGAAAATACAGACAGGGTGACTTACAGACAGACAGAAACAGGGAACTTGACGAGAGAGAGAGAGAGAGAGAGAGAGAGAGAGAGAGAGAGAAGAGAGGCGGAGGGAGGGAGGGAGAGGTGGGGGAGGACGCACGAAAACAACGAAGGCAGAAAGGAAGGAAGATGAGAAAAAAAGGAAGGAGAAAGGGAGAAAACGGTCAAATCCATAGAGAACACTTACATGGCAATAATTGGCAATATTAGGATGAGTGCCGGCTGCCCATGTTTCACTGCTAATGGCCAATATCATTTACTTCCTTTTATCTAGCAGACGCATTTATTGACCTGCATTCGATTTTTTTCTTTTTTTTTTCTTCTTCTTCATCTCCTTTTTTTTTTAGACTATTTTCCTTTTATTCCTTTTCTCTAGTTCATTTATTGTACTTGTTATACTTATTTTTCCCTAACAACTACATTTATTGTCTAGAGGAAATTGGTTTTCGTTTCTTCACTCAGTATACATAATATCGCCTTTGTCTCTATAACCAGGAGGAAAGCTTAACTTGTAGAACAGGAAGCTGTCTTTGCTACAGTTTAATTGCTTACTGTTGCTGTTGTCTGTGTACGTCCTTCCACTAAACTGATATCGTTTTCTTATTTGTGAGTTTGTCTATGAAGAGAATTCCGTATGTTACAGGGGGGGGGGGGGGGGTGGGGGGGATCTCTATCAAGTACGGCAGGATTGTGGGCAGGGTCAGCTCCACGCCATCAAGCAGCACTGAGGACCACACGAAGGTCTGCTGGCACTGGTCAGGAAAGGAATACATCAGGCAGCACGGAGGACCACACGAAGGTCTGCTGGCACTGGTCAGGAAAGGAATACATCAGGCAGCACTGAGGACCACACGAAGGTCTGCTGGCACTGGTCAGGAAAGGAATACATCAGGCAGCACTGAGGACCACACGAAGGTCTGCTGGCACTGGTCAGGAAAGGAATACATCAGGCAGCACTGAGGACCACACGAAGGTCTGCTGGCACTGGTCAGGAAAGGAATACATCAGGCAGCACTGAGGACCACACGAAGGTCTGCTGGCACTGGTCAGGAAAGGAATACATCAGGCAGCACTGAGGACCACACGAAGGTCTGCTGGCACTGGTCAGGAAAGGAATACATCAGGCAGCACTGAGGACCACACGAAGGTCTGCTGGCACTGGTCAGGAAAGGAACATTACCTGGGTGTTGTCATGTAACAAGATCTGACAGCCTTGCTCAAACGGTCCTCCGGGGAACTATTGAGGGAGGGAGACAGAGGGGAAGATAGTACAACATGAGGAATGGACAACATTATAGAGCGGACAGGGACAGAACAACATGAGGAATGGACAACATTATGGAGCGGACAGGGAC
>CM031598.1:10376236-10378736 GCA_018398815.1 Conus ventricosus
ATGACAACTGGTAGTGGCGTGAATGGAATTGAGATAAATGGTCGGAAATGACAACTGATAGTGGCGTGAATGGAATTGAGATAAATGGTCGGAAATGACAACTGATAGTGGCGTGAATGGAATTGAGATAAATGGTCGGAAATGACAACTGGTAATGGCGTGAATGGAAAATGAGATAAATGGTCGGAAATGACAACTGATACTGGCGTGAATACAACTGAAATAGGTGGTCGGAAATGACAACTGACCTTGGTGTGTAAATATAGTTGAGACAGGTGGCTGCAACTGACGTTGGCGTTCATACATTTGAATAAGGTGGTCGGAGATGATGCATGAAAATGACATTAATCAAGGAGAGATAGGTGGTCGGAGGTTACAACTGACGAGAGTGGCGTAAAGTTGTAACAGAGAATTTGAGTGACAACTGACATTGCTGTGAGCAAAGTGGAGATAGGTGGCCATAGGTGACAATCGACATTTCCGTGAATAAAGTTATGATGGATAAGGTTTTCTTCTTGATCAAGACAACTCTATGCGTGCTCAATGATCACAATTCATGGAATGACTCACCTCTGATCGCTGTGGATGCCAATGTGTCATTTTGCAAACGTCTGATACTTTTTGATACTCTGTGATACAATATTTTTTATACCCGTCAGGAAAATATGCGTTTTCTTGCCTTTCAAACGCTTTGTGAATTCAAATGTTCAGTTGTACTATTTACGAGTGTGGATACCGTAGAATCGAATTGACACTCACAAAAAAAAAACGAACAAAATTGGGTCTTGAAAACACAGCGGGGTTTTCTTTCCATTCAAAAGCTTTACATATTGTTGTTTTAAAGAGAAAAAAAACGCATTTTCGCCTATAAGGCAGTAGACGCTGACATCTTCGGCTTAGAAGAGGTCAGTTCTCAGGAAGTGATTACGGGTAGAAGGAGAAGCAGAGGTTAGGGTAGTGGAGTGCTCCTGTCAGTTCTCAGGAAGTGATTACGGGTAGAAGGAGAAGCAGAGGTTAGGGTAGTGGAGTGCTCCTGGCGCTGTACAGACGGGTGGAATCAGGCCTGTTGTCTGTTTGGTCAGTGGGGTTTTGGCAGCACTGTTCTCCCCATTCCTGCTGATGCTGATGGAGGATTTGCATGTCGTCCATGTGACCCACAGAGTGAGTCTGGACAAACCCAGACGCACAGCGAGTCTGCTTGATTTCTGTGTATGTGTGTGTGGGGCGGGGTGTAATCTGAAACATCCAGGGCTAGAATAGTTGGTAGTTTCAACTCCTGAAAAGCGGGCGGCAGATTTCAGCCGGGGAAGCTCAGACCAGTCCTGTGACCAGGCCAGGTCAGTGTCCGCGTGGTTCAGCAATGTCCACTCTGACCAGCTCAGTGTCCGCGTGGTTCAGCAATATCCACTCTGACCAGGTCAGTGTCCGCGTGGTTCAGCAATGTCCACTCTGACCAGGTCAGTGTCCGCGTGGTTCAGCAATGTCCACTCTGACCAGGTCAGTGTCCGCGTGGTTCAGCAATGTCCACTCTGACCAGGTCAGTGTCCGCGTGGTTCAGCAATGTCCCCTCTGACCAGGTCAGTGTCCGCGTGGTTCAGCAATGTCCACTCTGACCAGGTCAGTGTCCGCATGGTTCAGCAATGTCCACTCTGACCAGGTCAGTGTCCGCGTGGTTCAGCAATGTCCACTCTGACCAGGTCAGTGTCCGCGTGGTTCAACAATGTCCACTCTGACCAGGTCAGTGTCCGCATGGTTCAGCAATGCCCACTCTGACCAGGTCAGTGTCCGCATGGTTCAGCAATGTCCACTCTGACCAGGTCAGTGTCCGCGTGGTTCAGCAATGTCCACAAGAGCATTGTCTGCCTTGCGGCTAGTCCTTTGAAGTGTGTCCCATAAAAATGTCACCGGTTTCGGGCTGTGTTCAGAATCTTCTACTTTCTGCCGTTTGTTTCTGTTACGCTCTGCTTGTCATTCTTTTTCGTTCAGCCTCGTCTCATGTCGTCCCACGTTTCTACTACATCCAATAACACACATACAGAGACACAGACCCAGCATCCATCTGTTTCAGCTTCTCCTCTGTGGAAGAAAGGAATGCTGCTTAAATGCAGTACACGCCACCTGAAGAGCAGCTTCTACCTCTCGGACATTGCGACAGCCAAACGCCAGGTCTTGATTACCCCTACCTGGCCTCTCTGTCCCTCGCCCATTACGATAGCCAAACGCCAGGTCTTGATTACCCCTACCTGGCCTCTCTGTCCCTCGCCCATTACGACAGCCAAACGCCAGGTTTTGATTACCCCTACCTGGCCTCTCTGTCCCTCGCCCATTACGACAGCCAAACGCCAGGTCTTGATTACCCCTACCTTGCCTCTCAGCCAAACGCCAGGTCTTGATTACCCCTACCTTGCCTCTCTGTCCCTCGCCCATTACGACAGCCAAACGCCAGGCCTTGATTACCCCTACCTTGCCTCTCAGTCCCTATCTGGCCTCTCTGTCCCTC
>CM031598.1:10383736-10406236 GCA_018398815.1 Conus ventricosus
CGGTACGGAACTGAAATCTGAGACCGTTTTGCTCAGTACAGACAATTCATAAGTAGGCATTATGTTCCAACATACCTATCAGTTATAATGGGCAGTCATTTAAGGTGCATCATAACAAAGTTCAGATTAGATATTTCTTATCTTTTTGCTTGCTGTTATCATTATGAGAAGCATCGCAAACGTGATCTCATCTGTTCGCCGTGTTAAACCGCCGAAGAAAATGAAGTTCACTTTGTGTTCTGTTGTACTGTTGTGAACTATCAGAGGAGGCAATTCATTGATCAAAAATATTTCAGACATCCTTTTTTTATTCGGACATTTATTACTCATGGCATCCACAAACCAAACTACCGTAAAACGTTTTACTGTTTTCTTGTACAAAGCATCTAAGATTCGAAGTATAGTTTGCAGTTAAGATTTAATTGTTGTGTACTGTTTGATATTTAGTTTGTCAGTTACCTGTTGCACATTGACAGAGTTTAAACTGATTTGGTTTTGTTTCTTTTTTAAACCGATTCTTTCACATCACCCCCTTTATTTGGCGCCACGGCATATTTGAATAAACTCTCTCTCTCTCTCTCTCTCTCTCTCTCTCCTCTCTCTCTCTCTCTCTCTCTCTCTCTCTCTCTCTCTCTCTCTCTCTCTCTCTCTCTCTCAAGAAACGGCTGTACTCCTCAGCACTTACTCTCTCTCTCTCCTATTATCTCAACAGTGTCAACGTAAGCCTTTTAAGCGATTCATGAATGCATTTTTAAATATTTACAAACGTGTGTGTGTGTGTGTGTGTGTGGTGTGTGTGTGTGTGTGTGTGTGTGTGTGTGTGTGTGTGTGTGTGTGTTTGGAAAAGAGCTTTCCACCACCACTGTTTTCAAACTGTACTGTGAATAAAAGAAAATCAAAGACTGATTTAAAATTAAAGAAGAATCAACAAACACATGTTTATTAACATCTCTGACAACAAGGAAGCTTAAATATACCTCCGCCAGCTCCTCAAATGTTTCTGGCATGCTAACGTCAATTCTCATTGGATTTCCCCCCTCCCTCCCAACATTGTCCCTTGACTCTCTCTCTCTCTCTCTCTCTCTCTCTCTCTCTCTCTCTCTTTTCTCTCTCTCTCTCTCTCTCTCTCTCTCTCCTCTCTCTCTCTCTCTCTCTCTCTCTCTCTCTCTCTCTCTCTCTCTCTCTCTCTCTCTCTCTCAGGCATCGACTCCCCAGCTTTCTCTTTCGCTTTATACTTGAGGCAAGCCATATTAACATTTGGTGAATACTGTGTTGTTAAAAACACTTTGATGAGTATATGTGCGCGCACGCATGCGCGAGCGCGCGCGCGCGCGCGCGCGCGCGTGTGTGTGTGTGTGTGTGTGTGTGTGTGTGTGTGTGTGTGTGTGTGTGTGTGTGTGTGTGTGTGTGTGTGTGTGTGTGTGTGTGTGTGTGCTGGAACATAGTTTTAAACGTGTGACTTCCGGTCATACTGTTTTCAAACTAAGTCCTTGATTCAGTGAGGAATGAACGAACGAACGAACAAACGAATGAACGAATGAATGAACGAATGAATAAAGGAATGAACGAACGAATGAATGAATAAGCCAGTCAATAAATAGATAAGTAAACAAACAACTAACTAAATGAATAAAAAACATAACTAAATAAATGAATATAAGTGAATAAATAAACGCCGTGTTCATCTGGTATCTTACATATCCTTCAAGAGGAACGTGAGAGGTCTTCTGACGTTTTATTTAAAATCCGGCTTGATATAAATTTCAAACATGTCGTTTTAATCCGATTTACCCCCTGCACCTCTCTCTCTCTGTCTCTCTGTCTCTCTGTCTCTCTCTCTCTCTCTCTCTCCTCTCTCTCTCTCTCTCTCTCTCTCTCTCTCTCTCTCTCTCTCTCCTTCTCTCATTCTCTCTCTTTCTCTCTCTCTCTCTTTTTCTCTCTCCCCTCTCTCTTTCTCTCTCTATCTCACTGGTCTGTGTTCTGGTCAGTGATAAGATCTATAAACAAAAAGAGTTTTGTGTATAACGAAATCTCAGTTCAACAGTGGCATGACCATTTTGGGGGCGTTTTTAATAGTTTTGATAATAAAAGTAAGGAAGGAGAGACCGGTATGGTAGAAGAAAATTATATTGAGCCATTATTTAATCAATCTATTTCCAGTGAAGAAGTCGTTGCTGGTATTAAACATTTAAAATTAGGAAGAGTGCAGGATCAGATAGAATCATAGCAGAAATGTTGAAGAATGCAAACACAACTGTAATCAGTTTTCTTGTTCATTTATTCACCCACCTTTTTGATCATGGTATCTTTCCATCAGAATGGGCTAAATCTATAATTGTACCAATTTACAAAAACAAAGGAGACGTGAACAATCCCGACAACTATCGTGGAGTATCACTTACCAGCATTTTAAGTAAAATCTACACTTACATACTAAATGCAAGATTAACTGAATGGGCTGAAACTGAAGAAAAAATAGTGGAAGAACAAGCAGGTTTTAGAACCAGTTACAGCACCATAGACCATATATTACACTATATTCTTTGATTCAGAAATATCTACTCTGCAGATCGAAGTCTACATTGCATTTGTAGATTTCAAGAAGGCCTTTGACTCGGTAAATCGGAATGCTCTTGGAATGTACTCGTAAAAGTGGTGTAATACAAATTACACTTTACTATGGCTATTAGAGGGTCTACAACTCAGTGCTTGCATATGTGCGTGTGAGATGAGTATTCAGGTTATTTTGATTGTCCAAAATGGAGTAAAACAAGGAGCTTGTTGAGTCACAGTTGTTTCTTTTTCATAAATGAATGGCGTGGATTGTCCGCAAAGGAAGACATGGTATCCAGAAAAAGAAAACCCAAAGGTGCTGGGAGGACCAGAGAAGCATGTCTTCACACTGCCTTTAGAGCAGTCTGTACACCCTTGGAGGCCTGCCTGTGTTGACGATGGTACAGGCACGCGCAGGACACTCCATTAAGATTCAAGGGACATAACTGCTCCTGAAAGAGTAATCAGATACAGGATGCAGCCCATAACAGCCTTAAAGTAGCATCCATGGTGTACCAGCCGTATTTCATGACTGCAGAGCCCGGCGAAAAACACCACCCCCAGCTGCCGAGCACCCACAGACCCAACACCTGGCCCACGGGAAGATGAAGACAGTTGCCACTCAGACAAGCCAAGCTTTCGCCATAGGGTCTTATGTGCCTCAAGAGGAATCCAAAGTTGTAGTCTTTCCACTGTCAACAGGACTTTCCTGTGTCAGTGGGTCTTTCCTCACGTCACTGGACCTTCTCCAGGGTCAGCCTAGTATAGGCAAAGAAGAAAAAGAAACACCCGAAGGTGCTGGGGAGGACCCAGAGAAGCACTGTCTTCACCTGCCTTTAGAACAGTCCTGTACCACCCTTGGAGGCCTGCGCTGTGTTGACGATGGGTACAGGCACGCGCAGGACACTCCATTAAGATATCAAGGGACATAACTGCTCCTGAATAGAGGTAAATCAGACTACAGGATGCAGCCCATAACAGCCTTAAAGTAGCATCCCCATGGGTGTACCAGCCCGTATTTCATGACTGCAGAGCCCACCGGCGAAAAACACCACCCTCCAGCTGCCGAGCACACCCCACAGACCCAACCACCCCTGCCCACGGACAGATGAAGACAGTGCCACTCCAGACACAGCCAAGCTTTCGCCATACGGTCTTATGTGCCCTCAAGAGAGAATCCAAGACATGGTATCCAGATGATACCTGGAGCAGTTGAATTAGTTTTACTATTGTATGCTGATGATGTTGTTCTTCTGTACGGAACAGTTGTAGGTTTGCAAAACCAACTAAATGTATTGAACGAAGAAGCAGACCGCTTGGGTTTATCAGTTAACTTAGATAAAACAAATATAGTGGTCTTTAGAATGGGTGGCCACCTATCAGTGTATGAAAAATGGTCTTATGGAAATGCAGATGTTCAAGTAGTTAATTCATATAAATATCTTGGAATTATATTTTCAACAAAATTAACTTTCCGTTACGCATGGAAAGAATCTCTGAGAAAAGGGAAAAAAGTACTATTGAAATTCTGAAATCCCTAAGAAAACTGAATTGTACAGACTGTGGTATATTTTGGAAAATGTTTGATACACAGATAAAACCTCTTCTTACATATGCAGCTGAAATTTGGGGCTTATATGAAAATTCGCAGATGGAAAAAGTACATACGTATGCTATAAAGCGTTTCCTTCAAGTACCTATTCATTCATCCAACACCGTTTCATATGGAGAAATGGGCAGAAACCCTTTGTAGATATGTACATTTGTGAAATGTATTAAGTACTGGTTGAAGATCTTGAAGCTACCCCAGTCCCGTTTGAGCAGGCAAGCCTATGATATGATGCTTCTAGAAATGGAAAAAGGTAAAGAAAACTAGGCTCATAAAGTAAAGAAAGTCCTTTCAGAACAGGGTTTTGGAATAGTGTGGATGACCCAGGAAGTTGGAAATGAGCAACAGTTCATTGCGGAATTTAAAGACAGGCTAATTTGTTCTTTTAAACAGAATTGGCACTCAGATATGGAAAGTAAAGAAAAATATCGCTGGTTTTTCTCATTTAAGAATGTGTTTCATTCTGAAAAGTTTCTCAATGTCATAACAGATAAATGGCACAGAATAAATTACGCAAGAATTAGGTTGAGAACTTTAAGTTTTAATGCAAACAAAAGATGGTTTGAATGTGAAACATCCACAGAATCTCCTTGTCCTGCATGTAGACATATTATTGATGACGAAGAATACTTTCTGTTCCACTGTACTGCTTATAATAAAGTGCGGACAAATTGTTCATTTTTCCAGTTAGATATAGCGAAAAGACAAAATGTCGCTGTCGTGTTATCATTAGATGATGAACTTGTAATTAAATCAGTTGCGAAATTCATCGCGGAAGTATTGAAAATAAGACACATGAAGGATAGTGACATTTAAGATAATACACTATAAGAGATATCTGAATGAATATTATCATTCATCGCATTTGGAAGAGATCAGTAAAACACAATGTCATCATTTGATTGAGTGGGTGGTCGAGTCAGTCTTAAGTTGTTGTTTTTTTTTGTTTGTTGTATTTTTTTTAACCCTACTGCATTACTCCTGTGCGTGAGGACATAATGAAATGTTACGAATTTATTTGTTTTTGTTAACCTTGGATTTGATAGACACTAGGAATGAAAGTGTACTATTTGTTTGCAGGAAAGGAAGAGGGAAATGTTATTGTTCTGTTACCTCTCCCCCCTTGTCAAAAGACCTCTTTGGCAATGACAATAAAATATCAAAGTGTCAAAAAAAGTCTCTCTCTCTCTCTCTCTCTCTCTCTCTCTCTCTCTCTCTCTCTCTCTCTCTCTCTCTCTCTCTCTCTCAGCCCCCCCCCTCTCTCTCTCTCTTGTGTATGTACGCGAGTGAGAGAGTGAGTGTGTGTGTGAGTGTGTGTGTCTGTGTGTGCGCGCGCACGCGCGCGAGCGCACGTGTGTGTGTGTATGTGTGTTAGTGTGTGTAAGTGTGTGTGTGTGTGTGTGTGTGTGTGTGTGTGTGTGTGTGTGTGTGTGTGTGTGTGTGTGTGTGTGTGTGTGTGTGTGTGTGTGTGTGTGTGTGTGTGTTAGAGAGAGAGAGTGGGGGTGGTAAGAGGGAATCGCAACATGATCATGTTTTTATTTCATTTATAGCTAGCTGGGGCTTGTAAATAAAACGGCAGCAGGCCAGTCACGTTTCTCCTGAAGCATGTGTAAGCTTCCTTATTAATATGACATTTTCTTTCTTTCTTTCCTTCTCTGTCTCTCTCCCTCCCTCCCCCTCTCTCACCCTCTGTCTGATTCTCTGTCAGTATCTGTCTGTCTGCGTCTGTCTGTCTGTCTCTCTTTCTTTTCTTTTCCTCATGTATTTATGTATTATGTATGTTTGTATGTATGCATGCATTATATATATATATATATATATATATATATATATATATATATATATATATATATATATATATATATATATATATATATATAATATATATATATATATATATATATATATATATATATAACAAGTTAAAAGAGGAGTCTTAAAACTATCTACAAATTTGTTTCAAGCGTGTTGCGCTGTCATCAGGATGGCTTTTGGTTTGCCCACCGCCGATATTATATAGCGTGTGGGCTCCCGTTTGCGGTTGTTTGCACGTGCGGGTTGGCTGCACGTGTTTTGGGGGGGCTTTCAGGTTTTTGTCTTGGGTGTATTCACTAACAACGATTTCCATTTATGCCTGCAGTTGTTTACTATTTCTGTTTTGGTGTTTAAAGTTGCTAAGTGTGGTTTGCATAGTATTAACCATTTTTTTCCATTTTTCAGTCAAACATAGGTTTAACTGAAAAATGGTCAATACTATGCAAACCACACTTAGCAACTTTAAACACCAAAACAGAAATAGTAAACAACTGCAGGCATAAATGGAAATCGTTGTTAGTGAATACACCCAAAACAAAAACCTGAAAGCCCCAAAAAAAACACGTGCAGCCAACCCGCACGTGCAAACAACCGCAAACGGGAGCCCACAGAGAGAACTAATAAATTCCGATTCTAGCTTCCCCACCCTCAACAAGTTTCGGGTGGGGAAGCTAGAAATCGGCATTTATTAGTTCTCTGACAAGTAAACCCTACAAACAAACATACTGTGTAGGGTTATCCGTTTTCAATACTAATTTACTAAACTTTTCAGATTTTAGTTTTTGCTTAATCCTGTGTTTTTCCTGATCATTTTCAATAACATCATTTTCGCGCAAACATTCATCAAATGAGTCTCTGTCTTTCATGTGAAATAAAACTACAGTCTTTAACTGTTCTCTAAAGTCTTTTAAAACTGAGTTATATTTTTGACATAAAATCCACACACTTATCCCAGCATGTCTTCCACTGAAGGCTAGTTTTGCCAAAGTGTTTCTTTTTTTTACTATGTCTCTTTCTGCCAAACAGTCATCTATAATAAATAGTATCTGCGTTCCTTCAAACAGTTTATAAAAGTGTTCTAAACACTCACTCAGTTTATTGCTAGGATCAACTAAATATGTTTCATCATCTGTCCATATAAACCTTCTATCATGATATGCTTTGTTCCATTTAAGTGTTGGGCAGAAAATCACAATATAATCAAAATTATAGCGATAAACTGTTTGTAATAGGTCGAGGATAAATATTGTTTTTCCACAACCAGTCTGTCCACAAATCAGTGAACAATGAGGGGTTTTTATCATAAAGTTTAACATCGGCATTGACACCAAAGTCGTCTGCTCCATAGTTTTATAACAGAATTTAATCTAATCCAGTTATTGTTTTTATCATGCTCTCTGTCAAAACTTGTTCAGTATAATAAAATCCTATAAGATCTAAATGTGTAAGATTAATCCAATTTAGTTCTGTAAGATTGTTTCTATTTAGACTAATATTGATTTTGTCACTGGTTGTAATGACCTTAATCCCCCCACCGTCGTAAAGAACGACGACAGTATCTTTAAGTTTTTCAACGTCTAAGTTTTGCCAGCTAATTAGAATTCCTTTTAAAAGGACGTCACTAACGCCCACAACCCCATCCCTCCCCTCATCTTTTAAGACAGAAATTTCAAATATCATTGTGAACGTATCTCCTAATTTCATTTGCGGAATGAACTGTAATTTTGTAGAAGCATCTTTCAAAACTGATTCTCTTCTGTGGAGGATGTACTGTTTATTCCCATACGGCTTTATTTCAATCTCTTTCCGACTATTGTCCTCTGGCATAAGACTTACATGTAAAGGGCCAGAGTTGAATGCTTTTCTGAAACTTTTTTGACGGCTAAAAAATGTAAATGGGCTTATGAATTCAAATTTTATGTCCCATTCTAAATATGGTTCTAAGTGCCATTTGCTGTCAGGTTTTCGAACTATTTTATATTCATACTGACCAGCATTATTTGCTTCTACATTATGCAGTTGCTCTAGTTTAGGAAACTTTTGTTGTCGCCAACCTCTTTGCGTTTATAATCACCATCTTTAGTGTACTCAAAACCATACAAAGCGCCTATCTCACCATTCTGTTCAAAGTCCGCAACGTCTGCAAGGTCTTTTAATTCTAAAGTTATACACCTCACAGGCGCTAATGTAACTCCGGATTCTTCTGGCCCACGCGACATTATTTTTTAGTACAACTTATTATTTTATTTCTAAAACAATGTGCAGGTTATCACATTTCAGGACTTTTCCTGCTTTGTCTGCGATTTTTATATTAAATGATCTGACCCTCCCACAAACTAATCTTTTAAACTGTAAATTAGGGAATTGTATAATTTCATAATCGCAATATGCAGCTTTCCCAGATGGAAGAGCTCTTAAAACAGTTGAGGGCCTTCCATCATATAATTTTTTCATCAGTGCTCAGCTCATCCAAATGAAAATAAAGTAATAAATTGTAATGCAAGATCGAGCGGATTTTCCCCCTCAAAAAGTATTTTTGTTTGGTGTAACTCTAATTCTATGATTGTCAGCTGCAAAGCCTAACATTTTAGCTAGCTCTTTATCAAAATGAAACCTGTTTTCTTCTTCAGACTTGAATGTTAACATTGTTTTTAGATTTGCATTGTTAAGTTTTGAGGGTTATGTCGAAGTTACTCATTGCTTCTTTTAGTGAGCAAAAACCCGTAATAACCATCAAGTATTGTTAACTGGCTAACTTTGGCCCCTGTTTTGTCAATTTTTTAGAATCTTATTATTATTCTTGGTTTTTAGTAATATTAAACCATACAATTTTGTAAAAATTTCATGAAGTGCAACCATTTTGGCTCCGCAATTTTTATCAATAGCATGTTCTAAAAACGAAGGACGGTCTTGAGTTGTTATTGTTACAAACATTTTTTAAAACGAAAAAAAAATGAGCGCATTTAAATATACTGATGCAAAATATTCTGTTGGGCCGCACTACAATCTTAAAAATATAACAATGATACTCTTGACATTTCTGTGACTCAGTCTGCCCCTTTCAAGTAAAGGTGAGTACGCATAAACAGATATCTTAACCCTCCATTAAAAAAGACTACACCCCAAAAGTGTGGTTTAGTCATCCGATGCAGTTTTTCAGAACCAGTTAAAACTTTGCTGGTTTTGTGCATCAACTGGGTGTGGAGTGTCGTATGCTGATCATTTAAATCACCCGGACCCTTTGGTGAGGTCAGTGTACAGATTTCATTTTTATTACACCTTCAGGCGTATTTTGACTGAACTGCAAGCCCCATTACCAAATGTTTAAAACGTTTAACCCATTCAGCAACAGAATAGACATGAAGGCTTTTGAAAGGATCTGTTAACGAATTTAATATTAAGGCTAAGACAGACTTTAGACAAAAGTTGGATCTTAATCATGGTTTAGGCACCCTTATTTTTGGGGCGTGCAAGAAAGTATAATATGACTGGAATCCTCCTTACACATCTTTCTCTTCAGGCACAGCTGTTCACCTCGGGTCCATAGAGCAAGAGCATAAAACAGCATGGACAACATTTATGTTAGACACTTCTAAAGGCCTAACTAAAGCAGGAATAGAACGAATAAACGACTCTGTTCGTACTTACGTTTGGTGTTTGCTAAGGTTCGCAAGCCAAACGAGATCGAACATAACAGATCCTTCTACTGGCTTTGACGCACAAAAACAATACTTAGCAAATTTAGAGGACGCCATTAATTCTACAGTTGATTTGCCTTAAAGTATTAAAAGATACCAAATGTTTTACAATACGCAGATCAAAAGTAGATTTTTGCTGTTGGCACTGGTTTATACATGCTCCCTTTCTGACCTCAAAATCCAGATAGGCACAATAATAAACTACATAATGAAATCCTTGTGGCAGGCAATGAACAGAAAGTCGGAAAAACGAAATAAATTCTGAGCCAGTAATATTGCAAGCAGTAAACAAACAAGATGACCCCCCAAGAATAAGTCATCCAATCCCCGGGCCAAACCCTAAGACCGTTGAAGAAGTCAAAAAAAATAATGACCATGAATTTTGAAAAGACAGCGCTTGTTTTTGGATTAACTGGCCTAGGTTTACTTGGTCTTTATCTTACTAAAATTTAACCCGACTATTAAGAGAACTAACCCCCAAAAGTGCTCGGCCATAAAGCCAACTACTTTGCTTGCAGTAGTCAAAACCCAGCTAACAACACCCCTAATATACCTGGTAAAGGTCTATGGCTTACTGGCTAATTTTTTTAATAAACCCGCAAGATGATCAAGCGTTTTTTTTCCCCATGATTTATCAGGCGGTGATGGAGGCGATGGCGGTGGAGGCACTGACCCGGGACCACACCGCCCGTAATAGCCTTCCCAGTGTACTTATTGCAAAACCTAAGGCTGTTATAACGCTTACTAATGTGACTCCTTGCTCGCTAAACAACGTTCGTATTCATTCTGCTAGTGTTGTGTCTTCATATAAAATTTTTTTTGGATAGTTTCTCTTATTCTGGTCGCTTGAGATCGTAATTGTTCTTGGTAAGTAGACAACTCTTTTGGTATTGCTGATCTTTGTATTTTAAGTTCTTTTAGTTTTTGGGGTTTTATTCTTTCTTTAATATCAGCCCTAAGTTGGCGTCATCACCCCAAACGAGTTTTTCTTCTTCTTTTTTTTACGTTTCATCTATTTCATCCACTTTTGCTAACTTTTTTTTTAATTCGTCTCTGATGGTTCTCAAAGAATGATGAAGGGCCACTAGGTCTTTGCTCGGGTTATCGGCGGGTCGTGGATAGTTTTTTAATGCTGTTTCTTCTGAAAACTGGTTTCTGCTTGCATTATTTTGTCCGCTGTTTGACTTAAATCTTTAAGTTCCATGTTTTGTATTTGGCTATCTGTTGGGAGTCCTGTTTTGTGTTTTGAGTTTAGCAATGCCCCCCCCCTTTAAATTTTGGTTTAACAATAAAAATGCCAAGGCGATTTCGATCCCCCTACTTTAAGTCTTTTTTTTAATTGTACTTATCCCTACAACCTTGTGGTCTCGTTTATCTGTAAGCGGAACACGCTGTCCTTGATCGGTGTTCACATACAAAGGGGCCGCCTTTTACTTAAAAATTTCATCAGGGGCTATAATTCGGGAGGTTCTAGCCTAAACTTCTGTAAAATGATATGACCTTAGGTTCGTTAATTCATGCCACATTGAGGCCGGTTGGCGATGCTTGTATCAAAGGAGTCCTTTCACTCATGTCGTCTCCGGGATCAGGAAATCATAATCTTCATCTTCAATGCCTGCCATGTTTTAAATAATTAACTTTTTATTTTGTTTTATAAAAATGTCACAAGCATATGGTTCAATTCTTGACCCGCATAGAAGACTGAAAGAGCCCTTTGGCTTTAAGGGAAATAAACGGAATATTACTGTTCCAAATAATCCATCTACTATTGATGCAGATCAAATTTTACTGTCAAATTTCCAGACCTAGGGCAGATAAAGTGATTGTACCAGGCTCTGCGCAACTTACTTTCAAAATAAACTCGAATAAACAACAGACCAAACAGGGACAGTTGTCCAGAATTTGGGTCGGGAAAATCTTTAAAAGAAAATTTCTATAAAACTTGAGGGGCAAGAAATATTTTCTTTACACAATGCAGACATATTTTTAACCTATTCTGATTCTATGGCAAACGGGAAATTGAAAGGGCTGACTTTGCGTTTCAAGGAATCGAAAATGAAAGAAGCACTAAAACATAGAAAAAGGCGCCCGCAGATGTTAAAGACGGCAAAAAGTATGTAGCGGTAAATTTTGCGTATGGAAATCGCTTTTCTATTCCTTAGATTTTGAGTTGTTAAAAGCGCATGCGCCATACTTTCAAGGAGCATTAAAGACAGATTGTCAAAATGAACTAACTTTTAATGAATACAAAACGCATTATCAGATCATCAGACACCGAAGCAAAGTACAGCATTTCTGAATTCTCGTTAGAGTTTTGACGTTGTTAGCAAACCCCAATTTAGCAAGTATTGAGCAACAATATCGTCAAAATTGCAAAATTACCCAAGATGATTCACCCTAAACATATCCAGAAGCAAGAATGACGCTATATGGAAATTTTTGTTTTGTGGGCCCCAGCAAGATCGCTTAAAGTATTTATTGTGTGGAAGATGAAAACCTTAAAAGAGGAAGTGAAAAGTTTATTAATCCTAAAATTAAAGAAGTACAATGTTCGATTGAGGGTAGTCTAACAAATCTACGCTAGGGGCTTAGACCTTATCAGCATTTTGACGAAAAAGAAATTTTGGGGGTGGGAGGTGTGAGTCCAACGCAGACTTGTGTTTTAAAGATCTACACCTTCACGGTGTTAGGCTTGATGATTATTTAAAACAAAATACGTTTAGGATTTACTAAGATCGACAGAGGATAATCAGTTGCATGGAAGTGGGGAATGTTAAAAAACGGAATAAACATCAAATTGATAAAGAAAAAGATGCGATAAAAGTTAAAGTACATTTGTTTTTTAATATATGATGCGCAGCTAATATTCAAGGGTAACAGATAAAAGATATACAGATACTAAATTATTTTTTATTTTTAAAAAAGCAGTCTGTCAGGTTTATCAAATGGCCTACAGCGCCGAGTCGCAAAAGAAGGGATAGTAGAACCCGACCTATAAAACCTTAGATTAACCCAAAAATTACCCAATGCCCAACAAAAACTAGAGCAAGACTTTCAAAAAACAGCAAAACCACGAAGGTTATTCTGCTGCCCCCCCCTTTAATGGGTGTTACATATGTTAATACTGGAGCATCGACTGTTATGCTCTATCGGCTGGAACGAGTGTAGGCCTCTTAAACAACAGGCATAGGAAACACCCCCACTTTACCCCTAGGGGTTTGTCTTTAGCCTTGGCCTTGTTATTGTGTAAGTGCCTGCAAAAAAATTTAAACTAAACTCCAAAAGACCAGCTTTGGTTCAACTTATAACACTAAACTTAGTTCGTTTAAACTGACAAAAATAAGCCTGTTTGACTCAACATCACGGATGAGAATTAGTTGTTTACAGGCGATTTGATGACTTTAAAAGACAAAAGTTTGATCTTCAAAAAGGCAAGGGCGGTTTTTTCAACGCAGACACCAACAGATAAAAAAAAAGTTTAAAAAAGGGAAACGAACATTAAACTTGTTAAACAGCTTTCATTAACAACACAAAGGCGTTTAACTTTAGTTTATGAGTCCAAGCACAAAAAGACCGTTGTATTGATTCTGATTTTTTTTTTTTTTTAATTTAAATAAATAGTTTCATTGTAAAAGAAACTCAACATGGCTAGATATTGTTAAAGGAAAACGACGAATTGTTTGAAGGAATGCTTAAGGGAGAGCGTTATCAAAAGCTTTAAATGATTTACTCTAGAAGTCATTGATTTCCCAAAAAACTACAGGCAAGTGTTTCTTAATGCTATTCTCTGTTTCGGAAACTAACAATAGACCCACCCGTTAAAGTAATGTAGCTGTTTAATCGACTATATAACAATAATGAAGAAATCTAGAAGTCTGGTCAATAAAAACAGGTTTTCTTTCCCTTTAAAGACTTAACACCTGGGTTGGCAGACCACTGCTTGCACAGTTTGATGGGCCCCTGAAGAAGCAAAATGAGAGGGGTCTGGGTTGGTCAAGGGCGAAGTCTTGAGTCAGATTAAAAACCCGGCTAGTAGAGCGATGTTGCAAGTTTTTACTTTCCCCTACCTCCGCTTAGGGCGCAAAAAGAGCAGTTTAAACATAAAGAATTCGGACGACAAATGTTTATGGGTGTGTTCTTGCAAGCTTCATTATGTCCGCAAAACGCAGAAAAAGTGGCTAAATATCAGCCTACATCAATGTTTTAACTTAAGTGAATATCCTTTCCGTTAGCGGGGCAAATTGATCAGTTTTAAGAACAAACAAGCCAATAACTGTTAATATCTACAATGGGATGAGGAAAAAAATCTATGCTATTAAGGTCTAAAACAGCCAACAATTTGGTGATGACAAAAATCATGTTGACTTACTACTGATGTTTTCACCGCAGGGCTACCAAATTACACCTTGATAAAGCACATGAGTAGACTAATGCAGCATATTCAAAAATGGGCACAAACAAAATTCTGTAGAAAATGTTTAACAAGAATTCCATCCGTTCCAAACCGGCTTGACCCTAAAAACATTGTTTAAAAATTCTGTAGACTGTAATACGAATATACGCCCCACCTGGATCTAAAGTTGTTTTAAGAACTGAAAAAGGCTGCAAACGAGCCTACGTGTTTACGCAAAACTTGAGTCGCTTATTGTTCCCTATGAAGGGCAACCCCACATGAAACTTCGGGAAACGGTTAATGAGCAAACCCCAGATCTTCATTTGCCTCATTGTGTCAGGTCGGATGGTGCCCATTCAGGCCAGTTATATTGAGGGGCCAGTGCTGCAAAATACTTCTTAAAAGCATGCGCAATTGCGTCGCCTGTTCTAATTTTAACTTATCTGAAATCAAATGACGGGCCCCAAGACCGAGAACAGTATAAATCAGCACACATTGTTGGATTTGTGGTTTAGGCCCCTCATCAGACGCAGCAATCCACAGTAAGAGGACCCTGATCACATTAGCGGAAAGTTCAGAGGAGCAGCGCACAGTAAATCAATCTTCAACTAAGTTTGTCTTAGACATGGAGTGCCCTCTTCTTCATAACTTTCGAAATTCGATCATTTATAATGCAAGCAGTAAAACGACGCCTTCAGTTAAATGCATTGCACAGTCATTTAGAAAAGTACATGGTTTCACTTTAAATAAAAATCTTTTTATGACTCTATGCACACTGATGGGATCATTGAGTCATTGGCTATGTCCTTAAAGTCCTGCCAAAAACAGAAAAATAAATTTTTAAACCCCCCTCTGTTGAAAGGGCGTTTACCCTATGAGTACATGACAGTTGGAAAGGTTTGCGAAAATTCGCTTCCACCTTAAGGCGCGTTCTTTTCTAGTCTTAGAGGAAAGGACATTAGTGATTCTGATTACCAGCATGCTCAAGATGCGTGGCAGAAGTTAGAGTGTAAACGATGGGAGACTATCATGATGCATACTTGATGGCCGATACATGTTTGTTGGCAGACATCTTTGAAAATTATAGAAAGACCTGCATGAAACATTATAGCCTGGATCCCGCGCATTACATTTCTGCGCCCGGGATGAGTTGGGATGCTTTCTTAAAGTTTACTGGAGAAAAGATTGATTTATTGTCAGATTTACCAATGATTCAGATGATTGAAAACGGATTGCGTGGAGGAATTAGTATGGCGTCGCATCATTACTGTAAAGCAAACAACAAATACCTAGATGATTATGATCCAAGTAAAAGGTCTAACTATCTTATGTATTTAGATGCAAATAATCTGTATGGTTGGGCTATGGCGCAATCACTTCCATTACGTAACTTTAAAATGTACACTGCCGGCGGTGCGAATAATATTCAAAAGGCATTAAAGTGGTTGAACAGTTTGACGCCAGATCAACAGCGTGGTTTCATTCTAGAAGTTGACTTAGAATATCCTCATGAACTCCATGACCTGCATAATGACTATCCATTAGCAGCAGAAAGTCTAAAGATGAATCCAACAGAGTCGCCTAAACTTGTGCCTAATCTTCGCAACAAAAAAAATTATGTCTGTCATTACAGACTTCTACAATTTTATTTAAGACATGGTTTAAAGTTGAGAGCAGTTCATCGTATAATTGCTTTTGATCAAGAACAGTTCATGAAACCATACATCATGAAGAACACTGATCTTAGAACGAAATCCACAGATGCTTCAGAAAAAGACTTTTTCAAGCTGATGAACAACAGCTGTTTCGGAAAGACTATGGAAAATCCACACAAGCGTAAAGATGTCAGATTGGTCACCAAAGAGAACGAAGCAATTAAGCTAACTTCAAAAATCAGGACTTCAGAAGATTTCATGATCAGCTTTTTGGTATAATGATGAAGAATAAGAAAGTCAAATTGGATAAGCCCGTTTTTATTGGGTTTACTGTTTTAGAATTATCAAAGCTTTTGATGTTAGAATTTCTTTATGACTACTTTAAACCCTCGTATCCAGAGTCCAGAGTACTTTACACAGATACAGACAGTTTTGTTATAGATATCCCTACTGAAGACATCTATAAAGACATGAATTAGAAGTAGCTAAAGGGCATGCGGGATGGTACGACACATCTGATTATCCTAAAGATTCACCTTTGCATTCAACCGTTAACAAGAAGGTTTTAGGAAAGATGAAGGATGAATTATCTGGAGGGATGATCAAGGAGTTTGTTGGTTTAAGGTCGAAAATGTACAGTATTTCGAGCCAGGAGAAAACCATTAAGAAAGCAAAGGAATATCTCGCAGTGTTGTGCAGTCAAACATATCGCATGACAACTACAAAGAAGCATTGTTCAATAAACATACTTTTCATCATGACAACGTAAAACTACGATCTAATCTACATGAGATCAACACAACTGTTGTAACAAAGAAGTCATTAGATAGAACAAACACTAAACGAGTATTTGTTAAACCAGAGTTTTTATATGCAATTGGGCACTTGAGAACGTTATAAATACATACCTTCTTCATATTTTCCTCAAGTTTGTTATAAGCTCATTCATATCATCATCCAATTCAGTCAAATTATTTTTCATGTTTGCTTGATGTGCTCGAATTTTTTTTATTATTTCAAGATATTCTTTTCCCCATATCTGATGATCAAAATTTGGGAATTTGGGTTGTAGGTGATCTGGATGCATTGCCATGTACCGATGAATCCTCATAAATGCTTCCTTAATAATAGAACTCGTGCCATATGATTCCCGTATCAATTCTAAGGTCTCTTCCTTTATCATTCTTGTTTCCTTCTGAGCTTCCATTTTTAGTCTCAAATATATTTTTGTAAATTAATTAAGCAACTGGAACGGTGATTAAGGAGTTTATTGGTTTAAGACCGAAAATATACAGTATTTCGGGCCAGGAGAAAAGTTTTTCCTCAAGTTTTATTATAAGCTCAATCATATCATCATCCAATTCAGCTAAATCTTTTTTCATGTTTGCTTGATGTGTTCGAATTTTTTTTATTATTTCAAGATATTCTTTTCCCCAATCAAAATTTGGGATTTTGGGTTGTAGGTGATCTGGATGTTTTAGCATGTGTTGGTGAACCCTCACAAGTGTTTCCTTAATAGTAGAACTCGTATCATATGATTCCTGTATCAATTCCAAGGTCTCTTCCTTTATCATTCTTGCTTCATTCCAAGCTTCCATTTTAGACACAAATATATTTCTGTAAATTAATTAAGCAACTGGAACTGTGCCTGGTGGGATTATCTGCAGTTCTTCCTTCACAAAAGATCTTTGAGGGGCTGGTTGTTTTGTTGTGTCAGTTTCTCGTAAATAATACACAGGTGGATTCATTTTTACAATTCTTTTTATTTCATACGAATCAACACTCCAAACTGGATCTGTTACCCTGATGCGAGTGTCCCCTTCTGCTTCCCCCGGTAAATAAAGGTACCTACTTTTAAACCAAACGGTAATAGTTTGCTGGTTGTACTGGAGTCTTCAGCAACATTTATTGTTTGTTTTTTGATTGCTTGTACTGGTTTTAGCCCTTTAAATTCTTCATTATTCATTGCGCGCAAAACTGAGGGCAGTCTTCTAACCCATTCTGTGTTGCGAGAATTGTCAATCAGCTCTCTGTGATACTGGTAGGAGAAAAGTCTTTCAGATAACTGTTTGTTAAAGTTTTCAACTAAAGCCTGTGATCTGTGAACTCCTGGAATGCCTCTTTTAATGGTAACTCTATGTTTTAACAATAATTGATTCACTTGGCCTTTAAATTCTTTTCCATCATCGACTTGAATCATGCGAGGATAAGTTAGCGGGCCTCGTTGGTATATCAGTTGTATGGCAACAGCAACAGCAGAAGCACTCTTTTGTGTTAATGGTTCCGCATCTTTGTATCTTGAAGCTATGTCAATGACTGTGAGTGCGTACTTAAATCTTTTTCATCTAATCGTATCATGGGGTAAATATAGAAGATCCATTTGATGGGTGTCATTCGGTATTGTATTCACAAAGTGTGGTCTCTGTATTCGTCTATGCGCAGGTAAATAAATTTGCCAAATCGCTTGTTTAGATAACCATTCCTTTGCTGTTTGTTCACTGACTCCCGCTGCTTGGCTTAGCTTTTTTTATTGCCGTGATTCCCTTCCAATACCTTTTGGCGAATAAATAGATTTTGTTCATTTTTATTCAGACAATATTATGTGCAACAAAATACACAATGGTCATACCAAAGACGATAAACACGATTTCTTGCATCTTTTGTTTTTCTGATGGTTGATAAAAGTCACTGAATTTTGGTAGGGGCAATGTCTCGATTGGTTTGCCTGTTACAAGAAAATATTCTTTTATTGCCTGGTCAACGTCTTTAAATGTGTAAGCTGCATGTCCCTGTTTTTTCAGTTTGTCGTTAATAAAATCTAACTGCTCAATTCTCTGCTTTTCATAGTAATCTTGTGCAGCTGCTAGTTGCTCCATAGCTTTGTTATGTCTTTTTCTCTCACCGTCATCCCGCAGTTTACTAAATGCGTAATTACTTCCGCTAAAAGCAAGCGCATTAACCACAGTGCCGCCTATCATCATTACGAATGAAGCCATTTTTATAAATGTATTTTTTAATTTTACATATTGATACTGTCAGGAATTATTCCTTGCTTAACTAGAAAATCTTTCGTAGCAAACGAAGCTGTAATAACAGCAATTAGCTTTGCTGAATCTTCAAAGTCTAGTTTGCCAAGATCAGCCGGTTTTATTTTTAACAGGCTTTTACCAAGCATTGTGTAATCCTACACTTAGGCCTCCAATAACAGCAGAATGGTATACAAGGTTGGTAACAGTTTTTTCGGTGCTCATTTTTAAAAAATAAAATAATTATAATCAATAAAAAAAACCATGAACGGCGACGATCTACTACAGCTACAGGGCAGCCTAAACCTTCCTGAACTTATGATTACAAATGATCAAGTTGATGACCAAGCTATTATGCCCAAAAAGGAAAGACTATTCTTTGGCAGCATGCGGAAAAACAAAACAGTTCCTCGGAAATGAATTCAGCATAGAACAGATTCAACAAATGTCGCCGCAAGACATTGAAAAGTATCATAACAGGTATGAAGCGCAACTGGGATCAAGAATGGTAAAAAGTGTCGGGCAAACGGTTCTTAGTTTGTACACTAAACTAGTAAGTAAATTTGCCTATTGATCGAACAACTTATATGATTACGCAGGATCCAGTTTTTAACAAAGTCAAGAGTTTCTAGGATTGTGATCTGTATTACAGATTTGGAACATTATTGTCGCCGCTAATCATGGGATTAATTACTTTTAATCATATAGATTTTGTTTCCCTAAAAAATGACCGAGCCAGAAAATCAGCAGAATCAGAAAACATTGAATCCGGTGGAGAAAGTGACCAGTAAAAAGCCTCCTCATCCTGGGCGCGTTGCAGCAGGAAAAAGATGAGCAGAGTGGAACAAAAAAACAAAATTAAAATTACATAATATAACTCATAATGAAAAAGTGCTAGAGCCGCAGTCAGTTGTTTCAACGCCAGCTATAAAAACACCAGAACAAGATGATTCAAGACCTACGCCGCCAAAGTCTTCATGGAATATTGTACTTAAAGCAATTGTCATTTTTGGCGGCATTGCTGCTGGGGGTGGTTATTACGGTTATAAAATATATAAACAACGGCAGCAAAAACCAAAGCAGTCCAAACAATCTCTACCACTAAATACAGAAGCCGAACACAAAAGCATGCCAAAACCGCCAACAACAAAAGATCATTTTGATCCATTTAAGATGGAATAATACTTTAAGAACTTAATACATAATTATAAGTTGACTTGAATACGACCTTAGTAGAACTTAGAGGATGACTTAGTTATGATCTTAGGTTGACTTGAGTAAGAACTTAGAAGTTACTTAGGATGACTTGAGTAAGAACTTAGAAGTGACTTGAGGATAACTTAAGGATGACTTGAGTAAGAACTTAGAAGTGACTTGAGTAAGAACTTAAGGATGACTTGAGATGACTTAAGGACAACTTGGGGATGACTTGAGTAAGAACTTAGAGGTGACTTGGGGTAACTTAAGTTAAGAACTTAGAAGTGACTTGAGTGTGACTTGATTGCGTGTGTGTGTGTGTGTGTGCGCGCACCTTTGATTATTTATAAGAAACAGATGTTCAGAATATAATATAGTTATTATCAGTAAAAATGCTATAATTTTAAAAACAACTACAAATTATAATAATAAACTTACCTTAAATGTCTTGTGAATCCTCTGCTGCATCCCATTGAGTATTTAATTCATCAAGAGCAGCTTTCAATTTTGTTTCATTATCAATCAATGATTTTAATTTTTGTCCTTCTAGTTTTACTCTTTCTTCTTGTTTCACTCTTTGTCTCTTTATCTTTCTCAACTCTTTTCTCTTTTTCGCTATTTGCTCTTCCAAATGTTTCTTTTTTAAATGGAATACTGGCCAAAAAACTTTCAACAGTTCTTGGTGTTCCCGATGTTGTTGCCTGATCCGTCATTTTGAAACTAACTGCATGTCTCCAAGAACACGTAACTATAAACAGGTCAATACCTTTTTATATGTCAACAGCAAGAAATAAGTGTCAACAGCAAGAAATAGTGTCACGGGTCAAACCGAAAATAAATGGGTCACACAAGCAGAAGTAAGTCACACAAGCAGAAGTAAGTCACAAAACTTGCTTTAGCATATATATTCTTACAATTGAGAGCTAAGCTTGTCAACGTCTTCATGTTAACGCTGGCCGCCAAAGACTGTTTGGTGTCGTAGCAAGATAAGTGCTAGCAAAAATGATTAGCTTTGCTCTCCCGCGAAGGTTTGCAGTCAAATAATTACAGGTATCACAGGAGCCACGGACCACTGTGCCTGTTCGCCATGTCATAAACCCCAACACCACAAATTAAGTAATGAGCGACCCCGGAGATAAGAAAATCCAACTCCACACTTAACTCATTAAGCTCTCTGGTTTCAGAACTCCGCACAATAGTGGGGTGAGTAAGGCTGGCCGGATCATGTTTGTTTGTCTGTCTAACAGTTAAAGACTGTAGTTTTTATTTCACATGAAAGACAGAGGCGCGTTTAATATATGTTTGCGCAAAAATGATGTTATTGAAAATGATCAGGAAAAACACAGGATTAAGCAAAAACTAAAATCTGAAAAGTTTAGTAAATTAGTATTGAAAACGGATAACCCTACACAGTATGTTTGTTTGTAGGGTTTACTTGTCAGAGAACTAATAAATGCCGATTTCTAGCTTCCCCACCCGAAACTTGTTGAGGGTGGGGAAGCTAGAATCGGCATTTATTAGTTCTCTCCACACGCTATGTAACATCGGTGTGGGCAAACCAAAAACCATCCTGATGACAGCGCAACGCGCTCGAAACAAATTTGTAGATTCTTTTTTAAAAACCTGTTTTAACATATATATATATATATATATATATAATAAATTCTGAGGATAAGTACCGAGCACCATTCCAGCAACTTACAGAGCAGCTTGGTGTTACAATGACTGCAAGAAATTTTGAATTATAAACAGAGCTTGCTCTTATGTCTTAGATTGAAAGAATAGGGTGAGATAAAGCATTCAATATCTGCTGATATCTGCTAATATTATTCAATATTTCTTGCAGCCATTGCAACACCAAGCTGCTCTGTAAGTTGCTGGAATGGTGCTCGTACTTATCCTTGGAATTTATTAGTTTGTTGTAATTTAGTCCCTTGCGGATTCATTCCAAGAACTGGCCCTCAGCACTTGTGTCTTAAGAGGTTATCTTTTCATATTTTCTACTTTTCACGGTATCAATCTTGACAAATATGAAAATGAGAGTCAAGTTCTGTCTGACTCATGCATAATTGAGTTTGCCGCCACTTTAGCCGGTTCTGCTGTAGCTAGATTATTATGAAGGTCCCTGACTGATATGCTGTTTTCTTTTTCATAAGTGTATGCAGATGTATGTGTTGAAATGACTTAAGGGGTTTTTTTGGGTTTTTTTCCCGTCTAATATCATCTGCCGGATGAAAAGACGTAAAATTAAACCACCACCACCATCTACTTTTCACAAGCAAATGTAGTTTGTTTTGCTCTTTCATTATTTTCTTTGCTTCTTAGGTGGCACCTTTGGTTGGTTTTTTGAAAACTCAACAAACATACTACGGTATTGCACACCAGCCTCTTCTGGGATAGCAATTTCTGCTTAAAACAGAAAAGGCAGAGGAGTCAAATCACCACTTTCCGCGGTCACTGAGGAGAAACAATCAGGTTTCGAAATATCGGTGTCTGACCAGGAGTTATATGTTAGTGAGTTCTCTCCCTATTGGAGAGTGTCTCCCTCTTGGAG
>CM031598.1:10408736-10416236 GCA_018398815.1 Conus ventricosus
GTAATAAAGTATTGGTTAGTGCGTGTGCTTTCACTCTCCTGGACTTTCTGACATTGAAGTAAACAGAGGTCTAGACAGCGGGACGCGGGAAAACCCTGCGCATTCCGACACCAACACCTGCACAGATTAGGATTTACTTACTATAGGGTCGGACACTTTTTTTTTTCGCTCCTGCGACGTTTGGTCAGTTTTCAAATTGGCGCTTCTAACAATCCTGGAAATTTTGCTAAAGATCTTCTCGACTGCTTGTGAGTGCCCTATATAACCCTGCTCACCCCCAGCCCCACCCCCACCCCTTTTCTCTGTCCAGGGCTGTATCAGTATGAATGGTATCCATGCCTTTGACAAAATCAGTGCTTATAGTTTTTTCTCTCCTTGTGATTCCCTCTGGTTCAAAATGTTTATCATGTTTTTCTATTTTGCTTTGTTTCCGTCGACTGCTTTTCTGTACCTGTAGCCCATTAAGATTTTTTTGTTTAAGATTGTCCAGACGCTTTTCTTTTCTCATCACAATTCCAAATATAACACATATCTTGTGGTTATCTGGCGATTAGACAGAGTGAGGCACTAATTATCCGTTATGCTGTGCTTGTTTGCTGAGTACTGTTTCATGCATTTTGATTACAAAAACTGCATTTGAATAGCTTAGTTTTTGTTTTGTAACTGGTGAAGAAAAATCAACAAATATACATGACATCCTCCACGGCCTAGTTTGTCCGCCTTAAGGATGTAGAAGATCAACATGTAGGCTGCTGTGCAGGATTTTATCTGTACATGGTGGCAGCCTCGGTAGGCCATGGTATGGTCGATTGGGCCTTACATAATGACATTGTCACTGGAACTGAAAACTCCCACATCGATCAATGAATGTCACGAGCCTTTCCTTTGCTTATGTCCTGCCAGTAATCAGTGGTGAGGTGCCGCTGACCAAGGACTCCCTTCTGACCGCACATTGAGGTCAGACTGTTCCCTCCTGACCACACATTGAGGTCAGACTGTTCCCTTCTGACCGCACAGTGAGGTCAGACTGTTCCCTTCTGACCACACATTGAGGTCAGACTGTTCCCTCCTGACCACACATTGAGGTCAGACTGTTCCCTCCTGACCACACAGTGAGGTCAGACTGTTCCCTTCTGACCACACAGTGAGGTCAGACTGTTCCCTTCTGACCGCACATTGAGGTCAGACTGTTCCCTCCTGACCGCACATTGAGGTCAGACTGTTCCCTTCTAACCACACATTGAGGTCAGACTGTTCCCTTCTAAACCGCACATTGAGGTCAGACTGTTCCCTTCTAACCACACATTGAGGTCAGACTGTTCCCTTCTGACCGCACATTGAGGTCAGACTGTTCCCTTCTAACCGCACATTGAGGTCAGACTGTTCCCTTCTAACCACACATTGAGGTCAGACTGTTCCCTTCTGACCACACATTGAGGTCAGACTGTTCCCTCCTGACCGCACATTGAGGTCAGACTGTTCCCTTCTGACCACACAGTGAGGTCAGACTGTTCCCTTCTGACCACACATTGAGGTCAGACTGTTCCCTCCTGACCGCACAGTGAGGTCAGACTGTTCCCTCCTGACCGCACATTGAGGTCAGACTGTTCCCTTCTGACCGCAAATTGAGGTCAGACTGTTCCCTCCTGACCGCACATTGAGGTCAGACTGTTCCCTTCTGACCACACATTGAGGTCAGACTGTTCCCTTCTGACCACACAGTGAGGTCAGACTGTTCCCTTCTGACCGCACATTGAGGTCAGACTGTTCCCTTCTGACCGCACATTGAGGTCAGACTGTTCCCTTCTGACCACACATTGAGGTCAGACTGTTCCCTTCTGACCACACAGTGAGGTCAGACTGCTCCCTTCTGACCACACAGTGAGGTCAGACTGTTCCCTTCTGACCACACAGTGAGGTCAGACTGTTCCCTTCTGACCACACAGTGAGGTCAGATTGTTCCCTTCTGACCGCACAGTGAGGTCAGACTGTTCCTTTCTGACCACACATTGAGGTCAGACTGTTCCCTCCTGACCACACAGTGAGGTCAGACTGTTCCCTTCTGACCACACATTGAGGTCAGACTGTTCCCTTCTGACCACACAGTGAGGTCAGACTGTTCCATCAACCTCCTTTGTTGTCAACGTACAGAAAGAAGTTTTAAAATGAAAAAGCAAATCATCTAATCACTGAAAATTGGACACTTTACGTCATCAGGTCTGGAACAATGAATTAAAGCAGGGCAGCTGTGATATTCCCACACAGAAAGTTCCATTGACCTTTTCCCACCAGGCAGCATGAAATGCTGGTGACAAAAGCAAAGTTCTGCCCTGCAGTGAACTCAAAGTCACTGAGGAATGCTCTGCAGTACACTTTGATGGGCCTGAGGAGGGGAGGCGGTTCTCAACTCTGGGTGTGTTGCCGTCATTGGATTTCTCGGGCAAGGGGAAGGGAGAGAACTGGGATGGGAAGTGAGGAAAACAGGGAAGGAGGGGTGTGGATTAGGGTCATACTCAGACAATAATATTATTATTGGAAGTGAGAAAACACCCCCCAAAAAGGACTGTTTACTTCAAAACGTGTAGCGTGTCTGTCATCGTAAATCAACGATTCGCGCTTCCCTCAGGTCAGAGTTTGCCAGGTTGTTTTTACCTGACCGGCTGAACAAACACACGGAAGAAGCTCCAGGGTTCTTTTGACCTGACTGGCTGAACAGACACAGGGAAGAAGTTCCAGGGTTCTTTTTACCTGAGCGGCTGAACAAACACACGGAAGAAGTCCCAGGGTTCTTTTTCCCTGACCGGCTGAACAGACACACGGAAGAAGTTCCAGGGTTCTTTTTCCCTGACCGGCTGAACACACACAGGGAAGAAGTTCCAGGGTTCTTTTTACCTGACCGGCTGAACAGACACACGGAAGAAGTTCCAGGGTTCTTTTTACCTGACCGGCTGAACAGACACAGGGAAAAAGATCCAGGGTTCTTTTTACCTGACCGGCTGAACAGACACAGGGAAGAAGATCCAGGGTTCTTTTTACCTGACCGGCTGAACAGAAACAGGGAAGAAGTTCCAGGGTTCTTTTTACCTGACCGGCTGAACAGACACAGGGAAGAAGTTCAGGAAACGAAGGACATCAACACAGACACCTGGGACATGGCGTGTTTCCTGTGGCATTGGTCCACCTTCACCTGGAATCAGTTAACGGATCCCTCGGGCTGCTGACGTCATGTTTATGTCTCTCTTTCCCTACAGTTATAACACCTGAGCATCCGTCACTTTGTTCCGGCTCCTTTCACACATATTTTTTTCTGAAAGTAAGTTCATTATCTTATTCAATTATATTTTTCAATCACGTTTTATCTATCTACTTCTTTGTTTATCGGTTACTTATTTATTTACTATTTCTATCCATTAACGTTAAGAAATGTTGGCAAGTATATAGGACTGTGGTATTGTGTATATATTCATTTGTTTGTTGTCGTTGTTGTTGTTGTTGTTGTGTGTTCTGTGTGTGTGTGTGTGTGTGTGTGTGTGTGTGTGTGTGTGTGTGTGTGTGTGTGTGTGTGTGTGTGTGTGTGTGTGTGTGTGTGTGTGTGTGTGTGTGTGTGTGTGTGTGCGTGCGTGTGCGTTCAACATGAAGTGCTCTTGGTATCAGAACGTTTGTAATACCGAGATAAACATATTGCTTTTGAGTGATGCAGGAACTGTGAAATAATCTCAGTGAACACTTGTGTTTTACCGGATTTTGTACACACATGCAGGCGCGCGCGCGCACGCGCACACTCACACACACACACACACACACACACACACACACACACACACACACACACACACACACACACACACACACACACACACACACACACACACACACACAACACACACACACACACACACACACACACACACACACACACACACACACACACACACACACACACATACACACACACACACACACACACACACACGACATTATTGCTGTTTGTGCCTTCATGTACTGTCAGATGACTGCCTGTGTTATCCTGACCATTTCTAAAACGAAACAAGTTCAGTGGAAAGGTAAGGACACGGGTTTATAGAACGCGACCCTTTGCTGCCAAGCACGCGTGACAGTAGAGAAAAGCATCCATACGACATGACTATCCATGGTGCGCTCTGGCAGAAAAAAAAGAAGAAATCAATAGAACATCACAGTAAAACTTCCTTTCTGATTTCAAAGCCTTAACGACAGCACTACATTATACTTCCTAAGGCCCATCACCCCTCATAAGGTATAGGCTAATGACTAGAGGCTGCCTTAGGCCCATCACCCCTCTTGAGGTATAGGCTAATGGCTAGAGGCTGCCTTAGGCCCATCACCCCTCTTGAGGTATAGGCTAATGACTAGAGGCTGCCAAAGGCCCATCACCTCTCTTGAGGTATAGGCTAATAACTAGAGGCTGCCTAAGGCCCGTCACCCCTCTTGAGGTATAGGCTAATAACTAGAGGATGCCTAAGGCCCATCACCCCTGTTAAGGTATAGGCTAATGACTAGGGGCTGCCTAAGGCCCATCACCCCTCTTGAGGTATAGGATAATGACTAGAGGCTGCCTAAGGCCCATCACCCCTCTTGAGGTATAGGCTAATGACTAGAGGCTTCCTAAAGCCCATCACCCCTGTTGAGGTATAGGCTAATGACTAGAGGCTGCCTAAGGCCCATCACGTCTCTTGAGGTATAGGATAATGACTAGAGGCTGCCTAAGGCCCATCACCCCTCTTGATTCAATTTCAATCATGCCCATCGCCCCCACTGGGACATAGGCCGCCAACAAGGTCACTCCAGCTGTCTCTGTCCTGGACCAATCTCTCCAGCCGCCCCCATGTGTGGCCCATCTTCTTGGCATCTGCGTGCAGGTCACGTTGCCATGTGTTCCGTGTGTACCCTTCTTCAGGTAAAGGCTAATGACTAGAGGCTGCTGACGTTCTCGTTCCTAGGTTTTCTGTTCCAGCAGGTTTGAGGTGTTGCCCATACTTTAGATATCAACCTGGAGGTCCCGTCGTCAGGTGCTCCTTTGCCGGCCTTTTCTTCTCCTACCTTGGGGATACCAGATGATAGCCTGTTTGGTGATTCTTGACGCTGAGTTTCTGTAGCGCATGCCCTGTCCACCACCATTCTTTTATTCCAGGTTCAGCTAATTCTGGCTTCTGCTGCGTCTGGTTTATTGTTCTACGTTGATGATGTCCAGCAGATCCTGAAGATTCTCCTCAAGCAAGTGTTGATGAAGATCTTTGTCTAATGCGTTGATGTTCGTTTGGATCTTCCTATATTTCTTGGCTCCATGTAACAGCGCCGTCTTCACAATAGAGTTGGAGGGTCCTATTTGTTTTTCACTCGTTCTCAGCACCCTTTGAGCTCTAGATGTTTTCGAGTTGTAGGAGCTGTGCTCTGGCCTTGCCGATCCTTGCTATCACATTGGTATCTGTATTGCCCTGCATGTCGATTATGGTGTCCAGGTAGATGAAAGACTCCATTTCTTCCAGCGCAGCCCCCTTCACTGTGACGTGTTCTGCCTTCGCTACGCAGCTCTCATTGTACTTGCTTTCCCTTCATGGATGTTGAGACCCGCTTGTGATGAGGTGGCCGCAAATACAGCAGTCCTGTCACACATCTGTTGGCGACTGTAGGATAGCAGCGCCAGATCATCTGCAAAGCCAAAGTCTTCAACCAATTTCCAGATCATCTGCAAAGTCAAAGTCTTCAACCGCTTTCCTGATCATCTGCAAAGTCAGTCTTCAACCAGTTTCCTGATCATCTGCAAAGTCAGTCTTCAACTAGTTTCCAAATCATCTGCACAGTTAGTCTTCAACCAGTTTCCAGATCATCTACAAAGTCAGCCTTCAACCAGTTTCCAGATCATCTGCAATGTCAGTCTTCAACCAGTTTCCAGATCATCTACAAAGTCAAAGTCTTCAACCAATTTCCAGATCATCTGCAGAGTCAGTCTTCAACCAGTTTCCTGATTCCACTGAACTCCGTTTCTCTTCTGCTCTTTCTATGATCTGATTGTAGAGTAAAATGGCTGGGAGAAAGAGTCACAACGATAGTAGGCATCCCTGTCTGACCCCTGTCCTGAGTTAAACTTTCTACTGAACTGCTCTTCATGAATCACTCTGCAGCGCATTCAATGTGAAAGGTTCTGATCAGATCTACTAGTTTTGTGGGCCCACATAAGTCTTGCAACAGTTTTTAAAGTGTTTCCCTATTTACTGGGTGGACAACGAGGGTTTTCAGACCATCAAAATCATACCTGACGTGCGATTCGAACTCACAACCGTCAAGTCCACCGAATCAAACTCTAACTATGGGGCTGTCTATAATGACTACACGTGCTTTTAGTCCTATATTCACCGTTTGACAAGAGCTTATGGCCCATTGAAGTGGAACCATTCGATCCGAATTTATCAGAAAAGAGATAATGAATTAAGAAAATGAAAAATTCATATGAATTCTTACCTGGTGTAGTAAGTCTTGTGCTGTTAAAAAAAAGATCTCTCACGAAAACATCTGTCTGAGCTGCTTTAAGGAGAACAGGAGACTTCAGTTCTTCTGGCGACTGTTACTCCACTCAAGAAAAAGTATTGTCCTGCTTATTCCACTCAAGAAAAAGTATTGTCCTGCTTATTCCACTCAAGAAAAAGTATTGTCCTGCTTATTCCACTCAAGAAAAAGTATTGTCCTGCTTATTCCACTCAAGAAAAAGTATTGTCCTGCTTATTCCACTCAAGAAAAAGTATTACCCTGAAGCAGGTACTGTGTTTGCTCCATTCCTTGATGTTCGCTTTCCGCTATTATCTTACCGACGATTCTGTTCTTTTCAAGCACAGAAACGGGGCAAGACAAACGATAGTCCAGTACACCAGGCCAGGAAGGTTGCCACCTGAATGCTGGGCAATTGGATCATTTCCGAGTCTGCTGCGGAGACACAGAAGTTCATCGTTATTTTGCCGATATTGGACAACACACGGCGACAGCCGTCATTTTCGCTTTTGTGAGGCCACCCGGTTAAGTTGCTGTGTATGACATCGACGTCATTATGTCTCATTCTCAGTGATTGGCTGAGTCAGAAAGCATGGGCCAATTTGACTGGAGCACGCTGGTTGGCTAGTTGAGTCCATCCGCTGACAAAATTTCAGACCATGATAAATCAATGGGTTTTTCGGCTTTTCTTTGTCCTTTAGTACTTTATGGAATCAAAAATGACCGCTGGTCGGCAGACTGGGGTTTTAGCCAGCAGAGATGGGGTGTGGGTGGGGAGGCGGGGAGGCCGAAACTTTGTCATCCTGCAACACGGGCAGCTCAGACAAAATAATGTTGTTCAGTCCTGGACTCTCACAGGATACCCTGCCATAACTGAGACACGTTTTGGTGTGTCTGGAACAATTGGCACCATTGGCAATCACGCAGGGCACGTGTCTTGTTATTTGTGCTATGTTTTGATTGAATAGTCGTGTCAGC
>CM031598.1:10428736-10438814 GCA_018398815.1 Conus ventricosus
TGACATAATCAACACACAACGGTACACATGTTAATTGTTCACTATCATTAACACAAATCACGTCATGATCAAAAGAGATATTATCTGGAAGTTGATTATTGCAATTATTCTCTTCTCTTGTAATACGAAAACACTCATCCCCCCTAGCCACCGCGGAACCAATGTTTACAATGTCACAACCAAAGAGATCGCTCACCGGGGTCGGGTCACTGTCAGCGTCGCACACAACTTGCTCCGCACGGGAAGTTTGCCTGCACCCGTGAAACGCAACCGGTGTCACTGCAGGGCGGCCTCCCCCTATAGAATTTCCCTGAGGCTGGATCCGTCCCCACCGTCAAGAATGTACTTCTTGCCGTCAATACGCAGGTGATCAAAGACCATGATTGCACGCTTTCCTTCACTTCTGGCCTTTTTCAAATGAGGCGTTAATTTCCTCCTCACCTCTCTCACTCTGAAAGAAAAGTCCTCACCTAAAAACACCTGTGACCCTTTCAGTTTGTATCTTGCTTTCAGAATCCTTTCTTTGTCCTTGAAGAACGTGCAACAACCTATCACTGGAGAGTCGGGTCTCGAATTCAGGCGGTGCACACGATCGAAAGGGAAATCACCAGCAAGCTCCTGGAGCTTCTGTAATGAAGTCATGGACCATAGCTTCACACCCCTGCTGAGTTTCGTTGGGTTTTCGAGCAAGCCCGTGAAAAATCAAGTTGTTCCGTTTCGATCGGCCTTCTAAGTCGTCCGTCTTCCGTTCCAAAGAATCAATTCTTTTCTTCAGGGCGTCATTGCTGTTTCGGAGGTCTTCGTTTTCCCGTCGCAGCTCCGTCACCTCCCGTCCCAGGGATTTCAATTCCTCATGCAGTGCAGCGTATCCCTCCCGCAAATCCTTCATGTCGCCTTTCATCTCGTCAAACTTCGTATTCAGAGTCTGAAGTCTAGCATCCAATGACGAAAGAACAAATAAAAATCTGTCCATTTATCTTTATAAAGCGTTTAAGATACGTTCTGTGTGTGTTTCTTAGTGTATCAATTTTGATCACTTATATTGTATTCTATTTCTTTTGTGTCACGACCGACCCCTGGAGGTCAGCCCTGACAGGATCGGTTTAGATGGAAGCGAAGGGAGTGACTGACCTCACACGCCTCGCAAGAGACCACACAGAAGGATTACGATACAACACCCCATTTATTCACATCAACACACGCAATCACAAATAAATATTTCAACGCACGCACCATGCACAATCACAATCAAGCATTCGAACACGCACAACATGCACAATCACAATCAAGCATCTCAATACATGGCATACACAATCATAATCATAAATAAATAATTCCAGCACCCATCCCTTTCCCTGTCATGCAGTGCCCTCACACTCCTGCCTCTTCAAAGTCTACTGGGAACACCATGTCGCACTGGGTGCCCCAAACCGGTTCGGTTCTTGAAGAGAGTTGTTCAAGGCCGACACCCTTGACACGCACAAACAGACGTGGAGAGCGCGTCCCGGGGGACGGGGCGCCGTCGCCGGAGGTCCCAGACGGGGATCAGGACCGTCCAGCCAAGTCCACGGGCTTTTCCACCAGTACGTGGCCTCAACCAGTGCGTGGTCCCCACCAGTGCGTGGCCCCAACCAGTGCGCGTTACCAACCAGTGCGCGGGTCCCAACCAGCGTGCGTTACCAACCAGTGGGCAGTAGAGAACAGTAATATGCCGACTCTAAGCCACTTTCACCCTCAACCAGTTTTCGGGCGAAAGTGCCTAGAATCAGCATATTACTGTTCTCTGACAAGTAAGACGTCAATAACCAAAAAATAACGATTATCTACAAACAAACATCTGTGCAGGGTTATCCATTTTAATACTAATTTACTAAAGTTTTCAGAGAGTAGCGTAGGGAAAGTAGCCGGGACTGAACACGCCCCATAGAGTATCGTAGGGGAAAGCAGCCGTGACTGAACGCGCTTCATATACAAACGGTTGTCTGTTCCCACAGCTCTCTTTTAGTACTGGCAACTCTGTCAGGAGGTGTAAGCTTTTAATTGCTAGTTGCCGGCCTACCTGCCCAGCACTTGGGGTGTCACAAAATATAGCTGCAGTTTTAGAAGACAGTGCGGATTCTAAGTTAGAAAAAGTTTTTGAATCACAAATACTTTTTCAACAGCTTTATAGATTAAATTGTGCGGAAGACATGGAATCAGCTACAACTTTATATATAACCACACACACACACAAACACATACACACCACAGACACACAAACACACACACACACCACACACACGCACGCACGCACACACACGTACACACACCCCCACACACACAACACACACACGACGCACGCACGCACACATACACACACACGTATGCACGGCTAGATAGAACACAGCGCAGGCCGAGCGGCTCGTTTTGCAACTGTGTGTCTTCCTATGTTGTGACCAAAAAATCAATAAACCATGCCTCGCGAGCTTACTGCATTTCTTCTCTTACCTGGCCAAGTGCGCCGCGGGCAACTTGCCCATTATTGTGTCAGCAAATGTTCGCGAATATTCTAGACTGCCACGTGGCACTCCACGTCAACACTACTCGCTGGCAAGAGCCGGCCATTTTAGCCATGGCTTCTAATGGAGACGGACGTGCTTTGTTTACAGAGGAACAACTTCTTGTTATGGAGGATCATATGCAATACTACAAGCTTATGATGGAGTATATAAACAAAAGAAAATTAGGTGAGCGCTGTTTTTTACCTTGTAAGCCAAAGAGCAGTATTGCGTTTTTGGAAGGTGGGGTGAAAGAAAAACGAGAACTAACCATGATGAACTACACAGCTACCTTGAAAGCTTGTTGGTTCCACAAAGAGATTTAGAAAAGATTTGGGCATATTACTGATGGCTTTGATAATCTTTCGACTGTTGACGAAATGATTCCATTTTTACAAAGCGGTGCTCTTTTACTAAAACTTAGCGAAAGAAAAAACTATCCATCATGCTCTGATTATGGGTCACTGCCTTGAAAAGGCGCAATGCCCAATGCTGGTCCCAAGCCCGGATAAAAAAAGAGGAGGGGTGTGGTATAAACTTTTTTTGTGCAGAAGGAAAGTATAATGAAACTCTTTGTTGTGGGAGGCAACCTGCGGTGAAGGTAGCCTTGCTGACTGCTACTATAAATAGCCGTTCATGCTGTGAACGCCTTATTTTCGTGGCAAGAGGACTGCAGTAAAATTAGCCTTGCTGACTGCTACTATAAATAACCGTTCATGCGGTGAACGCCTATTTATAGTAGCAAGAGGGCTACGGTAAAATCCGCCTTGCTATAAATAGCCGTTCACCGCATGAACGCCTTATTTTTAGCAGCAAGAGGGCTGCGGTAAAATCCGTTTTGCTATAAATAACCGTTCTGCGGTGAACGCCTATTTATAGTAGCAAGAGGGCTACGGTAAAATCCGCCTTGCTATAAATAGCCGTTCATGCTGTGAACGCCTTATTTTAGCAGCAAGAGGGCTGCGGTAAAATCCGCCTTGCTATAAATAACCGTTCATGCGGTGAACGCCTATTTATAGTAGCAAGAGGGCTACGGTACTGCCTGTACTTGCTATGTGCGGACACTAAGGGAGGTAACTCCTGCGCACCCCCACCCCACGCACGCACGTCTCCCCACCCCCACCCCACGCACGCACACTTAAGTCATCCTCAAGTCATTCACAAGTCATCCTCAAGTCATTCACAAGTCATCCTCAAGTCATTTACAAGTCATCCTCAAGTTATTCACAAGTCATCTTAAGTCATTCACAAGTTCTTACTTAAGTCATCCTCAAGTCATTCACAAGTCATCCTCAAGTTATTCACAAGCCATCCTCAAGTCATTTACAAGTTCTTACTTAAGTCATCTTTAAGTCACCCCAAGTCATCCTCAAGTTCTTACCCAAGTTAACCTAAGATCAATAACTAAGTCATCCTCTAAGTACAACCAAGGTCTTATTTAAGTTATCTTATAATTATCAAAAAATACAATCTATGTTTTTATCTTAAATAGTAGATGTCTAATATAGTACACACACGCCTCAAAAAACGCGGCATCGTTGAGGATGTCTTGCTTAACGCCCTTAGCGCGGGATCGGTCAGCATAGATCTTAATGAAGGTCTTACATCCTAAGCAACCGCATTGATTCTGGTCTATGGAAATGTCTTTTATAGACTCCATGTCTTTATTTATTGACTTTATCATTTTATAATACGCCATGATCTATTTTTATTAAAAAATTTAAAATATTATTGCATTATAAATGGATCAAAATGATCTTTTGTTGTTGACGGTTTTGGCGTGCAGTTGTCTTTTTTGTATTTAACGGTTCAGATTTTTTTGATTGCTTTTGTTTTGGCTGCCATTCTTTATATATTTTATAACCGTAATAACTGCCCCCAACAGCAGCAATGGCGCCAAAATGGTAACAGTTTTAAGTTCAATATTCCATGAAGACTTTGGCGCTGTAGGGCTTGTATCACATGGAGTTTTTATAGCGGGCATTGAATCAACTTGTTCTGGCGCTGGCGGCAGTATGTTTTCATGATGAGTTTATTCTGTAACATTAATTTTTTTTGTCTGTTCCACTCTGCTAATTTTTTTCCTGCTTTAACACGCCCAGGATGAGGATGCTTTTCACTGGTCTCCACCTGATTCAGTGTTTTCTGATTCTGCTGATTTTCTGGCCTGGTTACTTCTCCACCTGATTCTGCTGATTTTCTGGCTCGGTCATTTTGAAGGGAAATAAAATCTATATGATTAAAAGTTATTAATCCCATGATTAATGGCGATAACAATGTTCCAAATCTGTAGTATAGATCACATCCTAGAGACTCTAATGACTTTGTTAAAACTGGATCTTGCGTTAAATCATACGTAAGATCTTGTTCAGAATCAATGGGAGCAAATCTACTGACTAGTTTAGTGTACAAACTAAGAACCGTTTGCCCCACACTTTTCACCATTCTAGACCCAGCTGCGCTTCATACCTGTTATGATACTTTATAATGTCTTGTGTAGACATCTGTTGAATCTGTTCTATGCTGAATTCAGTTCCGAGGAACTGTTTTGTTTTCCCACATGCTGCCAAAGAATACAGCCTCTCCTTTTTGGGCATAATAGCTTGATCATCAACTTGGTCATTCATAAGTTCAGGAGGTTTAGGCTGCCCTGTAGCTGTAGTAGATCATCACTGTTCATGTTTTTTTAATAATTATAATTATTTTATTTTATAAAATGAGCACCGAAAAAACTGTTACCAACCTTGTATACCATTCTGCTGTTATTGGAGGACTAAGTGTAGGATACTCAATGCTTGGTAAAAGCCTGTTAAGAATTAAACCAGCAGATCTTGGCAAACTAGACTTTGAGGATTCAGCAAAGCTGATTGCTATCATTGCAGCTTCGGTTGCCACGAAAGATTTTCTAGTCAAGCAAGGAATAATTCCAGACAGTATAAATATGTAAATAAAAAATACATTTATAAAAAATGGCTTCACTCGCAATAATGATAGGCGGCGCTGTGGTGAATGCGCTTGCTTTTAGCGGAAGTAATTTCGCATTTAGTAAACTGGGGATGACGGCGAGAGAAAAAGACATAACAAAGCTATGGAGCAACTAGCAGCTGCACAAGACGCCTATGAAAGGCAGAGACTTGAGCAGTTAGATTTTATTAATGACACACTGAAAAGACAGGGGCATGCAGCTTACACATTTAAAAATGTTGAATCAAGCAATAAAACAATATTATCTAGTAACAGGCAAACCAATCGAGACATTGCCCCCACCAAAATTCAGTGACTTTTATCAACCATCAGAAAAACAAAAGATGCAAGAAATCGCGTTTATTGCCTTTGGTATGACCGTTGTGTATTTTGTTGCACATAATATTGGCTGAATAAAAAATGAACAAAATCTATTATTCGCCCAAAGGATATTGGAAGGGTATCACAGCATACAAAAGCTAAGCCAAGCGGCAGGAGTCAGTGAACAAACAGCAAAAGAATGGTTATCTAAACAAGCGATTTGGCAAATTTATTTACCTGCACCTAGACGAATACAGAGACCACACTTTGTCAATACAACTCCAAACGACACCCATCAAATGGACCTTCTATATTTACCCTCTGATACGATTAGACGAAAAAGATTTAAGTACGCACTTACAGTCATTGACGTAGCTTCAAGATACAAAGATGCAGAACCATTAACACAAAAGAGTGCTTCTGCTGTTGCTGTCGCTATACAACTGATATACCAACGAGAGGCCCTTAACTTTCCCTCGCATGATTCAAGTCGATGATGGAAAAGAATTTAAAGGCCAAGTGAATCAATTATTGTTAAACACAGAGTTACTATTTAGAAGAGGCATTCCGGGAGTTCACAGATCACAGGCTTAGTTGAAAACTTTAACAAACAGTTAGCCGAAAGACTTTTTTCTTACAGTATCACAGAGAGCTGATGACAATTCTCGCAACACAGAATGGGTTAGAAGACTGCCTCAGTTTTTGCGCGCAATGAAAAATGAAGAATTTAAAGGGTTTAAAACCAGTACAAGCAATCAAAAGAAAAACAATAAATGTTGCTGAAGACTCCAGTACAACCAGCAAACTATTACCATTTGGATTGAAAGTAAGGCACCTTTATTTACCGGGGGAAGCAGAAGGGGACACTCGCACAGGGCAACCGATCCAGTTTGGAGTGTTGATCCGTATGAAATAAAAAGAATTGTAAAGATGAATCCGCCCGTGTATTATTTACGAGAAACTGGCACAACAAAACAACCAGCTCCTCAAAGATCTTTTGTGAAGGAAGAACTGCAGATAATCCCACCAGACACAGTTCCGCTTTAATTAATTTACGGTTCTATAATGACCATATGCATATGAAAACTCTGGATTAACAAACACAGTTTTGTGTTTGTTCTATCTAATGACTTCTTTGTTACAACTGTTGTGTTGATTTCATGTAGATTAGATCGCAGTTTTACGTTGTCATGATGAAAAGTCTTATTGCCAAACAATGCTTCTTTGTAGTTGTCATGTGATATGTTTGACTGCACAACGCTGCGAGATATTCCTTTGCTTTCTTAATGATTTTCTCCTGGCTCGAAATACTGTACATTTTTTACCTTAAACCAACAAACTCCTTGATCACCTTTCCAGATAATTCATCCTTCATCTTTCCTAAACCTTCTTGTTAGTAATTGAATGCAAAGGCGAATCTTTAGGGTAATCAGATGTATCATACCATCCCGCATGTCCTTTAGCCACTTCGATTTCCATGTCTTATAGATGTCTTCAGTAGGAATATCTATAACAAAACTGTCTGTATCTGTGTAAAGTACTCTGGACTCAGGATACGAGGGCTTAAAGTAGTCATAAAGAAACTCTAACATCAAAAGCTTTGATAATTCTAAAACAGTAAACCCAATAAATACAGGTTTGTCTAATTTGACTTTCTTTTTTTTCATCATTATGCCAAAAAGCTGATCATGAAATCTTCTAAAGTCCTGATAATTAGGTTTTGAAGTCAGCTTAATTGCTTCGTTCTCTTTGGTGACTAATCTGACATCTTTGCGCTTGTGCGGATTCTCCATAGTCTTTCCAAAACAGCTGTTGTTCATCAACTTGAAAAAGTCTTTTTCTGAAGCATCTGTGGATTTAGTTCTGAGATCAGTGTTCTTCATGATGTATGGTTTCATGAACTGTTCTTGATCAAAAGCAATTATGCGATGAACAGCTGTTAACTTTAAACCATGTCTTAAATAAAATTGCAGAAGTCTGTAATGACAGACATAATTTTTTTTGCCTCGAAGATTAGGCACAAGTTTAGGCGGTTCTCTTGGATCCATCTTTAGACTTTCTGCTGCTAATGGATAGTCATTATGCAGGTCATGAAGTTCCTGAGGATATTCTAAGTCAACTTCTAGAATGAACCACGCTGTTGATCAGGCGTTAAACTGCCCAACCACTTTAATGCCTTTTGAATATTATTTGGATCACCGCCTGCGTACATTTAAAGTTGCTTAGGGAAGTTTTCCCCCCCATGCCCACCTACAGAGTTTTGCATCAAATAAAAAGAATATTTAACCTTTTACTGGGATCATATCGTCCAAGTATTTGTTGTTTGTTTTACAGTTGATGCGATGCCAACAAATTCCTCCACGCAATCCTTTTTTCAATCACTGAAGCTTTGGGTAAATCGACAAAAAATCAATTTGTACCCATAAACTTTAAGAAAGCGTCCCAGCCATCCCGGGTGCAGAAATAAATGCCAGGATCCAGCTATAAGTTTCATACGGGTTTTCCCAAAATTTTTTTCAAAACTCCGCCAACAACAACATCTGCCATTAATGGGAGTCATGATAGCTCCCATCTTTTTTAAAAAAAACCCTAACTTTTGCCAAGCATCTTGAGCATGCGGGAATCGGAGTCGCTGAGTCCTTTCCTCAAAGGGCAGAAAAAACGCCCTTTTAGCGGAAGTGTATCTTCATAAAACCTTTCCAACTTTTTTCATTACCAAAAAGGGGAAAACCCACCCTTTCTAAAAAGCGGGGGTCAAAAATTTTTCCTTTATTGGGCAGGATTTTAAGGGACATAGCCATCCCCTCTAAAGAGCCCTCATGTTTTTGCATAGAGCGAGAAAGACATTTTATTTAAAGTGAAACACATGTACTTTTCTGATGATGTGAAATGCAGCACCCAAAGGGCGCTGGTTACTGCTTGCTTTATAAGGTGAGAGTCATAACCTCGCAAGTTGTGAAAGAATACGGGCAGTTTTCCCTGTTTTGGATCAAATTTTAGTTAAAAGTTTGCATTTACTGTGGGGCTGCACCTCAAACCCCACAATGTGATCATGGTCTCTTATGTGGGGTTTCACTCTTGGGCGTTGGGTCTAAACCGAAAAACCAACAATGCTGCTGAGTCATACGTTGTTGGTTTTCAGGCCCATTATGATTTCAGATAATTTTGTTTATTAGAACGGGCTTACCACTTGCTCAGCTTTTAAAAATTTTCTGAAGCTCGGTCCTCTATAAAATTTTCTGGCTCTAAAAAACGCCATCCACTAACAATAAAAAAGGCAAAGAAAAATCTGATGATTACTCATTAAGACTGTTTTTTGAAGTTTTTGTGGTGCTGGCCCTTCAAAGGGAAAAAAAGCACCGAATCGCGTAAACTACTATGGGGCTTGTTTGCATCCGTTCCAGTTTTTTTTAAAAATAACTTTAATCCGGTGGGGGCGTAATTAGTTTGTCTACACTACAAACTTTTACAATGTTTTAATGTTCAAGCGCGGTTGAGCGGTTGAATTTTGTTAAAAATTTTTTCCACAAATTCTTTTAGTTCATGCTTTGAAGAAAGCCTAATAATCGCCATTGTGCGGATCAAAGTGTAATGGGGCAGCCCTGCTGGCGAAAACATTAGGAGAAAATCCACTGACTTTTGGGTGGTTCGCCTATTTTTGGACGTTCTTGGACACTTTTTAAATTTGGGACCAATTTGTTTCCCATCCCATGTGTATACATAACAGTTATTGGTTGTTTTGTTCTTCAAAAGATCAATTTGGTCTACACTAACAGGAAAGGATATTCCATTGAAGTTAAGATCTTTTGGGGTAGCCGTATTTCCTCTCTCGCGTGTTCGCGGACATATGCAGCCTTTCAAAAACGCACCCCCATAAACATTGTTTTCGAATTTTTTATGTTTAAAAATGCTCTCTTTAAAAAACCCAAATTCCCGAGGTAGCGGAATTAAGCCTTTCCTACAACGGTGCAACTTTCCTGTTTTTAAACTAATCCTAAGACTTTGCCCCTGACCAACCAGAGCCTTTCATTTTAGCTTCTTCGCGGGAGCACCAAATGTTAACAGTTCGTCGCCCAACCGGGTGTTTAAGTCATTAGAAAAGAATACTGCGTTAGTTGGGCCCAGACTTTTAGATTTTCTTCATTTTTTTGTTACATAGTCATTAAAAAACAACATTACTTTAACCGGGGGGTCATTTTTTATTTTTCCGGAATTGAAAATACATGAACAACGCTTGCCTTTCGTTTTTGGGGTTT
>CM031598.1:10443914-10446414 GCA_018398815.1 Conus ventricosus
AGTTACAAAACAATGCAGTCAATGTTTTATTTCAAAAAGCAAACTTTGTCTAGCTTTGCAGTTCCATCGCTCTAGTGACTGTAAAACAGATTTGGAATCAAATCTACAGACACCCCCTGGCTAGTACAGCCGAAGCTATGGCATCAGCAATCTACTAAAAAAAAAAAAAACAGCCACTGTTATAAGTCGACATGAGGCAACCCACCGGAGGAGACACTGCACTGCTGCCGAGTCACTATGATGGTGTTCACTGGTGCCTGTTCTGGTCCAGCATGTGCAGGACTCCACTTGAGAACATCCCCACTAACTACAATATTTGCTTAGTCACGGAGTTCGCTTGAGTGAACCCCCCCTTCCCCCCCCCCCCCCCCCACACACACCACCACCACCACTATCACCACCATCACCACTTCCCCTCCTCCTCCCGGAGGGCTCTTCCACCTTCGTCCCAATGGCAGTTCCTATGCACGGGTCAGTAACAGAGATTCTGGCGCACACTTACCAAGGGCGTTGCCGTAGAGTGATAGTGAAAGTAGAAACTAAAATCAGCACTATTGCATGGCGTGAAAGGCCACATAATCTGAGAGTTTGTTGTTGGCTTTTTTTTTTTTTTTTGCTTTTTTTTTTTAAAAGTTAAATGCCGATCGATGAAGATGAGGATGCTGAAAAAGAAAATGAAGATCATGACACGGAGTTGCATTCCAGTCTGAGACTGCAAGGCAGGGCTGTACGCCACGCTTGTTTTCAATCTGAGACTGCAAGGCAGGGCTGTACGCCACGCTTGTTTTCTTATCATATCCCGGCGATCACCAGGCCTGAGAGATACACACATCTGCAATGTTGATCAGGATATTTGAGCAACACTCTCAGACCGCGTCCATAGAATAGATGCCATTCGACTGTGTGGCTCCAGTCTCCTTAATGGAAGCGTCTCTGAGAGTGTTGCTCAAATATCCTAATCAACATGGCCAACTAAACTCTGGGCGGGACCCGGTCGGGGCAGGAAAATGCTACAAATCAACGCCTCTGGCCGGAATCGAACCCACGACCTCCCAACCGGAACTCCGCAACACTAACCACTGCGCCACGCGGCTGGCAATAAGAATAACCTCGATGATGTGGGACGTCGATGATGATGTGTGAATTACGCAAAACATTGCTCAGTACAGGAACCCTATGCAGAAGTACAGATTTCGCATGGCCTGTACACGAATCGTCAAGCTTCAGTGACCGATAGGAAATCCCTCTCAGAGTCATGCAGAGAACTAGAACTTTCAGAAAATAGCTGAGGTTTTGGCGGTTCAGAAAATTGCTGCTGATGTCTTGGGAAGGTTAGAGTAGGCAAGGAAAAAAAGAGGATAAGCCCAGTGAGAATGATGCCGATACAAACAATGAGAGATGAAAAAGAATTCGGAGAGGGCGTATGGAATGAGAAAGGTATAAAGACAGAGGAAGAGAAAAAAGGAGGGAGAGACAGACAGACAGACAGAGAGAGAGAGAGAGAGAGAGAGAGAGAGAGAGAGAGAGAGAGAGAGAGAGAGAGAGAGAGAGAGAGAGAGAGAGAGAGATTCCGACCGACAAACAGGCAGATACACAGACAGACACACAGACGGTGGGTTTCTGATTCTGTCGATCCCAGTCCCCAGGCAACGAAAGTGAAGAAGACTCACGAGCAGCAATACTAAGACTGTTGAGTGGAAAACACACAGTTAACTGTGGTCTTTTTTTGTCTGAACCTAGGGCAACAGGGATGGGAGGGGGGTGGGGATGTTGGGGGGGGGGGGGGGGTCGTTGACAGTATGTAGCGAAAGGTAACACGAGACGGGAGGAGGGAGCGGGGCGGGAGAGGGCGAGGGGTAAGGGGGTGAAGGAGCTAGGGAGAGCAGGGGCGGAGGTGGTGGACGTTTTTTTAAAACTGAAATCCTACAGTAACAGATGATCGACTCTGGTCTTTTATGTCGAGAACGTTGAAAAGGGAATTGAACGTCTGGCGTATGGTGATGCAGACTGGACAGACGAGAGACAGGTCTTGAGAATAGTGGCAGCCGAAGGGTTTCCTCTCTCTCTCTCTCTCTCTCTCTCTCTCTCTCTCTCTCTCTCTCTCTCTCCTCTCTTCTCTCTCTCTCTCTCAATTGTCCTGTCTCATTGAACCTTGGAGCAACCGATTCAACCGAGTTCCCTCTCTCTCTCCTCTCTCTCTCTCTCTCTCTCTCTCTCTCTCTCTCTCCTCTCTCTCTCTCCTCTCTCTCTCTCTATCTCTCTCTCTCTCAACTGTTCTGCCTCATTGAACCTTGTAGAAACCCATTCAACCGAGTTCCCTCCCTTCTCTCTCCTCTCTCTCTCCTCTCTCTCTCTCTCTCTCTCCTCCTCTCTCTCTCTCTCTTCTCTCTCTCTCTCTCTCTCTGTCTGTAATATTACACATTAGTTTAGATTGTTGTTCGCTCATATCTACAGGACACATCTTTTACATAATACCTGGCCATAGACAGTGAACTGCTTT
>CM031598.1:10451414-10476414 GCA_018398815.1 Conus ventricosus
AACAGGTATATTACACAGAACTCTTTCACCAGGACAACAGCCATATTTCTCGGAACTCTTTCACCAGGACAACAGCCACATTCCACAGACCTCTTTCATCAGGGAAACAGCCACATTCCATAGAACCCTTTCATCAGGACAACAGCTACATTCCATAGAACCCTTTCATCAGGGAAACAGATACATTCCATAGAACCCTTTCATCAGGACAACAGCACTTTCCATAGAACCCTTTCATCAGGGAAAAGATACTTTAATTAGAACAATTTAATCAGGGAACAACTGCTTTTTCCTTTGACCCTTGACATCTGGAACAACAAGCTTTTGTCCATAGAAACCCTTTCATCAGGACATACTGCTATATTTTCCATTCAACCCTTTCATCAGGACAACAGCTATATTACATACAACCCTTTCATTCAGGACAACAGCTATTTTCCATACAACCTTTCCTCAGGACACAGCCAAACATCCCACAGAGCCCTATCACCAGAAACCCCTCATCAGGACAAGGGCTAATTTTTCTTTAGAACTCCATCAAAACAACAGCACATATTTGGCGTCTATATTTTGTAATATCTTGTATCCATGTCAAGACAATAGCATTCACGGCTGTTAGTCTCTCTGCCAGGCGAAGTTTTTGGGTGGATAATGCAGTGATATAGTACAGTCACGTTGGTGCCCCAACCCACTTCGCCGTAGGGTGAAGCAGTGTAAGTCTCCCATAACGTCATTCTCTCTCGCCTGCCGTCAAAGCAAGATAAGTCTTGTGCTCTGTCTCGCCTTCTCTTTGCCGTTGTGGTTTGATAGCCCTTGTGTTGCTTCTTTGCTTATTGTTGTGGTCTTGGCGCGCTTCACCCTTCATTCTTGATCCGGTGGGGCTTTTGGTTTGGGAGTGCTTGATTCATTTTGTTCTAACCACGCATCCTCGCCTTGTGCCTTTGTCTTGGACACTTGCGACTTTGCATTCGGCGCTTTCGTTCTTCGTAAAAGTCGGAACCATCGCCGGTTTCGCCCTTTCTCCCCAGTTTTGCTTTTACGGCCCTTGTTTAACGAATCTCGGTCCCTTCTCACTTCCATTTGGACTCCCCGATTCGCCTAACTTTCAAGTAGTCCACTCGGATTCCTTTTCTTCGCGGTCGCCTGCCGCCATTCCTTGTTTTCGACCGGGCCCAAACCGCGTCATTACGATCGCCTGCCTCGATCTCTCACTGACTTCTCGTTGCATTTATTACATTTTCAGTGTCTCTCACTGACGTTTGGTTGAGCTCTTCCTATCCCTCATCAACCTCTTTGTCTCCCCCTTTGCGATCGTGCGTTCGTGTTTGTTCCCCACCACCAGGGCCACATGGGTGAAGGCACTAACGGCTCGAGGCGCTCCACTCTTCGGCAGTCGCTCTTACCCGGAGGGGTCGTGTGGATTCCACGGGACAAAACGCTCCGCACTGATGAGGTTCGGTGGTGTGAGGAGGGTTCCGTGCAGGGGACGCGCGACATCATTCGATTCCCCTCTACCCGACCGGAGGATACACGATCTCGCGTTCTCGGAAGTCCAACAGTTTTCAGTCCCAGTGGTATTGCTTGAACAATCGGCAGTACATCTGCGACTGTTTTTTTCATTTGCTTCCTTCCCTAGCCCAATCCTCCAAGGGCCAAGGCTCCCATGATAGGCCTTCCCGTTCTAATCTTCTCGTTCCCTGACTGAGTTCGCCTGTTCGACTTCGACCGCGTAAGGAGACCCTCTCCCATCATGCCGCGTCAGGCGATCATCGGCCCCGGGACCTTGCCGATTCCCGGACCGGCAAACGGGTGGCGACTCGCAGAAGGAATCACCGCAACGTCACCCGATCTATTGAGACTTGTGTCGCTAGCACCTCCACTAAACGTTCTCACAGACTCAGGACGCTCTCCCCAACACGGGTCCGGGTTCAGGCCACGGGACCCGGACACGAGGAGCGTCAACACTCCGTGGATGGGTAGGTGGCAGTCTTCGGCTGGAAACCACCCCACTGACCACAATCCCGGGTCAGGTACGCTGGCATCGTAGTAGATAGGATCTAGAGACCTCACACCGACGTTTTCTGTCGATACACCCAGATCGATAGTCCACAATCTCCCCTAGGGGTACAGGTCTGTTGGGGAACCGATTCTTACGCTCCCCTATTGGGCAACGTCCGCTGTCCCGTTCCTCAGGAGGGAGGATCGACCAGCGGGACCAGGGTATACCTCGTCCTTGTGTTTACGCGAAGTCTATGCCATCCCGTCCGCTCTCACGGCCAGGAGGCTCGGCGATCGAAACACTCACCGTCCCCTCTGCCACGCAAGGGGCCGGTGCGGACCCACCGGGAGATGCAGGAGGCAGTGCTCTCCGGGGTGCGCCAGGAGTTCCGGTCCCCGAGTGGACTCTGCCTCTGGGCCTCCTCAGCCTCCTTTCTCCCCGGGGACCTGGTTCTATTACCCCGAGAGGATTCAGTGGCTTAGTCGGACTCTTCCCTGACTCCATCTTTGGCCTCATGTGGCATCGGCTCCCAGAGCGGGATCGGACTGGGCCCCATTCCTCTCGGGCGCTGTCGATACGGTACAACACAGCAGTCCCCTAGTTTTACGCCCGATTACGGAACCACCGGGGAGTCGTCCTCGTTTTCACCCTCTTCCCATACGTGTTCACGACTCCCCACGCACCCCGGACATGGACTTCGAAGGTGAGACTGAACTTCCCCTTCTCGATCTGACTGTCCCACAGTTGGAGAGGGGTCTGAGGAATTCATCCCCCAGTCTGGGGGACCCTTTCCATTTTGGAGAGCTGGCGCCCTGATCTTGTTGTTTGGAATCCCCTCCTCTAAAACATTTCGCCTTTCCCGTTTCACTGGGTCACCCCCTACCCAGCGATCTCGAGTCAAGGATTGCGCCCCCCAGACCATCTCTCATTTGTTGGTTGCAGATCGGCCTCCCTCGACTGGGGTACACATGCGTTCCCACCGGGACTGATTCTTATCGGCACCCAACGCGGCCCAATAGGAGTTTTTCCTCAAGGATCCGCGTCAGGCCCCTCATGTCTTTACTCTCTTTTCTGCAATACGGCCACCCGGGAGATTGCATTTCCCCGGCTGACTCTAGGATCACTCCTAACGACCCCCTCCCACATCCAACCTCTTTTCTATCAAAACCTGACAGAAGTGGACAGAATCGCCTGAGCTGGCATTTGCACACCACCGCTGGGCATTGCCTTCATTGACATGTTCCTAAAGCGTGCGGAGGAATCTGGCCAAATGAGGGGAGGCAGTTGTTCAGCTCTTCAGACCCGGGCGGACACTGAGAGGCCCCAGCCTGTTTGATGACCCCCTTATGCGTTTTCCTTGCTCAACAAGATAGCGCACCACTCGGGGCATGCGGCGGACAGCGCACAGCCAAGGAGTCACTTTAACTGGACCCATTCTGGCAGTGAGAGACGCCCTGCTATCACAGGCCCATCTCTCCCCAGCGCTCAAGGCGGCCTTACGCGGCATTCCGGGTCAGGAGCAGTCGCTTTTCGGAGGTGATTCCTCTGCGGTCATTTCCATGCCGTCGAGGAGCGCAACAGGCCGCTTTTTTGCGACCACCAAACCCTCGTCAGCACCGCCCTTCTAGACCATTCGTTCGCGGCCCTCCCCCTACCAAGCCTGAACCCCAGCCTACCCAAGCAGCGTCCCGCGAGGCCCGCCAAACCCCCTACGCCCCACCGAAAAACTCCCAAACAGAATTTGCGGTTCGCGCCAACAGCCCGGCCCCGGAGGGGTGACTAGCGGACCCACCTTCCGAGGTGGGGACATGTTCAGTCTTCCGACACTCCTCAGCCCCTCTGCCCCCTGGCAGGCAGTCTTGTCCCCGGACGACCACCATTGGCGGCGCATGGGTCTCAACCCCTGGGTGGTTTCTGTTCTGAGATGGGTTCCGTCTACTGGCACACGAACGCCCTCCCCTCCTGTCCCCCTCCCTCCTTCCACGGCGACCACCTCCCGCCAGGAGGCGGCCCTTCGCTGAAATCGAGGAGCTTCTCCGCAAGGGCGGCATCACCGAGGTACACCCCCACCGGTTTTACTCTCGCCTCTTTGTACCCCTTATTTTTTTATAGTCCCAAAGGCCTCGGGCGGGCTGGGTAGGCCCATTCCTCGACCTTTCCCTATCTCAACAGATTCCTCAGGACACTTCGCCCTCTCCTCCCTCACTCGGCAAGGACACTTTCCTCCTCCTAGGGATGATGAGTCCCTGTCTCCTCTCATTCCCTGGCAGAGATTCCAAAGCGACGCTTCAGAGGGAGTTCCGCCGTCGTTGGTCCCTGACACCGACAGCTGGAACCAGCCCGTCCCCTGGGCCTTGGTTCGTTGGGCCACGGGAGATTGGCTCAGACCATCCCCCTGGCACCCGGAGTTCCCTTCTCCCTCAATCCCAGGCCTGGAACTTTGCACAGACGCTCCAACTCGGGCTGGGGGGATCCCATCTGGAGAGCAGTCACGCCTCGGGGGTTTGGGATCCTCTGACTGCTCCGTCTTCACATCAACATCTTGGAACTGGAGGCGGTCAGACTCGCCTCTCCTCCAGTTCCAGTCCATAGTCGCCCACCGATTTGTTCTCCTTTCACGGACAACACTTCGGTAGCTTGTTACATCAACAAGGGGGGGGGCACACTCCCATCGCGCCTCTCCCTCCGTACAGAGGCCCTCCTCCGCTGGTGTCACACGCAGGGGTCACCCTTCGAGCGAGGACACATAGCAGGGACTCATAACATTGTCCACTCGACCCTGCAGACCTCTCTCAGCGATCCAAGTCTGTCCTCCTCACGGAATGGACCTCAAGCCGGCTTACCTTTCAACCGTGTGGGAACATTGGTTACACCAATGATCGACCTCTTTGACCACACGGTTCAACCATCGTCTGCAGGTGTATTGTGTCCCCGGTCCCTGGACCCCCAGGCTTACGCCATCGACGCCCTGTCCCTTCCTTGGTACCGGCCTCATAGCTTACGCCTTCCCTCCCGTCAAGAATCATCCAATAGGTGATCAGGAAGGCGAGTTACTCGTGAGGACCAGGGCTCTTTATCTTAGCCCCATGTGCCACTCTGTCTCGCCGTTCCCGGAATCAAGTCCCTCACTCAGAACCCCCTCTCAGTTGAACACCAGGTGGGACTAATCAGCAACCCGTTCGGGCCTACCCTCACGCCATACCCAGGTTCTTCACCTCCACGCTGGCTTCTGTGTTCAGCCCGCTGCGAACATCCAAATCCCCCTCTCGAACGGACAGGTCCGTTCCGTCTCTCCAATACCCTCTCCATCGCCGAGGCTATCAGAACTCCGAGACCCCTAGCCATTGTCTCTCGCCCAGAGCTAGCACGGAGGCCCTTTTTGACTGCAAGATGTGAAATGGGTCTCTGGTGCAAAGCCAATTCTGTCCCTCAACTTTCGCCCCACCAACATCCAAATAGGAAATTTCCTGTCCACCTTAACCTCTCTGCTAGCTCTTCAGGGGCTACAGTCTGTCCTTCTTTGACAACGACCATTCCTACAAATGCCGGACCATCCTTTGAGTTGAATTTCCTTCTTCAGAGAGATCTCTCAGAGGGGCTTCTCTTTCGTAGGCCAATACCCTAGTCGCGTCCCCTTTGGGACCTCTTCACTGTTCTTGACGTCCTCAAATATAACCCCCCTTTGAGACTTTGTACCTCCATTCCTTTCGACCTTCTGTCCATGAAGACTACCTTCCTACCTCGCTCCTCGCATTTCCGCGAGACGGCGAGCGAGATCCATGCCCTTAGCGGCGGACCCAGGAAATTGCCTTCCTAGAGACGGTCCGTCTCTCTTAAGTTCCTCCCGAGTTCCTAGGCGAAGAAACTGGAACCGGCAGCCCTCCCCTTACCTCATCATCCGCCCGCTGGCGGTAACTAGGGGGCGACACCTCTTCATTTTTTTTTTTTTTTTTTTTTTTTTTTTTTTATTTTTTTTATTTTTTTTTTTTTTTCCTTCTTTTTTTTTTCTTTTTTTTTTTCTTTTTTTTTTATGGTCATAGCCTTTGCCCTTCTCGTGTCTAACACACTTCTGGGATCGCTCGCGCCAAAGCGCGTCGTTTTACACAAAAGACGTCTTCTTCATTTCCCATCAACCCAGTATCACGAATGACATCTCAGATGGCACTGTTCTAGTTGGCTCCTCCAAGACGGTCAGAACTGCCTATCCAGCGCTCCGAGATCTCCCGTCTCTTCCCCCCGGGCCCATGAGGATCAGAGCGCTGGCCACTTCGGCAGCATTCCAGCACTCTTGTTTCCCATGCGCCACCTCCTGGAGGGCAGCCTTCTGGCGTTCGGAGATCCCTCATATTAAAATTTTATTTTGGGGACATTCCGCCATGTCCAGGGCTGGGATGGTTCTAATGCGGATTTTCCGTTGTGGCGGCTATAATGCATCCAATGGCGATATCCCCAGGAACCACTAGGGGCACTTCGCCCTCCTCCTTTTACTTTGTGATTCTGCTATTGTCTGACATGGCTACAGTATATGTCGCCAAATGGGAGTTTTGTATTATACTCCCTGTTTGGATAGTATACTTACCAGGTCAGAATCTATTGCCCGCCCACCTTTCCCCGCTAGCGCAAAGGTTCTGAGGTTACCTTGCGCGCAGGGCCTCGAATGAGGACTTGTAAGAAGTGTTGGTGCTATGAGTATGGGAGGGGGGAGACTTACACTGGCTTCCTCCCTACGCGGTTGTGGGTTGGGCACCTCGTGACCTGTCATTATACGGCATTAGCCACACAAAAACTTCGCCGGGCACCCCAGAGCAGACCTGACTAACTGCCGTGGAGTAATGCGATTGGAGGACATGGTAAGTATACCCTAGCCAAACAGGGAGTTAGAGTAGAATCATAACTACCCCAGTTTTCAAAACTCCATTTCATCAGGAGGACAGACACTTGCACAGAATGAGTTTGGCTGGTGATGGCATTAGTGCTATGGGAAAAACGAGAGGCTGAGCGGGGACTTCCATTTTCAACAGAGAGCATGTCAGAATAGTTTTGTGACTGGATGTATTCCATACAACCTTGAAATGTCATGCCTCCCAACAGTATTGATACTCATATCGGAATGGTTTTCTCGCTTGCGTTCGTTTTTCCCCCCTTCCTTTTGGAGTTTTTATTTTCTGTAGGAATTTGGCATACGAGAAGAAGGACTGGATTGCGGGGGTTTACATTTAACAATGCCATCCAGCAGCATTACAGGGAACTCTCGATTTGATACTTCAATACCGAAAGAAAGAGAGGCCACCAAAAGAATTTTGATACTTCAACATGATGGGCTTCGACTCGAACCGTTTGAAACTAGGATGGCCCAAATACAAGATCGTTTGTGGGGGAGGGGGGAGGGGGAAATAAATCCTCAGACCGTATTGCAACAACATGCGGAAAATATATCCAATAAGTACGAATCAAGTTAGACTGCAGGTTATCAGACAGGGAGGGGGGAAAATCAGAAAACAAGCAAAAAATCCCGTATCCCTGCACTCGGTATCTCTGTCTGCGCGCAGGCAACCATAAAGAACTGAAGTCAGTCGTCAGTTGCCATACCTTGGTGATAGTTCAGATACGGCAGCGACGACGGGCGGGCATATACAAGAGTAGCAGACCCACTTACACTTATTCGACGCCCTGGTGCAAGTGGGGAAGCAATGATGCACTCCACACAGGTCGTAACGAATCAGATACTCGATAAAAAGTATTGTATGTCAAGGACGGGTGATCCACAGTCTATTCTTCAATCAATCCTTGCCAAACTCAAGCATCCGTGTGTGTAAGATGAAATGGGGCGCGGAAAGAGGGAAGAAAGCAAAGTACAGCACACGCATAGAGAAGAAATACATTTGCTTACATCAGTCTAGTTTGCGTCAGGCATGTTTGACGCCGCATGATTTCCAATAAGAACAAGCTGGTGAGTTCCCAGTAAATTATAATCTCGTCCTGTGACTGGTCAGTGTTTTACTTCTTGCCGCATGGAAGCGAGACACTAGCTTCGACAGCGCGCATCGAAGTAAGAAGGCGGGTGTTGGAGTTGATATTTGTGCTTCGGATTGATGTGCGTTCGTCAGACAGCAAATGGACTTTTTGATTGAGCCGCCTAACAGGATCTCTTCGCCTAGTCACCAGACATGGTTACTTCCTGGTACCGTCGTAAGTCCATGGTGCTTATGTACTGGGAACAAGGGCCATAAACCCGCTACAGATTCACACTACACAAGATAAAAAGATAAGAAAAAAGCAAGTCAGCATGCATCTGCGTGTGAGCTTGATGCGTTTTGTTGAGCAGTGATGCTGTTGGGACTGTTTGTTCTGGTGGTTTCGTTTGCTGAATGGTATGTGCATGATTGAAGGATCCCACGCTGGTACGGGGGTTCCTTTAAAAAAAAAAAAAACCTTTTTACCTAGGGTCGTTGGTATAGACTGAAGAGTAGTGGTAGGTGTAGGAGGAGTGGTGAGTTGGAGCGTTTGAGGTGAGCAGGGAGTAAAGGTGAGGAGGGGGGGACGTGTGAAGGGGAGGGAGGAGGGAAGTTGTTGGGGAGTGGAGGGAGAACTCTGATTGAGTAAAAGTGGAGGAAGGAAGGAGTGAGGGTGAGGGGAAGGGGTGAGTTTGGTGTAGGTCGTGGGGGTGTGAGCAGTCGGTGTGATCCATACCGCGTTCCGAAGCTGGAAAATGTGAGTGGAAAGGGGTAGGGACAACATTTTTGTCCGAATAGGGGCTTGGGGGTTATAGGGAGTTTAGAGTTAATGGGGTATCCAGTGGGGGCATGGTTTAAGGTAATATAGAGGGATGTATGATTGAGGTGGTTGGGATGAGGTTATTTGTGGTGGGATGGGTGGTGTTTTGTTGTTTTTGTTTTAGTGGGTGGGGGGAGGTTTGTAATTGTGGGTGGGGGGTTGGGGGGGGAGGGGGTTGGGGGGTTGGGGGGTTTGGGGTTTTGTTTTAGTGTATTTGAGGGATATATGTTGATTGAGGGGTGGGAAGGGGGATTGATGGAATGATGGTTAAGAGTGTTGGTGGGTTTTGGTGTGTTAGGGGGGGTTGTTTGGGTGTAGTAGTTTTGTTTGTTGGATAGTTTGTGGGGGGGGTAGTAGAGGGAAGGGGGGGTTTTTTTGGTTTGTTGTTTTTGTGGGGGGGTTGTTGTTTTGTGTGGTTGTTGTTTTTTTGTGATGGGTTGGAATGGGGTTGTTTGTAATTTGTTGTTTGTTTTGGTATGGTTTGTGTTTTGTAAGTGTGTTTTGGTTGTGTTTGGGTTTGTGGGAGGTTTTGTTTGTTTGTTGTTTTTGGGAGGGTTTGGTGTTAATGGATGGTTGTACGTGGGGGTTTTGGGTTTGTGTGTTTGTGTTGGTTTGGGGGTTTTGTTGTGTGTTGGTGTTGTTGTTGGGTTTGGTTTTTTTTTTGGTTGGGGTGTGTTGGTTGGGGAGGTGGGTTTGTATTTGGTGTCATTGTGGAGTTGATAAGTTAAAGTTTTTTTGTGGTTTGATTGGTTGATTGGTTTTGATCGGGATGTGTGGAATTAATATTAAGAAGATGTTGTGGTGGTTTGTTTTTTTTTATTGTTTGGTTGGGTTAATGAATTGACCGGCACTCAGTGACTCTCTGTTGTGTATTATTATGGCTTCATCGCCCTGGCGTCCGGGCGAAAATTCAAGCAACAGTGCAGTTTGTGCTGTTGTGAGTTAGTTTTGCAGTTTTTTGTGGGCAGTTCCCACCATGTAGTTGTGTGTTATTTGAGTTGCCATTTTTGTTAAGTTTTGTATAGTGACAAGAGGAATCAGTGGCAAGAAGTAGTTGCTGAGTACAAGTAAGTTGTGAAGGAAGTATGTAAAAGGAAGGTTTTTGTACCAGTTTTCTTTTTATTGCCAGTTTAGAGTAGTGCAAAGTGGAAAGAGAAAGAGAGAAGTTTAGCCTAAAAAAGATAAAGGGTGACTGAGAATCTAGGGCACAACAGTGCAGGAGCCCCACCCAGAGGGCTCCCACACAAAGCCTCAAAGGGCCACATACGAGTGACACAGAGCTGGATATTGGTGGATTCATTGATGGAATGGATGGGGTCTGTGTACTAGTGGTACCGACGAAAAAAGAAATTCAAAGAATGGCATCGTCAGGTCTTTTGTGGGTTCTAGATAACGGGCGGAGGGCTGCAGATTTTGGGTGTGAAGAAAATCATCACCATGCCTTAGGGAATGGGGTTCGAGAAAAATGAGGTAAACGTCTTGGTAAGGTTGAGATCAGCACCGGAAAGAGAATGGGTGGAAGGAAATATGTGTGCAGGCTGTATGTATTAAGAGAGATCAACGACTGGGGAGAATAATGAGGGACATGAGAAATAAACATCCATAGATTAGATTTTCTGCCCTGCCCCCCCCTTCTTTATCTCTCTATCTCTTCTTCTCTCTACTTCTCTCTCGCATCTCTTCTCTATTATTTATATATATATATATAATATATATATATATATATATATATTTATTTATATATATTTTATATTTTATATATGATATTTATATATATATATATGTAATGTTGTTAAAAAGGAAGGTTAAACTCAAGGTTAAAACTCGACAAATTGTTTCTAGCGGCGTTGCGCTGTTCATCAGGATGGTTTTAGTTTTTGTTTGCCCACGCCGTTGATATATAGCGTGTGGGTCAGTTTGGGTTATTTGCACGTGCGGGTTGGCCGGACGTGTTTTTTGGGGTTTGCAGGTTTTTGTTTTGGATGTGTTCATAAACAACGATTTCCATTTATGCCATGCAGCTTGGTTACTATTTCTGTTTTGGTGTTTAAGTTGCTAAGTGTGGTTTGATTAGTATTAACCATTTTTCAGTTTTAAAACATAGGTTTGCACCTTTTTGAAATCATTGCTGTATGGTGATGCTCTTTTTTGATTTTCAGGATAATATTGTAGCTTGTTTTTGGGTCTTTAAGTTTCCAGATATATTTGCTCTGTCTGTTTGGGTTTTCTTTTTTCTTTATTGAATGTACTTGTTGTGTTTGCATAGCTGGTTTTGAAGTGGTTTTCAGTGATCCCATTTGTATGTTTCTTTTTCATTTTTTGTGTTACAGTAGCATGTATACATTGTTGTTGTGGAGACTTTTTATTGTTTAGTGGGCATGCTCCTGTCTGTGCAATTGCAAGATTTCCTTTCTTCACCTTCTTTGCTGTGTTTTTTGATTTTCATTTTGTTGGATGCGTCAATCAGGTTTTTGAGGTTGGCTTACATCGAGTACGATTGTTTGACAGGTTTTGTTAAATATTGTGGGACAGTTTGTGCTATTTTGGAAATGAAGTTGCTTGGATTTTGAGAATTCTGTCCCTATGTTTGTTTTTGAGTTTCCGTCGTATGGGGGGTTATCATATGATTTTTCCCTTTCTATTTTTTTCTTGCTTTTATCGTTGTGTGTTGTCCGGGTTGTTATTGTATTTGTAATTGTATTCACTTGTTTGCGTGCCTCCTGGGATTCCACTGCTGCATTGTTGTTCACTCTCTATTGCATGACAGGTTTGTTGTTCTTGTTTATGCCATGGGGTATGGTCTTAATACAGATGGTGGATGGTTACTTTTGTGTGTGTACATAAAGAGGTGTATCGTTGGGTTTTCTTGTATGGTTATTTATATGGTTGTGAGATCCAGTGATTATGTCTAAGTAGTTCACTACCTTTTTGTTTGCTTCAATCGGTGATTCTGTAGTTCGTGGATTTTGGTAGATGTTGTTAGTTTATTTCTTCTTGTTTTGATGGTTTCTTGGGGTTGTTTGTTAGTGCAGAAGGCCTCATCGTCTCTGTACAGTCCCGGACTTGTTTTCGAGTTTTTTATTGATGTTGTGACAGCATTGAATAGTACGACCAGTTACTTGTTTCTTGCACCATACATATGGAACCCCATGGTTACGTCGAATGTTGAGTTTTTCTGTTGGGTTTTCCTGATCAGGTCATTTCTGCTGTGTAGTAATGTTTTCTTGTGTGGGAAGAATGATTTCCATTTTCTGACCTGTAATGTATGGTGTGGTTACTGGCAAACTTCAGGGCTTTGGAGAGTAGTTCTCATCTATCGGATGGGTAAATAGTCTACTATGTCAATGTAATAAAATACTGTATTACTTTGTTTTATGAGTTTTTTGAACATTGGGGTTAACTTCGTGTGTGTTTCTTCAGAGGTTGGAATCAGAGTTTGATTTTATGTCCCTTGTTATTTTTTCAGAATTATCTTGCTTTTTTTGCCTAATTCAGATTTCGGATGGGTTTTATTATTGTCTGCATGTTGGATTATTATGAAAGTTGGGTTTGTGGTCTATGAGTGTTATGAAAAGCTTTTTTGTTGCTGTCGCTTCGATTCCTGTTCACGTAGGTCTATGCGCTCTGCACGTTCTTTTCTTTAGTGCGGATTACTGTCATGTATATTTTTGTCTGCTTTTTTGTAGTTGTTCTGGTTGTTTTTGTCAAGGGTTGGGAATTATTCTTTGGTTCCTTTTTGTAGTAAATGTTGGTTGTGTCCAGCCGTCAAATATTGTTTTTGTCATTTTGTTACTTGTTTTATTTGGTTTTGTTAATGTTGTTTGGAAATCGTTGTTAGATAATTTTTTGAATTCAATATTGTGTTATTTGTGGGGTTTATTTATTATTTTTTTTTTTTTCGTTTGTTTTTTTTTTTTTTTTAATATTTTTTCATTGATCCTTCAAAGGTTTTCATATCGTCTATGATGGTGGTGATCGGCATGATTTGAAATGTAAGGTTTTTTGTCTCTTTTTTTGCATTCGGGTCTGGAAAAGAATGCTTTCCATATCATGATTGGTAGAACTTTTGGTTTGTTCTATTGATCTTTTTAGTAGAATTGTGGGTTAGAGACGTATTGTTTTTTTGTTGATCTAAAAATTGATTTCCTCCATTTTTAAAATCTGTCGGGGACCACAGTGTCAACGTTGAGGAGAAATCAAGGATGATTTTAGCAAAGTGACTAAAAATGTTTTAAAAGGGATCGGACCCCTTGGGGAGCAACATTTGTCAATGATGTTAAAAAAGGAAGGTAATACTAAAGGTTAAAAACTCGACCAAATTTGTTTATAGCGGCGTTGCGCTGTCATAAGGATGGTTTTTGTTTGCCACCTGCCGATGTTATATAGGTGTTGGGCTCACGTTTGCGGTTAGTTATAGTTGATCGTGCGGGTTGGCTGCAGTCGTTTTTTTTGGGGCTTTCAGGTTTTTCGTTTTGGATGTGTTCACTAACAACGTTTTCCATTTCTGCCTGCAGTTGTTTACGATTTCTGTTTTGGTGTTTAAAGTTCTAAGTGTGGTTTGCATAGTATTAACATTTTTCAGTTAAACATAGGTTGCACTTTTTGAAACTTGCTGTATGGTGAGGACTCTTTTTATGATTTTTCCAGGATATATTGTAGATTTTAAAATGGAGGAAATCAAATTTTAGGGCAGTCAACAAAAAACATTACGTTCTCTAACCCACATTTCTACTTAAAAAGATTAATTAGAAACAAAACGAAAAGTTCGTACGGCAATATGAGATGGAAAGCATTCTTTTTCTGAACCGAATGCAAAAAATGAGGACAAAAACACCTACGATTTCAATCATGGCGTCACCACAAGTCATAGGACGTTATGAAACCCTTGGAATGATCAAAATTGAAAAGAATGATAACATTATTGAATTTCAAAATATCATAACGCGATTTCAAACAACATAAAAAAACCAATAAAAAAGTACATAAATGACCAAAAAATATTTGTGAAGGCTGACAAAAACTAGCATTCTACAAAATGGATACAAGGAATATTCTCAACTCCTTGACAAAAACATCCAGAAAAAACTACAAAAAAAGCTGACAAAAATATACATGACAGTATCGCACTAAAAGATAAAGAATTGCCAGAGCGCCATAGACCTAAGTGACAGGATAGAAGCGACAGCAACAAAAGAAGCTTCGTAACACTCAACAGACCACAAAAAACCAACTTTCATAATTAATCCAACATGCAGACTATTAACCCATCGAAATCTGAATTAGGCAAATAAGAAGAAAATTCTGGGAAATAATAACCAAAGGACATAAAAATCAAACTTGATTACAACCTCTGGAAGAACAAATACGAAGTTATCCAATGGTTCAAAAAACACAATAAACATTGTAATACAGTAGTTATTACATTTGAATAGTAGACTTTTAACATACATAGATGAGGAAACTACTCTCCAAAGCCCTGAAGTTTGCCAGTTAACCCACTCAGGAATAACTGGGTAGAAATGGTATCATTCTCCAAACCAAGAAAACATTACTACACAGCAGAAATGAAACCTGGATCAGGAAAACCAACAGAAACTCAAACAATTCACAGTAACATGGGTTTCATATGATGGTGCAGAAAACATGTGAAATGGTTGGATATTCATGCTTGTAACATCATGAAAACTCGGGAAAACAAGTTCGGACTGTACAGAGACGATGCCTGGCTGCACTAACCAACACAACCCAAGGAAACATCGAAAACAAGAAGAAAGAACTATGCAAAATCTTCCAAAACAACACAATTTAAAGATCACCATTGAAGCAACACAAAAGGTAGGAAATACTTAGACATAACACTGGATCTCAAACAAACCATATATTTTTACCATACAAGAAACCCAAGATACACTCTTTATGTACACACCAAAAGTAACCATCCACCAATCTGTATTAAAGACAATTCCCCATGCATAAAAAGAGATATCAAACCTGTCACTGCAATGAGGAGAGTGTTCAACAATGGCAGCACGTGGACTACCAGGAGGCACTGCAAACAAGTTGTATAAAATATCAAAACTAAATACAACCGAGACAACAACACAAATAAAAGCAAGAAAAATAGGAAAGAATATCTTATGGTATATCCCCCCATACGACGGGAACTAAAACAAACATAGGGAAAGGGAAATTCTTCAAATCCTTAGCAACTTCATTTCCAAAAAGAGCACAAAACTGTCCAAAATATTTAACAAAAACACTGTCTAATACTAATGTTACTCATGTATGCCCAACCTCAAAAACCTGATTGACGAATCCAACAAAATGGAAAATAAAACAGCAAAGAAGGGTAGAAGAAAGGTATTCTTGCAATTGCACGAGAAAGGAGCAGTGCCACTAAACAATAATTGTCTCCACAACAAACATTGTATACCAGGCGACTGTTACATCAGAAAATGAAAAGAAACAAACATAGGGATCCACTGAAACCACTTCAAAAACCAGATATGCCAAACCTCTTAAGTCATTCAATAAAGAAAAATATAAAAAAACCCAAACAGAACTGAGCAAATTATATCTTGGAAACTTAAAGACGCAAAAACAGCTACATATTTCTGGAAAATCATATAAAAAGAGCATCACCATACAGCAATGTTCAAAAAGGTGCAACTATTGTTTAACTGAAAAATGGTTAATACTATGCAAACACACAATTAGGCATCTTTAAAACCAAAACAGAAATAGTAAACATACTGCAGGAATAATTGGAAATCGTTGTTAGTGTAACATCAAAACAATAAACCTGAAAGCCCCAAAAAAAACACGTGCAGCCAACCCGCACGTGCAAATAACCGCAAACGTGATAGCCCACACGCTATATAACATCGCGCGGAGAGTGGGCAAACAAATAAATACACATCCTGAGAAGCGCAACGCCGCTAGAAACAATTTTGTCGAGTTCTTAACCTTGAGTTTTATCCTTCCTTTTTAACTTCATTGACAAATGTTGCTCCCATGGGGTCGAGCACTTTTAAAATCATTTTTAGGGCTCTTTGGTATACTTTCTTATATTTAATATATATATATATATATATATATATATATATATATATATATAAGAAGAGAGAGGAGAGGAGAAGAGAGAGAGAAAGAGAGGAGGAGGAGAGAAGAGAGAGAGAGAGATGGTAGATAAGAAAACAGACAGACAGAGAGACAGAGTAGAGACAGAGTGCCCGTCAGGCCGACGGACAGACAACACAGACAGGACAGGCGGCCAGGACAGACAGAGGAAAAGTTTCTGATGCTATCGATCGTAGTCTCCGGGCAATAAAAAATGGAGACAAGCTCAAAGGCAGCAATGCTGCGACTGTCAAAAGACATTTCTCCCCTATAACAGGGAACATAAACCCAACTAGAAGGTCGCCTACTTAAGATGGGTAGTGAAGGAGGAAGAAGAACGAGGGGGGGGGGGGGGGGAGTGATGCGACATAATATAATGCGGGGCGTTGTGGAAAAGAGAGATGGGGGAAAGGGGAAGGTGGACAGGGTGTGAACGGAGGGGAAGGGGGGGAGAATGGAGGAGTAAGGAGGACGTGGGGGGGGGGAGTATGGGGGGGGATTTCATCAGATTGTATGTAACAACTGACCCATCGTCGGGCTGGAGGATAAAGAAAAGGGAGCTGTAGTTGATGAAAGTGGGTGGAGGAAGGCGGGGGGGAGGATGGAGGAGGAAGAGGAGAAGGGGGAGGAGAAAGAGGAGGAGGAAACATGGTTACTGGTTTAGCTGATCTCTGGGACGTGAAAGATGGAGCAGAAATTGGAAGAGGCTTGAAGGGAGAGGAGGCGTGAGTGTGGTCGTGGTGGTGCAGAAAGGTGTGTGTCAAAAACTACGAATCTCTTATTTGCTGTGTTTTATTTTTACGTCGATCGATTTGCGACTTTGTTTCGTGATTTGTTATTTGATAAATTGCTGTTGCTGTTTCATTTGATTTGCCGTGTTCTATTTGTTTCCACGTTCATTAAGCTTTCTCACTGGTTTTTTGTTGAATTCATGTTCGCCTGCCAATTTGCTTATTCATTTTTGGGGGGTGCACGTTTGTGGTTTTATTCCTTATTTCAAAGATGTTTGTTCTTTTCAATTATATATCGCCACTCCCCCACCTTTCCTCTGCCTTCTGTCTCTTTATTAGACCTCCAGTTTTCCCTCCGTCCAACCTTCACCCTCCCCTCTCTCTCTCTCTCTCTCTCTTCTCTCCTCTCTCTTCTCATCTCTCTCTCTCTCTCTCTCTCTCTCACACACCAAATTCTAGAAAATGGCGCTCGACCACAAAAAAAGAAATCTCACATGGTCTTGGCAGATAATTTATTATTGAAACTAATCGCGCAAAAATCTCTCTTCGAACCCCTTTTTTGTAAATCCTGTTCTTTGATGATCTTGTTTATTTGCATATGCACTTTGATAAGAACATTGCCAAAATGCTTACGTTACACTTCGACAAAGGGCATATGGCTTGAAACGTCTGTCTATACCTTTCCAAAGGGTTCGACTCATCAATAGGTTTGTATAAACTTTATTATTATTTCATTTTCACTACGGAACCCTGCTGTCACATTTGTCTCTTCCTTTGCTAAAGTTTATGTTTGGGAATAAAAAAATAGTGATTTGAGTGTTATGTGGTCTTTTCTTTAAAATTCTTTGGTTTTCATTCTTGCGTCGCTCTTCTCTCTTATGAATGTTATTCTTTGGATTGGTCATAAAGTAGCAGAAATGACGACACATGGCATATCTGTGTCTATCTTTCCTATATACAAATAATAGAAAGAATAAAAAAAATTTAACCCCCAGAGGCGTGAAAAAAAAAAACAGAAGATGTCTGTTCAAGTTGCCTTAGTTTTTGTTTTTGTCTCATTCGATTTTTGTTTCATTTTTTTAAATTTTTTTTTGGTTTATTCAGCGTGTCTGCTTTGTTCAGTGGAGTTGAGTTTATTCTTGTTCTCCACTAATTTTATTTCGTTTTTTTTTTTTTCATTTTTTTTTGTACATCACAGAGCAACTTTATTCGTTATGCTTCCCCCCTCCCCCCCCCCCCCCCCCCCCCCCCCCCCCACCCCCCCCCCCCCTTCTTTTCTTCCTTGGCTGCCAAAGGGAACGGATCAGTTCCAAGCTGAATTAATGAAATATTTCGAACTATCTTGTCAAAATATTGCTTTGTCTTGTATTTCACCTTTGCTTTAATTTTGTTTGCTATCATTTTACTATGTTGCTAATCCGCTCGATTATTTTCCCTCAAGTTCCGGTTTCACCTTGATCGGGTGGTTTGTCTGCTTGCGGCATAAAGACTCAAGAAGAACGAACGACAGAAAGAGAGAGATTAAAAAACAAAAACGGAAAAAAAGAACGAACGAACGAAACAAAGAAACGAACGAAAGCACAAACGAAAGAAAGGAAGAAAGAAAGAAAGGAAGAACTAACGAAAAGAAAGGAGAACAGAAAGAGAAGAAAGAAAGAAGAAAGAAAGAAAGAAGAAAGAAAGAACAACGAAGTGAAAGAAAGGAAGAAAAGAAGAAGAAAGAAAGGAAGAAAAAGAAAAGAAAGAACAAAACGAAAGAACGGGAAGAAAGGAGAAAGATGGAAGAAAGGAAGACAGAACGAAAGGAAAAGTACAAACGAAAAAAAGAATGAAAGAAAAAGGGAGAAAGGAAAGAAAGAAAGAAAGGAAGAACAAACGGAATGAAAGGAAAGAAAGAAAGAAAGGAAGAAAAACGAAGAAAGGAAGAAGAAAGAAAGGGAAAATAAGAAAGAAAGAACGAAAGAAAGAAAGTAAGAAAGAAAGAGAAAGGAAGCAAGAAAGAAAAGAAATAGAAAAAAGAAATGAAAGATAAGAAAGAAAGGAAGATCAAACGAAAGTAAGGAGAAGAAGAAAGAAAGGGAGAAAATAAGAAAGAAAGAAAGAAGAAAAAGGAAATAAAGAAAAAGAAGAAAGAAAGAAAAGAAAGGAAAGAAAGGAAAGGAAAGAAGAAAGGAAAGAAAGAAAGGAGACAAACGAAGAAAGGAAGAAGAAAGAAAAGGGAAAATAAGGAAAGAAAAGAACGAAAGAAAGAAAAGAAGAAAAAGAAAGAAAGAAAGACAAGAACGAAAAAAAGAAAGAAAGAAAGAAAGAAAGAAAAGAAGGAAAGAGAGAAAGGACAAAAGAAAAGAAGAACGAAAGACAGAAAGAAAGAAGAAAGAAAAGAAAGAAAAGAAAGAACGGTAAGAAAAAGAACGAAAAAAAAGAAGAAAGAAAAAAAGAAAGAAAGAAAAGATAGAAGAAGGAAAGAAAGAAAAGGAAGGGAAAGAAGAAAAAAGAACGAAAGAAAGAATACACGAAAGAAAGAAAGAAAGATAAGAAAGGGAAATAAGATAGAAAGAAAGAAAAAGAAAGAAAGATAAAGAAAAAAAGAAAGGAAGAAAGAAAGAACGAAAGGAAAGAACGAAAAAAGAAAGAAAGAAAGAAAAGAAAGATAAGAAAAGAAAAGAATGAAGATAAAGAAAGAAAGAAAAGAAAGAAAGAACGAAAAAAAAGAAGAAAGAAGAATGAAAGAAAGATAAGAAAGAAAGAAAGAAAAAAAAAAAAGGAAAGAAAGAACCGAAAGGAAAGAAAGAATAAGAAGAAAGATAAGATAAGAAAACAAGAAAGGAAAGAAAAGTACGAAAAAAAGAAAGAAAAGAAAAAGAAGAAGATAGATAGAAAGAAGAAAGAACGAAAGAAAGAACGAAAGAGAAAGATAGAAAGGGAAAATAAGAAAGAGAAAAAGAAAGAAAGGAAAGAATAGAAATGTAAGAAAGAAAGAAAGAAAGAAAGGAAGACCCGGAACGAACGAAAGGAGAGAAAGAAAGATTGAAAGAAAGTAACAAAGAAAAGAAAAGAGAGGAAAAAAAGAGAAGATCTACTGAACCATTTTAGACCAACGTCATCAAAAGATTCACCATTGTCCTCAGGGACAAATCCATATTAAATGTTTTGGTGCGGATTTGTGTCGTGGATCTGGATCGAACAGTGAATGATGGTTCAGGAAGATTGTCACATGCACAATGATACAACCGTTTTTCAATCAGCTTGGTTGAAGGCTGAATATGGGCAAGTCCGAGGCCATGAAATTGTGTGCTGGAATCCGATATAAGGATTCGACTGACAGGCTTGGTGAGGGTTTGTTTGGTATAACTGCTGTGGATTATGACAAACTATTACAAATTACCGGCACCTGAACTTGAATCCTGTGAACTAACAAAGGATTGTATTTTCGTGGAATATCAAAAACTCTCGGATGATATAGTCATCGTGAACTTACATAGTAGCATCAATTCATGGGAAATAGTACGATCTGGATTATACTGAATACGATGAATTTGCAACGTAGTTTTTTTTATCTTCGTAGAGGTCTATACATCGTGAAGTTATGAGGTAACGTAATTTTTATCGAATCTTAAAAACTTTCGAGGAGTATGAATATCGCTAAGTTACAAGGTAACATATTTTCTTGGGAATGATAAAAAACTCTCGATTTAATTTCAACAGTGTGAAGTTCAAAAGAAATATTCTTTTTCCATGGAGTATAAAAAGGTATCGAGTGATAAAAAACACAGTGTTGTTTACTGAGTGTTATCTTTTTCATGGAATAATATAAACTCTCGATTGATATGAACGCCATGATGTTAAAAAGCTAATTTTTTCTCCGGGCTGCAAAAAACTCTCGAGTAATTTAAGCACCATGACGTTATAAGAGACATGCATTCATGAAGTGTTAAATTCTTGAAGGATGTGACACAACCGAAAATATCAAGCCTTTTTAATAATGTTAAATGCCTTGTAAGGTTTTAGAGTAACATCTCTTTTTGAATGTTAAAAATCTCGAGTAATACACACACCCAGTTGTTACAAACTAACCATTTTCACGGAGTATTAAAACTATAGAGTACTGCAAACACCAATGTTGTTAAACTAACACATTTTCGCAGAGTATTAAACTCTCAAGTTATACAAACACCGTGAGGTTACCAAAAGTAGATATTTTCTTGGAAGATGAAAAATCTTGAGTGGCACTTAGATCCACGTTCCATGTTTGCCACGTCGTATTACAAAATATACAAGGGGAAGTGACTCTATCTTGCAGTGCATATGAAATTATTCCCCTGAGAAAAGAATCATAATTATTTCACTTATAAATGATTCCAAGGGACAAACCTAAATGTTGTATGGACAACGACAGAGATTTGTGCTCGTCAGGGTGCTCTCCCAGGGTCTGATGATTTAGTTTCAGGGATTGATTGAACTTCAACAACCGTCGGAGGGAAACTGAAAAGGTTATTCTATATTATTATTTTTTAACTCATTCGTACATCCATATCTTTTCCTTTTCAACCTTAGTTGCAATCAGTCGTTGTAGTCATTATGATGTCGTCAATAATCTGCATTACAATTGTATTGTCTTGTTGTAGTAATTAGCTCTGCAGATGCTGTTTAAAATGCTTTCGTCGTTGTTCAATGATTGTACTGTCCTTATCCCGTAGGCCTATAATCTGGTTATTTATGTAGATGTTGTAGTTGTTTTTACCCTTCAGATACTTCGATAGCTCCACTTGTCAAAATCAAGATAAAAAATCTATAACAGACAAGAAATACAAGTGGGGGAGGTGTCGCTTAAAACTTTGATATGTGTTGGAGGGGGGGGGGGGGAGTAAATATTGTGTAAGAATAGAATGTGTAAAGATGGAGGAAAATGAGGTGTACGAGAGAGAGGCAGATAAGATGGACAGAATTATTAAAGACTCTTGAGGCGAATTGGATATCAATGAATGTAAAAAAAAAAAACGTTTGCTTAAATGTGTTTGTTTTCACATTGATTGAATTTGTTTCAGCATTTATGCAAAGCACAAAGAAGAGCTGAGTGGAGTTGTGGAGTATAGGGTGGGAAAGTGTAGGAGACGTCCCCGAGGCAGAATGCCAAGGATGGCGGCCCTTTCAAACTCTACCCTTTTTGAGGAGCTCGGACCTGATAGGGCCCCTGGTTGTCGGATGGCTTACAAAAAACTAGTCTAAATGATATGGCCCCAGGTTGTGGAATGGGCTATTAAACAACCTTGCCTAACCCGGTGGGGCCCCAGGTTGTCGGGGTGGGCTTTAAACAACATAGCCTAACCCTGATATGGCCCCAGGTTGTCGGGTGGGCTATAAACAATATAACCTAACCCTGATAGGGCCTCAGGTTGTCAGATGGGCTATAAACAACATAACCTAACCCTGATAGGGCCCCAGGTTGTCGGATGGGCTACAAACAACATAGCCTAACCCTGATAGGGCCCCAGATTGTCGGATGGGCTATAAACAACGTGGCCTAACCCTCATAGGGCCCCAGATTGTCGGATGGGCTATAAACAACATAGCCTAACCCTGATAGGGCCTCAGGTTGTCGGACGGGCTATAAACAACATAGCCTAACCCTGATAGGACCTCATGTTGTCGGATGGGCTACAAACAACATAGCCTAACCCTGATAGGGCCTCAGGTTGTCGGACGGGCTACAAACAACGTGCACTGAAGTGTGTCGAAGCTGATAGAGGTCAAGGAGTCACCCATGACAGCCCGCAGGCCCATCAGGACGTGACGTCATAGCAAGATGAATAACACACTTCACAGACACGACGATGACCTGATGCTTCGTGACAAACTCTCAACATTATACAGACATTTGTCATTCTCTGGGTTTGATTGTGCAAATACAGTATAAACAAGGATCTAGCCGATATGTTGAAAAGAACCCTGTTTTGTGTACAGCTTTTTTTTTTCCTTTTTGTGTCTGCAGTTTCCTTCACCCCAGCCCTGACAGCCGAACGGAAAGCTGAAAGCAGCAGCAGGCATTCTGTTCAATAATGCTTGTTCCAAAAACTCGTCCAGGCATGAGAGTATGGACAGTAACAACCCTGCGCTCTTGCATATTTTTCCTTCGCTCCGAGTTACAGGATGCCACTGCCAATCTCCTGCTTTACTTCCACACCAGCACGCTTTGTTCGATCATCTGACATCATGTATAACAACAATTCTACTCGTAGTTTCATTTTCTGCTCTATAAGGAAAATAGTCGACCTGTATAGTTATAATTCTGCCGATTCCTCGCACCCGAATACACTAAAATGCAAAGAATCATTCACAAATCGTTCCAAACAACCAATTTCATTTCCTTAAGAGTGGTCAACTTATCAATGCATTCACCTTGTTTTGATACTCCGTGGCATATTCGAGGATGGTTGGACGATGGAGCGAGAATGTCAAGTCGCACGCATGCTGTATATGTCCTCTGGTGGGATACATCATAGGGCTACTCAGTTTGAACCCGTTTCCCTAGACTGCTGAATGGTTGTAATGATCACTTTGTCGCAAAGTTATGTACTAAGTGCCATGAAAAACTAAATATTACGGCCACACTGGTAAAATATAGGGGTCCAAATCTAAACTGCAAATTGACATTATATTTTAAGTATATACGGAGGAACAGTAGGCCAGCTAAAAACTCGTTCCCACTGTGAAAGCTTTGCCATTATAGCTACTTCCCCTAGCGGAAAATTAACATTTCTCAGATCATGCTGATCGATCCTTTCCTCTGCTGAGACAGAATCGTCAAGTTAAACGATGATCGATCCTTTCCTCTGCTAAGACAAAATTGTCAAGTTAAACGATGATCGATCCTTCCTTCTGCTAAGACAGAATCGTCAAGTTACGACTTATCAATGATTTTTGAAGATGAACTAAAGGATCACACAATTCAGGTCACACAATGAACTAAAGGATCACACAATTCAAGTCACACAATGAACTAAAGGATCACACAATTCAGGTCACACAATGAACTAAAGGATCACACAATTCAGGTCACACAATGAACTAAAGGATCACACAATTCAGGTCACACAATGAACTAAAGGATCACACAATTCAGGTCACACAATGAACTAAAGGATCACACGGTTGGGTCAAACAGCACTGTTAGTGGGTAATGGTCAATATCTCAAAACTAGACGATCTAAGTTCATGGACTAAAGCTCGCTCTCTGGCGGCTTCAAACCAGGTAACCAAGAACGATAACACACCGATTCGGTGCCAAGATTCGTCACTGGAGAGCAACTACCATCATCTTCACTGTGACTGGATTATCCCGCTTTTCCATTGAAAATCTGACGTGTTACTCTTCTTTCTTCCATCCGGTCAAGAGCAAGAGCAAACATAAGTCGTTTTTCTTTCTTTTATAGATCATGTTCAAGGACACGTTTTCGTTCGAGAAATTCGTATAGTGAGAACAGGTGTCGGTTTAGGCTCTTCTTAACTGGCAAACTTGTGCCAGTCCTAGTTTATTTGTTATATAAGCTGGTCTATTTACGATCATGTTCTCAAGTGCCATGATCAGAAGATCGTTGTCTCAATGTGTTTTCCAGGTCGACATACGTCCTATACAGGTAAAATTTAACTGTTTTGTGTTCGGTTGAGAATGATCGTTCGGCTTACTGGGTTTTTCTTTCTTTACGTTTGTGCATACAGGTAGACTTCCTGGATTAGGATATGATTGAACATGTGATTCTGATTTAGGGAACGTATGGGTATTTTGTCACCTTGTTTCTCGCAGCACAAATCCAAATAGTTCAGAGGATGCTTTTTTTCCTAGGTGAGCCTAAAATCACCTAGTGACGGGGACCTGAATAGCTCAGCTGGTGAATCGCCGGACTTGTAATGTTAGTAATTTTGCGGTTCAGGGTTCCAATCTCCGCAGGACTGTTTCGGTACAGAGGACGGGGATAGGGGTGGGAGAGTGTTCCCCTCGGAGTTAACATTGTTTCTAACTCCATTTCCTGATGTATCCAACTCCATTTCCTGTTGTCTCTAACTCCATTTCCTGTTGTATCTAACTCCATTTCCTGTTGTATCTAACTCCATTTCCTGTTGTATCTAACTCCATTTCCTGTTGTATCTAACTCCATTTCCTGTTGTTTCTAACTCCATTTCTGGAAAGTCCGAATAAGAGGACGCACTGAGATTCTGTGTGTAAACACACGCATGACATCTTGCACACACGTAAAATCCCACCACAGTCTTTCGGAAGAGAAGAGTAGATTGGCTGTTGGCATGGGTAGCACGTACACACATGGCAGGCACCTGCCGTGAAAACTGAAAGAAAAAAGGGAAGAAGAAATTGAGTTCACGG
>CM031598.1:10483914-10493914 GCA_018398815.1 Conus ventricosus
AGAGAGAGAGAGAGAGAGAGAGAGAGAGAGCGAGAGAGAGAGAGTGCGTGTCCTACGAGTTATCCAACATTTGAAGCACTCTCGAGAGTTCCCTCGTCAACCTTGTGGCCATTAGTAGAGTTCACTCCTGAACCTTGTTGTCATTAGTAGAGTTCCCTCATCAACCTTGTTGCCATTAGTAGAGTTCACTCCTCAACCTTGTTGTCATTAGTAGAGTTCCCTCATCAACCTTGTTGCCATCAGTAGAGTTCCCTCATCAACCTTGTGGCCATTAGTAGAGTTCCCTCATCAACCTTGTTGTCATTAGTAGAGTTCCCTCATCAACCTTGTTGCCATCAGTAGAGATCCCTCATCAACCTTGTGGCCATTAGTAGAGTTCCCTCATCAACCTTGTTGCCATTAGTAGAGTTCCCTCCTCAACCTTGTGGCCATTAGTAGAGTTCCCTCATCAACCTTGTTGTCATTAGTAGAGTTCCCTCATCAACCTTGTTGCCATCAGTAGCGTTCCCTCATCAACCTTGTGGCCATTAGTAGAGTTCCCTCATCAACCTTGTTGCCATTAGTAGAGTTCCCTCATCACCCTTGTGGCCATTAGTAGAGTTCACTCCTCAACCTTGTTGTCATTAGTAGAGTTCCCTCATCAACCTTGTTGCCATTAGTAGAGTTCCCTCATCAACCTTGTGGCCATTAGTAGAGTTCCCTCATCAACCTTGTTGCTATTAGTAGAGTTCCCTCATCAACCTTGTGGCCATTAGTAGAGTTCCCTCATCAACCTTGTTGCCATTAGTAGAGTTCACTCCTCAACCTTGTTGCCATCAGTAGAGTTCCCTCATCAACCTTGTTGTCATCAGTAGAGTTCCCTCATCAACCTTGTTGCCATCAGTAGAGTTCCCTCATCAACCTTGTTGTCATTAGTAGAGTTCCCTCATCAACCTTGTTGTCATTAGTAGAGTTCCCTCATCAACCTTGTTGTCATTAGTAGAGTTCCCTCATCAACCTTGTTGCCATTAGTAGAGTTCACTCCTCAACCTTGTTGCCATCAGTAGAGTTCCCTCATCAACCTTGTTGTCATCAGTAGAGTTCCCTCATCAACCTTGTTGTCATTAGTAGAGTTCCCTCATCAACCTTGTTGTCATTAGTAGAGTTCCCTCATCAACCTTGTTGCCATCAGTAGAGTTCCCTCATCAACCTTGTTGTCATCAGTAGAGTTCCCTCATCAACCTTGTTGTCATTAGTAGAGTTCCCTCATCAACCTTGTTGCCATCAGTAGAGTTCCCTCCTCAACCTTGTTGCCATTAGCAGCATAGCGTCTCGCAGCGTGTGGGTGGGGAAGGGATTTGGACGCGGCTCACAAAAACTTAAGAATAACATACTGAACCAACACGTGGTGCAGAATAACATTCTGAACCAACACGTGGTGCAGAATAACATACTGAACCAACACGTGGTGCAGAATAACATACTGAACCAACACGTGGTGCAGAATAACATACTGAACCAACACGTGGTGCAGAATAACATACTGAACCAACACGTGGTGCAGAATAACATACTGAACCAACACGTGGTGCAGAAGGATGGGTGGAGGGTAGATATATCTGTAGGATTCTTCCTTCTCTATGATCTGAAAAGGCATTGAAGGCTAGACGTTGGAGGGTAGATATATCTGCAGGATTCTTCCTTCTCTATGATCTGAAAAGGCATTGAAGGCTAGACGTTGGAGGGTAAATATATTTGCAGGATTCTTCCTTCTCTATGATCTGAAAAGGCATTGAAGGCTAGACCTTGGAGGGTAAATATATCTGCAGGATTCTTCCTTCTCTATGATCTGAAAAGGCATTGAAGGCTAGACGTTGGAGGGTAAATATATCTGCAGGATTCTTCCTTCTCTATGATCTGAAAAGGCATTGAAGGCTAGACGTTGGAGGGTAAATATATCTGCAGGATTCTTCCTTCTCTATGATCTGAAAAGGCATTGAAGGCTAGACGTTGGAGGGTAAATATATCTGCAGGATTCTTCCTTCTCTATGATCTGAAAAGGCATTAAAGGCTAGACGTTGGAGGGTAAATATATCTGCAGGATTCTTCCTTCTCTATGATCTGAAAAGGCATTGAAGGCTAGACGTTGGAGGGTAAATATATCTGCAGGATTCTTCCTTCTCTATGATCTGAAAAGGCATTGAAGGCTAGACGTTGGAGGGTAAATATATTTACAGGATTCTTCCTTCTCTATGATCTGAAAAGGCATTGAAGGCTAGACGTTGGAGGGTAAATATATTTGCAGGATTCTTCCTTCTCTCTGATCTGAAAAGGCATTGAAGGCTAGACGTTGGAGGGTAAATATATCTGCAGGATTCTTCCTTCTCTATGATCTGAAAAGGCATTGAAGGCTAGACGTTGGAGGGTAAATATATTTGCAGGATTCTTCCTTCTCTCTGATCTGAAAAGGCACTGAAGGCTAGACGTTGGAGGGTAAATATATCTGCAGGATTCTTCCTTCTCTATGATCTGAAAAGGCATTAAAGGCTAGACGTTGGAGGGTAAATATATTTGCAGGATTCTTCCTTCTCTCTGATCTGAAAAGGCATTGAAGGCTAGACGTTGGAGGGTAAATATATTTGCAGGATTCTTCCTTCCCTATGATCTGAAAAGGCATTGAAGACTAGACGTTGGAGGGTAAATATATTTGCAGGATTCTTCCTTCTCTATGATCTGAAAAGGCATTAAAGGCTAGACGTTGGAGGGTAAATATATTTGCAGGATTCTTCCTTCTCTCTGATCTAAAAAGGCATTGAAGGCTAGACGTTGGAGGGTAAATATATTTGTAGGATTCTTCCTTCTCTATGATCTGAAAAGGCATTGAAGGCTAGACGTTGGAGGGTAAATATTTGCAGGATTCTTCCTTCTCTCTGATTTGAAAAGGCATTAAAGGCTAGACGTTGGAGGGTAAATATATTGCAGGATTTTCCTACTCTATGATCTGAAAAGGCATTAAAGGCTAGACGTTCAGTTCTTCACGGGTAGTGTGTGACCACAATCAAGTTCTGCCTTGTGGACCTGACCATTTATATTTATGGTGCTGACTTTCGTTCGCGTATCAAGTTATCTCCGTCTGTCTTGCCTCGCCTAGGTGCTATCCCTGTGGTCCAGGGGTCGGCGTGTCATAACTCTCCAAGCTTTCCGATCTTGCGTTACACGTAGGCAACCTGTCAGATTCCTCCCTGTCCCTTCTTTGATATCATCTGTCCACAGTCTTCTCTGACGTCCTCTTGCTCTCTTGCCCTCCATGGTTCCAGTAGAGATGTTCTTTGGAAGTGAGTTGTGCCTCATGGTATGTCCAAACTAGGCCAGCTTTGTTGATCTTGTTTGCTGCGTTCGTTCTCTTTGCACACCTATCGGCCTATCTACAATCGGCTTCTATCACCTGAAACCCTGTAGCAGAATTCACCCCGGTTTTGTTCGTCCGCCCATGGTGATGTCTGGAGATGCATCAACTATAACTGTGTGGTCTGGTCACCGATCGTCTCATATGAATTTGAGCCAGTGGTGTCGGTCGCCATCAACGGTATTGACCAGAAATATGTCGCCTGCAATCTTGTGGCACTGTCACCACCACTGGTGAAAAAGAAAGAAAATTAAACAGCCGCCCCACGCAGCCATCGACGCGCAGACTTTAAGAATCAAAGAAATGCGCTATGAAGACAGAAGGATAAAAATGAAATAAACACATGAATAAAATATGAATAAGTGATACATGAATAAATAAATGAATAAATAAATAAATCGTTATGAATTGAATAACAAATCAATAAGTAAATGAACGAATGAATAGATAAGTAAGAAAATTAATGAATAAGTAAATAGATCAATAGACAAATCATTATGGAATGAAATATTTGAGTGCACGCCTGGTGAATGAAACTTAATCCAAGCGAGGTCAGTTTGTGCTGACTGGAAGCGGTTAGCTCTACAAGTTAACCAAACACTGACAGTCATGTCTACGATGGAAAAGGCTAAAACTACGAGCTGTGAAATATTTCTTACTTAAGAATATAGGTTTCTGGATTCTGGATTCGACATTAGAAAAGTAGTTACAGACTCAGAATCAAAAACTTACTTAGAGAATATTTCGACAGGGTCGCCCTGTTTTCTTCAGCTCACTGTTGCTGTTGTGGCAGCGAGGCCTGGTGGGACAACTGTTGTGTGGGGTGAGCGGTTGTCAGGTTCTGGTTTCTTACTTGCTCTCTCGTAAAACATCCAATACCTCACACGTTGATACGACAGTTGCTTGCTGAATAAACGAATACAGGAGGTAAACAAGAGCAGAAAAAAGAATCGTTCCGTTAGTACGAAAAGGACTGGGCGAAGATTCTAATAGGAGGAAAAAGAGCGAGCGCACGGCAGGAAGACGAGAGCGTTAAAATGTCACAAATCCATTCATTACAGGCACCATCGAACTCTTCCTTGTAGGGAAAAAAAAAATTTGCATGTCTGGAATCGACTTTCGTCTTGCGGTTGAAACTCGTCAGCTCAGTACAGCTAAGATTTCTTTCCTGTGAACTTTGGACTGGGAGAGCGTCGCCGCGACAGAGCGCTAACCTGTGTGTGTGTGTGTGTGTGTGTGTGTGTGTGTGTGTGTGTGTGTGTGTGTGTGTGTGTGTGTGTGCGTGCGTGTGTGCGTGCGTGTGTGCGTGTGTGCGTGTGTGTGTGTGTGTTTGCGTAAGTGCGTGTGTGTGTGCGTGCGTGCGTAAGTGCGTGTGTGTGTGTGTGTGCGCGCGCGTGCGTGTTTGTGTGTGTGCGTGCGTATATGTATGTGTGCGTGTATATGCGTGCGTGCGTGCGTGCGTGCGTGCGTGCAGTGTGTGTGTGTGTGTGTGTGTGTGTGTGTGTGTGTGTGTGTGTGTGTGTGTGTGTGTGTGGGTGGGTGGGTGCGTGCGTGCGTGCGTGCATGTCTGCGTGTGTGTCTGTCTGTTTCTCTGTGTGCGTGTGTGCGTGTATGCGCGTGCGTGCGTGCGTGCGTGCGTGCGTGCGTGCGTGCGTGCGTGCGTGCGTGCGTGCGTGCGTGCGTGCGCGCGCGCGTGCGCGCGCGCGCGTGTGTGTGTGTGTGTGTGTGTGTGTGTGTGTGTGTGTGTGTGTGTGTGTGTGTGTGTGTGTGCCTTTCAGGAAATGTTTTTCTTGACCTATAGATCGATGTGAGTTTTCATCGCAGGAGACATAGCCAGTCAGGTGACAAATGATGGAGGGGTTAGTTTCCAAGTGAGGTGAAGAAACTAAGGAGAAATATTACCATTCCGACGAACGAAAGAGGTAAACAAATGACAAGACAAAAACACCATGCGTTTCATCCTCTTTCGGTCTTCTTCAGGGAAGACAAGCAGTAGTCAAGTCGACGAACACGAGGAGCGAACAATCACTTTTCTCCTCAAACTGGGCACCACATGGATGCGGGAATAATGGAATTCAGTTTTTGTCAGGTTTATGGAAAATTGTTGTACATTGGTTCTGACGCCCATTTCCCAGACAGTCCTTCGAATGAGACTATAAATCGAGGTTCCGTGTGTGAACGCACGCTCACCATCTTGCACACACGTAAAATCCCATCACTAACTTTCGGAAGAGAAGGCCAGTTTGGCCGTTGGTATGGATGACACGTTACACATAGCATGCACCCTGCGTAAGAAATGGAAAGAATGAAGGAAGTAAGGAAATCGAGTGAACGATATTGAACGATAAGGACTGGATGACACGGGAAACGACTGAATGAAGCGCCAGCTGGCAGCTCTTCAGTCGGCACTACCCAGGTAGGCAGCCCGTTGTGTAAACGAGTGTTGATTGTAAAGCGCTTAGAGCTTGGTCTCTAGCCGAGAATAGGCGCTACATAAGTATTCATAATAGTAATATAATTCATTATAATAATAATAATAAGTATCAGTGTCAGGTTTTGCGTGGAGAACGGAAGGCAAAATAGTGGAGATAATGAAATCCTACTTTCAAAGTGTGGTGTGACTGCAGGCGGAAATTGAAATAACCTTTTAAAGGAACCTGAAGGAAATCCACCAGTTAACATGGACAAACAAATTACACGACAAAACACGACGCCTTTCAACCTCATAAGATCCAAACGCGTCGTGCTTTGTCTTGTAATTTGTTTGTCCATGTTAACTGGCGTATTTACATTGAATTCCATTTTAAAATATGTTCAGTCTTGTTAACATGGATAGGTGGGATGCGTGGGTTCTCTTTAAACCTTCAGATGCACAAGTCAAACCCGTGTTGTTGTACTCATCTGAAATTGTGGGTCTAACACAATTCAAGTGATAGAAAACATACATCATTTTGCAAATTCAAAACACCTTAAAACAAACTCACAATACTTTGGCATATACACAGACGGGTAGATGCCCACTTTACGTTGATATTTCTTTGCGCGTGTTGTATCAACGGTTTAAATTACGTTCAACAGAGTGCAAAAACAAAGTTTTGAAACGCGTAAGCAAGACGGAAGAAGTATATATATTGAAACTGGACCTTCTGCTTTATTTCAGAACTGTAATTGTATGAAGCGATGGGCGATGTTCTGAGAGCTTTTAGGCAGAGAATAGTTAACTGCTACAAACAAGATTGGAAGGGACAGCTTGCACAACGTAATCGTCTTCAGTAAAAAATAAAAAAACCAGCAAAATTTGAACAAATCCTTGATTAAGTTTGGTTAAGCATGAATTATCTCAGAATAAATCAATGAAATGATATAGTGGTGCTCTGATATCAAGAAATTACTCGCTTTGTGATGAACTAGACACCCCAAATCCATTTTCTCATAAAATGTACGATGTTTCAATCAGATGCGTGGGAAAAAAATCAACACACACTACAAAAACGGTAACATCCAACCTCACCCCTTTTCACTGCAGAAAGAAAATGAGTGCTTGATAAATTGCTATGGTCATTTATCATGCTTTTTATTCGCAAAGAGAAATGCATGTAGAGTGTACGTGTTGATTCGCAAACCTTCAGAAATGGGGGCAGCCCCCATCACCTCCACTCTCCTCCGCCCACCCTGGCCTGTCGCAAAGTCTTTTTTTCCTTCTATATTTGTATTGTTTCACAATATCATTGCTTCGTACACGTGTCCTCATTAAATTTCCAGAGTTCTCTCTCTCTCTCCTCTCTCTCTCTCTCTCTCTCTCTCTCTCTCTCTCTCTCTCTCTCTCTCTCTCTCTCTCTCTCTCTCTCTCTCTTCCCCCAGTTAGCTACCTTATTCCTAAGCTATCCTTTTTGATGCGTCGTGCGGAATTCAGCCAATGCGTTTTACATTCGTTGCACTCCCTGATCTCACGTTCTTTCTTTACGCACAGCGCCGTGCCGTCCATTGTACGGGAATCACAAACCACAACATCCATAATTCATCGCCTGCCAGGCTTCGTCCACGCCATTCCGTGACACCTCTGTCATTCCGTGGAACCCCTGCCATTCCGTGAAACCTCTGTCATTCCGTGGAACCCCTGCCATTCCGTGAAACCTCTGTCATTCCGTGGAACCCCTGCCATTCCGTGAAACCTCTGTCATTCCGTGGAACCCCTGCCATTCCGTGAAACCTCTGTCATTCCGTGAAACCCCTGCCATTCCGTGAAACCTCTGTCATTCCGTGAAACCCCTGCCATTCCGTGAAACCTCTGCCATTCTGTGAAGCCTCCGTCACATACTGAAGCCTCCATCATCCTCTGTATGATGCATTTGTCATTCTGGGGAAACCTCTGCTGTTCTGTGGAACCGTCATACCAAGATAAGCGTTAGATTGGCAGCGCCAGTGTTTTGCAGCTCGCCGATTCTAAACACGAACGTCATGCCAGACTACCCCGAGACAGCTGATTCATTTTCTGCATCATCGATAGCTCCGTCTGGAAAGTCGTAGGTCTTCTCCGCTGTCTGACCCATACATCAGGGGTTAAAGAACGATTTGAACTGGGGTGCCTTGACAGTGCTCTCCGTTTGTTTGCACGAGAGGGAGGCAATCTATGGCGGCTTTGAGCAATAATGACTGGGGAAACAAATGTTGCTCTCCTCCTGGTCAGTACCACAGCGGGCTTGGAATATATCTTTCAACCTGTTTACTTTTAAGTCAGGGGCAGTTTTGCCGGGAAGTCAGTAATGTGAAAATTTTCTCCTGTACACTATAAGAATACGGAAAAAAGCATTTGTATGTTGTACAAAATTACGCTTTAGATTCTTGGTTTTACATTGAAGTGATTTGGCTGATCAAACAACCGCCAAGCTGCAGTGATTCGTGTCGCAGACTTGGGGCTGAGGGTCGTGGGTTCAATTCCCACCAGAGACATTTCTATGTAGGATGTTTCAGCCCCGACCGGCTCCTACCCAGGTTTATTTGTACTGTGAGTTCAAAAGGGAAGACGACCGGAACCACATGCTTGAGTTTCATCCATTTAGGGAATGTGTCGCAGAGAATATTGCTCAAAATTCCGTACCGAGAACAGCAGGTGTTTGTAGCTATCAGGCCTGATATCAATGTTGATCACGAAAGAAAGACTAGAAGACAGCCCTGCCATGCCATGTAGGCTCTGACCAGACTGGAACCCGAAGCCTCATCTTCATCACATCCATACCATCGCTCATCACTATCTTCATCACATCCATACCATCGCTCATCACTATCTTCATCACATCCATACCATCGCTCATCACTGAGAAGAAACGTCTTGAATTCGCTGCGACCCTTCATGACCTGCTCTTGTGATGATGCAGGCTTGGTTTCCTCTCCACGTACTCGCGCGCCCATGGCAAACTCGTGCCAGGGTCGTCAGATTCGGCGGGTTCATGAAGACGTTTTGTTGGATGGACGTGCTGGGAACCCTCCGGAAGACAAAGAAGAAGAAGAAGCTCCCACACGCTGCTTCCCAGACTTTAGGATGAACTGTTTGGAAGCTGCGCAGGTCCTGCAGGATGAACTGTTTGGAAGCTGCGCAGGTCCTGCAGGATGAACTGTTTGGAAGCTGCGCAGGTCCTGCAGGATGAACTGTTTGGAAGCTGCGCAGGTCCTGCGCACGATGGATCAGAACAGCCACCACTGCACATCATCAAAGTGACTCGGCAGCAATGCTGGGTCTCCTCTTCTTGGTTGTCTAATTACTTACTTACTTAGGCCCATAACTCAAGGGTGAGCATAGGCCATCGACAACACTCCGCCATCGCACTCGGTTCTGGGCTGCTCGCTGAATGCCTGTCCAGTTGGTCCCCTGCCGCTTTATCTCTGCCTCACTGTCTCCAGCTGCTGCGAGGTCGGCCTCTCTTCCTTTTTCCCTGCGGGTTCCATGTCAGGGCTTGGCGTGTAGTGCTGGATGCTGGCTTCCTGAGAGTGTGTCCAATCCAGCCCCACTTCCTCCGCAGAATCTCTTTCTTGGCCACTGGTTCCAGTCCTGATTGCTTCCATAGATCTTCATTGTTGATCTTTTCTGGCCATCTGATTTTGAAGATGGGGTTGTCTAATGCCGACTTGATATTGATTTCCCCTGTCCGCTGCTTACACTGTGGCCATCTGATTTTGAAGATGGGGCTGTCTAATGCCGACTTGATATTGATTTCCCCTGTCCGCTGCTTACACTGTGGCCATCTGATTTTGAAGATGGGGCTGTCTAATGCCGACTTGATATTGATTTCCCCTGTCCGCTGCTTACACTGTGGCTGCAGCAGAACAAACCCGTATGTCGTTGAGTGCCGGTAGTCGAAATGATTGACTTGGGAGAGATGGCACTGGGAGGGACGGGGGAAGGGGGGGGGGAAGGCAGGGTGGCGGGGAGGGGGAGAGGGGGGCGGGAGAAGGGAAGGGGTGTGGAAGATCAAGTAGGATTAAACCATGGGCTCCTCAACATCAGGTAGATGTTCCCGCGTGGTGACCTGCAGGAGGCAGTCCCAGCAGTCCCCGCATTCCCCGGGGCTCCATCAGCTATCACCCAGCATTCCCCGGGGCTCCATCAGCTATCATCTT
>CM031598.1:10503914-10506414 GCA_018398815.1 Conus ventricosus
GTCCAGTGTCACATATAAACATGCTGGAGTAAGCAATTCATCGCTCCAGATATTCACACATTGTCCAGTGTCACATATAAACATGCTGTAGTCTGCAATTCATCGCTCCTGACATTCACACATTGTCCAGTCTCAAATATAAACATGCTGTAGTCTGCAATTCATCGCTCAAGACATTTACACATTGTCCAGTGTCACATATAAACATGCTGTAGTCTGCAATTCATCGCTCCAGACATTTACACATTGTCCAGTGTCACATATAAACATGCTGTAGTCTCCAATTCATCGCTCCAGACATTCACACATTGTCCAGTGTCACATATAAACATGCTGTAGTCTCCAATTCATCGCTCCAGACATTCACACATTGTCCAGTGTCACATATAAACATGCTGTAGTCTCCAATTCATCGCTCCAGACATTCACACATTGTCCAGTGTCACATATAAACATGCTGTAGTCTCCAATTCATCGCTCCAGACATTCACACATTGTCCAGTGTCACATATAAACATGCTGTAGTCTGCAATTCATCGCTCCTGACATTCACACATTGTCCAGTGTCACATATAAACATGCTGTAGTCTGAAATTCATCGCTCCAGACATTCACACATTGTCCAGTGTCACATATAAACATGCTGTAGTCTGCAATTCATCGCTCCAGACATTCACACATTGTCCAGTGTCACATATAAACATGCTGTAGTCTCCAATTCATCGCTCCTGACACTAGGTTCATTGTCCAGTGTCACATATGAATATGCTGTGCTCTGCAATTCATCGCTCCAGACAATGATACATTGTCCAGTGTCACATATAAATATGCTGTGGTCTGCAATTCATCACTCCAGACAATGATACATTGTCCAGTGTCACATATAAATATGCTGTGGTCTGCAATTCATCGCTCCAGACAATGATACATTGTCCAGTGTCACATATAAACATGCTGTAGTCTGCAATTCATCGCTCCAGACAATGATACATTGTCCAGTGTCACATATAAACATGCTGTAGTCTGCATTTCATCGGGAAAAGGTGGGAAGACTGGGAGAGAGAGATGGAAAGAAAAAAAAGGAAAAGGAAATGGAGGGAAAAAAACTATGAACAGATGCATATGACGCCCTTGAAGAGAGAGAGAGAGACAGAGGGAGAGAGAGAGAGAGAGAGAGAGAGAGAGAGAGAGAGAGAGAGAGATGATGATGATGATAATAATCTTTATTTCCAAGGGTAACAGATAAGCAAACACATGCTTTTTTTCATCCGGCCCTCGCCCAATTAAGGGACTAACTAAGCATGACTAGCGACTACTAAGCATAACTAGCGACTAAAACTTACAAAAATTATAACAAACTCACATATCTTCACAAATGCATTAAAACTTGATAAAGTGAGAGAGAGAGAGAGAGAGAGAGAGAGAGAGAGGAGAGAGAGAGAGAGAGAGAGAGAGAGGAGAGAGAGAGGGGGGGGGGTTCCGTGAGTTGCATGCAAAGGGGGGAAAATTCGGAGCGTAACTGCTTTCTACACTCAATCTTTTGAATATGCATTTGATCTTCCTGCCGCCCCAAACAAGCTGTCAATAGACCCAGCAATTACATACATATAAGAAATAGACCCAGCAATTACATACATATAAGAAATAGACCCAGCAATTCCATACATATAAGAAATAGACCCAGCAATTACATACATATAAGAAATAGACCCAGCAATTACATACATTATTTTCAAAGATCTACTCCCGAGATTGGCAACAAAATGTCAACGTGACGGTACGCGGTACTCTCTGTCTCAGTCTGTCTGTCTGTCTGTCTGTCTGTCTGTCTGTCTCTCTCTCTCTCTCTCTCTCTCTCTCTCTCTCTCTCTCTCTCTCTCTCTCTCTCTCTCTCTCTCTCTCTCTCTCTCTCCGTTTATATATATATATATATATATATGTGTGTGTGTGTGTGTGTGTGTGTGTGTGTGTGTGTGTGTGTGTGTGTGTGTGTGTGTGTGTGTGTGTGTGTGTGTGTGTGTGTTAACGGCTTTCTACTCTAGTCCAAGCATACACAACTGCATTCCATCCAACATGCCGCGGAAATCCAGTACAACTTAAAACGAAAAGTGCGATGCAACGTATAACAGAAGTGTGGAATTCGGGTAGTTTCCGGTATTGATATATGTCCTGCTGGTCGCCCGTGTAATGTGCAGTAAATCGATAGTCTGCCATGAGTCACAGTACTGGGAGGTTGATTACTAGTGTACACAGACCGTAGTGATGTTTGATCAGTGTGTTTGCGTAAACACTACGTGTATTGGTCTTGGGAATCGACGACCAATAATTTGGCAAGCGTTTAGACGGAGAAGATTGACATTGAATTACATTCGGTCGTAAAAATGATGGCTGACGATGATTTAAAAAAAACAACAGGAAATTTACAACAGGTGGTATAGCGTTTCAAGATATATTTTGCGAGTGAGGGGGGGGGGGGTGAATACGATACGTGACAAGAACG
>CM031598.1:10513914-10518914 GCA_018398815.1 Conus ventricosus
AAGGTAACAGGATGCCGTTGAGTGTAGATGATAATGGTAAAAGAACATGGGCTTCCCATGTTCGACAGTGTTTGAATTCATATGGATAATTATGGATTTGTTTGGGATAACCAAGGTGTAGAAAATATATCAGAATTTCTGAATTGTTTTAAACAGAGGATTATAGATTGCAGGTAGCAGGACTGGCATGAATATATGTATAATAGTAATAGATTTGCTCAGTATAAACTCTTTACATCGGCACATAGCTTAGAACGTTTTATTGGGATAAAATGAATAGATTTATCAAATGTGCACTGACAAAATTTAGATTTGGCGTGTCAGGTATAGTAATGTTGTTGAAAATGAACTGATGTGTCGACTCTGCAACAGCGCAAGAGAAGATGAAATACATTTTTTGTTTTGCTGCCCTACTCTGAGCGATCTTAGAATAAAATTTATTCAACCCAAATATTACACCGAACCATGTAATTTCAGGCTAATTCTCTTGCTGTCAGCAAGGAATGAGAATACACTTTGGAATTTAGCCATGTATATCTACGAAGCAAATAAGAGAATTCGGACAGTAATGGCTTAATATACTCTGTGTTTTGTAACATATCTATATATTTTGCATGATTGCATTGTGTTACGTATCAGGAATGTTGTATGATGCATGTGTGAATATCACTTCAGTATGGGGCTGTGGCCTTAAACTGAATAGAACATTTGCATTCGCATTCTGTCTGTCTGTCTTTCTCTGTGTCTCTCTGTCTCTATCTCTGTCTGTCTGTCTGTCTGTCTGTCTGTCTGTGTCTGTCTGTCTGTCTGTCTGTCTGTCTCTCTCTCTCTCTCTCTCTCTCTCTCTCTCTCTCTCTCTCTCTCTCTCTCTCTCCCTCCACACATACACACACACACACACACACACACACACACACACACACACACACTCACGCACACACACACACACACACACACACACACACACACACACACACACACACACACACACACACATACACACACACTCACTAACACTAACACACACACAAGCACAAGCACACACACATACAAGCACAAGCACAAGTACACAAACACACACACACACACACACACACACACACACACACACACACACACACACACACACACACACACACACACACACACACAAGCGCGCGCGCACGCACACACACACACACACACACACACACACACACACACACACACACACACACACACACACACACACACACACACACACACCACACACACACTCATATAACATGTGCACAGCAAAGACTGCAGTAACTACAATTTTCTGTACCGTCGAATAAACAATAAACTTCTGTCAGCAACGGCGCAGGAGCCCTTTCAACTGACTGCGGTACGCACTGCTTTTCCACAGTGTGGCCAAAATGGCGACGCGAGTGACCTTGACTATTTTGCCGGCGGATCAGTGTTCGACGATGACAACCTAGATGTGGTGTTACATGCAGATAAGACCACCAATTCGGCAACGGTATAATAGCGCAATTTACTTTCGCATCAATTAAATTAAGTCATTAAAAGTCAGAGTCAACCACTGAAAGTAAAATCGTCTATTTGCCTTCAAGCGAACTCTGAAATGTATACACAGAGCATGCATCTTATATCCTTCCATCCGCGTAGAAAATATTTTTCAGGGATTTTTTCTTTTCTGTATTATTACTACACACCCTCATCCCCCTCCCTTCCTCACCTCCCTCTTCAGTAACCTCCTTCTTCTTTGCACCCCCCCCCCCCACCCCTCCTCCACTCTGTATTCACAGAGCATCCACGATATTTTTTCTCCTGATGACGGAGGGAAAGTTGGTTTCAGTTTGGCTTTTGTTGTTGTTGTTGTTGTTGTCTATTCCATCTCCACCTCCACCCCACCCACACCAGTTCTTCTTTCCCCCTCCCTACCTCCCCCCCCCCCCCCCCGCCCCCCATTCCACACCCCACTCTCCCACCCCCTCTTATTATTGTCCATCACTTTCGTCCATCATTGTCGAATTCGCACATTAGCAGAGATTCGTGTGTATTTGTTTGCTTTTTCTGTTTGTTTGTTTGTTTGTTTTTCCATCTCTCTGTCTGTCTGCCTCTTGAGGAATGACAAGACAGTCTTTGAAAAAATCAGTGCTGATGAAGAAAGCCCTAGCTACCTCCCCTCCTCCTCCTCCATCTCAGATGCTTTATACGCTTTCTCTCTTACCAGGGCAAAGGCCGATGAAGATAAGCAAGTACTTGTTTACATGGTAACGATGGAAATAGAACTTATCAATCAATCAATCAATCAGCCAATCAATCAGTGTCAACTGCTTGTCTGTCTACCTGTCTGTCTGTCTGTTTTTCTGTCTGTCTGTTTGTCTGTCTGTCTGTCTCTCTCTCTCTCTCTCTCTCTCTCTCTCTCTCTCTCTCTCTCTCTCCTCTTTTTTTTTTTTTTCTCTCTCTGTTTCTCTCTCTTTCTCTCTCTGTGTCTCTCTTTCTCTCTCTCTGTCTCTCTGTCTCTCTCTGTGTCTCTGTCTCCCCCCTCCTCCCCCCCCTCTCTCTCTCTCTCTCTCTCTCTCTCTCTCTCTCTCTCTCTCTCTCTCTCTCTCTCTCTCTCTTCCAGGTATTGATTCTCTTCTGTTTTTGTGTATAACCATTTCCTCTTTCTATTCATAGCGTTTATGAATGTTTACTTCAATTCTAGATTAGTTTTGCTGTAGTTGTTGTTATCGTATTTTCTATATGTTTCCCTTTATTGAGGGCCGGATGTAAAAAAAATAAAAAAAAACATTTTGTGCTTATTCCGCTTTTTCCCTCATTAATAAAATTCGTTCGTTCGTTCGTTCGTTCTCTCACGTGACCCTGTCCACTACCCTTTCTCCTCCTTCTCCTATGGTATTGTAGTTCTGTCTGTCCTTGAACATACCATCATCCCACATCCTTCCAGCCGGCTTCAAGATGTATTCATAGCACGTCCATCTTCCTTCCATCGGAGACTGCAATGTACTCACAAGGCACGTATTGTGTTCCTTCCATCAAGCTGTGAAATGTCTCAACAGAACATACACTGTGGTTCCTTCTCATCTGGGCTCTGAAATGTATGAAGAGAACAAACGTCCTGTTTCCTTCATCTGGGCTCTGAAATGTGTACACAGAGCATACATCTTGTATCCTTCCTTCCATCACCCGAGGAAACTGTCAGGGGTTTTTTTTTGTCTTTTTTTCATTGCACTCTCCCTTCTCCCTCCCTCCCTCCCTCCCCCCCCCCCCCCTCCCCATTTGCAGCCCCATGCTTTCTTTCTCCTTCCTCCTCCATCTCAACTCTGTAGTCACAGAGCATACAAGTTATTTTCTTCCAATGGCGAAAAAAAAAATATGTTTCAGTTTGGCTTTTTTTTTAATTCCATCTCCACCTCACCCCACTCCTCCTCCAGTCCTTCTCCCCCACCTTACTCCTTTGCCCCTCACCCCCCACTCCCCCCACCCCACCCCACCCCCATCCGCCACTCTCCCACCCCCTCTTGTTGTCCGCCACTTACATCCATCCGTGTCGAATTCGCGCATTAGTACAAATTCATGTGTATTTGGTATTTTCTTTTCTTTTCCTTTCTTTATTTCTTTCTCCTTTTTTTTTTCGTTTTAGTCTCTCTGTCTTTCTGTCTCTTGAGGAATGAACAGCAGGTCTTCCAGAAAATCGGTGCGAGTGAAAAAAAGTCCCCTGCCACCCCAACCACCATCACCCTCTTCCACCTCAGTTGCCATCTACGCTTTCTCAGTTGTTATCTACGCTTTCTTAGTTGCTATCTACGCTTTCTCAGTTGCTGTGTACGCTTTCTCAGTTGCTATCTACGCTTACTCAGTTGCATCTACGCTATCTCAGTTGCTATCTACGCTATCTCAGTTGCTACCTACTCTATCTCAGTTGATACCTACGCTATCTACTCTATCTCAGTTGATACCTACGCTATCTCGGTTGCTATCTACGCTTTCTTAGCTGTTATCTACGCTATCTCAGTTGCTATCTACGCTATCTTGGTTGCTACCTACGCTATCTCAGTTGCTATCTACGCTTTCTCAGTTGATATCTACGCTAATTCAGTTGCTACCTACGCTACCTGAGTTGCCATCTACGCTTTCTTAGCTGCTATCTACGCCATCTCAACTGCTATCTACGCTATCTCAGTTGCTATCTACGCTATCTCAGTTGCTATCTGCGCTCTCTCAGTTGCTATCTACGCTATCTCAGTTGCTATCTACGCTATCTCAGTTGCTTTCTACGCTTTCTCAGTTGCTATCTATGCTATCTCAGTTGCTATCTGCGCTATTTTAGTTCCTATCTACACTTTCTCAGTTTCTATCTACGCTTTCGTAGCTGCTATCTCGCTTACTCTCCCATCAGGGCAAAGGCCGGATGAAAAAGAAAGTTATGTATTTGCTCATATGTTACCCTAGGAAATAAAGATTTCAGTCCATTAATTAATCAATCTCAACTGCTTTTCTATCTGTCTGTCTGTCTGTCTGTCTGTCTGTCTGTCTGTCTGTCTGTCTGTCTGTCTGTCAGCCTGTCGGTCTGTCGGTCTGTCGGTCTGTCGGTCTGTCTGTTTGTCCTGTCTCTCTCTCTCTCTCTCTCTCTCTCTCTCTCTCTCTCTCTCTCTCTCTCTCTCTCTCTCTCTCTCTCTCTCTCTCTCTCTCTTAGACGCCCCCCCCCCCACTTCTTCCTTCCCCTGTCCAATCCCCCCACCCCCACCCCCACCCCCACCCCCCGTCCTCCCTCCGTCCTTCTTTCTCTATAGTACTGCAATTCTGTCTGCCCCTGGATTCTTCATTGCTCTGAAATGTTTTGACTGAGTCTGCATCCCCCTTCCTACCAGCCGGCTTCATGACGTATTCGCAGCGCATACATCTTCCATAGGGGACTGTGAAATGTGTTCGCAAAGCACGCATTGTATTTTCTTCCATCCAGCTGTGAAATATACCAACAGAACGTACATTGTGGTTCCTCTCATCGG
>CM031598.1:10523914-10528725 GCA_018398815.1 Conus ventricosus
GAAAGAGAAAAACAAATTACAAGACAAAACACGACGCGTTTCGACCATTTTGGTCTTGTTCAGTGAAGACAAACCACATTCAGGACAAAGAAAACGAGAAACGAACAACATGATTATAATCCTCCATTGGCCGCAAAATGGACGAGAAATTTGGGGAGCAAATTGAATGTGGAATTCCCCGTCCATTTTGCCGAATTCCACGTCCACTTTGTCGAATTCCACGTCCACTTTGTCGAATTCCACGTCCACTTTGTCGAATTCCACGTCCACTTTGTCGAATTCCACGTCCATTTTGTCGAATTCCACGTCCACTTTGTCGAATTCCACGTCCACTTTGTCGAATTCCACGTCACTTTGTCGAATTCCACGTCCATTTTGTCGATTCCACGTCCATTTTGTCGAATTCCACGTCCATTTTGTCGAATTCCGCGTCCATTTTGCGCCCAATTTGAGAAGATAATTTAATTGCTCGTTCTTCGTTTTCATTGTTTTGAATGGAGTTTGTCTTGCCTGAAGAAGACCAAAGAGGTCAAAAGGGGGTCGACTTTTGTCTTGTAATTGGTTTCTCTTTTTTGTTCAGCGAAACTCTTAATTTTTTTAATTTAAAAAAAAAATTTCATTTAAAAAAAAAATTAATTTTTTTTTTGAAAATTTGTTTCAATTTCCGCCTGCAGCCACCTCAGTTTGAAAGTACCAGGTGAAAGAACGTCAACAACTCAACAGCCACCTCAGTTTGAAAGTAACAGGTGAAAGAACGTCAACAACTCAACAGCCACCTCAGTTTGAAAGTAACAGGTGAAAGAACGTCAACAACTCAACAGCCACCTCAGTTTGAAAGTAACAGGTGAAAGAACGTCAACAACTCAACAGCCACCTCAGTTTGAAAGTAACAGGTGAAAGAACGTCAACAACTCAACAGCCACCTCAGTTTGAAAGTAACAGTTGAAAGAACGTCAACAACTCAACAGCCACCTCAGTTTGAAAGTAACAGTTGAAAGAACGTCAACAACTCAACAGCCCCCTCAGTTTGAAAGTAACAGGTGAAAGAACGTCAACAACTCAACAGCCACCTCAGTTTGAAAGTAACAGGTGAAAGAACGTCAACAACTTAACAGCCACCTCAGTTTGAAAGTAACAGGTGAAAGAACGTCAACAACTCAACAGCCACCTCAGTTTGAAAGTAACAGGTGAAAGAACGTCAACAACTCAACAGCCACCTCAGTTTGAAAGTAACAGGTGAAAGAACGTCAACAACTCAACAGCCACCTCAGTTTGAAAGTAACAGGTGAAAGAACGTCAACAACTCAACAGCCACCTCAGTTTGAAAGTAACAGTTGAAAGAACGTCAACAACTCAACAGCCACCTCAGTTTGAAAGTAACAGGTGAAAGAACGTCAACAACTCAACAGCCACCTCAGTTTGAAAGTAACAGTTGAAAGAACGTCAACAACTCAACAGCCACCTCAGTTTGAAAGTAACAGTTGAAAGAACGTCAACAACTCAACAGCCACCGATTAACACTGTACAGTGTCGTCAACACCTAACTTTGAAAGTAACAGGTGAAAGAACGTCAACAACTCAACAGCCACCTCAGTTTGAAAGTAACAGGTGAAAGAACGTCAACAACTCAACAGCCACCTCAGTTTGAAAGTAACAGTTGAAAGAACGTCAACAACTCAACAGCCACCTCAGTTTGAAAGTAACAGGTGAAAGAACGTCAACAACTCAACAGCCACCTCAGTTTGAAAGTAACAGTTGAAAGAACGTCAACAACTCAACAGCCACCTCAGTTTGAAAGTAACAGGTGAAAGAACGTCAACAACTCAACAGCCACCTCAGTTTGAAAGTAACAGTTGAAAGAACGTCAACAACTCAACAGCCACCTCAGTTTGAAAGTAACAGTTGAAAGAACGTCAACAACTCAACAGCCACCGATTAACACTGTACAGTGTCGTCAACACCTAACTTTGAACGTAACAGGTGAAAGAACGTCAACAACTCAACAGCCACCTCAGTTTGAAAGTAACAGGTGAAAGAACGTCAACAACTCAACAGCCACCTCAGTTTGAAAGTAACAGTTGAAAGAACGTCAACAACTCAACAGCCACCTCAGTTTGAAAGTAACAGGTGAAATAACGTCAACAACTCAACAGCCACCTCAGTTTGAAAGTAACAGTTGAAAGAACGTCAACAACTCAACAGCCACCTCAGTTTGAAAGTAACAGGTGAAAGAACGTCAACAACTCAACAGCCACCTCAGTTTGAAAGTAACAGTTGAAAGAACGTCAACAACTCAACAGCCACCTCAGTCTGAAAGTAACAGGTGAAAGAACGTCAACAACTCAACAGCCACCTCAGTTTGAAAGTAACAGGTGAAAGAACGTCAACAACTCAACAGCCATCTCAGTTTGAAAGTAACAGGTGAAAGAACGTCAACAACTCAACAGCCACCTCAGTTTGAAAGTAACAGTTGAAAGAACGTAAACAACTCAACAGCCACCTCAGTTTGAAAGTAACAGGTGAAAGAACGTCAACAACTCAAAAGCCACCTCAGTTTGAAAGCAACAGGTGAAAGAACGTCAACAACTCAACAGCCACCTCAGTTTGAAAGTAACAGGTGAAAGAACGTCAACAACTCAACAGCCATCTCAGTTTGAAAGTAACAGTTGAAAGAACGTCAACAACTCAACAGCCACCTCAGTTTGAAAGTAACAGGTGAAAGAACGTCAACAACTCAACAGCCACCTCAGTTTGAAAGTAACAGTTGAAAGAACGTCAACAACTCAACAGCCACCTCAGTTTGAAAGTAACAGTTGAAAGAACGTCAACAACTCAACAGCCACCGATTAACACTGTACAGTGTCGTCAACACCTAAGTTTGAAAGTAACAGGTGAAAGAACGTCAACAACTCAACAGCCACCTCAGTTTGAAAGTAACAGGTGAAAGAACGTCAACAACTCAACAGCCACCTCAGTTTGAAAGTAACAGTTGAAAGAACGTCAACAACTCAACAGCCACCTCAGTCTGAAAGTAACAGGTGAAAGAACGTCAACAACTCAACAGCCACCTCAGTTTGAAAGTAACAGGTGAAAGAACGTCAACAACTCAACAGCCATCTCAGTTTGAAAGTAACAGGTGAAAGAACGTCAACAACTCAACAGCCACCTCAGTTTGAAAGTAACAGTTGAAAGAACGTAAACAACTCAACAGCCACCTCAGTTTGAAAGTAACAGGTGAAAGAACGTCAACAACTCAACAGCCACCTCAGTTTGAAAGCAACAGGTGAAAGAACGTCAACAACTCAACAGCCACCTCAGTTTGAAAGTAACAGGTGAAAGAACGTCAACAACTCAACAGCCATCTCAGTTTGAAAGTAACAGTTGAAAGAACGTCAACAACTCAACAGCCACCTCAGTTTGAAAGTAACAGGTGAAAGAACGTCAACAACTCAACAGCCACCTCAGTTTGAAAGTAACAGTTGAAAGAACGTCAACAACTCAACAGCCACCTCAGTTTGAAAGTGTCAGTTGAAAGAACGTCAACAACTCAACAGCCACCGATTAACACTGTACAGTGTCGTCAACACCTAAGTTTGAAAGTAACAGGTGAAAGAACGTCAACAACTCAACAGCCACCTCAGTTTGAAAGTAACAGGTGAAAGAACGTCAACAACTTAACAGCCACCTCAGTTTGAAAGTAACAGGTGAAAGAACGTCAACACTCAACAGCCACCTCAGTTTGAAAGTAACAGGTGAAAGAACGTCAACAACTCAACAGCCACCTCAGTCTGAAAGTAACAGGTGAAAGAACGTCAACAACTCAACAGCCACCTCAGTTTGAAAGTAACAGGTGAAAGAACGTCAACAACTCAACAGCCACCTCAGTTTGAAAGTAACAGTTGAAAGAACGTCAACAACTCAACAGCCACCTCAGTTTGAAAGTAACAGTTGAAAGAACGTCAACAACTCAACAGCCACCGATTAACACTGTACAGTGTCGTCAACACCTAAGTTTGAAAGTAACAGGTGAAAGAACGTCAACAACTCAACAGCCACCTCAGTTTGAAAGTAACAGTTGAAAGAACGTCAACAACTCATCAGCCACCTCAGTTTGAAAGTAACAGGTGAAAGAACGTCAACAACTCAACGGCCACCTCAGTTTGAAAGTAACAGGTGAAAGAACGTCAACAACTCAACAGCCACCTCAGTTTGAAAGTAACAGGTGAAAGAACGTCAACAACTCAACGGCCACCTCAGTTTGAAAGTAACAGGTGAAAGAACGTCAACAACTCAACAGCCACCTCAGTGTGAAAGTAACAGGTGAAAGAACGTAAACAACTCAACAGCCACCGATTAACACTGTACAGTGTCGTCAACACCTCAGTTTGAAAGTAACAGTTGAAAGAACGTCAACAACTCAACAGCCACCGATTAACACTGTGCAGTGTCGTCAACACCTCAGTTTGAAAGTAACAGTTGAAAGAACGTCAACAACTCAACAGCCACCGATTAACACTATGCAGTGTCGTCAACACCTCAGTTTGAAAGTAACAGTTGAAAGAACGTCAACAACTCAACAGCCACCGATTAACACTGTGCAGTGTCGTTAACACCTCAGTTTGAAAGTAACAGTTGAAAGAACGTCAACAACTCAACAGCCACCGATTAACACTGTGCAGTGTCGTCAACACCTCAGTTTGAAAGTAACAGTTGAAAGAACGTCAACAACTCAACAGCCACCGATTAACACTGTGCAGTGTCGTCAACACCTCAGTTTGAAAGTAACAGTTGAAAGAACGTCAACAACTCAA
>CM031598.1:10528825-10538825 GCA_018398815.1 Conus ventricosus
ACAAGGGCCCGATAAAGCCAGTTGGATTTTCAAAGGGAAGACCCCCCATGGGGGTTTTTGCGTGTGACGTTTGGGTTCGTTTTTAATCATTTTTGCGAATGTGCTGATTTGATGTGTATAGGGGAAGTTTTTTTCCACCAGTGATTTATCGGTTCTTTTTCGAATTTCAGTGATCTTATTTTTTTTTTTGAAAGAGGTAACTTTTATAAAATATAGGTTTTTTAATGTACACAGGTTCGAGGAGTTGAAAAGATAATTGCGCTTTGCCTCATAAATTTAAGTGATGTGTTAATACTAGTGTGGGTATTTGTATCAAGAGACTCAGATTGATAGCTGAGGTCCTGATTTGGCTCCTAGTAGTCCGCTGGACCCTATAAACACTAACTAACTAACTAACAAATTAGACACAAATATTGTCTTTATTCGTGTCTTTTTTTCTTGGATGGGACTTTTGTTTTAAAAGTCCAATCCAGTAACAGCGTTGAAAAGGCCCGGTGTTTTTGGCTGGGCTTTTGGAATAAAACCAAGCAGGCCTGCCTGGCATCCACACCATCCTTCTGCTGTCTCAGCTTCGATGGGCATGTCATGTAGTTCTAGAGTTTTCCACAAGAAAGATTTTAACAACATTTCCGGTATGTTTTATTTTAAAAGGTTGTGTGAGTGAGGTTTTTTCCTTCTAATTTGTGAATGACCTGTGAGCTGATTTCAACGTGGTGACAGCCCTCATACGGCTCTTTACAGTCGGCTGAGCTATAGGCAACATTACCTACTATCTATCTTTTGATATTTAAATACACACATACAGAACCCCCCCCCCCATCTATCTATCTATCTATCAATCTATCTATCTATCTATCTATCTATCTATAATCTATTTTATATAAAAATTACAGGTACCTTGCTTTTTTAAACCTTTAAAACTTCATTGTTTTAACAGACAAAATTTTAAAAATCATTCAAAAAGTAATGATTTAAGTCACTTTGGACAATCATGATCGCTTACAATAATACATTCAGCTTCAGCTCGAAACATATTATTCCTTTTCTAGCCATTCTCTCCGCCCATTTCAAGATTTCCAGAGCTCAGTGGTAGTGTTTTTTTTTTCTTCACAGCAAACGCCACATGTCCATTACTGTCCACTCGTAATTCTTCCCACAGCACATTTCTTTGGAAACTTTCTCCTCCACTTGCTGTTGGTTTGGGAATGTCCCTGCATCAACTATTGAAGCTTGGCGGATGAGCAAAGGTCGTGATGTCAACGTTGATGGGTTACAAGACGGACAGCCCCCAAACAGAATAGACTTGTGGGCTAACCGTCCCCTCCACGCCCAACGTGCACGTGGATGCCACCTCGTTCTCCCGTGGGGGCGAGAAAGTGACGGTGGGGTGGGGGTGGGGGGCGGGGGGCGGTTAACACTTCATGCAATTGAGAGCGATCTTCCCTCCTGCTGTTCGTGAGGGAGCAATTCTCTGGGGGGTTCTGGGCAGCCCAGCTGTCCACTTGATGAGACGGAGTAATTCGCTACGAGTATTCTGTCGTATGATGCACTGGCTTCCAGTATTTTGGGGAAGGAAGATGGAGTGTGTGGGAGCTGTTTGCACTAGAACGGTCAGGTTCATGAATAGTAGACATCTATTTGATTGCAGAAAGTGGACTTATGGCTTACAGTGTCAGTGTTTGAAGTGGTATGCACAGACTTTCTACTGACGGACATGTGTAACAAGTGAGCCCAAGTAATCATGCAGTTTTGTGTGTGTGTGTGTTGTGTGTGTGTGTGTGTGTGTGTGTGTGGTGTGTGTGTGTGTGTGTGTGTGTGCGCGTGCGTGTGTGTATGTGTGCGCGCGCGCATGTGTGTGTGCGCGCACACACACGCACACGTGCGTCAGTGTGTGTGTGTGTGTGTGTGTGTGTGTGTGTGTGTGTGTGTGTGTGTGTGTGTGTGTGTGTGTGTGTGTGTGTGTGTGCACACGCACACGTGCGTCGTGTGTGTGTGTGTGTGTGTGTGTGTGTGTGTGTGTGTGTGTGTGTGTGTGTGTGTGTGTGTGTGTGTGTGTGTGTGTGATCCCCTTTAAAGCCTCATTGTTTCCCAACACACACACACACACACACACACACACACACACACACACACACACACACACACACACACACACTCAAACCATTCGAAATATCATGATTTTCGGACACTTCAGACTATCATGACATAGCTGCTTATAACATTCATTCCTTCACTTCAGCTTGAACAAGTGATTCCCATCAAACCATTCTGTCTGCTCATTTCAGGACCTCCCGGGACCACTGGTAATGCTTTTCCTTCACAGCCAACTCCACACTGTCCATTATAGTTCACTCGTAAATCTTCCTACAGCACAGTTCTGTGGAACTTTTCTTGCTGCTAGTTCAGGAATGTCTCTCCATCAGCTTGTTAAAGTTTGGGGACAAGCCGAGGTCGTGATGTCAACATTGGTGGTTGCAAAACATACAGCTCTAAACAGAGTCGTCTTGTGGGCTAACGGTCCCCTCCCCGTCCAGCGTGCACGTGGATGCCACCTACGTTCTCCCGTGGGAGCGAAGAAGTGGGATGCGGTTTCACACTTCATGTAATTGAGAGCGATCGTCCCTCCTGCTGTTCGTGAGGGGAGCAATTCTCTGCGGGGTTCTGGGCAGCCCAGCTGTCCGCTTGATGAGACAGGGGTAATGCGCAATGAGAATTCTGTCGTATGATGCACTGGCTTCCAGCACATTGAGAGAAATGAGATGGAGAGGGTAAGAGCTGTTTGCACTGGAACAATCAAGTTCATGAACAGTAAACATCTATCCGATTATACAAAGCCGACAAATAGCTTGCAGTGTAAGTGATGGACGTGTGGTTGTATGACTCAGACCTTTTATTGATTGACATGTGTATCAAGTGAGTTCATGTAATCATGCCGTTTTGCGCGTGCGCGTGTGTGTGTGTGTGCGTGTACTCACAAACACACATGCAGTGATAGTAATGGCACAACCAATGTTATGCAGGCACTCAAGGTCTAACCAGCGCTTTGGGCTAATGCGTAGTTTAGACATCTGCTAAGTTGTAGCCACAAGACCCTCTTCTTAAATTGTTTCATCTTAGTCATTAATTCTTTTATCCATCAGCTTTAAATCGTGCGCAGTGTGGTTTCAAAACTTAGCTGATGTGGTGTAGCGTATATGGACTAGTCCGAACGCAGTGATGAAACTGCAAACTGAAACTCTGTATGAGCGTGTGTGTTTGTGTGTGTGGGGGGGGGGAGGGAGAGGGGGCGTGCGTGCGTGCGTGCGTGCGTGCGTGCGTGTGTGTGTGTGTGTGTGTGTGTGTGTGTGTGTGTGTGTGTGTGTGTGTGTGTGTGTGTGTGTGCGGCGCGCGCGCGGCGCGAGCGGGTGTGATAAATGTAAACGATGGCATTTTCCCTCCGGTATAAGCATAATCAAACGTAGCATGATGAACATAGTTATGCTCTTTCCAACCAGCCCATGCATGAAGATATTACTAAATTGTCCTGACCGTAAAGAGGTAGCAAACAAACAATCACATAGATAAGTGTACATACAAACAAACAAATGAAAACAAATCAATCAATTAGAAAAGAGTCATGGGTAAATACATGAGATTAGAAGTGTTTGACAGTCTAAATAGCGAAGAAGAAAACTATTAGGAACATAAATGGGTACGCCTTGTTATTGGACCAGTTAATAGTAAACACCCCATCATTCCGCATCTCACTAATTTCTAAAAAGCTCCATCCCCGAACACCACTCTTGTCTGTTCCCCCCACCCTTTCCCTGCGGCCCTCCAGGATCAAATTAATTGCCAATGATAGTTCTAGAAAGCTGTGAGAGCGAGCCCTCAACAGCTTAATTCGGACTTCCTCAAGTCTGCAGTTCAGAGATGCAGACGGATTATTCAGTTTGTTTCTTTGTCAGGTTGTCAGAGTGCCTGCCAATAGCCAGTGTGTATGTATCACCGCATCTCTTCTGTATTTGGCATGCTCTGTGTTCTCTCTTCATTCTGTATTTGATTCGTTCTCTTCTCCTGCCTGTCTATCGGTCTGTCTGTCTGTCTGTCTGTCTGTCTGTCTGTCTGTCTGTCTGTCTGTCTCTGTCTCAGTCTCTGCTTCTGTCTGTTTGTCTCTGTCTCTGTTTCTCTCTGTCTGTCTGTCTCTGTCTGTCTGTCTGTCTCTATTTTCCTCCCTCTATCTCTCTCAGTGCACAAACAAGGTAAATACAGTTTCCCTGCCATGAACGGTGCAAAGTCCAAGCATTTTAAAGCCCAAACACTATAAAATGGATGTAAACGCAGAACTGGCCAGTCAAAGAAATGCACAGCATATGTAGAAGTTTCCATGTGTTGCAGTAGGGTTTGTCACCTCTTTATAATGGCAGGTTTGATCACTAGAGGTCACATTTCACACAGGGTTCTCAAGGACGTGCCCTTAGTATTCTGACAAACATGAGTCATGTCATGAAGAAGAAGACTTCAGAACAATGATTCATGATTTCGCTTGAAAACAAAGTTTTTGTACTGGCCGCCGTGGGGAAGTGGTTAGCGTTGCGGACTCCCGGCTGGGAGGTCGTGGGTTCTGTTCCCATCAGAGCCCTGTGGAATGTTTCTGCCCCCGACCGGCTCCTACCCATTTGGCGCCGGGATACATTATGAAAGTAAGTGTCAAACACAGCTCTGTCATGCAGTCCCAGACCGGAATAGAAATCCGTAGCATCATCTTCATCACAGCCATTCTCATGATCAGCAATCCCAAAATCACAAGTTCTGAGGTTCTTCATGCCCTGCTGTCATGGTGACCTCAGTTTTGATGTTCTCTCCACGTCTGTGGCCTTGGTTTGGTTCCGTCGGGGTCACCGGTATCGGCAAATCCATGGGGGCTGTCGTTGGGCGGACGTAATGGCGCCTTCCGGAGGAAGAGTTCACTCACGCCGGCTCAGCGACTAAGCAATTATTGTCGTCAGTAGGGAGCTTAGTAGGTGGTGTCCTGCGTATGTTGGATCAGAACAGGCGCCACTAAACACTACCGAAGTGACTCGGCAGCAGTGCAGTGTCTGTTTCGGTGGGTTGCCTCTTGACGACAACTTGACTGGCCGGGCTGTGGCTATGGACGGGGTCTTGGAATAAACAGCATGGGTGCAATACCACTGTGGTGGCACAGAAGATGGGACAGCAAAGAGAAAGTTTCTGCATAGTTGTGATTCAATCATCTCTGACTCACCTGTTCTTGGATAACTGGACCAAATTCCTGACACTGAAACTAAACATAGCTCGGCATTGCTAACATTTCACACTCTCCACCTCAACTTTACTTGTCCAAGTAATTTTCTTCCAAATTTCTCGGTAAATACTTGGTAATGTCACAAGTTATTCACACAGCATATTCAATACGTATGAACTTAAAACCATGAGAATAATTTAACAAATGCATAACTGGAATCATTGCGAAACAAGTTCAAAGCATATAAAAGTACAACCCTCAGCTACAGACACATGTTTAGCGTTGCCGCTACTATGCTGCGTTGTGGAGAGAGAGAGAGAGAGAGAGAGAGAGAGAGAGAGAGAGAGAGAGAGAGAGAGAGAGAGAGAGAGAGAGAGAGAGAGAGAGAGAGAGAGGGAGGGGGGTTAAAGAAAAAAGACACAGCTTCTATAATTGTGGAACCCCAAGCTTCGAATATTTTTTGTTAAGGGACACTGTCAGTGAACGACACGTTGAGGAGCCTGGCTAAGATGATTTCCTCCATCTGTTGTGAACTAATGGAGCGTTTTGTCTTTTGTCTTCTTCACCCGAAGAAGTTTGACGCTTGCTGTTTCTATATTGGTTTACTGCTGCTTTTAGTTTGACGCTTGCTGTTTCTATATTGGTTTACTGCTGCTTTTAAAGGATTAACATTAACAAGCCACAAATAGCTCAGAAAAATAACAAGGACCAGGAATCTCTCTCTTTCTCTCCCATCCCTCTTTCTGTCTTCTTGTCTTTCTGTCTGTCTGTCTGTCTGCCTGTCTGCCTGCCTGTCTGTCTGTTTGTCTGCCTGTCTCTCTCTGTCTCTGTCTCTCTCTCTCTCTCAGTCTCTCCTCCCCCTCCTCCCTAATGTGTGAATGTCTCTGCATCAACTGTTGAAGCTTTGGGATGGCCTAAGGTAGTGACGTCAACGATGGTGTGCGAGAGAGAGAGAGAGAGACAGTCCTCGACAGATTCCTCTCGTGGGCTAACAGCCTCCTTCACGTCAAAGGTGCACGTGGATGACACCTTCGTTCTCTACTCCAAGGAGTGGGCAAGTCAGAAAATGTTGCACTTTGCGTAATTGAGAGCGATCCCCTTTCTTGCTTGCACGTGAACGGGAACATTTCTCCGGGGAAAGGGATGGGGGTGGGGGGTCTGTGTGATGCATGACTGTCCTCCTGATGAGAAGAGCTAAATGGTTTGACAATCCTTTGTACGATGCACTTGTTTTCAGACTTGTGACAGAAGGAAGAGTGGGAGGACATGTGCTTGGAACGTTAACGGGACAGTCAAGCTGGAACATTTTGTGGACATCCATGAATTAATGGAAAAGAGTTATAAGGCTGCGGCGTTTGTGAACAAATGGCAACTGTATTATGCGTATGTTTTCATATTACTGTCCATGGGGGCCAGAATAGCTCAGTTGGTGGAGCGCCGGACTCGTAATCCAAGGGTTGCGGGTTCGAATATCCGCCGGGACGTTTCGGTACAGGGGGATTTTTCCCTCGGAGTTAACATTAGTTCTGACTCCATTTCCATACAGTCCTTCAAATGAGACTATCAACCGAGGTTCCGTGTGTGAAGGCACGCATAACATCTTGCACACACGTAAAATCCCATCACCAACTTTCGGAAGAGAAGGCCAGTTTGGCCGTTGGTATGGATGACACGTTACACATAGCATGCACCTTCCCCGAAGATGGAGTATGGCTGCCTTAATGGCGGGATAAAAACGGTCATGCACACAAAACTTCACTCCTTTGTTGGGTAGATGGGATTAATACTGGCCTGTCCATATAGGAGTGTCCGCAGGAGTATCAGCCTGCGTACGCAGGAAGAAAGTAAAATAGTACTGTCCCTTTAGGTTTCTGTTTCTTGTTGTGGCTATGGCATGATCCTAAGGTAGTGCCTTCAAGGTATGCAACGCAAGAATCGTGTTCTAAGCACGCTGTCCTATCCAGCCTCTTTGGGTACTTGCTAGTGGCCTGTGAGTATCTGTGTGTCAGTATGAAACTGTTGGACTAAATCCGGAGTGCTATACACGAACCAAGGTCAGGGCATCGTCTGTCATATAGATCTCTGTCTCTTCAGTTCGCACATCTCTAGTGTGTGGAGAATTATCATCAGAAAGAAGAGGACAAAACGAAGAGTACACAAGAGAACACAGACTTTCGCTAAGGTCGAACAGATCTGGGATCTGCCATTTGATCCGAATCTGCTCGACAGATTTACATCAGATTTGAATGGGCTTGCTCTAGGTAACAGACCACTACACCTTGTTAAAAGGAATGAAAAAAATCATTTTTAGCCAGTCCACCAAACATCAGGGACAAACAAATCACAAGGCAGAACACGGCACGTTTCGACCTCTTAGGTCTTCTTCAGGAAAGATAAACAACAGTCAGGACAAATATTGCAAAGTCTTCTATACAATCATATCAATACATTACCTGAAGTGTGTGAAAAACAAATTACCTAGCTGGATGAGATAACCAGTGTTTGATTATGTCCAATGACCGAGCAGAAAATAAACGTCAAAGCAAAATGCGTAGAACCCTAGCCTATCCATGTTCAGAGATATCATAAGGCAATGACCTGTTTGTGGATCATATAGTGAGCATGTCCTCTTGTCACTCCTCAGCCTGCTGTAAGGCTCTTTCCTGGAATAAACCACCCATCTATTTCAACCGCCCCCTCCAGGATTAACTTCTCAGCCAGCTATATCTCTGGAACACCTTAATGATGGGCAACCTCAGCAGCCAGGGAGGGTGGTTCAGAGATCCAGACTGATGTCATCCACCGTCTGTGTCACTCTCTGATGGTATCTTCATACTGCTTCTCTGTCTATTTCTGTCTCTCTTCACTCTCTCTTTTGTTTTGTAATTGATTCGTTCTCTTCATATCCCCCCATTCTCTCTCTCTCTCTCTCACTCACTCACTCACGCACGCACGCACGCACACATACACACACATAAACACACACACACACACACACACACACACGCGCGCACACACGCACACGCACACGCACGCACACACACACACACACACGCACACACACACACACACACACACACACACACACACACACACACACACACACACACACACACACACACACACACACACAACACACACACACACACACACACACACACACACACACACACACACACACCCCCACACTGAATACGATACGAATAATTCAATGTGTTAGGCTTTGTGCCCATTGACATGGGACAGTGGGTACGGGTGGTAGTTGGGGGCGGGGGGGGGGGGAAGTATGATCGCAACTAAAAATGCCAACAGATACAATCTCAAACATGTTAGGTCGTCATGACATGGAAGCCACATCAAAGCAAAACAGTTCATTCACGTCAATCTGCTAGAGCACAATAACAACAGCTCCGCAGTCATTGGTTCACATGAGCTTTTTGCACAGTGAATAGAACAGTCAAATAATAACAAGATGCGAAGCATATAAACGTACTCCCAGTTTTCCAAACCGCTTATAAATCACCAAGTGCTTTATGAGATAAGACATAAAGGCAAATAACGGTTTTTAACGGTTATTAACCGATGTACACTTTTGAAACTGCTATTTTAGTACTCACTGGGCTAAAGCCTGTGTACACACCAAATGTCATCCAAATCGGACAATATGTCAAGAATAACGGTTTTTAACGGTCAGATTTTGAAACACTGCATGGAAGTGCCGTTTGTGTGTGATGACCGTTCTATATACAAAATTGCATTAAAATCCACCAATATATAAAAAAAATAACGGTAAAATAACGGTTTATCGGTTATATAACCAATATACACTTTTGAAACCGGTACTTTAGTCCTCACTGGGCTAAAGCCTGTGTACATACCAAATTTCATCCAAATCGGACAATATGTCAAGAATAACGGTTTTTAACGGTCAGATTTTGAAACACTGCATGGAAGTGCCATTTGTGTGTGATAACCTTTCTATATACAAAATTTCATTAAAACCCACCAATATATAAAAAAATAACGGCAAAATGACGGTTTAACGGTTATATAACCGATATGCACTTTTGAAACCGGTATTTTAGTCCTCACTGGGCTAAAGCCTGTGTACATATCAAATTTCATCCAAATTGGACAATATGTCAAGAATAACGGTTTTTAACGGTCAAATTTTGAAACACTATAATATTATAGAAGTGCCATTTGTGTGTGATAACCTTTCTATATACCAAATTTCATTAAAATCCACCTATAGATAAGAAATAACGGCAGAATAACGGTTTTTTAACGGTTGTTTAATCCATTTTTCAGCATTACATCACTTACATATGGACAGAGGATCTGATTTGTCACAAGATCATCCACACCGCTTATAAATTGGCCAAAGAACCGCTTATAAATTGGTAAAGAAGAAAAACCGTTACAGGCCGTTACAACCGTTAGTAACGGCTATAACGGGGCAAACTAAAACATCAGGCATCATCCGTGACCCATAATGAACATACCTGCTAATTTTCACAAAGATCGGCCAAGTACTTTCTGAGATATTCCATAAAGAAGAAATACCGTTACAGGCCGTTACAGCCGCTAGTAACGGTTGTAACGGTAAACTAAAACGTCGGGCATCATCCTTGACCCATAATGAACATACCTACAAATTTTCAGAAAGATCGACCCAGTAGTTTTGTCTGGAGCGAGTGGAACACATTTTGACCACGGACACACAGACACACACACACAGACACACAGACAGAC
>CM031598.1:10546325-10553825 GCA_018398815.1 Conus ventricosus
GAGAGAGAAGAGAGAGAGAAAAGAGAGAGAGAGAGATTCTGTACTATAATATGTTCTTTAAAGAATTGTCAATGGATAAGTTGATCAACGTGGCCGCTACGTCAATGCATTGTTGGATGTAGCCCACATGGTATAAAGTTGTTTGTTTATGCTCATTTGCCCAAACGTACAAAGAGGTGTGTTTGTTAAATTATAATGGAATTTTCTGTTCGTTTATAATTTTAAACCTCTCTCTCCCCCTTTTCTTTCTATTCTGTTTGTAATTAAGCCTAATGGAAACACGAAGAATCTGTAAAACACCAGCGCATGAGAGAAATCAATCAAGGAAGTCCTTCGGGAACTTCACAGAAAAAAAGAAAGCTGACGCCATAAAATCTTTTTATTAAGATAACAAAACTCTGGATACGATCTCCTGTGTCTTTCTTATTTCCGTTTTCATTCTGGTTCATATTCAGTGTTTCATTTTCCGTGGAACTTGACTGGCATCTCTTCGACACTGCTCCTTTCTGTAACACCATACACACCGGCACACAGATGTATTCCATCACTAAAATAAGTTAAGTTGCCCAGTTCCATGCCCAAGTCATGACGCTCATAAGTTTGTTTCTTCTTGAGTATTAATTATACAAAATCATTAGAAAAATTATTTGTGCAGCCTGTCATATGTCGCTATACGTAAAATGGACTCTCAATATTAATGGGAATTACTCACTTTTTTCATTTTCTAATTATCAGTGTACTCATTTTTCATTGTATTTTAAACGTTTATTTTATTACCTCGATTGCTATTTTATTATTGATTTCATTTAGTTTGTATGCTTTATCGTTTCCTTTTTTCACTAAAAACACCTCACGTTCATTGGTAATCCACTTGGATGTATAGAGATATCTGCAGGTATGTTCATGTGTGTGTGTAGACCCATATATCGTACATCATGGATGGATGCATATATAGTGATCTGTGTAGATGTGCATATGTGCATGCGTGTGCATGTGCAAATATTAACGTGTATGTATGCACATGCACGTACAAGTGAGATTGCTGCAGATGATACAGATTTCCAAATTTTGTGAAACATTCCCTCAACCGAAAATTGCAATCTTTGCAAGGGGAAAAAAAGATTATTCTGTCACAGTCCAGGGTACTGCGGCAGTCAGTGTTGAATGAAGTTATAGGGCGACCCACCAGAGGAGACACTGCACTGCTGCCAAATCACGTTTATATTGTTACTTTCTGATCGTTGTGATTCAACGTACGCAGGTATCTCCTCATGAAACTGCCTAATATCGGGTATCACTGTTTACACGTGGAACTTCTTGGCCTAATATCGGCGATCATTGTTTACACGTGGAACTTCTTGGCCTAATATCGGGTATCATTGTTTACACGTGGAACTTCTTGGCCTTATATCGGCGATCATTGTTTACACGTGAAACATCTTGGCCTAATATCGGCGATCATTGTTTACACGTGGGACATCTTGGCCTAATATCGGCGATCGTTGTTTACACCTGGAACATCTTGGCCTAATATCGGCGATCATTGTTTACACGTGGAAACATCTTGGCCTAATATCGGCGATCATTGTTTACACGTGGAAACATCTTGGCCTAATATCGGCGATCATTGTTTACACGTGGAAACATCTTGGCCTAATATCGGCGATCATTGTTTACACGTGGAAACATCTTGGCCTAATATCGGCGATCATTGTTTACACGTGAAACATCTTGGCCTAATATCGGCGATCATTGTTTACACCTGGAACATCTTGGCCTAATATCGGCGATCATTGTTTACACCTGGAACATCTTGGCCTAATGTCGGCGATCATTGTTTACACGTGAAACATCTTGGCCTAATATCGGCGATCATAGTTTACACGTGGAACATCTTGGCGGAGTCTCCCCGTTGTTCAGAGGTACCACCAGATTTATCTAAGGACAGTCAGGAGCTTGCCGATGATGACGACTGCCACGTGAACTCATCATGGGCATGGGCATAGAGAGGAATACAACACGGAGGTCACCACGAGAGCACAGCGTCAGGGGCCACAGAACTTGGTGCTCTCACTCTCTCTTTTTGTTTTCAAGGATAGTCACTGAGAATGTGGGTACTGAAGATGACACTGTGGAGTCCTTCGTAGTCTGAAACTACATGGCAGAGTGGTGCTGTACGCTACCTTTCCTCATGTATCATGGCATCAACAACTACATGGCAGAGTGGTGCTGTACGCTACCTTTCCTCATGTATCATGGCATCAACAACTACATGGCAGAGTGGTGCTGTACGCCTTTCCTCATGTATCCTGGCATCAACAACTACATGGCAGAGTGGTGCTGTACGCCTTTCCTCATGTATCCTGGCATCAACAAATCCCCAGAGATGCGCACATCTTTAGTGTTGGAGCAGAGTGGTGCTGTACGCTACCTTTCCTCATGTATCCTGGCATCAACAAATCCCCAGAGATGCGCACATCTTTAGTGTTGGAGCAGAGTGGTGCTGTACGCTACCTTTCCTCATGTATCCTGGCATCAACAAATCCCCAGAGATGCGCACATCTTTAGTGTTGGAGCAGAGTGGTGCTGTACGCCTTTCCTCATGTATCCTGGCATCAACAAATCCCCAGAGATGCGCACATCTTTGGTGTTGGTCAGTAGACTTGAACTGCACCTAGAATTGCACAGGTTGAGTGCATTCATCTCAACCTTGTGGTGTCAGCCTTTCATGCCAGCCCATAGTTGGCTCCAATCTGGGTAGAAGCGGTTTTTGTCTGAAAAAAAAACACATAAAAAAATGACACAGCTGATGATGGAAATCAAACCCACGACCTTCCCAGACCACAATCATTTGACTTCACAGCACAGCAGCGTCTGGTCAGTCTACTGAGCATTGCTCTGTAAAAAATGACACAGCTGATGATGGAAATCAAACCCACGACCTTCCCAGACCACAATCATTTGACTTCACAGCACAGCAGCGTCTGGTCAGTCTACTGAGCATTGCTCTGTAAAAAATGACACAGCTGATGATGGAAATCAAACCCACGACCTTCCCAGACCACAATCATTTGACTTCACAGCACAGCAGCGTCTGGTCAGTCTACTGAGCATTGCTCTGTAAAAAATGACACAGCTGATGATGGAAATCAAACCCACGACCTTCCCAGACCACAATCATTTGACTTCACAGCACAGCAGCGTCTGGTCAGTCTACTGAGCATTGCTCTGTAAAAAATGACACAGCTGATGATGGAAATCAAACCCACGACCTTCCCAGACCACAATCATTTGACTTCACAGCACAGCAGCGTCTGGTCAGTCTACTGAGCATTGCTCTGTAAAAAATGACACAGCTGATGATGGAAATCAAACCCACGACCTTCCCAGACCACAATCATTTGACTTCACAGCACAGCAGCGTCTGGTCAGTCTACTGAGCATTGCTCTGTAAAAAATGACACAGCTGATGATGGAAATCAAACCCACGACCTTCCCAGACCACAATCATTTGACTTCACAGCACAGCAGCGTCTGGTCAGTCTACTGAGCATTGCTCTGTAAAAAATGACACAGCTGATGATGGAAATCAAACCCACGACCTTCCCAGACCACAATCATTTGACTTCACAGCACAGCAGCGTCTGGTCAGTCTACTGAGCATTGCTCTGTAAAAAATGACACAGCTGATGATGGAAATCAAACCCACGACCTTCCCAGACCACAATCATTTGACTTCACAGCACAGCAGCGTCTGGTCAGTCTACTGAGCATTGCTCTGTAAAAAATGACACAGCTGATGATGGAAATCAAACCCACGACCTTCCCAGACCACAATCATTTGACTTCACAGCACAGCAGCGTCTGGTCAGTCTACTGAGCATTGCTCTGTAAAAAATGACACAGCTGATGATGGAAATCAAACCCACGACCTTCCCAGACCACAATCATTTGACTTCACAGCACAGCAGCGTCTGGTCAGTCTACTGAGCATTGCTCTGTAAAAAATGACACAGCTGATGATGGAAATCAAACCCACGACCTTCCCAGACCACAATCATTTGACTTCACAGCACAGCAGCGTCTGGTCAGTCTACTGAGCATTGCTCTGTAAAAAATGACACAGCTGATGATGGAAATCAAACCCACGACCTTCCCAGACCACAATCATTTGACTTCACAGCACAGCAGCGTCTGGTCAGTCTACTGAGCATTGCTCTGTAAAAAATGACACAGCTGATGATGGAAATCAAACCCACGACCTTCCCAGACCACAATCATTTGACTTCACAGCACAGCAGCGTCTGGTCAGTCTACTGAGCATTGCTCTGTAAAAAATGACACAGCTGATGATGGAAATCAAACCCACGACCTTCCCAGACCACAATCATTTGACTTCACAGCACAGCAGCGTCTGGTCAGTCTACTGAGCATTGCTCTGTAAAAAATGACACAGCTGATGATGGAAATCAAACCCACGACCTTCCCAGACCACAATCATTTGACTTCACAGCACAGCAGCGTCTGGTCAGTCTACTGAGCATTGCTCTGTAAAAAATGACACAGCTGATGATGGAAATCAAACCCACGACCTTCCCAGACCACAATCATTTGACTTCACAGCACAGCAGCGTCTGGTCAGTCTACTGAGCATTGCTCTGTACCGCTCCAGACTAAACAGCGGGTGATAGATAGATTGCATTGATTCTGCATCTGTTAGCATGGATCAATGATTGCATTGATTCTGCATCTATTACCGTGGATCAATGATTGCATTGATTCTGCATCTATTACCATGGATCAATGATTGCATGGGTTCTGCCTCTACTACCGTGGGTCACTGATTGCATTGATTCTGCCTCTACTACCGTGGATCAATGATTGCATGGATTCTGCATCTGTTAGCGTGAATCAATGATTGCATTGATTCTGCCTCTACTACCGTTGATCAATGATTGCATTGATTCTGCCTCTATTAGCGTGGATCAATGATTGCATTGATTCTGCCTCTATTAGCGTGGATCAATGATTGCATTGATTCTGCCTCTATTAGCGTGGATCAATGATTGCATTGATTCTGCACCTATCACCGTGGATCAACGCAGTGATGGAATCTGGGACAAAGAAAGCGCAATGAGTGATGGGTGCATTCCCTGCTGTTGGCTTTCGTTTCTATTGATCAATATGACGGAAATGAACTTCAGCTCATGTGTTTCAGACTAGATAGAGTAGGGGGAGAATGTATAAAATGAAATGCGTAACGGCGATGAAGATTGATCCTCGCGAACAGTAACTTTGTAGAACTTCCTAGGTTTAGGTCTTTGTTCAGAGAGGGCCTCCTTTCTGTGAGTCAGGAAATTCAGGTTATTTTCATTGTCGATTAAAAAAAAGAAAGAAATTCATTGCACACTGTGTGATGTTAGACGCATGATCACACTAAGAGGAACACTCACAAAGTTTTGTCATAATAAAAACATGCACAAACAACTATTCTGAGTAAAAAAGACTATACTAGTCACATTCCCTTAGGTGAGACTTTAAGCTGAGGTCTTAAAAACGATTGCAGTTATTTACGCAGCATACGTATGGACTTTGGCTTCTCGGAAACTTACAACTAGATAGCTTGACTCACTGGGAAAACAACTTATAAAAGTGCATCATGTAACCAAAGATAATTGCATCTGTCATTGCAATGATTTTGTTGGGTTGTTGCAAGAGAGAGAGAGAGAGAGAGAGAGAGAGAGAGAGAGAGAGAGAGAGAGAGAGAGAGAGAGAGAGAGAGAGAGAGAGAGTGAGAGAACCAAGAACTAGGAATACTCTCTCAGGGAAGTGCCAATAGGCGGACTGTAAATAGGCAGTTGTAGAGTTATGGAGCGTTTTGTCTCTTGCTTTCTCTTATGATGCTTGCCTTCATATTCTTTTAATGCTGCTTTAATGAATCAACATCTACAAGCAACATATCATCGGAAGGAAAAGCAACAAAGACGAGCGATCTCTCTCTCTCTCTCTCTCTCTCTCTCTCTCTCTCTCTCTCTCTCTCTCTTCTCTCTCTCTCTCTCTCTCTCTCTCTCTCTCTCTCTCTCTCTCTCTCTCTCTCTCTCTCTCTCTCTCTCTCTCTCTCTCTCTCTCTCTCTCTCTCTCTGTCATAACAGATGTCATAACAGATAAATGGCACAGAATATATTACGCAAGATTTAGGTTGAGAACTTTAGGTTTTAATGCGAACAAAAGATGGTTTGAATGTGAAACACCCACAGAATCTCCTTGTCCCGCATGTACACATATTATTGATGACGAACACTTTCTGTTCCACTGTAATGCTTACAATGAAATGCGGACAAATTGTTCATTTTTCCAGTTAAATATAGCGAAAAGACAAAATGTCGATGTCGTGTTATCATCAGATGATGAACTTGTAATTAAATCAGTTGCGAAATTCACCGCGGAAGCATTGAAAATTAAACTGAAGAAGGATAGTGAAATTTAAGATTATACATTCATCGCATGTGGAAGAGAACAGTAAAATTGAGTGGATGGTCGAGTCAGTCTTAATTTTTTTGTTTATTTTTTGTTTTTTGTAGGGTTTTTGTTGTTGTTGTTGTTGTTTTTGTTTTTTAACCTTACTGCATTACTCCTGTGCGTAAGGACATAACGAAATGTTACGAATTCATTTGTTTTTGTTAACCTTGGATTTGATACACACTAGGAATGAGAGTGTACTATTTGTTTGCAGGAAAGGAAGAGGGAAATGTTATTGTTCTCTTACCTCTCCCCCCTTGTCAAAAGACCTCTTTGGTAATGACAATAAAATATCAAAGTGTCAAAGTGTCAAAGTGTCAAAGTGTCGTGTGTGTGTGTGTGTGTGTGTGTGTGTGTGTGTGTGTGTGGTGTGTGTGTGTGTGTGTGTGTGTGTGTGTGTGTGTGTTGTGTGTCTGTGTCTGTGTCTGTGTGTGCCCGCATTTTGTTTGTGTTCTGTTTGTTTTAAGTGGCTTAAAACTATATTATAAACAGACAAAATCCTGAACGTGTTCAAAACTTATAATCTGGGTCGTTGTGTAGTGCAATGACCTCCTTTTCATGACTCATTCAACGTCAGCCTGGACACACTCTTTCCCCTGCTCTGACCCTTTCGCCACCCATGGCACAGCCCCCTGGGGCCCTCTGGTTATGGGTTTTCTTCACAGCAAAAACCGCACTGCACCCATGGCACAGCCCCCTGGGGCCCTCTGGTTATGGGTTTTCTTCACAGCAAAAGCCGCACTGCACCCATGGCACAGTCCCCTGGGGCCCTCTGGTTATGGGTTGTCTTCACAGCAAAAGCCGCACTGCACCCATGGCACAGTCCCCTGGGGCCCTCTGGTTATGGGTTGTCTTCACAGCAAAAGCCGCACTGTCCATTATTTTCCACTCGTAAAGCTTCCTGCAGCCCAGTTCTGTGGATGACTCTCTTCTTCATTCCTTGCTGGTTTGGTAATGTCCCTGCATCAACTATTGAAGCTT
>CM031598.1:10558825-10563825 GCA_018398815.1 Conus ventricosus
TTTTTTTCCCCTTCACGTGTTCCTGTGAAGACTCTTTCAAGCCGTATCGCTGGGTGGAAACTATGTGTGCATCAGATCTTGAGAAGTGAGCGTCAATGATGCTGGCAAAGAAACACAGGGGAAGTGACTGGAAATTCCAGGACCAGGTTTTCTTCCAGGTTTTCTTTGTAACCTCTTTATTGCTGATCACGACAATTAGAATTCCACACACTCTGATATTACTACACTACAGCCTTTTTTTCAGGTCTTCAAACATGACAGCATGTTTTGTTTTCTTCTTCAGTTAGCAATGAATAAAGAAGTAAATAAAGAAACGAACAATTAAATGAATAAATGAATGAATACATACACACATACATACATACATACATACATACGTACATACATACACAAATAAATACGTAATTAAGTAAATGACGAATAAATGAATAAACAGATAAATCAATAAATAAGTAAATAAATAAATAAACAGATTAAATAATAAATACGTCAGTAAGTGACTAGGTAAGAAAACAAATAACTAAGAAAGTAAGCAAATAGATAAACAAATCAATCAAAAGTTAAATTTCTTTTTTCCACTTTCTCTGTTCCCTCGTCACCCTTCCCCAATCGCTCTCATTCACTCCCCACAACCTGATCCCTCTCCTCATTCTTCACATTGCTTCATTCCCCACAACCTGATCCCTCTCCTCATTCTTCACCTTGCTTCATTCCCCACAACCTTATCCCTCTCCTCATTCTTCACATTGCTTCATTCCCCACAACCTTATCCCTCTCCTCATTCTTCACATTGCTTCATTCCCCACAACCTGATCCCTCTCTCATTCTTCACATTGCTTCATTCCCCACAACCTTATCCCTCTCCTCATTCTTCACATTGCTTCATTCCCCACAACCTGATCCCTCTCCTCATTCTTCACATTGCTTCATTCCCCACAACCTTATCCCTCTCCTCATTCTTCACATTGCTTCATTCCCCACAACCTGATTCCTCTCCTCATTCTTCACATTGCTTCATTCCCCACAACCTGATCCCTCTCCTCATTCTTCCCATTGCTTCATTCCCCACAACCTGATCCCTCTCCTCATTCTTCACATTGCTTCATTCCCCACAACCTGATCCCTCTCCTCATTCTTCACATTGCTTCATTCCCACAACCTTATCCCTCTCCTCATTCTTCACATTGCTTCATTCCCCACAACCTGATCCCTCTCCTCATTCTTCACATTGCTTCATTCCCCACAACCTGATCCCTCTCCTCATTCTTCACATTGCTTCATTCCCCACAACCTGATCCCTCTCCTCATTCTTCACATTGCTTCATTCCCCACAACCTGATCCCTCTCCTCATTCTTCACATTGCTTCATTCCCCACAACCTTATCCCTCTCCTCATTCTTCACATTGCTTCATTCCCCACAACCTTATCCCTCTCCTCATTCTTCCCATTGCTTCATTCCCCACAACCTTATCCCTCTCCTCATTCTTCCCATTGCTTCATTCCCCACAACCTTATCCCTCTCCGCATTCTTCACATTGCTTCATTCCCCACAACCTGATCCCTCTCTCATTCTTCCCATTGCTTCATTCCCCACAACCTGATCCCTCTCCTCATTCTTCACATTGCTTCATTCCCCACAACCTGATCCCTCTCCTCATTCTTCACATTGCTTCATTCCCACAACCTGATCCCTCTCCTCATTCTTCACATTGCTTCATTCCCCACAACCTGATCCCTCTCCTCATTCTTCACATTGCTTCATTCCCCACAACCTGATCCCTCTCCTCATTCTTCACATTGCTTCATTCCCCACAACCTGATCCCTCTCCTCATTCTTCACATTGCTTCATTCCCCACAACCTGATCCCTCTCCTCATTCTTCACATTGCTTCATTCCCCACAACCTTATCCTCTCCTCATTCTTCACATTGCTTCATTCCCCACAACCTTATCCCTCTCCTCATTCTTCACATTGCTTCATTCCCCACAACCTTATTCCTCTCCTCATTCTTCACATTGCTTCATTCCCCACAACCTTATCCCTTTCCTCATTCTTCACATTGCTTCATTCCCCACAACCTTATCCCTCTCCTCATTCTTCACATTGCTTCATTCCCACAACCTGATCCCTCTCCTCATTCTTCCCATTGCTTCATTCCCCACAACCTGATCCCTCTCCTCATTCTTCACATTGCTTCATTCCCCACAACCTGATCCCTCTCTTCATTCTTCACATTGCTTCATTCCCCACAACCTGATCCCTCTCCTCATTCTTCACATTGCTTCATTCCCCACAACCTGATCCCTCTCCTCATTCTTCACATTGCTTCATTCGCCACAACCTGATCCCTCTCCTCATTCTTCACATTGCTTCATTCCCCACAACCTGATCCTCTCCTCATTCTTCACATTGCTTCATTCCCCACACCTGATCCCTCTCCTCATTCTTCACATTGCTTCATTCCCACAACCTTATCCCTCTCCTCATTCTTCACATTGCTTCATTCCCCACAACCTTATCCCTCTCCTCATTCTTCACATTGCTTCATTCCCCACAACCTTATCCCTCTCCTCATTCTTCCCATTGCTTCATTCCCCACAACCTGATCCCTCTCCTCATTCTTCACATTGCTTCATTCCCCACAACCTTATCCCTCTCCTCATTCTTCACATTGCTTCATTCCCCACAACCTGATCCCCCTCCTCATTCTTCACATTGCTTCATTCCCCACAACCTGATCCCTCTCCTCATTCTTCACATTGCTTCATTCCCCACAACATTATTCCTCTCCTCATTCTTCACATTGCTTCATTCCCACAACCTGATCCCTCTCCTCATTCTTCACATTGCTTCATTCCCACAACCTTATCCCTCTCCTCATTCTTCACATTGCTTCATTCCCCACAACCTGATCCCTCTCCTCATTCTTCACATTGCTTCATTCCCCACAACCTGATCCCTCTCCTCATTCTTCACATTGCTTCATTCCCCACAACCTGATCCCTCTCCTCATTCTTCACATTGCTTCATTCCCCACAACCTGATCCCTCTCCTCATTCTTCACATTGCTTCATTCCCCACAACCTTATCCCTTTCCTCATTCTTCACATTGCTTCATTCCCCACAACCTTATCCTTTCCTCATTCTTCCATTGCTTCATTCCCCACAACCTTATCCCTCTCCTCATTCTTCACATTGCTTCATTCCCCACAACCTTATCCCTTTCCTCATTCTTCACATTGCTTCATTCCCCACAACCTGATCCCTCTCCTCATTCTTCACATTGCTTCATTCCCCACAACCTTATCCCTCTCCTCATTCTTCACATTGCTTCATTCCCCACAACCTTATCCCTCTCCTCATTCCTCACATTGCTTCATTCCCCACAACCTGATCCCTCTCCTCATTCTTCACATTGCTTCATTCCCCACAACCTTATCCCTCTCCTCATTCTTCACATTGCTTCATTCCCCACAACCTGATCCCTCTCCTCATTCTTCACATTGCTTCATTCCCCACAACCTTATCCCTCTCCTCATTCTTCACATTGCTTCATTCCCCACAACCTTATCCTCTCCTCATTCTTCACATTGCTTCATTCCCCACAACCTTATCCTCTCCTCATTCTTCACATTGCTTCATTCCCCACAACCTGATCCCTCTCCTCATTCTTCACATTGCTTCATTCCCACAACCTGATCCCTCTCCTCATTCTTCACATTGCTTCATTCCCCACAACCTTATCCCTCTCCTCATTCTTCACATTGCTTCATTCCCCACAACCTGATCCCTCTCCTCATTCTTCACATTGCTTCATTCCCCACAACCTGATCCCTCTCCTCATTCTTCACATTGCTTTATTCCCCACAACATTATCCCTCTCCTCATTCTTCACATTGCTTCATTCCCCACAACCTGATCCCTCTCCTCATTCTTCACATTGCTTCATTCCCCACAACCTTATCCCTCTCCTCATTCTTCACATTGCTTCATTCCCCACAACCTTATCCTCTCCTCATTCTTCACATGCTTCATTCCCCACAACCTTATCCCTCTCCTCATTCTTCACATTGCTTCATTCCCCACAACCTTATCCCTCTCCTCATTCTTCACATTGCTTCATTCCCCACAACCTGATCCCTCTCCTCATTCTTCCCATTGCTTCATTCCCCACAACCTGATCCCTCTCCTCATTCTTCCCATTGCTTCATTCCCACAACCTGATCCCTCTCCTCATTCTTCCCATTGCTTCATTCCCCACAACCTTATCCCTCTCCTCATTCTTCACATTGCTTCATTCCCCACAACCTGATCCCTCTCCTCATTCTTCCCATTGCTTCATTCCCCACAACCTGATCCCTCTCCTCATTCTTCCCATTGCTTTATTCCCCACAACCTTATCCCTCTCCTCATTCTTCACATTGCTTCATTCCCCACAACCTGATCCCTCTCCTCATTCTTCACATTGCTTCATTCCCCACAACCTGATCCCTCTCCTCATTCTTCACATTGCTTCATTCCCCACAACCTGATCCATCTCCTCATTCTTCCCATTGCTTCATTCCCCACAACCTGATCCCTCTCCTCATTCTTCCCATTGCTTCATTCCCCACAACCTTATCCCTCTCCTCATTCTTCACATTGCTTCATTCCCCACAACCTGATCCCTCTCCTCATTCTTCACATTGCTTCATTCCCCACAACCTGATCCCTCTCCTCATTCTTCCCATTGCTTCATTCCCCACAACCTTATCCCTCTCCTCATTCTTCACATTGCTTCATTCCCCACAACCTGATCCCTCTCCTCATTCTTCACATTGCTTCATTCCCACAACCTGATATCTCTCCTCATTCTTCACATTGCTTCATTCCCCACAACCTGATCCCTCTCCTCATTCTTCCCATTGCTTCATTCCCACAACCTTATCCCTCTCCTCATTCTTCACATTGCTTCATTCCCACAACCTTATCCCTCTCCTCATTCTTCACATTGCTTCA
>CM031598.1:10571325-10576325 GCA_018398815.1 Conus ventricosus
CATCAGGGGGATGTAGACATGGTTGGGAAATCAATAGTGAAGTCATGACGGGGGATGTAGACATGGTTGGGAAATCAAGAGTGAAGTCATGACGGGGGGTGTAGACATGGTTGGGAAATCAATAGTGAGGTCATCAGGGGGATGTAGACTTGGTTGGGAAATCAATAGTGAAGTCATCAGGGGGATGTAGACATGGTTGAGAAATCAATAGTGAGGTCATCAGGGGGATGTAGACATGGTTGGGAAATCAATAGTGAGGTCATCAGGGGGATGTAGACATGGTTGGGAAATCAATAGTGAGGTCATCAGGGGGATGTAGACATGGTTGGGAAATCAATAGTGAGGTCATCAGGGGGATGTAGACATGGTTGGGAAATCAATAGTGAGGTCATCAGGGGGATGTAGACATGGTTGGGAAATCAATAGTGAGGTCATCACGGGGATGTAGACATGGTTGGGAAATCAAGAGTGAAGTCATCCGGGGGTGTAGACTTGGTTGGGAAATCAAGAGTGAATTCATCCGGGGGTGTAGACTTGGTTGGGAAATCAAGAGTGAAGTCATCACGAGGGCAGGGCGTGAAGGGCAAGAGAATGTGAAAGTTGTGTTCATGATGTAAGTTGAGACTGTGGATAATGAGGAAAGAAAAAGATACACCCGAACGTATGGGTAGGACCCAGAGAAGTAGTGTTTTCAACTGCCGAACAAACCTGCACCACCCTTGGAAGCCTGTGCTGTGCTCACATAGGGTGCGGGCATACACAGGGCATTGTATTATGATATCAAGGGACATAATTTTCACCAAATAATGACTATTGGATGTACAACGACAGAACCTCCACGGGAACGTTCCTATGGGTGTACCAGCCCATATGACTGCGGAGCCCACCGGCGAAAAACACCACCGTGAAGCAACTGGTGTTTGCATTTCCGCAGCCTCACTCGCTGATAGGTGAAGACAGCACAACTCCGGACATTGACCCCGCAGCCTCACTCGCTGATAGGTGAAGACAGCACAACTCCGGACATTGCTGCTGTGTGCACCCCGCAGCCTCACTCGCTGATAGGTGAAGACAGTACAACTCCAGACATTGCCAGGCTTTCGCTTTCGATGATACCACGGAGTTTCATGGCTGTCTGAAATTACATGACAGGTTTCGTTACATTATAGCTCATGGTGTGAGCCATGCCCGAGCGATACAGATATCTTTAGTGTTGCCTTGGAAATCTAAACAACACTCTCTTAGACACATCCATTTATTAGAAAATTCTTGACTGCGTGGTTTAAGTCACTCCATTAAGATCCATAGCTTACTCAGCTCTGTATAAGACCTAGTCATAGCCCCGAATCCCGCAAATAGATGCGTCTGATTGGATTCGAACCTACGACCCCCCCCCCCTCCCCCTCCCAGACCACAGGCTGTCGACGCCATTGCACCACTGCAATCTACTGAGTATTGATCTGTACCTCGGCAACTCTAAAAGCAAGTGATAGATAGCTTCCATTGATTCTACATCTATTGTCGCGGAACAATACACGTATGGAATCTGGGCCAAACACGGTTCATTGAGTGATGCATGTATTTCCTGCCGTTGGCCCTATTTTCAATAATCAATATGACGGAAATTAATCTGAGATTAATCTTCTCTTTTCAGAGTAGAGAAAGCAGTGGGGAAGGGGAGGGCAGTGAGGGTGGGTGGAGGAGGGGGGGGGGGGGGGAGGGGGTAACGACTGAAAAGCGTAACGAGGATGCAGATTGATTTCCTTTTCAGAACTTTCTATTCTTCTGCGGTCTTTGTTCAGAGAAAGCACTCTTTCCTGTGTCAGGAAGTTCAAGGTATTTTGGCTGTCGTTTTCCATTGCACACAGGCCTATGTTAGACACGTCATCCTGCGTACAGGAACACACACAGTGCTGTGTCATGAAGGAAAACCATCATGCCATCGTCACTATTTATGTACACGTCATGCAATTGACGGTCTAGTGCTTTGGGTGAGCCAAAACCGACGTAGAAAAACAAGGAAACAAACCAACAAAAGAAATCTAAAAAGTGGTTTAATAACTCCGCCAAACTACATGGACAAACGAATCACAAGACAAAACACGACGCATTTCGGCCTCATAGGTCTTCTTCCGGCAAGGTAGACAACACTCAGGACAACGAAAATGATGGACGAGCCATCACCTATCTTTGTCAAATGCGGCACAAGATTGGCGTTCAAAAAAGGATGCAATGAATCCTCTGATTACTTCAAAGTAGATTGTGCAGTTGGAAAACAAGCGCCATTCACCCCCAGAAATAAGTGGCCTTCCCAGAAAATTCAGTTTCCTTCTTCTTTACCAAAAAGCTGCGCTGGGAGACCTAGGCAGCTGTGTTCATACAGAGTTAACTTCTCATTCCTGTTTCTACATCCCTAGGAGACCACTCTGTGCCGGCATTGATGAACGTTTGTTGAGTGGGTAGGTAGCGGCCTGGTGATTGCGGGTGCGCGTTGCAGTCATTGGAACGCTACATTATCTGATAAACTACAGGCTTTTGATTGGGAAGATGGTAGCATCGGACGCTATCTCAGCCCTTGTGTTAACGAGTGAAGTTTAGAGCCCCACATGGCTTTCACTGAATACTGAGAATGTTAGCAGACTTAAATCATTATGTTCGAGTCTCGTTCAAAACACAGAGGAGTCTTTGGGCGTGCTACTCCCATTTGCTGCTTTGGTATAAACACGGTATCAATAAAACTCGCTCAGGCCTGCTCAACGCCCGAACAACTCATTATTATGAAAGGAATTATGAGCATAGCCATGCCATGAACCCAAACGGAAGTTTTATCTTCATCGATCAGGAAACAAGAGCAAGCGGAAATCAATCAAGCACTGCGAATCTTCAGGGCGTACTGTCGTGGTGACCTCAGCTTCGATTTCATATCCACTTCCGACCTTGTGCTGCGTCCGTGGCCAGATTGATGTGGACGGTTATCAGATGGTCGCGGAGCCGAAAAGGGGTGGATAGGGGGTCATTGGCAGAAGAAGGAGAAAGGAACAGCCACTGAATCGGGCTCCGGCGCCCCAGCGATACAGTCGTCGCTGTTTGCAGAGAGTTTGTGGAGCGTGGAGTATGGATCATCCGATCTGGCAGCACCGGGCACCACCTCAGAGATTCAGCAGCAAGAGGAAGTCTCCAGTGGTGCTTGAAGCCGCGCCACTTCATACCACGCCAACCCCACCACAGGGCCAGGATCGAGCGATAGTCAGGACATTCTTTTGCCCACAATACGAGCCCTTTGATTAATGATGTGGCTGTCGCACCCACACTACATGAAAAATGTGAACGTTACCCCTGCGATGTGAACTGATGGGGCTGTAATGGAGAGACAGCCCCGCTATATGAGCCAACGGTTTCTGAACGAGGAGGTCTTCCCTATCATTCAAGATGATTTACTATCATTGTGGAAGTGGTCCCCAAAACATGACTCCATTGAGTATTAATGTGGAAATCGCCCACGCCATATGGATCAAAGTGTGTGTGTGTGTGTGTGTGTGTGTGTGTGTGTGTGTGTTGTGTGTGTGTGTGTGTGTGTGTGTGTGTGTGTACAGGGAGATAGTTAAATAGATAGATATATAGATAGATAGATAGATAGATAAATAGATAGATAAACAAAGAGATGAATGGATAGATGGATGGATGGATGGATAGATAGACAGACAGACAGACAGACAGACAGACAGACAGACAGACAGATAGATAGGCAGGTAGAACGACAGATAGATAGATCAATAGATAGATAAATAGATAGAGAGATAAATAGATAGAGAGAGATATATTATCGTAGAGTCTTATTTAATATTGAGGTTTTGGATTTTCCTATAAATCTCTTCAACTCAAAAGCCTGTCAAGAAAAAAATTGCTAAGTGTGTTCCAAGCGAACTAAATTGGTCACACTTTATGCATTCAAACAGTTTCACTTTCTGGTTATATCATTCAAAGAAATTTTGAAACATCTTTTGGAATATATCTCCTTATACGGAACCCAAACTCACTCAGTCGTCATGACAATCAAGCAAACGAAATGACGAAAAGAAGCAAAAAGCATGTTCTCATAACAGTGTATTGCTTAGGAATAGTTGAACTGTTTATATGGTTACTTTTTAAGTATGTTTTCCTCTAAATTTTGGGAAGAAGATTTGCAGAATGCACGAACGTTCTGGGTCTAAAAACTGTTACGTAATCTAGACGTTTGAAAAGGGGAAAACAAAACAACACTAAAATCAAGCGGATTGCTTTAACTTTTTATCCATTTATATGTGAATGAGTGCATTACAAAATTTGTACCATTTATAGATCCTCTCAAACACATTTAAATAACTTAACGGAATCCCAGCATGTTATGCAACATTCTGTTTCAATTAGTGTGTGTGTGTGTATGTGTGTGTGTGTGTGTGTGTGTGTGTGTGTGTGTGTGTGTGTGTGTGTGTGTGTGTGTGTGTGTGTGTGTGTGTGTGTGTGTGTGTTAGCGAGCGAGCGAGCGTGCGTGCGTGCGTGCGTGCGTGCGTGCCTGCGTGCGTGCCTGCGTGCATGCGTGCGTGCGTGTGTGTGTGTGTGTGTGTACGTGTATGTATATGTGTATGTGTGTGCGTGGGAGTGTGTGTGCTCTCGCGCGCGCGAGCATGTATGCGTGATGTATACATGCGCTTCTGCATACGTGTGCATGTGTATATAGGTGCATATGTGTGCATGTGTATATAAGTGCATATGTGTGCATGTGTATGTAAGTGCATATGTGTGCATGTGTATATAAGTGCATATGTGTGCATGTGTATGTAAGTGCATATGTGTGCATGTGTATATAAGTGCATGCTTGCATATGTGCCATGCACGTTAAATACCTGCACATGCAAATGTAATTGCAGTTTACGTGTGAACAAAATCAATTCAGACAATGTTCATGCTTTGAATCATAATTGACATTGAGTGACATGAGGCAATTTACCTATTTGACTCAC
>CM031598.1:10581325-10583825 GCA_018398815.1 Conus ventricosus
GAAACTCAAAGATAAAAAAATAGACTACAGCATATCATGGAAAATCATAAAAAGAGCAACACCATACAACAATATTTAAAAAAAATGCAACCTATGTTCCACAGAAAAATGGTTAATATTATGCAAACCATACTTAGCAACTCTGAACACAAAAGTAGAAATAGTGAATAATTGCAGGCACAAGTGGAAATCTTTGCTAGCACATTCCACCTGACAGGCCCGGAAAAAAAAAACCCACACACACAGACCTCACGTGCAGCAAACAAAACCCGCACACACAGAGACAAGATCAGGTCCCGCACGCCATAAAAGACCGTTGGCGTGCCACAAAAAAAGAGACATCCTGAGGAGAGATATGTACACATGTATCTTGAAACAAGCTTGTAGATGAATTTTAGCACTTCATTTTAAAAATATTTTTAACAAATATATATATATATATATATATATATATATATATATAATATATATATATATATATATATATAGATATATATATATATATAGAGAGAGAGAGAGAGAGAGAGAGAGAGAGAGAGAGATTTCTCCCCTTATGTGTGTATAGCCACTATCAATACTACAACTGCTATGGATCTATTATCACCAAAAGGGGTAGTAATCCTCTCATTATTTCATTTTTTCAATTCTTTGTCATCATCATCATCATCATCATCATCATCATCATTATCAGTTTTCTTATTATCATCATTACTATTTCAACTGGCATTGTCCCCTTCCCAAAGGCCTCGTTTTCATTCAACGCCCTTCTTACGCCGAATTTGACAAGAGAAGTGATTGCTTGTTCTTCATTTCTGTTGTCTTCAGCGTTGTTTATCTTGCCTGAAGAAGACCTAAGAGGTCACAACACGTTTTGTCTTGCAATTCGTTTGTCTGAGGGTTAATAAATTCATACCCTATGCCAACAGGATGGTGAAAATATGTATGACTTATGAACTCCGTATTCCTACGCAGGAAGAAAAGCCTGCCAGATAACCTAGAACTTGAAGAGTCATGTCGAGTGGACTTACAGATCAAAACAAAACTAGTCGAAATGACCAAGAGTCCGGTACAAAATGCCCCATGGGCCGGACTGTAAACTTTGTTTGAAACAAAAAAAAGGACAGATCTGATAGATGTTACATGCAGTTTCGATAGCGGCAGGGAACAGGATGGATTTAAGTGTGTGTGTGTGTGTGTGGGGGGGGGGGGGGGGGGTGGGGGGGGGGAGGCGGGGTGGTGGTGAAGAACGGGGGATGGGAGGGGAGGGGGGTTAATCCGGACGTGAAGACTCAGACCTGAACCCAAGTTTTTGCGCAGTTTTAATGCCCCCGAGACTTTTCAGTTGTTTGTCAAATGTCAATCTTGCCCTGAAAAAAAAAAGTTTGATAATGTGTAACTTTAAAAAAAAGTTCTGATGGTTTTCTTCCCGTTTCTTTTTTTTTTATAATGTTATTATTATTTCCTCGTTTATCCAAAATTGCTTCCTGACAACACTCGAAACCAAATATGGGATGCGCTAGAACGTCGCCTAACTCAATCTCCCCAATACCTTGCTGCACAGAATATGTATATTGGATGATAATGAGATTTAACACCAACAGACTTTTTAAAAAAAAATCGGCAACTGGGTGCTGTGCTGACCCAGCTGTATGTAGGTACTCCTCTTGATGTACCACACCTCTGCCACCATAAGATGTGCAAACATCTTCACCATGCACCTCTGGAACCAAACCAGGGTACTGCTAACAGCCCCTCCCCCTACACCTCACCCCCCCCCCTCCAAAAAAAAGTGTGACAGTGCTTGGATTGTTATGAGCAAAACAATTTTTGTCAGAACTTTACAAATGTTTTGCGTAGTACTACAGAAATGACTAAATAGACTCTCTCTCCTCTCTTCTCTCTCTCTCTCTCTCTCTCTCTCTCTCTCTCTCTCTCTCTCTCTCTCTCTCTCTCTCTCTCTCTCTCTCTCCCCCTTTCTCTCTGTCTCTCTCTCTCACACACACGCACCCACCCACACACATACACACACACGCGCACGAACGCCCGCACGCACGCAAGGACGCACGCACGCACGCAAGGACGCGCGTACGCACGCACGCACACACACAGATTAAGTATGCCAGATTTTCGTTTTATTCTCACACCATTTTCAGGCTTCGGGAAAAAAAAAGATTAGTTCAAAGTATTACAATGATGGCAGAGTGTATTACATTTGTGGGGTGGAGGAATAGGATGAGTGGTCGAAGAAGGGAGGTGAGGGGGGGGGGGGGGGGAGTAGGGAGGAAAAGGTGAAGTCTCTTCATATGTATGCATGCCATCACCATACTTCACCCTTCCCAGACTTTGCTGCTTTTCGTATGATTACCATATTGAATCCTTCTTAAAGAACAAACGGTGAACCTGATGGAAGGGAATGAATGTTCACGTCATAACCTAATATTAACGCAGTTGGAAAAAAAAAGGAAGGGAAAAGTTAACATTGCATAGAAAGCGCGCGCGA
>CM031598.1:10588825-10601325 GCA_018398815.1 Conus ventricosus
CAAAGATATCACACCATCCCAATAAACTGGACACACAACCCTATCATATCACACACACACACCTCCCCTGACGCAACCCCCCCCCCCCCCCCCCCCCCCCTCCGTTTCCTCTCCCATAATCCCCCTGGCCGCATGTCATTTCCGCCTACCAAACACATGGACAAGAACGGATAAGTCATTTTCATTCTTTTTTCGTTTTTCGTTGTTTGTACTGTCCCACATGTTAAATGTGATTTATTTTTTCGCCTGAAGAAGACCCAAATGGTTGAAATGCATCGTGTCTTGTCTTGTGCTTTGTTTGTCAATGTCATTGGCGGTAAGTTCTAAACAAACTCCATTCCAAATCTTTTTGTAAAATTTCAACTTGTGTGGCTTTTGAGCTGGAGCGTTTTCGTCGTACCAATATTCTTTCAATCGGATTTTGCGGAGTCCCTCTTTGGTGTCGTCAAATAATTGCACTTCATCATAGGAGGTGGGAGTGGGACAGAACTTGGGTCCGTATGAAAGAAGTTGTGTTTGTTCCTTGGTAAGTGTATGGGAAGACAGGTTGATCACTTGGGATGGTTCTGGGACCACCTCAGGCTTCGTTTTCCTTCTGAAGTGTCTGTTCTTCTTGGTAGAAGTGGCATTATGTGGAGAAGAGTTTATCGGAAGTTATATCTTTTTAGAATTCCAGAATAAAAAAAAAACTTATGTTTATTGCCTTTTTATCGTTAGGATGCGACACGAAATGGGTTATAACCTACTCTGTCAAAGCCACACACTTTAGAATTGTGTACAGGCAAGAGTTTGCAGTCACGATGGAAATCAGGAAAAGAAACGGAGCTGTTTGAAGAGACGGAAATCCAGCTGCTTCTGGAAAAGGAATCTAGTGTGAAAAAATCAGATTCTGTCCTTGAGTTTGGGTTCATAAGCTAGTTCAACACCACATACGAATAATGATAGTGAAAATGGACGTGACGTGTCGACACACTCTTGTGTTCCCAGGCCAAACTAGTAGGGGCACAAGGATATGGAATTTGAACACTAGCTGAAAAAGAACAGGTGTCGTGTATACTGTACTTACTGATAAAAAAAAGGAACTGGATCAGATTCACCCTCAAAGAATATAGACTGTGCAATGAAATTCTGTTCATGGGACCTGATCCTCTGACAAAACTCTACGCGCAGCTTTGAGTGTGATAGCGAACGCATAGCGTTTGGGTCCTACGCTGTACCTGTGGACTTTGACCCCATGCGCAGTCAATGAGGGAGATCACTCTCAGGTACAAAGAATGATAATGGCCCTTTAATTCTTACCACGTCCAAGAGAGAGGGTCGAGTCTAGGGAAAAAAGAAGGGGGAGAGGTAAGAGGAGGTGGGGTGAGGGGAGGGGAGGGAGAATGTTCAACACTGACGTAAGCACAGACGTGACGATGAATCTGTCGTTCCCTCCTGTTCTAGCTCACCCTCGTTAATATCCAAGGAAAGCTAACTGCCTCTAGCATTGCCCACAGCTTCAATATTTGATGCCCACCCATTACCAGGCATTAGCGGAATGGGAGGGACAGAATTGTGCCTTGCTGCCATAGACTGCATGGGGGGGGGGGGGGGGGGGGGGGGGGGGGGGGGGCTTTAGAAGTTCTAGATAATGCCGACAAAGGCTCTGTACGTGTGAGGAAAATGGTCCAGAAAATTGCCCGTGATGCTATGGGACATGGGCATGGGGCAAGAATGGGCGGGGACTTGGAGGAGAACAGTGTCGTCTGCGACATAGGGACTTAAGGTGCAGACGCGTGCTTGACGGGAGAGCTGTACAGAAAGGCCCCGAGAGGGCTGCAAACCATGGCACAGTCAAATCATCAGTCTGAACTGCAAACCATGGCACAATCAAATCATCAGTCTGAACTGCACATGCCAAGACTACAATTCCAAGTCTGTTTCAGGTCACTGTAGGAAACGACTGACCTAGGACAATGTTTACCACCGACTATAATGAATTATATATGTAGAGAGCAAGGACCCATGCCTTAACGCCCATGCAAAGACAGAGAGACAGACACAATCACATGTATACACAGACACAGACACACAGACCACACACACACACACACACACACACACACACACACACACACACACACACACACACACACACACACACACACACACACACACAATCTCTCTCTCTCTCGCTCTCTCTCTCTCGCTCTCTTTCCGTCTGTCTCTGTCTCGTATCCCCCACCACACACACACACACACACACACACACACACACACACACACACACACACACACACACACACACACACACACACACACACAGAGGCATACACAGACAGGCAGGCAGATAGAGAGACAGACAGACAGACAGACCGGCCGAAAGAGAGAGAGAGAGAGAGAGAGAGAGAGAGAGAGAGAGAGAGAGAGAGAGGAGAGAGAGAGAGAGAGAGAGAGAGAGAAGAAAGAGAGAGAGAGAGAGAGAGAGAGAGACAGACAGACAGACAGACAGACAGACAGACAGACAGACAGAGAGTGTCTGTCTTGACTCCCCGTGTCTGTTATCAGTTTTTAAAAAAAAAAAGAAAAAGAAAAAAGCGTATTACCCAAAGAGGCGAAACAAAACGAACAAAGAAAGCATGAAACTTGAGGAAAGCTTTAGCAATCTTTCAGGGGAGTTCCACAGACCCCGCTCTCTCTCTCTTCTCTCTCTCTCTCTCTTCTCTCTCTCTCTCTCTCTCTCTCTCTCTCTCTTCTCTTCTCTCTCTCTCTCTCTCTCTCCCAGGTAGATTTCCACCGTGTCTGTCATTTTTCACAGAGGTCCATGTTCGGCGGATGACGTCATAGTCCTTTAATGGACCCTTGGCTCTCATTAGAAGACATCGTCTCCAGTCAGAAACTTCGTTTTATTGTTTTGTTGTTGCTGCTGTTGTTGCTATCGTTCTTTCTTTCTTTCTGTCTGTCTTTCTTGCTTCGCTGCTCTCTCTCTCTCTCTCTCTCTCTCTCTCTCTCTCCCCTCTCCTCTCCTCTCTCTTCTCTCTCTTGATTTTTTTTCTTTTTCTTATTTTTTTTCTTTCTTTCTTCCTTTCCTTCTTTAGTTTTTTCTTTCTTCCCTACCTTATTTTTTCCTTTCTGTCTTTCTTCCTTCCTTTCTTTTTTTTTCTTCCTTTTTTTTCGTTCGTTCTTTCTTTCTTCGTTCCTTTCTTCTTTTCTTTGTTTCTTTGTTTGTGCCCTTTCCCTTTTTTCTTTTTCCCTTTTCTTCTTCCTCGTCTTCTTCCTCTCCGCTTCCTCTTCCTTTTTCTCCTTTTTTTCCATCTCCGCTTCCTCTCTTCTTTTTCTTTCCTTCCTTCTCCTTTCAATCTTATTTTGTGTTTTTTTGTTTTGTTCGTCCTTTTTTATCTTCCTTTCCTTTTTCTTTCTCTTTCTTTTCCAACTCCTTCTTCCCCTTCCCCAGTCCCCCTCCATTCTTTTTTTTTTCTTCTTCCTTTACCTATCTTCTTCACTCCTTCCTTTCTATTTTTACTGGTCTCTCTCTCTCTCTACACATCCTTTTGTCGTCCATCTCTCTCCTTCTTTATCACTTTACCCCTCCATCTCATTCCTCCTCCCTCCCTTCTTTTTTCACCTTCTTCTCCTTTTCCATTTGTTTCATTTTCCCTTGTCCACCAAACCCCTTCTTCCTTTTTTGCCACGTCTTCTTGGTTTCTGTCCTCATCCGCCTCTCTCTCTCTCTCTCCCCTCTCTTTTCTCTCTCTCTCTTCTCTCCCCTTTTATCCATCTCTCTCTCCTCTCTCTCTCTCCCCTTTTCTCTCTCTCTCTCTCTCTCTCCCAGGTAGATTTCCACCGTGTCGTCATTTTTCACAGAGGTCCATGTTCGGGGCGGATGACGTCCCTTGAAGATCTATGCAAATCACTATCACTAAAGTTAAAACATTAGAAAATGAAAATCACAAATTGGAAATCAGATGTTGGCGAGATAAAAGAATTATTACAGATCTCAAGAAGCGGTTTTGCCACCAGTTCTCATGAGTACCCCCCATTGAAACCTGCCTGTGAACCTGCCATGTCCACTGCCCCTGTTCTTTTTTCCACTGCCTTGAAGAGGACCAGCCTGCATCAAGCGACGACAACATCACAGATGCACAGATCACCTGACCTGTCTAAGACCCACCAGCCCTCCACCCCTGCCCAACCACCCAGCGGTCAACCCAGTCCCACCTCCGTCCAAGTAAAAACACTCTCTGCACCCAGCCTCTTTTTCCACCCATTCCCACCTCCCTTCCTCTGACATAGCTGACACCCAGTCTCCATGCCAGTCCCGCCCCTCTCAAGTTAGACAGTGCTCCTGTCTACTCCATCCCAGTTAGAAAATCGTTTTTGATCCATCACCATCATCCCCTTTGACCATCAGTCCATTCCTGTCCATGTCTCCAAAAGACAAACAGCCACTCCCAGCCCACCCCATTGTCTCCAACAAACATCACTGGAAGAACAGACGGACTGTTTTATTATATGAGATTCCACAATACATAACATGGATGCCACACAAAATGAACACAGGTAGCTTTAAATCAGTTCAGAAAATCAGTGTGTCCGGTCTCAGGGTCTCTGACATAAAACACTGGTTTGAATCCCTCCCACCCAATGCCCATATGGTTAGAGTTATTTTGCATGTAGGAATCAACGACGTAAAGGGGAGAGATTACAACACACCAATGGAGGGCTCTCCTTTACTCATGTCAAACGACCTTCCCCAGAGCAACAGTCGTGGCCTCGTCCATCATCCCCGCATGGGGTAGACATTTAATGAATCCAGCCATGTTCAATCCAACCTAAAGCTTCAGACAGTATGCAGGGAACTGCCCTGCATATTTGTAGACAACAAAGATTCCTTTCTTGCTAGGAGTGGTGCCCCCAGGAAAGACATGTACAAATCTCCCCTAGCCATCAGCCACAAAGGTTTGCTAAAACTAGCATGGAACATCAAATACGTGTTAGTCCCTCGTCTACGCACGACTCCGCCCTGCTGCAAGCCACAGATGTCAATACAACACACACACCAACACACCATCAGCCCCATGTTCCGGCCAGCGCTGCTCAACCATCCCAGCGCTACACTTCACGGTCGGCGCCGAAGCAGTACAACACAGGCCACGCCCCCCTGTTGAGAACCCCAGCTTCTCAGATTCCGAGGGCTGGCCCTGTCAGTACTTCAGTGACTAACGCCAAGCGCAGAGCACCGGTCCCCAACCACTGCCCACTTACGGCACCGCTGTTCCCCGCCACGGTGCCTCCCTCCCCCACTAATCCTCTACAGGCCATTGCTGAAGCAGTGCGACTGCTACAGGCAGCCTGGGGCCTTTCTTCAGTGTGAAGACTGTCTTTGTAAGAGTCATCCCTTCCACACCCACCAGCGCCCTCCCCCCCCCCAAAAAAAAAAAAAAAAACCCACAAAAAACTTGAGGAACTAGACGTGTGTTAAAACGTCAAGTCCTTGATATAAGTGTGTGTGTGTGTGTGTGTGTGTGTGTGTGTGGTGTGTGTGTGTGTGTGTGTGTGGTGTGTGTGTGGGGTGTGTGTAACTTTAAATCCTTCCTTGCCAGACTGGAATTAATCCTCGGATACTACTTGTGGTGCCCATTATGTTCTTAGGAAAAATAACTACTTTTTCACATGGGCATCTATTGTTGACAGTGATCACCGTAGGCTGTGCTGAAACATTTTGTGTTTCTACTCATTTACTATCAAGACCACTCGTGTTACTAAAGACATTTCGCCCCATGTTTCAAGAAATGACTGAACTGTGTGGCTCATGAATCATATTTTGCTAACAAAAAAAAACAACTTTCTTTAAACCTGTGTTCGGGGGATGTGACTGATTGGAGAGGCTCCATAAGTGCAACGCATTTTTTGCCAAACAGACTTGGACCTATACAATTTAATCTATTATCAGCATATATATGTGTGTTCAGATACAATGATTGAGATTCTGTGCGTGCAAACATACAGGAATTGTGCTTTTTAGTCTTGCAGTACTTCGTCCTGTACAACCTGACAGCAATTAGTTGAGTGCACATTAAATTGTAAGTGCATTCTCAGTCCCCCTATTTCCGAACCATTGCTGTGGTACCTAATCTCCCAGTTTGTTTGATTTGATTTTTCTTGTTTTTTGTTGTTGTTGTTGTTATTGTTGCGTTTTTTGTTGTTGTTGTTGTTGTTGTTGTTGTTGTTGTTGTTTTCATTAATTTATTTTACTTTTTTTGTACGTGTCCTTTCTTCCCCTTTCTTTTTGTTTTTTTCCTTTTACTTGTGCACTGGGGACATAAAATGACCACAAACCAAACTCAGGGGCCATCGAGAGATGGACTGAAAATTTTGGGCCATTTAAATATCAATAGTGCAGTCGTAAGATCTCTGAATCTCGACCCTGATATCGAACCACCAAAAGCCCATTCCATTTCTGGTCTCTCCGAATCAAGACTAAATACCTACATTAGTGATAAAGATGTAGCAGTCCCAGGTTATAAAATCGTTCGAAAAGACCCTACTAAAGACAAAGAGACAGGTCTTCTAGTGTATGTCAGTGAATCCCCCAACTTCAAGAGACTTTCCCACCTAGAACAGCATGACGTAGAAGCAGTGTGGATACAAATCACACTGAACAAATCACGATCCATTTTAATGGGGTTTTTGCTATCGGAACCCCAGCAGAAAGAGTCAGCTGGACTGATAAATTTTTACTATATTGACGCATTTTCCCTTAGAATGTAAAGAGATTGTTTTACTCGGTGGACTTCAATGTAGATCTTTTGAAATCAAACAGCCAATGGAGCCAAACGATAAGTGTGTTGGAATTTACATCAGATTATCAAAACACCCCCAAAGTAACCCCAAAACTTCAAAGACAATCATTGACCATATTTTAAAATTTCAAATGAAAATAACTTTACTAGAAGCTTGTGTACCAGTCTTCCTTCTAGTGATCTTTACCCAGTGTGTGTTACATGGTCTAAACATGAGTGAAAATCCCAAAACCAGGCCACAAAACCATAACCTATCGTTGCTTCTCAAAATTTAACGAACAAAACTTTTTGCTTGATTTAATGAACTCAGAACTTAATACAGTATACAATATTGCTGATCCAGATTCAGCGATTGACTTTTGGATCGAAATTTTTACAGAAGCCCTATAACAGACTTTGCTCCGTAAAACAATCAGAGTAAAGCATATTCCCAAACCACCGGGGTACACGAAAGAATTACAGGAGGCGTGCTACCTTAGAGACCTTTTGAAAGAACATGGCTATGAAGAAGAATCAAGATCACTAAGAAATGCAATAAACTTCAGAAGCGCAGGGAAAAAACTAAATACTATCGCGAGTTATTAACTTCCAAACAAAATCCAAAACTGGTTTTGGCAAGCAATAAACCAGTTTAAACAACAACAGTTCTTCTTCAAAATCAACTGTTATCAAAGGTATTTCTGCTAAACAACTTAACACTCACTTCCTACCATTCCAATACAGTGTTACTAATGATCATTCAAGCTCTAATGACTTAAAGAACTCCATCAATTTTGTCACGAAAAAAAAAATCACGTCTGAACTACACATTCCACTCATAACTGTGCACGAGGTGAACAGTACCTACTTCATCTCAAACAGTCAGGAACACGTGGACTAGATGGCATAGATGGCAAAATTCTAAAACCCCTCGGCTCCAGTTATAACTGACACGTTAACGTATATCTTTAATCTGTGCATAGAAAAAAGTTATTTTCCTAATGCGTTAAAAAAAGCAAAAGTTATACCCATTCATTAAATCTGGTGATAATACTGATCCTTCAAACTACAGACCAATATCAATTTTAAATCTAATCCTTTCCAAACCTCTAGAAAAGCATTTAAATAAACACATCCTTCATCACTTCAACAAGTACGATTTGCTACATCCCGGACAAGTCTGGTTTCAGACAGAAACATTCCTGCCATTCTGCATTAATCAACCTTGTAGATGTGTGGCTTAATAAAAATTAATAACAACAGATATTGTGGTGTCTTATTCGTTGTTTTAAAAAAGCATTCGATGTCATTGACCACAATCTCCTTATTCGAAAACTGGAGATATAGGGTTTCTTTCAAAATCCGCCCTTATCCTTCTAAAATCATACATCACAAAACGACAACAATGCGTCTTATCGGGACGGCTGTCTCTTCTATAAAAAACTCTTTAAGTATGGGGTTCCACAAGGCTCCATTTTAGGCCCGCTACTCTTCTCAATCTACAATTTAAAGACCCAAACCCCCACATGTGAGATCTACATGCGACCTCTTTGCAGATGACACCACAATTCCACCAGCCATAATGATCCTTCCAGTCTTTCAAAACATTTACAAGAAGTACCAACGACCTTGTAAAATGGGCCGAACTAAATCATATTCACTTCACCCCAAAAAACAAAACTCATGTACATTACAACTGGGCAAAAAAGACAAAAGCTCACCAATGATTTCCCTCCTATACACCTCAATAATGTACTTGGGAACAGTCACTCATCATAAAGTATTAGGACTAAAAATTGACATAGTCTCAGCTGAATCCCACATAACGTTACTATGCAAAAAGCTCTCCCAGAAAGTCTAAACAGCTCACCAAAATCAAACACTTCTTGACCTTCATTCACGAAAACTTTTTTTCCATGCTCATATTCAGTCTCATGTTGATTAAGCATCGACCCAATGGGATTCTGCAAGTGCAAACACCTAAAACCATTGTTCAGGGCCCACAAACAGCGCCAAACTAATCCTTCGAAGAAAACTAGCCTCGAAAGCTCTGATTATAAACATCTTCACATTCTCCATTCACCAGAGACCCCAATACAACCCAAAAGGGGTAATGATGCACAAGATTCTGACCGGGAATGCTCCCAAAAACTTTAATGAGACGATTCTCAAAAGTCTCGTCAGAAACCCCACAAAACTCATACCCAATCCCCCAAATGACCTATTTAAATCAAGTCTAACGTACTCGGAACCTCTTTGTGGAACTCCCTTTCCCGAATACATCAAACAAATCCATTGTACCACAACTTCAAAAACACTTACCTTACCCATCTTCTGCGGTAAAAAATAATAAAAAAGAAACATAAATAAAAATAAAATAAAAAAACCCCTAAGTAATACCAAGTAATCTCAAAAGCAAAATCATCCCCCTTTTCCATGTCTTAACCAATTTGTCTTTTCTAATTTTTTTCTTCTTTTTTTTCATGATCAAGTATCTTGAATATATATATCAACATTGTATACCAGGCTACTGTAACATCAAAAATGAAAAGAAACATACATAGGATCACTGAAAACCACTTCAAAACCAGATATGCAAACCAAAAAACAGTCATTCAATAAAGAAAAATATAAAAACCAAACGAAATGAGCAAATAACTGGAAACTTAAAGACGCAAAAACAAGCTACAATATACCTGGAAAATCATAAAAAGAGCATCACCATACAGAATGTTTTAAAAAGGGCAACCTATGTTTAACTGAAAAATGGTTAATACTATGCCAAACCACACTTTGCAACTTTAAACACCCAAAACAGAAATAGTAAACAACTGCAGGCATAAATGGAAATCGTTGTTAGTGAACACATCCAAAACAAAAACCGAAAGCCCCAAAAAACACGTGCAGGCCACCCGCCCCGTGCTAACAACCGCAAACGTGAGCCCACACGCATAAACCATCGGCGGGGCCCAAAAAAAAATCATCCTGATGACAAGCGCAAAAGCCGCTAGAAACAAATTTTTTCGAGTTTTAAACCTTGAGTTTTAACCTTCCTTTTTAACATTTATGATATATATATTATATATATATAAATATATTTTATATAAAAAAATATATATATATATATATAATATATATAATAATATATATATATATAATATATATATATATATAAAAATATAAAAATAACACCAGTGTGTGTGTATGTATGTAGTAATGTTGTATTGTATGTATGTGTGTATATATATATAGTACGTGTGCGCATGCATGTGTATGTGTGTGCGTGTATGTATGAAAGTACAGTAAAGTGTGTATATGTAAATGTGTGGGTATATGTATATATAATATATATATATATATATATATTAATATAAATATATGTGTGTGTGGGTGTGTGTGTGTGTGTGTGTGTGTGTGTGTGTGTGTGTGAAAAAGGGATGGTGGGGATATATATGGTGCAATTTGGATATAATCTATGAAAAATGATATATGTTGTCCCCTTTTTCACTCTCTCTCCCCTCTCTCTCTCCTCTCTCTCCCCCCTCCCCTCTCTCTCCCCCTCTCTCTCTTCCCCTCTCTCTCTCTGCCTCTCTCATTCGCTCTCTCTCTCTCTCTCTTCTCTCTCTCTTTTTCCTTCTCTCTCTCTCTCTCCCCTCTCTCTCTCTCTGTCTGTGCATGTGTGCGTGTGTATGTTCCGAATTCCGTACATATTTTGTCATGTTTTATTTTACTGTCTGATTTATACAGGCTAATTATTGTACGTTTTAGTACAGTTCCATTTCAAATCATTACATCTCATGCTGTTCCCCCCCTCCTTCCCTCCTCTCTTCTCTCTCTATCTTTTTTCTCCCCCCCCCCCCCCCCCCCCCCCCCCCCCCCCCCCCCCCCCCTTTAAAGTCATCTCACTTTGCTTAATACGTTCACGTATTTTCATGCCTTTCGAAAAATGAATGCATGTGGTGCCTTGCTCTCTCCTCTCTCTCTCCCCTCTCTCTCTCTCTCTCCCTCCTCCCCTCTCTCTCTCTCCCCTCTCTCTCCTCTCTCTCTCTCCTCCTCTCTCTCTCTCTCTCCCCCCTCTTTTCTCTCTATGCGTGCAAACGTTTCGTGTATTTGTGTGTTCAAAAATATGTACGCACTTTGTCATATTCACTTGACTGTCGTTTCATACATGCCAATCTTGTACGTTGTAGTACACTTCATATGTTTCCCCAGCCCCCCTCACTCCCTACCCCCGCTCTCTCCTTCCTCTTCATTATTATTATTCCATTTTTATTTTATTTTTTTTTTTTTGTTATTATTATTTTTGTTGTTGTTTTTGTTTATTATTATTCTTATTTTTTTGTTTGTTTTCATTTATCTTCTATTTCATTTGATGTTCCTCTATGATTACATGACCGCTTTGCTTGCTTCTTTGATTTCTTACATTAATTGATTTCACTGCATGTTGTAGTCCCTACTCAGGGCGAGGGGCTGGGTGTAAAAAAGCACGTTAGTGCTTATCTAATTATCCTCGTAAATAAAGAATTTTGTCTTGTCTTGTCTTGTCTTCTCTCTCTCTCCCCTCTCTCTCTCTCTCCTCTCCCCTCCTCTCTCCTCTTCTCTCTCCTCTCCCTCTCTCTCCCCTCTCTCTCTCTCTTAGGCACCTCCTCCTTGTCTTGCAGCTGCTGCGCTCTGTCTCCTCTTGATCCTCTTTTTCCTCCTCCTCCTTCTGCTTCTTTTCCTTTCTCTTCCTTCCCCACTCCATCTCCTTCTTTTCCTTTCAGCCTCCTTAGCTTCCTTTTTCCTTCTCCACCTCCTCCCTCTTTTTTTATATTTCTCTTTCCATCTTCACTTCTACATTCTCTTCCCGTTTGTGTCTTCTACGTCTTCGCATTGTCCATTGTGTTCTTCTCTTCTCCTCTGTCTTTTCTTTCTTTTTTTTTTTAAATCCTGATTCTTCTCGTTCTTCCTACTTTCTTCACATCCTCCTCTTCCTCCCTTCTCTTCTTCCTCCTCCTCCTCCTCCCTCCCAGTCTTCTCTATCTCTTCCTTTTTTTTATCCTCCCCTGCCTCCCTCTCTCTCTTTGCCTCTCTTCCTATCTCTACCTTCATTCGCGGACTCAAGCCTCACGTTCTCTCAATCCTGCAGTGGAGAGGTTTTATGTGATAAGACTTTATGCCTTGCCATTTAGGGGGCCACTGCCTGCCTTTATGTCGTATCCATGGTTACCAGGTAACGACACTCCATGGTAACGACACTGGTATGAAGGTTCCTCGTCATCTCCCAGTTGTTAATGAAGTTGTTCACATTTCTGGTATTGTGGGGGATGTCAGGTATATGTGTTTCCGGAACGAAAAAAAAAAACAACCCCTGTGGGCGGTTTGAGCGTGACAGTAAACTATGTTGCTGTAACGTACCGGAGTTGTTTCCCCTGGACGATCATGATGAAGTCCTAAGCCAGCATGAGCTCAGGAAAGGAAACACATCACAGGAAACGTTTGCGAATGAATGATGAGCTGGGAGTCGTGGGGGGCGGGGGTGGAGGTGGGGGTTATTCTCTCCATACTACCGCTTGCAAGCTACAAGTCCAGAGGGCGTATGGCTGCCCGGCGTTGAGTGTCTATTCATCAGAAGCCAGCTCTGACGGACAGGACATGACCTCATGGAGGAAGCAGAATTCCAAAGATGCTGCCTGTGGACAGCTCGAGTACGGACAACGTGACCAAGGACGACCTCTCCAGAGCTACAAAAACGCCTGC
>CM031598.1:10606325-10621325 GCA_018398815.1 Conus ventricosus
TATGTATTTATGTCTCTTGGCTAAGGAGGGAAAAAAAAGAAAAAAAAAAGTCAGAAAAATGAGCATAAAACAAAAATCACAATCAACTAGTCTATAACAAATGTCCTACAGGACTATGAAGTAAACATTTCGCAATATTAAACAAACTAGTAGCGTTTTTGAAAACGCCTTCAATACAATTTTCAGAAATCACAGGTAAGATTGGTCTTAACATCTGACATTCAAAAATGATGTGTTTGCTAGAAATTTGTTCACCACATAAACATCTAACATTGTTGCTGTATTTTGTGATGAACGCATTAAGTTTTATCCTATAAGATAGCGAACTAATCTGTCTGAGTTTGATTACGCCAGTATGATTCAAATATAATTTGCTATCCAAACCACGAGAATCAATATATATATTCTTGGAGAGTCTATCTTTTCTCTGGGTATAGCCTTTAACTCTACTCCATACTGCTTGTTCCAGCAAGTGATAACCCTCCTGAATGGATAAAGGAACATGAATTTCAGTGGATTCTTTGCCTTGCCTTGCGCCCTTTTTTGCTACTTTATCGGCCCACTCATTTGAAGAAAATCCAAGATGAGAAGGAACCCAGCAGAAGGAAACGTTGGTCCCTTTTAAAGTTAAGATATGAAATTAATTGACTGAATTTCTAACATAATTTTGTTCTTTTTCTTGTAATCTGATCTAAAGCATAGAGTACCGATTGAGAATCTTCACAAAATAAGATTGAAAAAACTGTAATGGAAAATCAACTATGCAATTAAGAGCCATAAGAATAGCAATAAAGTTCAGCAGTAAAAATGGATCGATTTTTGCCAATGTAGTATGACTTTTCCTTTTTTAACGCTGTATTACAAAAGCTGATCCTGCCCGGTGATCTTCTAGGACTGAACCATCTGTATATATCTTAAAATGATTTGGATAAGTGTTCTGTAAATGTAATTGGACTTCAGTTTTCATAATGTTTGGATTTTCATTTTTCTTCATGTCAATATAATTAATATCAAACTGCGCTCTATTCATCTCCCAAGCAGGACAAGGGAAGACCGCTTGATTTGTGTCAATATTACTTGGATTTATATCAGATCTTTTGAGTAGATCTGATACGTAAGTGGCAATTGGTTTCAATGATGATAAACTGTTTAGCTCGTTTAGGAAAAGAATTTTCAGATGTAATTTTCAGTTCCTCAGATGCAAAGTTGTTACTTGTCGAACTTCTAAGAACGTATTTAGCGCATGCAAGACTTCGGTATTCGTCCAAAGGCAATTCTCCAATTTTCTTTATAAGTTCCAAGCGTTGATGCGTGAAAAGGCACACCAAGAGCAAGCCTATAACCTTTACAATCTATGCTTTGAAGTTTCTTAAGTAAATAATTAGGGGCGCTAAAAAATACCTCTTGTCCAAAGGACAATTTTGATCTGATCAGCGATGTTGAGAGATGTTTCAAAAAATTTGCAATCTTGTCCCCAGGCTTGTTTACTTATAATCTTTAATAGATTTAAACATTTCCTTGCCTTAGTAACGATGTAGTTGATATGAGCGTTCCAGGACAACTTTGGTGTAAGATAGATACCTAGAAATTTCACGATAAACTTTATACTGAATAGTCGTTTTTTCAATTTTAAAAAAACGGCAGCTCTGATGGATTGCTGCCATTATTAAAGAGAATCATATGTGTTTTCTCTGTAGATAATGTCAGACCGTTTTTGTCCATATAATTAAATATATGATCGAGCTCTCTTTGATAGATCTTTTTGATGCAGTTCAATTCCCTTTTTGATGTTTTCGTTTCATTGTACATTCATCCAGATGCATAGATCATCAGCATATTGTACTAATACAACATGTTTTGATAAGAGCGAAGGCAAATCGTACATTAAAATGTTAAATAACATAGGGGCGATAACAGAACCTTGTGGCAATCCCATATGTAAAGATCTAGAATTAGAGTATGCATTCCCTACTCGAACGCGTATGTTTCTTTTATTCAAAAAGCATTTGATGTAGTGATATAAATGTCCCGAAATCCCGATTTGTTTCAATTTATAAAGGAGCTTGGCGTGCCAGACTTGGTCATAGGCTTTCTTGATATCAAAAAAGGTCGCTAGAACATTTCTTCTTCTTGCAAATTGTTGTTTTACATTTGTTGTAAGTTTCACTAAAATTAATTGTCAATAGAAGACCTGCCATTTTGGAAGCCTGCTTGGTTAACTGGAATAAGTTTATTTTTTGACAATACTGCGTCAATCTTCTCAAAACTATTCTCTCTAATAGTTTACATGTATGTGAAGTTAATGCTATTGGTCTGTAACTATAATTATCTGTTGAAGGTTTGCCTTGCTTTAACACTGGTACAATGATAGACTGTTTCCATTGTTCTGGCATTACGCCCTCAAACCAACATTTTTGAAACAATTTCTGCAGTAATAACACAAAATTTTCAGGCAGGTGTTTAAGCATATCATTAGAAACTTTATCTAGTCCCACGGAAGTTTTCTTATTAGGAAGAGATAGAATTGCATCTTTCACTTCATCAAGAGTAATTGGAGCATTGATAAATGACTATTATCATTAACTGGATCTATATAATCGTCTTTATTTTCTTCTTCTGTTCTGAAAGTTTGATCTTTAAAGGACAGACCTTCCAAACGCATAGATTCGGAAAATATATCTGCGAATGATTCCGCTTTTTTCTGAATTTGAAGGAAATTCTTTGTTCTTCAGCTTGATAGGACAAGATGGACAAGATGGCAAGTTCATTTCATGAAATTTTTTCCAAACTTTTTGTAAATCTTTATGATTCGAAATCTCATTAGAGCAGAAAGAGGACCAATATTGCCTTTTAGCTTGAGCTATTACCATGTTACTGTAGTGATTCGCTCTGTTCTTGGCTATCAGATTCTTGGTGTTTTGTCTTTTAAATATATTTTAAACAAACATGTTTTGTTATTAACGGCTGAGTCACAAGCAGGTGTCCACCAGATATTTCCTGAGTGTTTGTTTGACTTAACTGGGCGAAATTTTGGAATGGCTACATCTGCAGCATCAGTAAAATAAGAATATAACTGATCAACGCTATCAATATTAATATCAACAGTCTTGTATGTACTAGCTTGTTTTTGAAAGTTTCCCAGTTAGCTGATTTATAATTATATTTGGGATTATGTCTTCTTGAAATTCACAAGAATCAGTTATTTTACTAAAAGTTACAATTATTGGGAGGTGTCGCTTCCTAGAGTATCGTCAAAGGTAGACCAGCTACATTCAGAGGCTAATGCAGGAGATATCAGGGATAAAATCTATGCTGATGCCCTATGAGTTGGGTTATCTGGAATTCTGTTATGCTGCCATCATTAAGCAAATATAAACATGAATCAACAATAATTTTCTACAAATCGGTTACTAGTTACTGATATGCAATCCTTGTCCCAAAACGGCGAATGGGCGTTAAAGTCTCCTGCTATTAACCATTTTCGTTGTCTGGTAGAGTGTGTAACCATTCTGTATTACATTCATTTTGGTCCTTTGGGAAGATATGTAGAGACTATGTTTATCATAAAATCTTCCCTTAACTTAATTCGTGCCGCACACGAATGTAAAGCTGGAATACTGTTTGGAGCAGGGGACGGGTATACTTTATAATCTGTTCCTTCTTTAATATATATAGCTGTATAGATTTTAGTAACAGCATCTACTTGTTCATGAACTGGTGGGTAATAATAACCTGATAATTTAGGCAATTGTTTCTTTTCACATTCAAAGATTGTAGAAGAAAAGAAACACCCGAAGGTGCTGGGGAGGACCCAGAGAAGCACTGTCTTCACCTGCCCTTAGAGCAGTCCTGTACCACCCCTGGAGGCCTGCGCTGTGTTGACGATGGGTACAGGCACGCGCAGGACACTCCATTAAGATATCAAGGGACATAACTGCTCCTGAACAGAGGTAAATTAGACTACAGGATGCAGCTCATAACAGCCCCAAAGTAGCATCCCCCATGGGTGTACCAGCCCGTATTTCATGACTGCAGAGCCCACCGGCGAAAAACACCACCCCCCAGCTGCCGAGCACACCCCACAGACCCAACCACCCCTGCCCACGGACAGATGAAGACAGTGCCACTCCAGACACAGCCAAGCTTTCGCCATACGGTCTTATGTGCCCTCAAGAGAGAATCCAAAGTTGTAGTCTTTCCCACTGTCAACAGGACTTTCCCTGTGGTCAGTGGGTCTTTCCTGACCTTTCTCCAGGGTCAGCCTAGTCAAAGATTGTAAAATAAGAGCTTGGTAGGAGTTATTCGCAAGATGTTGAACTAAATAAGGCAAGTTTGTGGAAACAGACCTAACGTTCCACTGCATAAACTTCGTAACTTGAAGATGTTTAGATGGCATCATGTAAAGGATGGGAAAACGCAATTAACGAACGTAAGTAAATAAAAACAATAATATAATGAAAGGAAATCTTAAACACGCTCTAATAACACAAAGATTGTCAGAACAATGCTAAAACAATATGCCTACGTTAGCTTGTCAGAAAATATGACGAAAATAAAAACAGACGGTTAGTCCTATATAGGGATACAAGGGTTACTTAAAATATTTCACTCGTCCATAACTGATTAACAAAATCTACAATATTCTGAATTACGATGTTGAACAGTCATTAATGGCAAAGTGAACGTGGATTACTCAGCAGATCTAAATTTGCAGGTGAAACAAAAATTGACGTCAGTAGAAAAGGTCCCAGTCGCTCAGGCAAGGTAAGGATTGAACCAGTCACGATGTGAAGGACCGATGTAGGTATGGGGGTGGTAGGACCTTGCAGAGCGTGATGGCTTCCTCGGTGTTTCCCAGAGGAGGTTGCGAAGATGACGCCCGATGTTACTAGCGAGGATGCTGGTCCCTCTGGAGTTGGGTGGATGGCATCTCTCAGGTTGTACCGCTTGATGTTGTCATTCCTGACGAAGGAGATGTTGGGCACTTCGTGTAGCTCTGAGGTGACCATCGCGTTGTACAGCTGCCTCTTCACTTCTAGACTGGAATCTTTTACGGCGGTGGAGTTACTAACAACAAACTTTATTGTAGGGTGTTTTTTGGCCATGCCTTTCACAGCAGAGGTGAGGTTATTGCACGCTTCTTTGGCGTCTTTGGCTTTAAGATCATTGACGCCACAGTGGATAACAACAGCATCTGGCTTGTCAAGAGAAGAGCAGGCAGTTTTCAGTGCGTTTTGGGTGTCTGACAGAGTGTAGGTGTGTGTGTGTGTGTGTGTGTGTGTGTGTGTGTGTGTGTGTGTGTGTGTGTGTGTGTGTGTGTATGTGTGTGTGTGTGTGTGTGTGTGTGTGTGTGTGTGTGTGTGTGTGTGTGTGTGTGTGTGTGAGTGCGTGTGCATGTGTGATTACGAATGGTGATGAGGACGATCAAAATGACTACTTATAGTAATATTATTGAGAGTACTTGCATAGCGCCTTTATCTTGTTAAAACCAAAAACTCGAAGTGCTTTCCAATCCATGCTCTCATTTACCCACATAGTGGGCGGCCTGCCTGGGCCGTAGACTGACGAGATGTGTGCTGGTGCTTCATGCAGCTGTTTCCCCGAGTCATTTAGTCAATATCAGTCACTTTGTTTTCCGCCTCTCTTCTTTCAATGTTCCTCACAAGGTGCATGCTATGTGCACGTTATTCGTACCAACGGCCAAACGGGCTTTTCTCTCCCGAAAGTTAGGAATGTCAGCAAGATGTCTTCTTCTTCTGCTGCGAACGCAGGCTGATACTCCTGCGGACACTCCCTGTATAGACAGGCAGGTATTAATCCCATCTGCTCAACAAAGGGAGTGGAGCTTTGTATGTATGACCGTTTTTTTTATCCCGCCATTAAGGCAGCCATACTCCAGCTTCGGGGAAGGTGTATGCTATGTGTAACGTGTCATCCATACCAACGGCCAAAATGGCCTTCTCTTCCGAAAGTTGGTGATAGGATTTTACGTGTGTGCAAGATGTTATGCGTGAGTTCACACACGGAACCTCGGTTTTTAGTCTCATTCGAAGGACTGTATGGGAAATGCAGTCAGACCCAATGTTAACTCCTAGGGAAAAATCCCCCTGTACCGAAACGGCCTGGCGGAGATTCGAACCCGCAACCCTTGGATTACGAGTCCGGCGCTCTACCAACTGAACTATTCCGGCCCCCTTGAGCAAGATGTTATGCAGACGTTCTCATTCAGATCCTCGCCGTATCGTCTCAACTGAAGGACCTTTCGGGACATACACTGAAGGACCTTTCGGGACACACACTGAAGGACCTTTCGGGACATACACTGAAGGACCTTTCGGGACATACACTGAAGGACCTTTCGGGACATACACTGAAGGACCTTTCGGGACATACACTGAAGGACCTTTCGGGACATACGAGTCCAAATCAATGTTAACTCCGAGGGGAAAAGAAATCACCCTGTACCCAACAGCAGGCGGATGTTGGAACCCGCAACCCCAGTATCACCCGAAACACAAGTCCGGCGGTCTGTCAACTGAACCCTTTGCGGCTCACGGTGGAGTTAAATTCTAGAGACAACTTGATTGTTTTGTTGAGTATACTGCTTCTTTCAAAATTTTTTTTCAGACGAGCAAATTTTGTTTCTTCTTGACACTAAGTAAACATTCTTTTGTGGGAAAACAGAGCTGAGAGGATCCTGCGTGGTCAGTTGGGCTATGTCAACATCACTGAAACTAACTTCAGTTTCACTCTACCCTACCATTCATCAAAGATTCTGGCGTCCGCCAGGCCCGCGAGATACAGACACCTGCAGTGCTGGTCAGAAAATAGGAGCAGAGAGGCATCCGTTAGTTGGATCCAGCTTGCCTGTGTGTGCTCCAGTTACTCCATTAGATCCCATAGCTCACACAACTTGCCTGTGTGGCTCCAGTCACTCCATTAGATCCCATAGCTTACACAACTTGCCTGTGTGCTCCAGTCACCCCATTAGATCCCCCTACACAACGTGCCTCTGTGGCTCCAGTCACTCCAAGTTGCCTGTGTGTGCTCCAGTCACTCCATTAGATCCCATAGCTTACACAACGTGCCTGTGTGCTCCAGTCACCCCATTAGATCCCATAGCTCACACAACTTGCCTGTGTGACTCCAGTCACCCATTAGATCCCATAGCTCACACAACTTGCCTGTGTGACTCCAGTCACCCCATTAGATCCCATAGCTCACACAACTCCCGGCAGAGGCGGGTCGTGGTTTGTTTGCAGCAGTGTTATTTGGCGAAGCCAGGATGGTGTGACAGTGACACAGACATGCCTCTGGGCCCCTGTAGCACCGTACCCGCCTTCCTCGTTCATTCACACAGACACAGAGAGAGCAGAAGCACAGACACATCGACAGACAGACACACACACACACACACACACACACACACACACACACACACACACACACACACACACACACACAAACACACACACAAACACACACACACACACACACACACACACACACACACACACACACACACACACACACACACACACACACAGACACTCTGTCTGTCTGTCTCTGTCTGTCTGTCTGTGTCTCTCAATCCCCATTTCCACCTCCTTTCCCTCCCTCCCCATCCTTGAACCACACAGAACCACATGGATGACGCTGGATTATTCTGCCATATCATGCTGCCAAAGCACAAAAACAGAGCTCAAAGAAAGAGCCATCGTAGATAGATAGATTGATAGATGATATATAGATAGATTGATTATGATAGATAGACTGATTAATGTTAGATAGACAGACAGATAAATAGCTAGATAGACAAACAGGCAGAGAGAGAGAGAGAGAGAGAGAGAGAGAGAGAGAGAGAGAGAGAGAGAGAGAGAGAGAGAGAGAGAGAGAGAGAGAGAGAGAGAGTTGAATGTTGCAGTCTTCAAAGTCAAAACCTTTCCGGCCTGCAGCCATCGAAAGCAACTTTCATCATCCATCCATTGAAGAGAACTCTGAACGACAGAAAACGACTTTCATTATCCATCCATTGAGGAGAACTCTGAACGCAAGAAAACGACTTTCATCATCCATCCATTGAAGAGAACTCTGAACGACAGAAAACGACTTTCATCATCCATCCATTGAAGAGAACTCTGAACGACAGAAAACGACTTTCATCATCCATCCATTGAAGAGAACTCTGAACGAAAGAAAACGACTTTCATCATCCATCCATTGAAGAGAACTCTGAACGCAAGAAAACGACTTTCATCATGCATCCATTGAAGAGAACTCTGAACGAAAGAAAACGACTTTCATCATCCATCCATTGAAGAGAACTCTGAACGCAAGAAAACGACTTCTCATCATCCATCCATTGAAGAGAACTCTGAACGACAGAAAACGACTTTCATCATCCATCCATTGTAGAGAACTCTGAACGACAGAAAGGGAAGTAACTTCTATCATTCATCCATTGAAGAGAACTCTGAACGAAAGAAAGGGAAGCAACTTCTATCATCTATCCATTGAAGAGAACTCTGAACGACAGAAAAGGAAGTAACTTCTATCATTCATCCATTGAAAAGAACTCTGAACGAAAGAAAGGGAAGTAACTTCTATCATTCATCCATTGAAGACAATTTTGAACGAAAGAAAGGGAAGTAACTTCTATCATTCATCCATTGAAGAGAACTCTGAACGACAGAAAGGGAAGCGGGACCTGGGTTGTTTGACCTTTTTTGTTTCATTTTCATCTCGTTTACACACACACACACACACACACACACACACACACACACACACACACACACACACATACACACACATACACACACACACACACACACACACACACACACACACACACACACACACACACACATACCACATCACACACACACACACACACACACACACACACACAAACACACACACACACCACAAACACACACCACAACACACACACACTGTTAATAGCTATGGGAGAAACAAATGCTATAAGTATTATGCAATGGAATTGCAGGTCTTTACATACAAACCTGTCTTACCTTATTCAACATCTTGCTTCTTTCAGATATCAGATTCTCATTTTACAGTCGTTAAATGTCACTCGAACTAAATTGCCCAATTGTCGAACTTTTACTATCCTCCAGTCTGTGAAAAGATGGATCAAGAAGGAAAAGTTCAAACAGCTATTTATATTCATGATAAGATGAGTTACACCATATGCCCGTCGCCAGCACCAGCGAATATATCGAATCTATTCTCCTGTGCAGCCAAAGTGAAAATCAGTGAAACTTTAATGATAAATGTTGTTAGTGTATACTTACCTAAAGGCCCAAATGAGGAAAATACCGAATGGTTACGTCCATTACATGATTCAAAAGAGAAATGGATAATCGCGGGTGACTTTAACGCTCACTCACCTTTCTGGGAAAATGATAACATAAATGTGACTAGTAACAGATTTGTTGAAAATATAGTTGATGCCTCCCTCTATCTACTAAATGATGGGAGAGTTACGAGGATCCCTGATTTACCCAATCAAAGAGCTTCTGCTATTGATCTGTCTCTTATTTCTCCCATTCTCGTACCAAATAGTGACTGGAACACGCTTACAGATAGCTTAGGAAGTGACCATCTACCCATTATTATTACGCTAAATGATAAACTAGCCCAGGATAGTACAGATAAAGATGTTATAGCAAAATATAATTATAACTGTGCTGACTGGAACTTATTTGAAAATATTTTGAAATCACAAAATGCTTATGACATTAGAGATGATGATATCAATAATTTTTGCTCAAAATTCACGGACACAGTGTTGCAAGCCGCTGACTGTTCCATACCCAAGTATTCTAATTTGAAGTCTAACAAACATTTGGGAAACATCTGGTGGAACGAAGCCTGTGAGAAAGTTGTAAATGAAAAGAAACGTTTATTCAAAGTCTACTTACAAGATAAAAAGCCAGAAAACCACATTCCACTTAGGAAAGCGAATTCACTCAGTAATAAAACCATAGCACAAGTGAAGCGGCAGTACTGGGCTACATTTTGCACAGATGAGGTTTACAGCCATAAAGACATACAAAAGATATGGAACAAATTTAAGGATATGAAAAATGGGATACATCTACCATTATATCCAATCAGGATTGAAGGCAATGATCTTCCTACAAACTTACAAAAGGCTGAGTCGTTCGCTGACTCTTTTTCGGATACAATGCTTCCTAGTAAACTTCCACATGAAATCAGAACGTTTAGGGCAAATGAGGCCCAAAAAGATATGTACAAAGATCCTGTAGCAGATAACGCAAATTATATCAATGCTCCAATTACTTTAAGTGAACTAAAAGATACTCTATTTTCTTCAAGCGCTAAGAAAACAGCTGTAGGAGCAGATGCAATATCCATCATTCTGTTAAAACATCTGCCAGATAACTGGATAATACTACTGCACGAATTATTACAGAAATGCTGGGATGAGGGCTGTATTCCCCAAATATGGAAGCACTCAATCGTAGTACCAGTTTCTAAACAAGGAAAGTCTAAAAAAGATACAAATAATTATAGACCTATTGCTCTAACATCACATACAGGGAAGCTGCTAGAAAAGATAGTTCTAAACAGATTAATTCATTACTGTGATAAAAGAAAAGTTATTCCCACTAACCAGGCTGGTTTTAGGAAGGGTAGAAGTACAGTTGACCATTTAGTTAAACTGACTACGCAGATTAAACATCAGTTTGCTCGTAGGAAAAATATACTGGCCACATTCTTTGATATAAAGAAAGCCTACGATCACGTGTGGCATGATAGATTACTATACAAACTAAAATGTATTGGTCTATCTGGAAATATATATGGCTATATTAAGAACTTTTTATCTGAAAGAAGCATGCAGACAAATGTTGGCAACAAGTATTCCACCCTACGATTTCCTAAAATGGGAATCCCACAGGGGTCAGTTATTGCCCCTTATTTATTTAATATTTTGCTTTATGATTTGCCACAGTCTGTATCGAATACTGTTGTACTAGTACAATATGCAGATGATATAGTTATGTGGATGAAAGTTACTATGAAAAGGAAAACACCCAAAAGACAGCTTAACTATTTAAAAAAATTATATCAACTGGAACTCGATAAACTAAGTAACTACATGAAGGAGAATGGATTAATGCTATCACCGGAAAAAACAAATCTTATACTTTTTAATAGTGGGCCAGATCCACCAGAATTACCCATTTTACAAATAAATGGCGAGACTATAGAGTACAGACAAATGGTGAAATTTCTCTGAGTATATATTACTTCAAAATTGTCGTGGAATTATCATATACAGTATTTATTAACAAAGGCTCGAAAAAGCTTTAACTTTTTAAAAGTTATACAGAAACAAAACTGGGGCCAAGATGCTAATGTTCTGAAACAGCTGGCATTGTCACTGATACGTTCTAGACTCTCTTACGGGCAGGAAGTCTTTTTCAGTGCTCCGAAAAGTTTACTTAATAAGATGCAAAGTTTGGATTGCAAAGCTTTCAAACTGGCTCTTGGTGTTCCGTATCATGCTTCATCTTTGGGAACATATAGCGAAGTAGGAGTATTGCCATTAGATGAACATCGACGGCTAGCTGTCGCTAAATATGTCTTACGAATCTCAACACGTGACAGCAACGTTGAGAATGAAGTCAGTTTAAGATCTGACATTAGCTTCCCAAAAAGGGCAAAATCAATTTCTTCACTCACAACTATTGGAACTTTCACTTCAGATCTGTTCAGTGAGTCAAAAGTTAACTTCAACGATATAAATCGACCTAAACTTCCCGCATCTCCCAGCCCGCCATGGGAACTTCAAAGAGCTTCATTTGATATTAGCCATACGTCGATGAAAAAAAGTGACAATGAAAACCTGATAGGCCAAATAGTAAAAGAGTATATTGAAAATTCGTATCCCTTTCATCTTAAAATTTATACAGATGGGTCTCTTTTGGATACCAAAGAAGCAGGTGCAGCATTTACAATTCCTTCATTGAAAATTGATAAATCTTATTATCTTGGAAAAAACAGATCTATTTTTACAGCAGAACTAACTGCCATTCTAATGGCATTGTATTTTCTACTTGACGTTTCAAACCCAATATTCCAAGTCCTCTTTTGTGTCGATTCAAAATCGGTTTTATTCGCCCTAAGTAAAACAAACCCATAGTAAGACAAGATCTGATTACAGATATTCATCACCTAATACATTTCTTGATTATTAGGGGTACAAGAATTAGTTTCTGTTGGGTTCCTTCTCATTGTGGGATTCAGTTTAATGAGAGAGTAGACAGAGCAGCAAAACGGGGAGCGAAAAATACTAGCGGGTCGGAGGTTATCAGTATCCCATTGTCTATCCATGAGGGATACAGTCTTCTAGAAAATGCATGCTGGAAACATTTTAGGAAAAAACAACAAAATTCGGGATGTTCCCTTGATACACGCATAAACCAGCTATTAAACTTTGACACACTTCATTCTTTTTATCAATGTAGTTTGTCGTTTTCTCGGATCATAATTTCGCTAATATATAAGATCAAACTAAACGCTTTTAAGACAAAGTTTTGCAAAAATATAACATGCCTTTGTGGTGAAATGATAACAAATTCCCACATACTGTTCCACTGCAAGCAATTAAAACCTTATCTACCACCTTTACATAATTGTTCTCTGGATACAGTTGTAACCGATTTATCACTAATGTGTAAAATTGCTGTTTCATTGCATCGAAGTCCTATCTTTTCTGTTTTATAAAATGGGAACTGGTGTTTTAGTAACTTCTTTGTTATGACCGGTTATTCTTCGATGTTTTATGGTTAGTCATCCATTTTTTGCTGTTGCTGTTAATGTTATTCTTATAGATTAGGTTCGTCTAATATCACAATGTGTATAGACGTTAAATTGAAGACCTAACACACACACACACACACACCACAACACACACACACACACACACTCACACACACACACACCACACACACACACACACCACACACACACACACACACACACACACACTCACACACACCACACACACCACAACACACACACACACACACTCACACACACACACACACACACACACACACACAACACACACACACACACACTCACACACACACACACACACACACACACACACACACACACACACACACACACACACACACCACAACACACACACACACACTCACACACACACACACACACACACACACACACCACAACACACACACACACACACACACACACACACACACACACACACACACACACGCGCGGACACACGACGGCGATTCAAGATGGCGGAAATGGTCAGCAGCTCTTGCTGAAATGTAGCATATATACCAAAAAAAAAAAAAAACTATAACCACATCCATGTTTTTAGGAGGTCGTCACACCCCCCTGACTCCAAGAACAGAAAACAACAACTCTCTCAACAATGAAAAGTGGGAGGCATGGAAGACAGATCAAGTTTTGGAGCCAGCGGCGCGTCATGTTCCAGAAACCGAGAGTGAGAGCAACGGACCTAGGCCCTATCAACGATGCGACCAACAAAGGAGAAAATCAAGTACATGAGACCAAACACCTGAAAACCTTGATCGAGAAGTTAGTGGAGAGGATCTCCTCCCTTGAAATTACTGTTTAAATGCAAACTGAACCGATAGTTAGCTTTCGTAAAAAAAAAAAAAGAAAAAAAAAGAAAAAAAGAAAATACAGTTCAGACAACCAAGCCTAATGTTGTGGACAGACAAAATCCAGTCGTTGACAGTGCTTTCAACGACAACTTGTCGCACTTAACGCGTAAGCGACAAGGTCCTCACCATCAGTCCATCCCCCCTAAAAATCAGCTAACAACAGGTAGGCCTACAGGGCTCATGGAGCAGAAAAACAAAACTGCAAAAGAAAATAAATCAAAATCAAATAAAACACCAAGGTCAACAGTCAATGACGCAAAAGGGAAAAATGACGTCAAACTTCCACTCGGTGGAAGTGAGGAAAAGAAAAAGAAACACCAGACGTTCCTCTGCTGATGTTTTTACACGACTCGTCCTGATTGGAGTGAACGGGAAGAGACTGGGTCTTTCTTACGGCTTTGAATCCATATCGGAAAAGAAAAAACCCTAACTAAGAAAAAGATTAAAGACCATTACTTCAAACAGCTCTCTCCTCCGTAAACAAGCCAGTGGATGCTCTAGTTATCCACAGCGGTGTGAATAATGTATATAAGAAAAAAACAAACAAACAAGGATCCGAAAGTTTGTAGGCTAGTCAAGTCTCCACCAAATCTGTATAAGCGATTGGCACCGAAAATCCTACAGCCAACGTTGTTGTCTGTCAAATCGCTCCCGTCAGCAACCCAGACCTTGAGGTCAAAAGAGAGCCGTTCAACGCTCTTAACGAGCTCGGTGCTGTATGGAATTTTAACTGTATCCTTCATGAACAATGTCAGTCTGCAGCCGAACAACCAGAAACTGAGAGACGACTTTCACCCGACCCGGAGAGCAGCCAGCGTTCTTGCCGGTAACGTTGAGAGACATGTCCAGCGGATGTTTTGGACGACACTAAAGAAGACCAGGAGACACACCGTGCAACATCCACCCGGGGTGGGGGGGGGGGGGGGGGGGGGGGGGGGGTAGGAGGGTCATCTTGCCCAAGACATCTGGATCGACCCTTCCTTCAAGAGAGAGGCGCATGGTGGAACTATTATGATGCCCTGAGAGACTGGCGGCAGGTATAATTCTAATAGGACAGGTAAATTCTTGTGTTGATTTGCTTTGATTTTAGAACAATCCGGTTTGACTGTTTTACAAGCCTAGGGGCCTATACCGCTAACACTAAATTCAAACACCTCTGTCTGTCTGTCTGTCTGTCTGTCTGTCTGTCTGTCTGTCTCTCTGTCTCTGTCTCTCTCTCTCTCTCTCTCTCTCTCTCTCTCTCTCTCTCTCTCTGTGTGCAGAACCTTAATCG
>CM031598.1:10636325-10638825 GCA_018398815.1 Conus ventricosus
TCATGATAAACAAAAACCAGAACAAATCTGTCAACATAGCTACCCATGGTTTTACCTGCAGCATTAGCAACAATGAATAGAACATTAACAATAGTTTTACATAATTGGAAGTATATCGCCCAATATATAAACTTGTTTTTAAGGTGAAAGACATCTTTGGTAAATTATTCATTGCCTCACTTTGAATAATTGAGCTAAAAAAAAATTCTCTGATCCCTTGAGTTTGAATCTCTCGTTGCCCCCCCCCCCCCCCCCCCCCCCCCCCCCCTCTGTCTGTCTCAATCCCCACAGTTAAGATAGCTGGTTGAAAGATCCATCTTTTACCACATGTCGCTGCAGTGTCAACACGTAACCCAGCCATATTCTCTAGAGTCCCTTGATTGATAATACCATTATGGCAGAGTAGCACGAAACTCACTGCCAGTCAAAGGAAGTGTAAACCTGTTTTAACGGCCGTCCTCTGAGGCTAATTCTGCCAGAATGCACGAAGAACCTAGACAGATTCTGGCGGAAAAGATGGATCGGTTCTGAGCTGTCCTGCTGCTTTTCTTGCACAGTATTGCTGCCAAGTGGCACGTGAGACGACACACGATGGAATGCACTTCGCAGACATGGTCTGATGATGCAGTAAGCAATGGGGATGTGGAGTAATGGAGGTCATGGATAGCGTTTCTCTCTCTCTCATCTCTCTCTCTCTCTCTCTCTCTCTCTCTCTCTCTCTCTCTCTCACACACACCCCACACACACACACACACCACACACACACACACACACAACATACACACACACACACACACCACACACACACACACACACACACACACACACACACACACAACACACACACACACACACAACACACCACACACACGCATAAACGCACGTGCATTTTCTGTCTGTCTGTCTTTATCTCTGTCTCTGTCTCTCTGACCCTTGTCTGTTTGTCTCACTCATTCACTCTCTGTCTCACTCTCTCTCACATACACCGTTGCATCCACTTACCAAACTCCATTTTATTACGTAGATTGTTGTTACACTACAAATCAGAACAGCCACAAATGGATGCAAGCAAACACTGGAATATTCATATCTAACAAAGGCGCAGTGAATATTCTTGTCCTTGTATCAGCATACAATTTCAGTGTAGTTTCTTTTTGTCCACAAATATTAACATACAATATATTTTGTGTCATGTACTTTTTTTTAAATAAAATATTTTGTATGTTTTATCATAGTTGTGTGTCAGTTCCAGCATATGATTACCAATTTTTGATTGCCCCAATTCCATGTAACATATGTGTAAAGCAATATAGTGGTACATGGTTTACTCGTGGCGATTGATTACGTCTCTCTGCTGAATGCCGTTGAATGCAATATGATTCACAACCATTTCTTTGTGTGGGTTTCAACACTAAAGCTGACCTTCGCGATGTGTCCAGTGAAGAACTCATAATCTGGACGAGAGACTTCAATGCCCCACGACAGAAACTTATCTTTCCAAAGTGTTGACTTTGCCTGATATATCATGTTCTGATAAGGCAGCTTCCAGAGTTTTCAGATTCGGATGTTGTTCTTTGTTTATGAGATAACATACGGGCAATCAACCTTTTACACACCTGATCGGCTACAAAGGGGAATAATCCAAGTAGAGGGATCAATCCCGGCATGCCCCGCAGCCCAAAGTGTCCGGTGTGGGCACGTTGGGCAGCAGAGGGACAACATGGGCCAGCTGTACTGTCCAAAGTGAGGGCAGACTGGGGCGGCGGTGGAGAGGTAGATGGTTATGGGGAGGAGGATCATGGGCTAATCCATACTGCCCAAGGGCACAGTTAGGAGAGGGAGGGGGGGGGGCATGTAAGTTGTGACTCTGGAACAGTCACACTAATGCATGTCATCTCCCTCTCTATTTGACCAATCATTCCTAGAGATCGAAACGAAAACGCGACGATTTCTTTTCATAAGTCTGTCCAGATGATGATAATGACTTGGGCCGACAGACTGTTCGGTGGAGCAGCGAAATGTGTGTGTGTGTGCGTGCGTGCGTGCGTGCGTGCGTGCGTGCGTGCGTGTGTGTGTTGTGTGTGTGGTGTGTGTGTGTGTGTGTGTGTGTGTGTGTGTGTGTGTGTTGTGTGTGTGTGTGTGGTGTGTGTGTGTGCGTGCATGCGTGCGTATGCGTGCGTGCATGCGTGCGTATGTGTGTGTGTGTGTGTGTGTGTGTGTGTGTGTGTGTGTGGTGTGTGTGTGTGCGTGCGTGCATGCGTGCGTATGTGTGTGTGTGTGTGTGTGTGTGCGTGCGTGCGTGCGTGTGTGTGTGTGTGTGTGTGTGTGTGTGTGTGTGTGTGTGTGTGTGTGTGTGTGTGTGTGTGTGTGTGTGTGTTGCATGCGTGCGTATGTGTGTGTGTGTGTGGGTGTGTGTGGTGTGTGTGTGTGTGTGTGTGTGTGTGTGTGTATGTGTGTGTGTGTGTGTGTGTGTGTGTGTGTGTGTGTGTGTGTGTGTGTG
>CM031598.1:10643825-10651325 GCA_018398815.1 Conus ventricosus
AAAAATATCAAAAGGAAGGCTGGGGTCAGGAATGTGAATAGAAACGCAGGGGAATCTGGTATGAGGCAAGACAACATTGGGCAGTGAATGACGGCTGGACAGGGGAAACTGGTATGAGGCAAGACAACATTGGACAGTGAATGACGGCTGGACAGGAGAATCTGGTATGAGGCAAGACAACATTGGGCAGTGAATGACGGCTGGACAGGAGAATCTGGTATGAGGCAAGACAACATTGGACGGTAAATGACGGCTGGACAGGAGAATCTGGTATGAGGCAAGACAACATTGGACGGTAAATGACGGCTGGACAGGAGAATCTGGTATGAGGCAAGACAACATTGGACGGTAAATGACGGCTGGACAGGAGAATCTGGTATGAGGCAAGACAACATTGGACGGTAAATGACGGCTGGACAGGAGAATCTGGTATGAGGCAAGACAACATTGGGCAGTGAATGACGGCTGGACAGGAGAATCTGGTATGAGGCAAGACAACATTGGACGGTAAATGACGGCTGGACAGGAGAATCTGGTATGAGGCAAGACAACATTGGACAGTGAATGACGGCTGGACAGGGAAACTGGTATGGGGCAAGACAACATTGGACGGTAAATGACGGCTGGACAGTAGAATCTGGTATGAGGCAAGACAACATTGGGCAGTGAATGACGGGCTAGAAATGCTTCTTCTTCAGGGATGAACTAATGAGTTAAGAACAGGGTAACAACGTGTCGAACGTCCTCTGGAAAGTGGCGACTGGAACACCGGTGCGGTGTGTGATCCCACAGCATGGTGCCGGAAACACAGGGTGGGGCTGTGTCTTGTCTTCTGTTGCAGGAACAGTGATGTTTAGCAAGTACATTCATGTATCACAAGACATCTCCATCTTCTTTTCAGCGAGGATCTTCCTCGCGAAGAGATATCTCTTCCATTGACAAGTCTCTGGAAACAGAACAATTGGAAGCGACAGCGGTGCGTTTTGATGCGGCCTTGATCAACACAGTCAGTCATTCGATCTCAGTCCAATAGAAAACGCCTGAACGATTTTGAAAATAAGGTTAAACCATTGCCACTTCAGTGATATTAGGACTGAGTGGTGAGGAACAAGATGCCCGTCTAACATCTTCGGCACTTTACTCTTTACCACGACGTATGTGACTTGTTCTGAATCCGTAGGGCTATGTAGCCCGGTAATAAAGCACTAAAGCTTTAAACATGTCAGGTAAAACGGTTATTTTTGCTCATTTGGTGCATCCCGTGAGAACTGAACGTGTATCTTATGGGAACAAATCGAAACGAAACTGGAATTCTATCAGAACTCAGACTACTCAATTATGAATAAGACTTAGACCAGCCGCCGTGGCGAAGTGGTTAGCGTCGCGGACTCCCGGCTAGGAGGTCGTGGGTTCGAGTCCCATCAGAGTGATGTGGGTTTTTCTGCCCGACCGGCTCCTACCCAGAGTTGAGTTTGCTGCGGCTCAGTTGGGAAGACTGGGACCACACAGTCGAGTTTCATCCACTTAATGGATGCGTTTCTGAGAGTGTTGCTCAAATTTCCTGACCAACACTGCTGGTGTCTGTCTCTCTCGGGCCTGGTTGACCCCGGGATATTATGAAAGAAGCGTAGAGCACAGCCCTGTCATGTAGTCTCAGACCGAAATGGAAATCCGTAGCATCATCTTAATCATCCTCATTCTCATCGATCAGCATTAAAAAAAAAAGAAAAGAAAAAAAGACTTAGAGTAGCAAAGAACAAACAACTCTGAGAACTAGAGATAACTTAAAGTGAATCTTATCAGACCTACGAACAATCAAGAGGCAATCCCAGTGGATCTAGGATTTGTGAAGAATAATTGTATGAGACGTGAGAGGAACGAACAGGGAGCCCTGTGAGAAGTAAGAGGAAGACAGAGTAAATTCTGTAAGACATGAGAACAACAAACAGGGAATCTTATGAGGAGTTGGAGGAACAAAGAGTGAATCCCATGAGAAGTAAGAGGAAGAAAGAAAGAATCCTATGGAAGTTAATGGGAACGAAAGAGAAGTACAGAGGGGAGAGATTCTCTTGGAATTAAGAGGACCGAATACGTAGCTCCTTAAGAAGTGAGAGGAACGGAGAGTAAATTCTGTGAAAAGCAGTAAGAACAAAGAAAAGAAATTCTATCAAAAGTAACAGGGCAAACAGAGTGAATTATATGAAAACGAAGTTTAACTCCTGTGAGAATTGAGAGGAACTAGGAACGACTCCTGTCAGAATTACAATGAGAATGAAGAAGAACTAACTTCCATCAATCAAACGAACCAACAGGTGAATGATATGAGAACTGAAGGCAGCGCAAAGGAAACCTCACGAGAACAAAGAGGAAAGCAGAGGGAATCGCTGAGATGTGGAAACATGGCTTCACACCAGGCATGGAGCAAAGCGCTAGACTTCAGAAGTGCTGTCTAAAACTGTGGCAACACCAAAAACAATGAATACTTACATAGCGCCTATTCTCGGCTAGAGACCAAGCTCTAAGCGCTTTACAATCAACACTCGTTTACACAACGGGCTGCCTAACTGGGTAGTGCCGACTGAAGAGCTGCCAGCTGACGCTTCATTTAGTTGTTTCCCGTGTCATCCAGTCAATATCGTTCACTCAATTTCCTTACTTCCTTCATTCTTTCCATTTCTCACGCAGGGTGCATGCTGTGCGTAACATGTCATCCATACCAACGGCCAAACTGGCCTACTCTTCCGAAAGTTTGGTGAGGGGATTTGACGTGTGTGCAAGATGTGATGCGTGCGTTCACACACGGAAGCTGGGTTTATAGTCTCATTTGAAGGACTGTATGGGAAATGCAGTCAGAACCAATGTTAACTCCGAGGGAAAAATCCCCTGTACCGAAACGGCCCGCGGAATTCGAACCCACAACCCTTGGATTACGAGTCCGGCGCTCTACCAACTGAGCTATTCCCCCTTGGTCAGTCGTTCCGCTCTCGGTGCTAATTAGCAGTTGACCCACCATCCACACCCTACCATCGTCCTCTCCATGCTTTCCACTGGGGGCCAGCTTTTTATAGTTCTAGTCCGCCCCTAGCCTGGCTCTGCAGATGCCCAGGAGAAAAAGACATTCCAGAACACAACACGTGGCTGCCTGCTGTGTGCTAAGCGACAGACCATTCTGACCCTGAATATGAGAGAGGGGGAGAGAGAGAGAGAGAGAGAGAGAGAGAGAGAGAGAGAAGGGAGCAAGGAGAGAGACAGACAGACAGAGAGAGGGAGGGAGGAGGGAGAGAGAGAGAGTGAAGGAGAGAGAAAGAGAGAGAGAGAGAGAAGGTAGCAAAGGAGACAGAGAGAGAGGAGAGAGAGAGAGAGAAGAGAGAGAGAGAGAGAAGAGAGAGACAGAGAGAGAGAAAAGAGAGACAGACAGACACAGAGAGAGAGAGAGAGAGAAGAGAGAGAGAGAGAGAGAGAGAGAGAGAGAGAGAGAGAGAGAGAGAGACTCAAAAAGACTCAAGACTCAAAATTTTTTCAGATAAAGGCCTAGGCCCCTTACTGAAGGGGATGTACATGAACTGAACCAAACAAGGCAAACAATCCAACAACATAAACGAGTACAAGAATCGATAACCAATTAACATTTGTTCTTGAAATGTATTGAAAAATACCATTCTATGAGCTCACGACTTTCAGCCTGTTGAGAGCTTGGTAAATATACCTAGTTAAATCTTTTAATGTAGTTTCATTCCTAGTTGACATTAGCAAAGTTAATCTAAAAATACATGGAACCTTGTAGTATTTTGGCTGGATAAATTTTACCCTAAGATCACTCAGGGCAGGGCACAGAATAAAAAGTGTACTTCATCTTCTTTACCAATGTTACATAGACGGCAGGTAAGCATATTTTCCCATTTCTGACATTATATCTAAAACAATGACAAGCAATACCAGACACACCAAATCGAAACTTGGTCAATTCGCTCTTAATGTATCTATTCATTTTCAATTCATATAAGGTTCTTTCAGGTGAGTGGTTTTAAACAACCTGTACCAAGAAAATCTATCGCTAGTATATATGTGATCATGCCAGTCCTGCCACCTACAATCAATGATTCTTTGCTTAAAAGATGTTAGAAAACCTGTATATTTTTAAAACACCCTGATTATCCCAAACAAATGAAAATCCATAAGAATTTAAACAGTGGCGGACATTGTAACCCATGTCTTCTTACCATTGGCATCTAACTTAAATAACATTTTGTACGCTTTAAAAGGCAATCTGTCTTCATTCATTCTTGTCAGTTTCACCCAGTATTTGATACATTTAACATATGAATGAGGTAAATAGGGTATCTACCTAGTTCGCCATATACAAGATCATTTGGCGTTCGATGTCGACATTAAGAAGCGTTTCAATGCAAACAATGTATTTTTTCTATTTCCGTAGTTTTCTCAAAAAGCCCATATTTCCGCACCGTACTGTAACATTGGTTGGATCTGAGAGTCAAATAGTTTACTAAACACACTGAAAGCATTGCAATCTAGCTTATACAATATATGAAATAAGAGAATAATTTGCTTTCTTTTTTTTATTAGCTATATTTTGACATGCAAAACTAAAACTAAGTCTTGTTTAGAAATATATTCCAAGATACTTGTATACATTTACTACCTGAACTTTCTCATTTCCATAGTTCTATTTCTCCCTCGCTGACAAATATCCACCCTTACGAAAACAATTATATTACTTTTGTCCATGTTTACTTTTAGTTCTATTTACTTGCAGCATTGTATAAGCTATTCAACTGCCTTTGTAAACCGACTACTGTTATAGACAATAAAATAATGTCATCAGCAAAAAGTAGAATAACAGTTCTATGAGATCGAACGTAACTCATGAAGACCATTTTCAATTATTTCCAAAGCCAGTTCACTTATAAAGAGTGAAAACAAAACGGGACTACAAACATCCCCTTGCTTAACCCCACGTGTACATTTTAACGCATCAGACAATGATGCCCCAGATCTTACTCTTGCCTTTACTTCTTCATACATACTTTTAACACAGCGATATAACTTACCCTTGATTCCGTTCTTGATCAAAACTGGCCACAACAACTTTCTAGAAATAGAGTCAAATGCCTTTTCAAAGTCTACAAAGGCAACATACAATTTTTTATTATACGCAAATTGTTTTTGGATGGCAGCAAATAAAGTAAAAATATGGTCAATCGTTGAATATCCCTTCTTAAATCCGGCCTGATGCTCACCTGTAATATCATTCTGGCTAATCCATTCTTGTAATCTGTTATTAATAATTGAACTATATAACTTGCTACTTACGTCACATAAAGAGATACCTCTATAGTTGTTCACGTCATTAACATTTCCTTCTTAAATAAAGGAATAATTATGGATTCTGTCCAGTTTTTCGGATAAATTCCATTTTCAAATAAATGGTTAAATAATGTTACAGAAAATTAACAACAAACTCACCGGAATTTTTGAAAATCACTTATAAGTCCATCCGGACCAGCAGACTTACCATTCTTAAGTTTTCTAATGGCATGTAAAACTTCTTCTTTAGTTATTGGCCTATCAATTACGTTCTCATCAATTGTCTTCAACAGATACCTTCAGTTATCTCTGTTTCGTCTTTTTCTAGACAGTTTGAATGATCAAACCATTCATTTATAGATATAATCATTTAAAGCTGGGATTTTCTTTCGAAATCTTGTGTACTGTGTCTCAGAAATCCTTTTGACTTTTTACAGAATTTACCAGTTCATTTACTAACGAATCGTTACGATCTTTCTGTTTCTTTATTTAGATTTTTTTATTCACTCTCGCAATGCAAAGTCTTTTTCTAATCTTTACATCTAACGTTTTTATAAACTTCTCAGTAAGCTTCGTACTTCACGTCGCGCTCGTCTACATTCATGATCGAACCAATCTTCTCTTTGATTTTTCTATCTACCTGTATCTTTCTCCCATGTGACTGGCTTGTTCTTTAACAATCTGATTAAACATGTTCAGGGATTCATTTACATTTTCTATATACAAGAGCTGAGAGAGAGAGAGAGAGAGAGAGAGAGAGAGAGAGAGAGAGAGAGAGAGAGAGAGAGAGAGAAAGAGAAAGAAAGAGAGAGAGAGAGAGAGAGAAGAGAGAGAGAGAGAGAGAGAGAAGAGAAGAGAGTTTTTGTATTAGCTAAACAGCCCCTGCAGTATGAGAGACACAAGATTCGTTTTGTTTGCTTTTTTAAAATGCAAAGTAGTCGCACACAACAAAGTCGAAATACAAAATTAGATGTAAATTCCGTAACATCTGTACATTTTGACTTGGAGAGAGAGAGAGAGAGAAGAGAGGGGAGAGAGAGAGAGAAGAGAGAGAGAGAGAGGAGAGAGAGAAGAGAGAGAGAGAGAGAGAGAGAGAATCAATATCATTTGCGGAAACCAAAGTCCCAAGTAGCTGAATCTGAATCAAAGAAAAAAAAAATCTTTTAAACTAAAAGGAAATAAAAATGAACTGACACGTTTAAACACGAATTATTTGAAACCACACAAAGGACTAACCATTGTTACTCTGTCACAAAAGACAGAAGAAATCATTAATTAAGGCATGCATCTCTCCTCCTGATTTCTTGGCGGGATCCATCCATTCTTAGCAAACCAAAAAGGAATAGTAATTCAGCAGCGAGAAAGCAAACCAACGAATCTGTGTATCGAGAAAGAAGAGTAAGAGCAAGGCTTCTTTATATCTTGCCCCCCAGGCTAAACCAATGATTTTGTAGACTACAGTAAACCAATTGAAAACAAAATCAATACAAAAGTGACTGATCAGAATACAAACAGATAGGAAACAAACTCACTGGCCAAAATGTCGCTGGAATGAACGCAAAGAATGCCAACACATGAGCTGAGCAACACACAGACGATGATGAATGAATCGGAGCACGAGGGAAACGGACAGACAGAGAGAGATGGAGGTGGAGGAGGAGGAGGCAGGGGACAAAATTTGCAATACAATTTGGTTCAATACAAGCTGGATCGCAGGAAATGACAATGATTTTGGTGTCTTTTCTCTCCTATCTCTCTTATCGCTCGCAGAGAGAGAGAGAGAGAGAGAGAGGAGAGAGAGAGAGAGAGAGAGAGAGAGAGAGAGAGAGAGAGAGAGAGAGAGAGAGAGAGAGAGAGCGACCGACAGAGAGACAGACCGACACACAGACAGGCAGGCAGACAGACAGACAGACAGATAGACAGACAGAGAAGGACATGAATGCATTGTTGGCATAAATCAGACGGTTCACCCACACCTAAACCTCTGGGATCAAAAAATTACGTTTTATAAATTGTGAATGATTTTAGTTCTCTTTTGACATTTCTTGTAAATGTTTTGCAAAGTAGAATGGGAATTAATTTTGAACAAAACAGATGTCAGTTGTTTTTTTTTAAGCATAATTAGAATTGATCAACGTTTTCTGCAAGCCTTCTCTCTCTCTCTCTCTCTCTCTC
>CM031598.1:10683825-10691325 GCA_018398815.1 Conus ventricosus
GGGAAGAAAAGGACACACAGTTACAAATTATACCTGCAATATCCCGTCATCTTATCATTCACAATGGCATCTCCGCATTTCAAAGCTAGGTAAAGAAATATTGCAAGCTGTTGATTTTTTGTTTTGTTTTACCAGTTTTGAATTATTTTTTTCATACATTAACAATGTATGTATAAACGCATTTAGCTCTGTATGATATTTGAAAGGTAGGAGATCATGTCGGATATCACCGGGGGATGGACAACACAAACTAAAATGCTCTGTATGATATTTGAAAGGTAGGAGATCATGTGGGATATCACCGGGGGATGGACAACACAAACTAAAATGCTCTGTATGATATTTGAAAGGTAGGAGATCATGTGGGATATCACCGGGGGATGGACAACACAAACTAAAATGCTCTGTATGATATTTGAAAGGTAGGAGATCATGTGGGATATCACCGGGGGATGGACAACACAAACTAAAATGCTCTGTATGATATTTGAAAGGTAGGAGATCATGTGGGATATCACCGGGGGATGGACAACACAAACTAAAATGCTCTGTATGATATTTGAAAGGTAGGAGATCATGTGGGACATCACCGGGGGATGGACAACACAAACTAAAATGCTCTGTATGATATTTGAAAGGTAGGAGATCATGTGGGACATCACCGGGGGATGGACAACACAAACTAAAATGTAGTTTCTCTTCTTCCTTGTTGTGTTTGCTTCAGGGACAGATTAATTCTACATCTCTGAGATTTTTGTATTGAAATGAATGCTATCTAATTTTAGTTGCTCCAAAAATGATTGGAAAAAAAATACCCGTTTGTTTTACATATCTCTTTGCATCAATGACAAAATACAGTTCTCGGGTAAGATTCTATTTGGACCATCAATAGATTGTAAATCGTTTGCTTGCAGTTGTCCACTCCTACCAATAACAATCGACTAGTTTTTGTCTAGAGCGACTTTAAATCGGTCAGCTAATTGCACTCATGTCATATATCAAACTGAAAGCAAGCTGATCGAATATTGGTTATCCAGTTCTGTTTACCTCTTTCATTCAAATTAAGTGCCATCAGACAAAGTTTACAAGGGAGTCGATGTTCATTCATGTTAATTTGGTCCAGTCTTTATTTGATCTAGTTGATTTGCATATAACAGGAATCTACCAGCATCTCCACAATTCACCGCATCCAAACAATTTCACTTTGTAATGCACTTCATACTCTCAGCTACATCCCAATTTCCGGATCCATATAGAAGCATTGGCACAAAAATTACTCCCCCAAAATGAAAAGACTGGATTTCATATTTACATAATGTTAAGAAAACATTGACAGCGTTCTCACCCGATGTCGCCAGATTACCACGAGAGAATGAGAGGTCCAGTTAGTAGGCTCCAAAATATTTGTGTGTATTGACCAATTTAATTTCAGAACCACCCAAATACGTTTGTTCATGCTTATTACTTTTGTTCATATTAATTTGTAGTTGTAATTTTATTGATGACGCCTGCAAAATATTCAGCTGATTTTGTAACATTCTGCTTGCGGTTTCAAATGCCAGTATAATATCATTTGCAAATATAAATATAAAGATTCTGACACCGTTTGGTGTCAGTCAAGCCCAATGCCTTCTCGTGTTAATGATGCCAGCTGCCAGTTGGTTTATAAATAATGAAACGAAGACAGGGCTCCAACATCTCCTTCCTTTACCCTTTGAAGGCAGTTTCATAATCTGTCAGAAATCAATTATTTGTAACAATAATTTTCAGTTAGTGTACATGCTTTTATACGGCCGAATACTTTCCATTTGATTTCAATTTCTGTAAAACAGGCTATAACAGATTTGAAACATTATTGCTACAGCTCCGCCCAAAAAACGTTGACAAACGAAACACAGGACAAACACGACGCGTTTCGATCTCTTAGGTCTTCTTTAGGCAAGAATCACAACACTCAAGACAACGAAAGGGATTGAGCAATCACTTCTCTTCATCCAGTTCGGCGCAAGCTGGGCTTTGAACGTTGAATGGAAAGGCACACAGACAGGCAGAGGAGACAGAGAGAGAAATAGAGAATGGACTGACAAAAGCAGTCACACACACACACACACACACACACACACACACACACACACACACACCCCACACACACACACACACACACACTCACACACACACACACACACACACACACACACACACACACACACACACACACACCACACACACACACACACACACACCACACACCACACACACTACACACCCCACACAGAGCATGAAGAGAGGAGTCACAGTCAGCAGCCAGTGGCATCAGGTCGCAGTCGTTTCGCCGCGCAGTTAGTCTCATACACACATATCTCCCAAAGTGATAATGTTCTCAAAGACCTTCAGACTCTCGATAGTGCTACTTCCCTTCGATCCCAACCAGCATTCTTACCCTCCACCATCCCATCTCCTCTCTGAGCATGATGATAATGAGTCCAGACAGACACGTATATAGATCGGAGAAGACACCACAGAAGATTTTGGGAGGTTTCTGTTCTTTTCATATTAGACTGCGAATCGAAAGTGCTTTTGACGGGTATGGAGGGAATTTTGATGGAAAATCGATTGAAAAGTTCTGTTCTTGAGAGCTTATAATGCTGCCAGCACATGTCTGCAAGGATTGTCAACTAGCACCTCTCTGTCTGTCTGTCCGTCCGTCTGTCTATCTGTCTGCTGTCTGTCTGTCTGTCTGTCTGTCTGTCTGTCTGCCTGTCTGTCTGTCTATCTGTCTGTCTGTGTCTGTCTCTCTCTCTGTCTCTGTCTCTGCCTGTCTGTCTGACTGTCTGTCTGTCTGTCTGCCTGTCTGTCTGTCTATCTGTCTGTCTGTGTCTGTCTCTATCTCTGTACTCTTTGTCTCTGTCTCTGACTGTCTGTCTGACTGTCTGTCTGTCTGACTGTCTGTCTGTCATCTGTCTGTCCGTGTCTGTCTCTATCTCTGTCTGTCTGTCTGTCTGTCTGTCTGTCTGTCTGTCTGTCTGTCTGTCTCTCTCTCTCTCTCTCTCTCTCTCTCTCTCTCTCTCTCTCTCTCTCTCTCTCTTATCGAGTGAAATGGTCACGTTTCCCATCCAGATAAGCTAGGGTTTGCTTACCAAATAATACTCTCTCTCTCTCTCTGTCTCTCTCTCTTTCTCCCCCCCCCCCTCTCTCCCTTCCTCTCTCTCTCTCTCTCTCTCTCTCTCTCTCTCTCTCTCTCTCTCTCCTCTCTCCGTTTCCTCTCTCTCTCCTTCCTCGCTCTCTCCCTTCCTCTCTCTCTCTTCCTTCCTCTCTCTCTCCCTTCCTCTCTCTCTTCCTTCTCTCTCTCTCTCCCTTCCTCTCTCTCCTCCTTCCTCCCCCTCTCTCTCCCTTCCTCCCTCCCACCCTCTCTCTCTGACTATCGTGATTGATAAATAAGGGTTTGATCTGGCAGTGGAGGGGGTTGTGATCATTATAGTAAGAAGATGATATGATTTTGACAGACGGGAAATCATAATGGATAAGAATAAGTTTTACCCCTTTTTGGTTTGGAGGAAGGCCTGGGGTGGGGGTGGGGTGGGGTGGAAATCATGACGAAAGAAGAAGAATACATTATAGAAATAAACAAACAGGGGTTCTACGAGTGAGACCATAAAACGTTATTTCCCCTCCTTCTTCTACACACACACACACACACACACACACACACACACACACACACACACACACACACACACACACACACACACACACACACAGAGGCGCGCGCGCGCACATGCACACACAGGCACGCACGCACGCACACACAGATAAATGGATAAACAATGAGTCACACACACACACCGCGCACGCACACACACGCACACACACAACACACACACACACACACACACACACACACACACACACACACACACACACACACACACACACACACACACACACACACACAGGCGCATGCATGCATACACGCACACACGCTCGCGCAGACACACGCTGATACGCACACACACACAAGCTTTAAAAGAGAGAGAAAGGAAAGGGACGTGCATATAAAGTATTGGAGAGAGAGAGAGAGAGAGAGAGAGAGAGAGAGAGAGAGAGAGAGAGAGAGAGAGAGATTGTTATTGAGGGAAAGGAATAAGCACACGGTAGCTTTTGCTGACAGAGAGAGAGAGAGAGAGAGAGAGAGAGAGAGAGAGAGAGAGAGAGAGGAGAGAGAGAGAGAGAGAGAGAGAGAGAGAGAGAGAGAGAGAGAGAGAGGAGAGAGAGAGAGAGAGAGAGAGAGAGAGAGATTAAGTGAAAAAGAAGCAAACAGAGCATTTTAGGTAATGATAATGCCCCAAATCATATTGGATTTCCTCCGACGACATGATCAGATTTCTAGGTATGGAAACTTTCGTTTGGGTGCCTTGTGAGATTTCGCTCTAGCAGCTTATTACGGAATAGAGGTTTTTTTTCTTTTTCTATTTTTTCTTCTTTTTTTATTTCGTTAGAGACAGAGCACGTTTTTAGTATTTCATTCTATTCACGAAGAGATGGAAATGACACGCTTTTGATCGAATGGAAAAATGCTATCCTCAAGAATTAAATTATCTGGAGCAGCTCTCATGATGTAGTGGCTAGTGTCGTGTTCTAAAAAGCTAGGAGATCACGGGTTCAATTCCTACTAGAGTCTTTTATGATTAGAGTTTTTGGCTCTGGATGTTCCAACTCAGAGTTGATGTACGGTTGGCTCCGACAAGAAGTGTATCCCCACCCCGCCCCTTCCCATTCCCCGTCCCCTCTCCCCCCCCCCCCCCCCCCCCCCACCCCTTTCCACCCAGCTGAGTTTGGTCCTCTTCATGAATGCGTCATAGAGAGTGGTGCTCTCAGAGTTCCTGACCAAGACTGCAGGTGTCTGTATCACGAAGGCCTGGTTGACGCCAAGATGTATTATGGAAAGAAAGACGGTGTACTGGCCTGTCAGAGTCTCTAGCCACAATGAAGCTCCATAACATCATCTTCATCATCTTGCCAATCACCGTTAGTGTCAGTCACACTCTGTACCTCTCGTGCCCTGCTATCAGTGAGACCTTACTTTCGATTCATCCCCCCCCCCCCCCCCCCCCCCCCCCCCCCCCCCCCCCCCCCCCCCCCCCAAGCCCATACCCGAGCTGAGTTCGTCAGGCGGTCCCTAACTGCAAGTTCACATGAACTGTCGTCAGACAGATGTGATGGAACACTCCACAGTATATACTCGTTATAATAATAATAATAATAATAAGGAACATTTAGTGCGCTTAATCTTAAACAAAAGCCCTAAGCGCTTACAGCAATAAGCCCTAACACACACACACATACACACACACACACACACACACACACACACACACACACACACACACACACACACACACACACACACACAAACACACACACACACACACACACCAAACAGACACACACACGCACACACCCACACACCAGCGAAGGAGCAGAAAAATTATGTTTTGAAGAGAGTTGTTTTGAGGGAGGACTTGAAAGAAGAAAGACTGTTTGAGTTTCGGAGTGCAGAAGGGAGATTGTTCCAGCAGGAAGGAGCCTGAAAAGAAAAAGAACGTTCACCGAGTGTTCTGGCCCGAAAACTGATTCATCGACGAGGTAGTTATGATCATCAGTAGTGAGACGTAGTGATGTCCTGCGCACATGAAATCAGAAGAGGCAGCACTGATCTTGGACTCTGACAACAGTGCAGTGTCTTCGCTGCTGGGGTGGCTTGATATTGCTTAATCCTTCTGGACTGCTGGGGTTGTGGTGGCTTGAACCTTGGAGTGAATGTGTATGGGGAGGGGGAAAGGGGGGGGGGGGGGAGGGGGGCAGCCATTGTAACACCCCAGAATTGCACTACGCAGGAAGAGCGACAGTTCACTCGCCTTCAAGCCCGAGTTCTCTCCCTTTTATTTTGTTTCCGTCAAGGATCTATGTGGCTTTGATTAAGGATACCTTAACGTTCTTTAAATGCTGAATAAACGCAAAAGCTGGACAATGCATTGTTTAGAGAAACACAGACTTCATATTTGTCAGAAAGAAGCTGCATTTCAAGGACAGTTACCTTGAGGGTTTTGTCCCATATTCAAAACTCCACTAAAGATATTTCCCGTGGTAGTGATTTGGGAGTACCAGAATCAGCAGCCTCGAAGTGACAAAACTGGGGGTATAAGACTGGAAACCAAAAAAAAAAAAAAAAAAAAAAACATTTCTCGAGAAAAGTGGTTAGGTGTGGTGTGTGTGGGGTGGGGGTGGGGGTGGGGGAGAGAAGCGTTAAGCTCTGTTCGTACCAATGAAGCATTTTGACCCTTCGCTTGTTAAAGCATTTAGACACTCCAGCTATTTGCGCAATACCCTTTATCTCTTCCTTGTGCAGTTTTGTCTTTTCCTCTATGTGCATTTGCCTACCGTCTGTGTCTGTCTATTTGTCTGTCTATCTGCCTGTCTGTCTCTCTGTCTCTCTCTCTCTCTCTCTCTCTTCTCTCTCTCTCTCTCTCTCTCTCTCTCCTTCTCTCTCTCTCTCTCTCTCTCTCTCTCTCTCTCTCAAATGTTGTTCCTTAAATTGCAGTTGCTAGTCCTTGAGTCTCTCCTCGATCCATCTTCACCTGCTTGTTGGAAAGACAGACAGACAGACAGACAGACAGACAGACAGACTGACAAAATGAGTGATGGCAATGTCCATAAGCCTCCCTGGACCATCGTCACAGCACTCCCAGATCCACTGAACGTGGATTGGTTCCTGCTGGTCAGAGCTGCTTCACCAGCTGGTCAGTGTCCGAAATAGTGCATTCGACCGCAGAGATAGTAGACTCTCTTTCCCGTTAGAGTCCGCCAGAGGGCGGAATCGGATTTGCTCGTCAGCCATCCAACAAAAAAGAAAACAAGAAAGAGCACCCCTCCCTCACCCTCACCCCTACCCTCAAAACTCCCCCCCCCCCCAGCCTCCCCCCCCTCTCTCTCTCTCTCTCTCTCTCTCTCTCTGCATCACTCCCTCCCCTAAAAAAGCGTTGGTTGTCTTCTAGATTTCCTTTGTGAGTGTATAATCGAAAATAAACACTTCTGCTTCGGTGATCTGATCAAATTATACTCTTTTTTTTTCTTCTTTTAAAAAAATACATTTTAGTCTTTTGCATGTTGTTTGATTTATAATCTACATTGCCATCAGTGTCAATGTGAGGTGACTGCAAGCGTGAATTGGAAACAAAATTTTAGAATTTCCATGTTACTTCATGTTGTCATGTGGTTGTATGTTGTATTTCGTGTTGTATGTCGTCCTACGTGTTGTATTATATAGCATTTCTATCACAACAGATTTTTGCATATCCCTCCTTGTTTTACTGTACAGTGCCATGTACTTTGTTCTCCATCTGCGTATGCCTTTTATTATTATTATTATTATTATTATTATTATTATTATTATTATTATTATTATCATCATCATCATCATCATCATCATCATCATCATCATTA
>CM031598.1:10696325-10706325 GCA_018398815.1 Conus ventricosus
AGATTATTTATGGCGCGTAATCCTACATCATATGCCCTAAGCACTTACAAATACAGAAAAGGTTAAAGAAAACATAAATGAAACCAATAAGAAGATGAATATTGCAATAAGTACCATACACCTACAAACAAGGGTGCATACTGACACCCCCCACACACACACACACACACGGCGCGCGCGCGCGCGCGGGCGCGCACACTCGTCACAGAATCAATTTGATGGGCAAGGGAAAGGAAAGAAAGAACTTCTGTTGATAGGTGAAGAGAGACATATAATGGAAGTGATAGGTGAAGAGAGACATATAATGGGAAGTGATAGGTGAAGAGAGACATATAATGGGAAGTGATAGGTGAAGAGAGACATATAATGGGAAGTGATAGGTGAAGAGAGACATATAATGGGAAGTTGATAGGTGAAGAGGGACATATAATGGGAAGTTGATAGGTGAAGAGGGACATATAATGGGAAGTGATAGGTGAAGAGAGACATATAATGGGAAGTGATAGGTGAAGAGAGACATATAATGGGAAGTGATAGGTGAAGAGAGACATATAATGGGAAGTTGATAGGTGAAGAGAGACATATAATGGGAAGTTGAGAGTTGAAGAGAGACATATAATGGGAAGTTGAGAGGTGAAGAGAGACATATAATGGGAAGTTGATAGGTGAAGAGAGACATGTAATGGGAAGTTGATAGGTGAAGAGAGACATATAATGGGAAGTGATAGGTGAAGAGAGACATATAATGGGAAGTTGATAGGTGAAGAGAGACATATAATGGGAAGTGATAGGTAAAGAGAGACATATAATGGGAAGTTGATAGGTGAAGAGGGACATATAATGGGAAGTTGATAGGTGAAGAGAGACATATAATGGGAAGTTGATAGGTGAAGAGAGACATATAATGGGAAGTGATAGGTGAAGAGAGACATATAATGGGAAGTTGATAGGTGAAGAGAGACATATAATGGGAAGTGATAGGTGAAGAGAGACATATAATGGGAAGTTGATAGGTGAAGAGGGACATATAATGGGAAGTTGATAGGTGAAGAGGGACATATAATGGGAAGTTGATAGGTGAAGAGAGACATATAATGGGAAATTGATAGGTGAAGAGGGACATATAATGGGAAATTGATAGGTGAAGAGGGACATATAATGGGAAGTTGATAGGTGAAGAGAGACATATAATGGGAAGTGATAGGTGAAAAGAGACATATAATGGGAAGTGATAGGTGAAGAGAGGCATATAATGGGAAGTGATAGGTGAAGAGAGACATATAATGGGAAGTGATAGGTGAAGAGAGACATATAATGGGAAGTGATAGGTGAAGAGAGACATATAATGGGAAGTACCGACTTATTACTATTCCTCTTTCGGGAATGATCACTCAGGAACGGACTTTCTCACAGAAGGTTATTGATAAATGAATAAATAAACACATAAATAGATCAATCAATCAATCAATCAATCAATCAATCAATCAATCAAATCCCTCTCTCCCGATCACCCCCCCCCCCCCCCTTTTTCTGCATTGCTACAATGAATACGTGTGTGTGTGTGTGTGTGTGTGTGTGTGTGTGTGTGTGTGTGTGTGTGTTTCTCTCTCTCTCTCTCTCTTCTCTCTCTCTCTCTCTCTCTCTCTCTCTCTCTCTCTCTCCTCTCTCTCTCTCTCTCTCTCTCTCTCTCTCGTGCGCGCACGTATGTATATAGGGGTGGGGGTGGGGGGGCCCGCAGTATTACTTGTCCATGTTATTGTCAATTGGTTTTCCTTTTTTAGCTTTGGATTGCTCTTTTAAAGGTAGGAATGTCATGAGCTGTGCATTTTAGAGGTACGATGATGGTAATATGATGTTCATAAATGTTAAATCCTTTGCGGTATGTTGTTTTGTATCTAGAATTATGTTAAGTTTCATGTTCATGCATATTTGAAATTCTGTCCGTTTCCAGCAGAATATATTTCATTACACCTTGACGCGAGTTCTCTTTTTGAGATTTTTTTCTCTTCTTCTTATCTAATCTTTTCTCTCCATTTTCCTTCTCCCTGTTGCATCCTTTGCAAAAAAATATTTTATTTTCATGGAAACGTTAAACACACACACACACACACACACACACACACACACACACACACACACACACACACACACACACACACACACACACACACACACACACACTCACACACACACACACACACACACACACACACACACACACACACACACACACACACACACACACACACACACACACACACACACACACATTCACACGCACGCACGCACGCGCGCACGCACACACACACACACACACATACACAGACACCACACACACACACACACACACACCACACACACACACACACACACACGCGCGCGCGCGCGCGCGCGCGCGCGCCGCGCACACACGCACACACATACACTCAAAACAATCTGTACAATTTGATTTTACGCTGCTATGGCGAACATAACAGAGTACTTGTACGGGTATTTAGCGGGTAGGGGAGAGTTTTACTTGGGTGCACTAACATTCATTTTGTTGAAATGGTAGAAAGATAGTTTGTATGTACGTCTGCATGTCTGCATGCATGTGTGTATGTGTGTGTATTAAAGATGGGAGTTAGTTTTGCTTGTGTACAGATGTAAAAATGGGCATGTGTACCACGCAATATGTCTAAACTTGTATCAGTGGTACCTCCCAGAAAAATGTTTCTTAACTCGGCGTTCATTCATATTTCAAAATTTTGAGGAGAGAGAGAGAGAGAGAGAGAGAGAGGAGAGAGAGAGAGAGAGAGAGAGAGAGAGAGAGAGGAGAGATGAGAGAGAGAGAGAGAGAGAGAGAGAAGAGTTCATTTCTGGTGTACACGCTTTAAGATCTACTAAGAGAAATCGATCGTAGAATTATTTTTAATCACAATCATTGGTAGAATTATTGTGTTTTCTGGCTGAGGATAGTCTTAGGGTGAAGTCTGACTCCTGTCTGGATTTCTTGAATTTTGAAATTTGTGGCGTTAGACTTTAATTTGTAATGTAGTTTGAAACTTCAAACTTGAGCCGTCTTACATTTCGACAAATCCAAAAAAATTATGATGGATCTGAGTCTCTGTCAGTATTTTGTCATTACTTTTCAAATTTGACACAGAGTCTGAATCTTTAAGAACTTTGAATATCCGTTTAGTCATTTTATATTTTTTTGGATTATATTCAGCCAATTCACCAACATCTTTTTAATCGTGTCACGATGGAGAATTTATAGCTTCAGTGTGTCCTTTGAACAATCTTAAAATTGAAAGTCATGGAGTCAGTAATGTGCATGTTGTTCAACGTTTAAACTGTTTTAAAATGAACAAAAAAGGCAAATTGCCTGTTTAACTCACATGTGATAAATACATGCAACGGCAAAATGAAATTCTTATGGTGGGCGGGGAAGGACAGGCTTAAATAGATACTAATGCTTGACTGTTCAACATGGCCGACTTTTCGCCCATCGATCTCCCCTCGTAGCTTTCTGCACTCTTCATTAGGTCCAAAAAGACAACTGCATACCATGGAGGGTCTTCATAATGAAAACAGGGGGGTTGGGGGGGGGGGGTCTCACCGAACTTTATGATTTGGTCGGACGGGCCAGCACATTCTGTACATAGGAAGAAACTTACGATCCTAACTCCATCTTCCGGTTTCTAGGAACGATAGGTGGACCACGATAAGTATCGCTCGTGAAAGGTTCTCTATTACCAGATTGGAGAATAAAGAAGCACCTGATCACGTCCCTGCGTGATCTAGGACAATGTCTCTTCTGTAAACCACGCACCGCAAGTGTATTTGTATTGTTGACAACGGTCTCCAATACCTGGTAACGTACAACATGTCTTTTGCAAGTAATATTCAACCTGGTAACACACGAATTGTCTTTTGGAAGTAATGTCAATAATCTAATCGCATCAATTGTAGAGTAGAAAGGCCTGCTTGTAATGCTGTTTCCGGAGTGGATGACAGGATCAATGTAGATAAAATGCCCCCCGCATACGCTTCTGTACACACTAAGGAAGGTTGTGAATGGATTCTTTGGAAATTAGAAGTTGGTGAAGAGACAGAACCACTGTATGACTGTGTGTAATGAAATGATTGGACGATGAACGAATACAATTGAATGAATTATCTTATATCCAGAAAAAAAACATTGACACGCTTTTATCCGACCATTCATGACGATAACTGTGAAAAATGTTTAGATACCTGTAAACATTCGTGTTTTCCGAGACAATGGGGTTATTGTCAGAGATCTCATATAGGGAGACTGACGACTCCTAGCTCAGACGCCCAAACGTTCAATGATTTGACATGGAATGTTTTGTTTAGTACATATGATTATTCTTTTTTGTCATTTTTTCTTCTTCTACCAAATCCCCTTTGATTTCCAGATTGCTTCGTTACAAAACATGTGTTTCAGATTTGTTTGGAACAACAAGAATGACAAAATCAAAAGAAAATATTCAATACAAAATGTACAAAAGGGAGACTTAGGTAAACCCGACCTTGAAGTATATACCAGTTCCTTGAAAACTGCCCGGATCAGGAAAGCATAAATGCAAAACCATAAGTGGAAAACAGCATTACATTGATTATATCCCAAAATTGATAACCTTGATGCTAATAGACCTGACAGGTTTAATGATAACAATATCATAATCACTTTTTGGAAAGAAGTTTTTCAAACATGCAAAATGTTCTGAAAACACGTAGACTTATACAAAAGTACAGATCAAGCTTCTAACCCAATGTTTTGAAACGAAAATTTTGAAGTGGGAGAAAAACTATTCCTTTACGAGAAATGGATGCAGAACAAGATATTTCAATTAAACACTCACTCGATGACAACGGCATTTGTGTAAGCCACCAGAACTGTCAGAGAAGCTGGATGCGTGCATTCATTTGATCAAAGATGATGCCAAGAATAGATTAGAATGAGATAGTGACGTTGGTAATGACAGAACTTCAGCACTCCAAAACAAAGTGTAGTATTACCAGAGGAACATGCATTTATTATGATATGATAGAAGTGAATGAAGCTTTCAACATTAATAGATTTGTCAAAATAGGAACAACGTCTTAATGTACCATCTGACTGGGTAGAAGTACCAAACTTGAGAGAGAGAGAGAGAGAGAGAGAGAGAGAGGAGAGAGAGAGAGAGAGAGAGAGAGAGAGAGAGAGAGAAGAGAGAGAGAGCCTTCAATACCTTACCGCTAGGTAGTACTCTTTTGGCTTATTAAAATTTTGCTGTTAGAAATAGTCAACCAATTTTGGCGCCATTGTTTTGCAAAATGATGCTGAGTTTTGCAACACATTGTCGCAGGATGAACTCTGAACTCATTACAGCACCAGACTTTAAGCGAACTGATTTGCAGTACTACGAATAAAAGTCTTATGTTTGGGTCCAAATGCCTTTTAATCTAAAATCAATCCATTTTGAATTGAACGTGTACTAGTAAATCAGGTGACTTTATCACTGCTTTCGATAACCTTGGAAATGATACTGTCTTTTAAGAGTTTATAACAGCTTCATTATATTAGAGTTTCATTAGATTTCAATGTAGCTGTGAACTTAGAACTGTATCAGTGGAATAAGGCCTTGATTGAGCACCTGACCGTCATTGACTGCCTGTTGATCTGTTTTGGAGTTGGACCATAAAGACTGAAGAACCTTCATGTTGTGCAGCAAAGAAAACGATCCACAAATCAGAACAATATCATTCTTCACGTCGTTCACAGTACATGTCTGCAAGCTAGTGTACACTGATTAGACAGGATGTAGAGACTTGTTAAAAAAAAGTTTGCTTCCGTAAGCGTTTAAATGTCTTTAAAAGTGGCCGAGGTTTGAGGAAGTTTTCAAGTTCAGCTCCATTCACTGACCAAAAAAAAAAACAAAAAGGAAAAAAGAAAAGAAAGAAAAAAAAGGAAGTTTACCCAGCTGTTCATAGTGCCGTAGAATGAAGAAAAAAGCAGTAATGAAACTAGCATCGATCCAGAAGCAATCTTCCTTAATGAAACTGCCATTTTCTCTCCGCAAGAGACGACTAGCGTAATGAGCACAATTCTGCTGTCAGATTTATGTCCGTTTTATTCTTAGATGTCCATCAGAACCAATTTGAGAAAAATGCCAGAGGGCTGTGTATTGAGTGATGTATGGTCCAGAAAGCCTGAATTTTCCACATGCTAAAGAAGGCAATACAATTAGTGACGAAGTTACAAAGGTGATTTATCGTGACTTTCGCATTAAAATGAACTTCTTTTCTTTTCATTTTTTTGGGTGGGGGTGGGGGTGGGGTGTGTGGGGGGGGGGGGGGGGGGCAAACTTTGATGATCAACATTGGGGAGGCTGACTTGATTGGTTGAAAATCTTGGTCCGCTGCTAACTTCAGAAACTGGTGACGAAGCCTCCTCGATTGAATTTACAGACTTATGAAAATGTGATTGAAAGAAAAAAAAAAGAAATTAAATTTGCACTTTAGAACTTCCTAGACATTTCAAGCGGAAATTCAAGAAATGTCTGCAGTTATTTCGAGAAACAACCAACAACGACTTGGTTCGAGTTTCAAGCTACAAGCCAAGCTGCCAAATGAAAATTGATTCACAGAATAATGTTGTCCCATCATTGTATAGAAACGCGAGCTCCACACAGCTGCCCAAATCAATCGGCATACACATTTCCTGTGAGCGGCCTTCGTTGTGCATTGTAAGCAGTTGTCAGGGGAAAAAATCCTGCTTTTCATGAATTATTTGCAGCACATTACCAACTAATTTAATGCGATGTTATCCACCGATTTTTCCTACATATCTAATCGACAAATGAGTTTAGATTTGTTTAAGCCAGGAACCATTTTCTCAGCAACTTTACTTGTATGCTGGCAACGTGTTAGAATCTGCATACAGTTCTTGCTAGAAACTGGTCTTTTCTTAATTGTCTGCCAAGTTTCATTCAGTTTTCCCCCATACACTTCTGTTAAATCCGCAGTGTATTTTGTGTTCTGTTAGCGACAGCTGATATGTTTGAGAAAACGTTCGGTTGAGATTTAGCTATTTGTCCAAATCAGACGTGCCCAACACGTCACAGCTTCTCGCCTTTTATCCTCCTTGTTGCTGTTATTGCTGCTGTTGTTTTATAAAGGCAGACCAGACGACTTACTAAATAACAAGTAACGAGGTGGCCACAGCACCAATCGATATCAAATAGATAACTAAGGAGATTGGTCTGAAGTATTATACAAGTACAATTTGTTTCAGACAGGACCATGTTCCGTACTTACTTATTTTCATTGTTCGACTTTCTGCAGATGTCGGAGGTATACTGCAATTGCTCTGGACATTTTTGATCGTTGTTTTACAGTGTGAGCATTTGTGTTAGACTGCCCAGGCTATAGGGATTGGTTTGTTTGGCAACTGTGTCAGATATGAGTGAAAAATGTGAGTGGAATCATACTCATCCAATAGGATACATTCTGCCACCTTTAATTTGCGACAGGTTTGTTCTTTGATGCGATACGTTCTTTAGTTCTCGTTAAGAAACGTTTGGGGAGTCACATGCCTACACTGTACGAAATACTATTGTTCAAGAGAAGGCAAGTACAATTATGTTTTTAATGTCATCTTCTTTTAAATCCATAAACTGTATTTCAAAAATGTATTAATCGTTTTCTTTTAATTTTGCTGACAATAAAACTCGCTTGCATTTCAATATTCTGGTTGGTTGTTTGTATTTCGTTGTAACTTGTTCACTAGTTCGTTTACTTTATTATTTTTGCTTTGCAATCAACGCTTTACTTTAGTTCTGGTAAATTAGAAACAAGTAGCGGAACCCTTGCGACAGCAAATCCTCTCGCACGAATGCCAGCACAGAGCACGTTTATTTGAAACTGGTGTCGCCTCTTCGATCTTGAATAGGGTCACAAAGAGCAGACAGACAAGCAGAAACAAAGACGGGCGACCTGGCTATGGTTGATATGAAAGGAAAAAAAGCAGGGAAAAGTAAGAAGTAATGATATACTAGCAGGCAAACTTGCTTCCACGACGAGATAAGGACAAGCTCATAACTCCAAACGAATGGCGCTAACGACTCCAAATCGCCTGGTACAAATGTCAGCACATAGGAACGGAACAAGGAGCAAGAGTTACCCTGCTTGTTCCTTACTGTTTACGGTTCCCTGCTTCATTTCAGACTGCCTCTTAGTTCTGGTCATTTGTGAAACAAAACTTTGCTCAGAGTGTAAATCTACACTTAAACAAACGATCGTTTTTAGCATTAGGCTCATACAGCATTTGGAAAAGGTTCTGCACTCGTACACCTGTGAAGTTATACCATGCCTTTAGATAACATGAGTAAAAGGTGACCAGTCCCTTCCCCCCACCCCCATTTTTGTTTTTTTTCGGTGGATAGACGTTAAAGATGGTTTTGAAGATGTCAAGTTTGATACGACGACAGTGAGATTAATACAAATATTCAATGCGCGTACAGGCGTCTAGATCTCGATTTCATTGCTTGGAATATTACTGTTAAAACGAATTTTTACAGTAAATAAGTGGTGTAACGTTTGCTACCATAAGAAAACCTAACACAGAGTAACTTTTATTCAAGACTGGCACAGCCTTTTGAACTTGAATAAAGTCAGACAAATACATAGACGAACAATCTAATAGTGGGGGAAAAAACAAGCGCAGGCCAACAACTGAACTGTCTTCATAGTAATGACTTGGCAAAGTTTTGGACTTAAGGAGGAGGGGGTGGGGGGCGGGGAGTTTGAAGATGGAGAAACTGGGAACATAAAATTAAGAAAATATATTACAGATATGAAAACTCTTCACTAGCTGCATAAGGGAACCATCGCAATCCTTTTTGAAGGCAGATATATTTGTATTGCCTGCTCCGAGGCCTTTCGTCCGCTGGGTCGGAACTCATCAGGGAGACACGCCTGGTTGTGTCTGCGCTCCTGGCGTCAAATAGAGACACACCACAGTTCATAATACTGTGGTGTTCTCACCACCAAGGGTGCAAAAAAGAATCCAATAGCACCCCCAAATGAGCGCAACGTGCACTTGTTCTACCATGTTTAAGGATGACTTTCTTTCTAGTAGAATTTTGTTAGATTCCATTAAGAATGAGCGATTTACCATACTTTTCTTTCTTCTTTTTTTTTTAACAGAACAAAGAAACAACACAAACAACAATCGATTTGAAGAGTTTGAAGTCAAGAGAACGCCTCAGAATATAGGCTGGTCCATGCATCCCCATCCCTTTCTGCTTTGTAATGTGCAGCCAAGAAAGCAGAAACTTCGTTCTCCTTTATCAGTCCCTTGAAGAAAGGTTTGGTAACCTAGTCTTGCAGTACTCTAAACAAATAATAATGGGGGATACAAGACTGGTACGGGAGAGAAGAGAGAGAGAGAGAGAGAGAGAGAGAGAGAGAGAGGAGAGAGAGAGAGAGAGAGAGAGAGAGAGAGAGAGGAGAGAGAGAGAGAGAGAGAGAGAGAGAGAGAGAGAGAGAGAGGAGAGGAGAGAGAGAGAGAGAGAAGACAGACAGACAGACAGACAGACAGACAGACAGACAGACAGACACAGGGACAGAAAGACAGACAAACTGACAAACAGACAGAGGCGAATGTGTGTTAGCTCACTAGTTTATTTTATGAAGAACGTTTACGTAGGTCAGGTAAAAATCGATTTTCTTGTTGTTGTCGCTGCGGCTGCTGGTGCTGGTGCTGGTGCTGCTGCTGAAGTGGGCAAAATGGTAGTGGGGGTGCCTCTGGAAGGTTTAGAGGGTGGGTGGTGGTAGTGTCGTAGGCGAAGAGGTGATTGCAGTTGTCGTCTTCATCGTTGTTGTTGTAACTTCAGTCGGAACAGCATTTTAAACCCCCTCGAGATTCTTTTCAAATGAATTGATTCAAGGTTTGCAAAAGGTCACCATGTGAAAACAGAATAAAACGAAAATGACGTATCTTTGGAAG
>CM031598.1:10710255-10720255 GCA_018398815.1 Conus ventricosus
TGAAACTGCCCCGGGGGTTTGTTTGCAATTTTTTTTTTTTTTTATTTTTTTTTTTTTTCCCCCCCCCCTTTTTTTGTTTTTTTGGGAAATTTTTAAACCGTTTTTTTGGGAAAAAATTCCAAGTTGAACCTTTTGTAAAACTTTTTGTTTGCATATTTTTGCCCATTTTGAAAAAACCCGGGGGGGGGGGCCCCCCCCCCGGGGATAACCGTTTTTTAGTACAAGTGAACGTACTGTGTTGCATTTCCACATTTTATTTAAAACTTTGGGGTTTTTGGGTTTTTTTTTCATTGTTTAAATTTTTTACTGGATTGCTTTTTCTTTCTGTGCTTGTATTGCTTGCATCACATTGCATTGTGGCTGTTGTGTTGTGTTGTGTTGTTTTTGTGTTGTGTTGTGGGTTTGTGTTGTTTGTTTTGTGTGTGTTGTTTTGAATTGGCAATGAAATGAATTTTATTTTCTTGTTTTTTTTGTTTTAAGTATGCTTGAAACCATACAAAACCATATGAGTAAAACCCCAAATGTAAAAACATTTAAACGTTTTTGTTTTCCCACACACCATGCAATGTATGATACGTTCCCCCCCTTTTTTAGCACAACACACCCCACACACACACACACACCACCACACACACACACACAACACCAAACCACAAACCCACACACACAAACACACACACACACACACAACACACACACACACACACACACACACCACCCCACACCACCAACACCACACCACACACACACGCACACACCACAAACCACTACGGAACGAAAATTTCATTACACTATACCTCGCTATTTTACATCGCAACATTCCCATCACCGCGATGTTTCCCCCTTTCCTTTCAGACTCTTCGAGCTGCAGAGGACTCAAGAAGTTCTCAAGCGGCTGTGACGCAAGGGAGACTGGGAGTACGCTTCACGGGAACAAGCTGGCAACCCCGCCAACACTCATGCGCTCTGGGCAACGCCGTCGACAGCATCGGGGACTCCTCCTACCTGTCCAAAGGCCTCATGGAATGGGCAACGACACAAGATTACAGCACAAACCGGGGATGGGGCCCGGTGACTTGGGGCGGGGTTGGTGTGGGGTTTCTGTTTTTGCGATGTTAGGGGCTGTACAGTATTAAGCCGAGATGGGGCCGGTCGGGGTTGGTGGATTTGCTATTGTGGGGTTAGGGTCTGTAAAAGCATTAAGCCGGAGATGTGCCGGTGATGTGGGGGCGGCGTTGGGGGGGATTTTCTGTTTAGGGTCTGTACAGCATAAGCCGAGATGGTGTCGGGGAGTGTGGGGGCGGCGTTTGGGGGGATGTTTCGTTTTTGGGTGTTTGAGGGCTGAAAACGACTGAAACCAATTTTTTGTCAATAACTCAAGGTTTACTACAAGAGGGTGGTGCAAACAAACCTAAGGGTGGGGGGTTTTTGGGGGGGTCGCGTTGGTGGGGGATGTTGCTTTTTGTTGCTGAGAAAGGGGTCGTACAGCTTTAAGCTCGAATTCCCGGGTAGTGTGGGCGGCTTGGGGTGTAGAGTTGCTGTTTTGCGATTTTGAGGGTCTGTACACTTAACCGAGATGGTGCCGGTGATTTTGGGGTCGGCGTTGTGGGATTGCCTTGTTCGGAGAGTGTAATTTCACCTGGGGCTGTCTGTCTACGTCGTCATAAATTAAAAAAAAACAATGAGCTGATTTAAGGAAAGTCAGTGAAAAAGGGAATAAACCCAACGATGAATCCGAAAAAAACAAATGTCCGTGGGGGGGATACAAGACAGTCGGGTAAAATTTTGCAAAAATCCGACCACTCCCCCCAGGTTTAGTTTGCTATGGTTCCAATGGAAAGACTGGACAACACAATCGCTTTCATCCATCTAAGATCCCTTTTCTGAGAGTGCTCTCAAATGTCCTTACCAAACTGCGGGTATCTGTATCTCCGGAGGTTGACGGGGATACTTTGAAAAAAAACCAAAGACAACCCTACATGAAACAAAATAAATCCGAGCATCATCTTCATCACCCTGATCCCCTTTAATGACAGGGAAAAAATGCAAGATTCAGTGCCGCACCCTTCTTCAAAAGAAACCTCTTTTTAAAAAAATAATCTCTATATATATGTCCTTGTGAATTTCTGCGAGATCACCATATCGCCAAATTCAAGGGGACTGCCCCAGGGGGACGGACATGGGGCACTCTCGGGATAAAGACCCAACCACACTGGCTCCGCGAATGACAATCCTGTCGCACACGCGTTGGGCAAGAATTGTTGTCCTGCGTGTTTGGGAACAAACGGGCACACGGGGCACCACAAAACCCGGGGCAGGATGTCTCCCGGGGGGTTGGCCCTGTGCGACCGACACTGACTCCCTGGGGTTTTGCCCGTGTCCGGCCCTGCTGGACGGTCGGGCGTGACTGGGACAACCCAAAATTTTACGCGGTGAGGGCAACGCCCTCGTTGGCACCAAGCTGGCAAACAAAAAAAATAAATTAATAAACAAACAAATAAACAAAAAAGTAATAAAACAACAAAATAAAGAAAGATGAAAATAGATGCAGAAAAATGAAACATTTCATTTAAAAATGAACGTTGTGCACAACTGAAAGCTCAAAAATGAAGCTCCCTTCAGGAAGCATTTTCTTGAAATCAACCAATTCCCCCGAATCTTCGCAACTTTCGCTTCCCACATCCCCTATAAAAGTAACAAACAAAAAAAAAAATTTTTATGGCGCGTAATCCTACAACATATCCCTAAGCACTTACAAAACAAAAAGGTTAAAGAAAAAATAAAAAACCAAAAGAAGATGAATATTCAAAAAGTACCATACACCTACAAACAAGGGTGCATACTGACACCCCCCCACAAACACACACACACACGCCCCGCGCGGCGCGCGGGCGCCACACTCTCACAAATAAATTTGAGGGGCAAGGAAAAAAGAAAGAATTTCTTTTTATAGGTGAAGAGAGACATATAATGGAAGTGATAGGTAAAGAGACAAATAATGGGAATGATAGGGTGAAGAGAGACATAAAAGGGGAATGATGGGTGAAGAAGCAAAAAAGGGGGAAGAATAGTGAAGAGAGACTATAAGGAATTTGATGGGTGAAGAGGGACAATAAGGGGAAGTTGATGGGAAAAGGGGGGACATATAATGGAAGTGATGGGTAAGAGAGACATAAAGGGGAATGAAGGGTTGAAGAGAGACAATAAGGGGAATGATAGTGAAGGAGAAAAATTAATGGAATTTGAAGGTGAAGAGAGCATATAAGGGGAAGTGAGAGTTGAAAGAGACATATAATTGGAATTGAGAGTAAGAGAGACATAAAATGGAAGTTGAAAGTGAAGAAGCATTAAGGGAAAGTTTAGGTAAAGAACAAAAAAGGGGGAAGTGATGGGTAAGAGAGACATATAAGGGGAAGTTGATAGGTAAAGAAGACAAAAAATGGGAAGTATAGGTAAGAGAGACAAAAAAGGGGAAGTTGATGGGTGAAGAGGGACATATAATGGGAATTTAAATGGTGAAGAAGACATATAAGGGAATTGATGGGGAAGAGAACATATAAGGAAAAGTGATGGGTGAAGAAGCATAAATGGGAATTATAGGTGAAAGAGCATATAAGGGGAAGTATAGGTGAAGAGAGACATTAATGGGAATTTTGAAGGTAAAGGGGGCATAAAAGGGAAGTTGATGGGTAAAAGGGGGACAAAAAAGGGAAATTTTATATGAAAAAAGAAAATTTAAAAGGGAAATTGATGGGTAAGAGGGACATATAAGGAAATTTGATAGTGAAAGGACATATAATGGGAATTGATGGGTGAAGAGAGACAATAATGGAAGTGATAGGTAAAAAGAACAAAAGGGGAAGGATGGGGAAAAAGGGCATATAAGGGGAATGATGGGTGAAAGAGACATATAAGGAAGTAAAGGGGAAGAGAGACTATAATGGAAGTGAAGGTGAAGGAGACAATAAGGGGAAGTACCACTTATTACTTTTCCTCTTTCGGGGAAGATCACTCAGAAACGGACTTTCTCACGAAGGTTATTGAAAATGAATAAATAAACACATAAATAATCAACAATAAATCAACAATCAATAAATCAATCATCAAACCCTCTCTACCGATCCCCCCCCCCCCCCCCCTTTTTTTCTGCTTTGCAACAATGTTCGGGGGTTGTGTGTTGTTGTTGTGTTTGGTTGTGTGTGTGTGTGTTTCTCTCTCCCTCCCCCTCTCCTCTCTCTCCCTCTCTCCTAAACTCTTCCCCCCTTCCTCACCCCTCTCCTCTCCCCTCCTCCCTCTCTTCCTCTCTCCCTTTCCCTCCCCTCTCCCTCTCTTCTGGCGCGCACGTATGTATATAGGGTGGGGGTGGGGGTCGCAGTATTACTTGTCCAGTTTTTGTAAATTTGGGTTTTTCCCTTTTTTAGCTTGGAGCTCTTTTAAAGGGAGGAATGTCATGAGCTTGCTTTTAGAGGTACGATGATGGTAATATGAGTTCATAAAGTTAAATCCTTTTCGGAATTTTTTTTTATCTAAGAATTATTTAAGTTTTTTGTTTTTTTGCATATTTTAAATTCTGCCGTTTCCCAGTAATATTTCATTACAAACCCTTTACGCGATTTCCTTTTTGAGATTTTTTCTCTCCCCTTTTCAATCTTTTTCTTCCATTTTCCTTTCCCGTTTCTCCCTTTCAAAAAAATATTTTATTTCATAAACGTTTAAACACACACACACACACACACACACACACCCACACACACAACACACACACACAACACACAACACACACACACACACACACACACCACACACACACACAACACACACACACACACACACACACACACACACACCAACACACACACACACACAACACACACACACACATTCACACCACCCCACGCACGCCGGGACGCACACACACACACACACACATACACGACACACACACACACACACACACACCACACCACACACACACACAAAACCCCCGCGCCGGCGCGCGCGCCGGCGCGCACACACGCACACAATACACCAAAACAATTTACAATTTTTTAAATTACGCTGCTATGGCGAACATAACATAGTACTTGTACGGGTATTTAGCGGAAGAGTGAGAGTATTACTTGGGTGCACTAACATTCATTTTGTTGAAATGGTAGAAAGATATTATGTAGCGTATGTACGTCTGCATGTCTGGCATGCATGTGTGTATGTGTGTTATTAAAGATGGGAGTTGTTTTGCTATGTGTAACCAGAATTTAAAAATGGGCATGTGTACCACTCAATATGTCGTAAACATTGTATCAGTGGGAACCTCCCAAAAAATGTTCTTAACTTCGGCTTTCATTCATCTTTCAAAATTTTGAGAGAGAAGAGAGAGAGAGAGAGAGAGAGAGAGAGAATAGAGAGATATGGAGAGAGTAGAGATAGAGAGAGAGAGAGAGAGATAGAGAGAGAGAGAGAGCGATTTCATTTCGTGTACACGCTTTAAGATCTACTAAGAGAAATCGATCGTATAATTCTATTTATCACACAATCATTGGTAGAATTAATAGTGTTTTACTGCTGAGATAGGTCTTAGGTGAAGTCTGACTCCTGTCGGGATTTCTTGAATTTGAAATTTGTGTGGGCGTTTTTATGACATTACTTTGTAATGTAGTTTGAAAACTCCAAACTTTGAGCCGTCCTTACATTTCGACCAAATCCAAAAAAAATTATGATGGCTCAAGTCTCTGTCAGTATTTTGGTCATTAAACTTTTCAAATTTGACACAGAGTCTGAATCTTTAAGAACTTTGCATATCCGTTTAGTCCATTTTATATTTTTTTTGGATAATATTTCAGTCCAAGTCCCCAACATCTTTTTTAATCGTAGTCAGCGATGAGAATTTATAGCTTCATGTACCTTTGAAACAAATCAAAAAATTGAAAGTCCATGGAGTCAGTAAAGGTGCAGGTTGTTCAACGTTAAAACAGTTTATTAAAATGAACAAAAAAGGCAAATTGCCATGTTTAACTCACACGTGATACATACATGCAACGGCCAAAATGAAATTCTATTAATGGTGGGCGGGGAAGGACAGCTTAAATAGATACTAATGCATGACTGAACAACATGGCCGACTTTTCGCCCATCGATCTCCCTCGTAGCTTTCTGCACTCTTCATTAGGTCCAAAAAGACAACTGCATACCATGGAGGGTCTTCATAATGAAAACAGGGGGGTTGGGGGGGGGGGGTCTCACCGAACTTTATGATTTGGTCGACGGGCCAGCACGTTCTGTACATAGGAAGAAACTTACGATCCTAACTCCATCTTCCGGTTTCTAGGAACGATAGGTGGACCACGATAAGTATCGCTCGTGAAAGGTTCTCTATTACCAGATTGGAGAATAAAGAAGCACCTGATCACGTCCCTGCGTGATCTAGGACAATGTCTCTTCTGTAAACCACGCACCGCAAGTGTATTTGTATTGTTGACAACGGTCTCCAATACCTGGTAACGTACAACATGTCTTTTGCAAGTAATATTCAACCTGGTAACACACGAATTGTCTTTTGGAAGTAATGTCAATAATCTAATCGCATCAATTGTAGAGTAGAAAGGCCTGCTTGTAAATGCTGTTTCCGGAGTGGATGACAGGATCAATGTAGATAAAATGCCCCCGCATACGCTTCTGTACACACTAAGAAGGTTGTGAATGGATTCTTTGGAAATTAGAAGTTGGTGAAGAGACAGAACCACTGTATGACTGTGTGTAATGAAATGATTGGACGATGAACGAATACAATTGAATGAATTATCTTATATCCAGAAAAAAAACATTGACACGCTTTTATCCGACCATTCATGACGATAACTGTGAAAAATGTTTAGATACCTGTAAACATTCGTGTTTTCCGAGACAATGGGTTATTGTCAGAGATCTCATATAGGGAGACTGACGACTCCTAGCTCAGACGCCCAAACGTTCAATGATTTGACATGGAATGTTTTGTTTAGTACATATGATTATTCTTTTTTGTCATTTTTTCTTCTTCTACCAAATCCCCTTTGATTTCCAGATTGCTTCGTTACAAAACATGTGTTTCAGATTTGTTTGGAACAACAAGAATGACAAAATCAAAGAAAATATTCAATACAAAATGTACAAAAGGGAGACTTAGGTAAACCCGACCTTGAAGTATATACCAGTTCCTTGAAAACTGCCCGGATCAGGAAAGCATAAATGCAAAACCATAAGTGGAAAACAGCATTACATTGATTATATCCCAAAATGATAACCTTGATGCTAATAGACCTGACAGGTTTAATGATAACAATATCATAATCACTTTTTGGAAAGAAGTTTTTCAAACATGCAAAATGTTCTGAAAACACGTAGACTTATACAAAAGTACAGATCAAGCTTCTAACCCAATGTTTTGAAACGAAAATTTTGAAGTGGGAGAAAAACTATTCCTTTACGAGAAATGGATGCAGAACAGATATTTCAATTAAACACTCATCGATGACAACGGCATTTGTGTAAGCCACCAGAACTGTCAGAGAAGCTGGATGCGTGCATTCATTTGATCAAAGATGATGCAAGAATAGATTAGAATGAGATAGTGACGTTGGTAATGACAGAACTTCAGCACTCCAAAACAAAGTGTAGTATTACCAGAGGAACATGCATTTATTATGATATGATAGAAGTGAATGAAGCTTTCAACATTAATAGATTTGTCAAAATAGGAACAACGTCTTAATGTACCATCTGACTGGGTAGAAGTACCAAACTTGAGAGAGAGAGAGAGAGAGAGAGAGAGAGAGAGAGAGAGAGAGAGAGAGAGAGAGAGAGAGAGAGAGAGAGAGAGAGAGAGCCTTCAATACCTTACCGCTAGGTAGTACTCTTTTGGCTTATTAAAATTTTGCTGTTAGAAATAGTCAACCAATTTTGGCGCCATTGTTTTGCAAAATGATGCTGAGTTTTGCAACACATTGTCGCAGGATGAACTCTGAACTCATTACAGCACCAGACTTTAAGCGAACTGATTTGCAGTACTACGAATAAAAGTCTTATGTTTGGGTCCAAATGCCTTTTAATCTAAAATCAATCCATTTTGAATTGAACGTGTACTAGTAAATCAGGTGACTTTATCACTGCTTTCGATAACCTTGGAAATGATACTGTCTTTTAAGAGTTTAACAGCTTCATTATATTAGAGTTTCATTAGATTTCAATGTAGCTGTGAACTTAGAACTGTATCAGTGGAATAAGGCCTTGATTGAGCACCTGACCGTCATTGACTGCCTGTTGATCTGTTTTGGAGTTGGACCATAAAGACTGAAGAACCTTCATGTTGTGCAGCAAAGAAAACGATCCACAAATCAGAACAATATCATTCTTCACGTCGTTCACAGTACATGTCTGCAAGCTAGTGTACACTGATTAGACAGGATGTAGAGACTTGTTAAAAAAAAGTTTGCTTCCGTAAGCGTTTAAATGTCTTTAAAAAGTGGCCGAGGTTTGAGGAAGTTTCAAGTTCAGCTCCATTCACTGACCAAAAAAAAAACAAAAAGGAAAAAAGAAAAGAAAGAAAAAAAAGGAAGTTTACCCAGCTGTTCATAGTGCCGTAGAATGAAGAAAAAGCAGTAATGAAACTAGCATCGATCCAGAAGCAATCTTCCTTAATGAAACTGCCATTTTCTCTCCGCAAGAGACGACTAGCGTAATGAGCACAATTCTGCTGTCAGATTTATGTCCGTTTTATTCTTAGATGTCCATCAGAACCAATTTGAGAAAAATGCCAGAGGGCTGTGTATTGAGTGATGTATGGTCAGAAAGCCTGAATTTTCCACATGCTAAAGAAGGCAATACAATTAGTGACGAAGTTACAAAGGTGATTTATCGTGACTTTCGCATTAAAATGAACTTCTTTTCTTTTCATTTTTTTGGGTGGGGGTGGGGGTGGGGTGTGTGGGGAGGGGGGGGGGGGGGGCAAACTTTGATGATCAACATTGGGGAGGCTGACTTGATTGGTTGAAAATCTTGGTCCGCTGCTAACTTCAGAAACTGGTGACGAAGCCTCCTCGATTGAATTTACAGACTTATGAAAATGTGATTGAAAGAAAAAAAAAGAAATTAAATTTGCACTTTAGAACTTCCTAGACATTTCAAGCGGAAATTCAAGAAATGTCTGCAGTTATTTCGAGAAACAACCAACAACGACTTGGTTCGAGTTTCAAGCTACAAGCCAAGCTGCCAATGAAAATTGATTCACAGAATAATGTTGTCCCATCATTGTATAGAAACGCGAGCTCCACACAGCTGCCCAAATCAATCGGCATACACATTTCCTGTGAGCGGCCTTCGTTGTGCATTGTAAGCAGTTGTCAGGGGAAAAAATCCTGCTTTTCATGAATTATTTGCAGCACATTACCAACTAATTTAATGCGATGTTATCCACCGATTTTTCCTACATATCTAATCGACAAATGAGTTTAGATTTGTTTAAGCCAGGAACCATTTTCTCAGCAACTTTACTTGTATGCTGGCAACGTGTTAGAATCTGCATACAGTTCTTGCTAGAAACTGGTCTTTTCTTAATTGTCTGCCAAGTTTCATTCAGTTTTCCCCCATACACTTCTGTTAAATCCGCAGTGTATTTTGTGTTCTGTTAGCGACAGCTGATATGTTTGAGAAAACGTTCGGTTTGAGATTTAGCTATTTGTCCAAATCAGACGTGCCCAACACGTCACAGCTTCTCGCTTTTATCCTCCTTGTTGCTGTTATTGCTGTGTTGTTTTATAAAGGCAGACCAGACGACTTACTAAATAACAAGTAACGAGGTGGCCACAGCACCAATCGATATCAAATAGATAACTAAGGAGATTGGTCTGAAGTATTATACAAGTACAATTTGTTTCAGACAGGACCATGTTCCGTACTTACTTATTTTCATTGTTCGACTTTCTGCAGATGTCGGAGGTATACTGCAATTGCTCTGGACATTTTTGAT
>CM031598.1:10727755-10747755 GCA_018398815.1 Conus ventricosus
CTTGGCGTAGGAGTAAATGCGTCTAAATGCGGGTATGAAAGATGACGTGTGACATGGTGCCCCCCGACTCCAATTTCACCGGCGTAGCTGCCGTTTTTTTCCCCCCGGAAAAAAAAAAAGATTTCTTTTTCCCCTCAGGTTTGAGGAAGGAAAAAAAAAAAATTTCTTTTTGTCCCCTAAAGGGTTTTTGAGGAAGGAAAAAAAAGATTTCTATTTGTCCCCCCAAAAGGGTTTGGGGAAGAAAAAAAAAAAAGGATTTCTTTTTGGCCCCAAGGTTTAGGGAGGGAAAAAAAAAAAAAATTAGTGATTTTTGTTGTGTAAAAATTTTGCTTTTTGTTTGTTTTTGCATTTCTATGTGTGTTAAGGTGGTTGAGTTTCTTTTGGTTCCTGCCCGTTAAGGGTTTTTTTTTTTTTTTTCTTTTTCCCCTTTCCCCCCACCTCAGGACCGATACCTAAAACCTCCCTTGCCGAACCTGGCGCAAGGGGGGCGGGGTTGGGGATTTTCCCCCCCTAAGGTTTAGAATTTTTGTCCCCCTTTCCGGAAAGTAGCCCCAACCTTTTCCCGCTTTTAGCAGGGGAATGGCTTTGGGGATCAATAGCTTTCCCTTTTTAAATATATTTTCTTTCGTTTCCCCCTTGTTTCAGTTTGTTTTTTTTCCCCCTTGCCCCTCAAGTGTGGGATCAACTTCCCCCGTCACCTAATAGTGTGGGGGTGGGTTATTACCGCTCTGCCAAAAAAACTCTTTATCTTTTGATAAAATTTTTTTTTCGGGGGTTGGTGCGAGATTTTCTTGGGGTTTGGGTTTGAATGTGCATTTATTGATTGATTTTTAATTTTTGTTTTTTAATGTGTGTGGTGTATTTTGTGCAGTGATTTGTTTTTCCCGCTCCAGTTTCACGGGAGACAGTGACCCAGGGTGCTGTCTGTGGGCTTTTTTTCTTTTTCTTATTTCCTTTGCGTTTCCGGTCCTGGTATCCTTTCTTTTCCTTTCACCCCCTTTTCAAAACTCTTAAACCCTTCTCCCAAAAAGCGCCTACTATTTTTTCTTTTCTACATTTTCATTTTTGGGGGTTTTCCGCTAGTTTGTGTTTCCCCCCTCTTTTTAATTTTTTGGTTTCCCTTTTTGTTTTGTAAATTTTTATTCATTTTTTGTATAAGGCGGTACATTTGTTTGTAAATTCATTTGAAATAAAGTAAGAAAAAAAAGACGAAAAACAAGAACATTTAAGAACTAAAATTTATAAAAAATTTATTTAGAAAACTTTATTGTGTTTATTTCCCTTTCTTAAGGGAAACAGTTTTGCATTAAACTTCATTTTGTTTCTAATTCAAAATTGATAGCATTGAAAAATTTATTTTTGGAAAATAATTCCTTGGTTTCAATTACCCTGTTTAAGAAGTGTTTTCTTTTTAAAACCCCGGAAAATTGAATTCGTTTTTGAAAATTTATTTAAAATTTACGGTTTTGGGAAAAAACATTTTCATAAACGCCTTTTTTTATTCAATTTTGGATGTTTGGTGTTTAAAAACTGACGGTTTCTTAGGGATGATTTTGATAAATAGTTAAACAAGCGGAACCTTGGGTTTGGAGGGAAAAAAAACTTACTAATATGTGAAACAAGCACAGATGGCGACGGGAAAGAGGAGAGAGGAAAACAAGGAAACAGAAAGGAAAAAGGAGAACAGAGGGAAGCTGAAGTGAAGCAAATGACTCAGAGGGAAGCTGAAAAAATAAATTACAGGGGGAAGCTAAGCGAAGCAAATAACACAGAGGGAAGCGAAGAAAAAAAATTACAGGGGGAAGCTGAAATTGAAGAAAAAAGTTTCAGAGGGAAGCGAAATTGAAAAAAAAAGATAAAAGGGGAAGTGAAGCTGAAGAACGTAAATTTTAAAGTTGAGGCAGTTAGAACTAAGACGATGCTGAAAAAAAAAAAAATCCAGCATCGGAAACCCTCCCCCAGTCGGTTCCGCACCCATGCCTCAACCCAAAAAGCGGCTTTAAAATTCCAAAAGTTGCCGCCTTTTAGGAAAAAACGGATGCTTGATATTTTTCTTTTCCGTTTTGAAAGTCCGCAACGTTTTGTGGGGGGCCAAAGGAAAAGTGGACTTGACTTTGCGTCGTTGTTTAAGGTACGCTTTGACACTGACCACCCTTGCAGCGAAACAAAATTAATTTGGGGATTTTTGAAAGAAGAACCCCTCAAAAAATTTCAATTTTCGGCTGATCGTTTTCCGAACGTTTCCCGTTCTGTGCCCCCCTGAAAAAGGAGAATCGTTTCCGTCTTTTCTGTCCGCTGGTCATTGTTTGGATCGAGGATCGATTATCTAAAACAACAAGACTTTCATAAAGCGAGATCCCCTTTCAGAGAAAACTTTCCCAGGCGTGAGCAAATCGGCCCTTTTCCCTTTAAAGAAAGGCAATTTGAAAACGTGGGGGAAAATGTGTCAATTGACTATTTTCGCTCCCCCAGAAAGGGCGTGGCTGGGAAAAGGGAAAATTTTTCCATTTTTGAGTCTCATGCGTCATGTACTATCCCATCAGGCAGGGAAGTTACGGAAAGGAAATGGGGGGGTCATTTTTGAGCCCTCGGGATATACCTATCCTGGGAAAACGACAGGGTTTTCGCGGTTCGGGATTTTTCGTCAATCAGAATCACCCCCCGGGACAGCCCCCTTACTTCCCCGCAAACGTTCCGAGGTCGGGGACAACGCCACCACGTAGATTTTTTGGGCCTTTTCGTGGCCAGAACAGAATTTCACAAAATAGCGCGCCGACAGACAATGCGCTTTTTTTTTGTGTTGGAAATTCCATCTGAAACAGTTTGCCCTTTCGGGACCGGGTTTAAAAACCGCTTTTGCTCCACTTTGTGAAGAAGGGCCTTGTTTTGACACCAGCAATTTTGTTATGGACGGTGTTAAAAACGGGCCTCAATGGATTGAGGCTTGGGTTTTGCGAGACACGGGTTTGCCCCACTGGGGTGTCGGAAATCTTGGGTTCAAGCCTATCTCAACACTGTCCAAAAGTGTGGTCTTTGGGGCAAGATTTGAAACTTTTCCGCTGGCGAAAATTTCGTGACACACCGTACTACTCCGGCTTTCTTCCCGCCGGTCATGAAACCAGTCGCGACAATCTGGGCAATTTGCCAGGTGCGCTCAGTACATGGGGGTGGGGATGTTTTTCCTTGTCTTTTTGGTACAAATCAAAAGCATAGAGAGGGAAAAGGCTAAAAAAACCCGAAAAGTCCAAAACTGGATGAACCCAGTTTAACCCCAGATGATTTTAAAAAAATGAGGGAAAAGACGAGACGCGGCGACAAAAATTTTGCTGAAAAACGACGCACGACTACAAACGGACAAAACCAACGTACTCGGATCTAACATTCTCTTCAGGGTGTACCGGACAGAACAGAAGGTTGTGGTTCCCAAAAACCCACTTAAAAAAAACAGTGCTGCACACGGCCATGAGCTTTGTTCGCGGGTCATGTGGATCAAAAGAAAAAAAAGAGAGTTCGATTCTTTTATTGGCCGGGTGTCAAAAAGGGAATTTTACGAAATATGCCGCTCAGTGACATCCCCAAAAGCATCCGAAAGGCGCCCCCCCTTGCACCTTTTTGCCAAAAATGCCCTCTTTTCTTTTTCCATTGGGAAAGGGACTATTGATCTTGTTGGACCTTCCCACTGTTTTTTCCGGATATCGCTTTCTTGACTTTGGTGGATACAGCAACAAGGTACCCAGAACGTCCACTGAAAAAATTGATACAGAAACTGTTGCGAAGCCTTACACAATTTTTTCCAAGGGCTTCCAACAAATTCTCTGGTTGGGAACGCAATTTTTTTCTAACATGAGAGAAATTTACAGCGTTGTCAAACTCTTCCTTTCAACCACGCCATATCACCCCCAACGAATGGCATGGTTGAAGTTTTAATGGAACGTTGAACCAGTTGAAAAGGTTGAAGGCAAGAGCCCCAGGAATGGGGTCGTTTCTTTCCGGGTTTGCTTTTTTTTCATACAGGGAAATGCCGAACGAAACGCTGGGATTCTCTCCATTTGAGCTTCTTTCGGACACTCACAAGGGTCCTTTTGGGTTATTGAACACAAAGGACGGAAAGACGGACAACCTGACAGTAAAACTTTTACCAAAACTTTATGAACTGCAAATCGTTTGAAGGGGCATGTGAGCTTGTCAACAGTCGCTGATAGGAAAACAAAAGTGTACAAGGGCTTTTGCAGACGAAAAAGCAAAGGCACGTTCCTTTAGTGGGGGATAAAGTTTTTTTGCTACTAACGAGAACATAAAAAGCTTCTTGGGATTGGAAGGGTCCTTTTCCGGTGTCGAAAAAAATTTTTTTTAAGTAAATTTTAAAAACAAATGGCAACACTGAGAAGGTAATTCTTGAACTGTTGAAGAAATTGTTGAACGTACAAATGTTGCCCCCAAACCCTCGGTTGATGGATTTCCTATTCAAAAAATGGTCAAAAATGACAGACATTTTCAGTGATGAATTTGTACCCGATGTAACGTACAGGGACAGATCAAAGGTTAGAAAAAAGCAAATGAGGGAAGTTTAAATCTACCACAGTTTAGTTTTACCCCCTTTCCCATTTGCTATCAAAGGTGAAACCTAGAGGGGGTGGTTCGTCGAAAAGATTTGTCTACAAATCAAAAAAACACTCAAAGATTTTGAAAACTTTCAGGGTGTTTTGACGGAACCCGGTACAGTAACTGGGGATTTAAAACCCCCTATATTCAGTTAACTTTGAAAAACCGTGCGAACCAACCTACCCCCCTCCCATTACAAAAAAGAGGTGGGTTTAGAGAGAAAAAACAAAAGTAAGCTGGTTTTAAAGGGGATAGAACCCTTTTACATCCCGTACAGCTCACCATTTTATTGGGGGAAAACCCGATGGGCGGTGCTTTCTGCATCGATACGAAAGGAATAAGATCCTGTGTTCGATCCCACCTATCCCAACTTGAAAACTTCTGTGTCAGCTCTCGAAAGGGAAACTATTTGGAAAGTAAATTAAAAAGGGTACTGGGAATTCCCAAAGGGAAGCTGCGGGGGAAAAAACAGCGTTTCAAACACCTTTTGGCTTTTTCCGTGGACGAAAATCCATTTGGTTTGCAAAAAGCCCCCGCTCTTTCCGAAGATGCGAGCCCTGAAACTCCAGAATGTGGTGAGTCATTTTTTTGATACATTTTGTTGGCTGCAAAGTCATGGGGTGACCTCCTTTTAACTTACGGGTGTTTTTTTTCGACCAGAAGTTTGGTTTGATGCAAACCCTCAAAAATTTGTGCCGGTTTTTAAACTCTCGAGTTTTTTGGGGCACACTATTTCATGGGGAAAAAAGGCCCGAGGGGAAAAAAAGTGGAAAAGATTTATCCTTACACAAAACCCACTACAAAGAAAAATCAGGTCACTCAGATTGTTTCTTTTCTATAAAATTGTACCCACTTTGCGTCCCCACGGCCCCTTTGACTGAACTGACGAAAGGGACGAAGAACAAAAGTATTGTGTGGTCTGTGAGTGCCAGAAGGCTTTGGAGTGTTTCAACACCCTCAAATTTTTTCCTTTTATTGTACCCCCCTCTCAGAAGACTTTTTTTTAAAAAAAATATGCCGTTCTAAAGGAATGGGAGCGGTACTGTTGCGGAAAAAAGTGCTTTTTAAAACCCTGCAATACGCCAGTAAGAAATTTTCAAGACACGGGGGAAAATACCCACTAAAAGGGAAAAAGTGCTTGGCTATTGTAGGGCAGTGAGAAGTTCGCCAGGGTTTTTGACTGGAAGAAAATTTCTTACAGACTGACCCTAGCCACGACGTTTTTGAAATCGCAAAAACAAAAAAAGCGGTTTTTAAGAGGTCCTTTTGGCATTGCAGGAATTCCATTTACTGTGAAAACCGGCCTGGAAAAACAAAAATTTATGGGAGAATTGTTTGTCACGTGCATGAATATCAGGGCAAATGTAACTGCTTAAGGGGAAAACTATTCCTGTTTTTTTCTTTTGAAAGTTACGGTGGACCTTTTCAGTGCATTGTAGCATGACGATTTAAATCAAGTGGTATTTATCTAAATTTCTTATTGAAGGACTATATGTTTTGCAAACAAACAAAACTTGAGTGGATGTAATACCAAAAATCTTTGATAAAAAATGGGGGAAAAAACAAGTACAAATTTTGTCAATTTGCTTTGAAGATGAATATATATATAGGGGATGACAAATAACTCTTTAGAAATGTATAACACAGTTTTTGATTTTCAAAGAGACAACCAATTGTTTTCATTTGTCATTTTCAACAATGGGAAAATGTCTTTTCAATGGACTTAAAAATTTCATGGGGGGGAAAAAAGAGACAGTTTAAACTTTTTTATTTGTTTTCATGTCTATTGGAAACATTTACACTGGGGAAATATTCTCATTTTCATGGGTTTTGAAACTATGAGGGGAGACAAGATCGAGAAAATTTGACATCTTAAAAGTTGAAACAATTTGTACTTTTAAATTTTAAATCCCTAATTGGTTTTTTTCCTTTTAATTTTTTGAAAAGTATTTTGTGAGATGTGGTGATCAATTATGAAGTTTTTTTTAGAAAACTGAAAGTTTGAAATATGCTATTTTGGGGGATCATGAATTGTTTTCTATCGTGATTATTTAAAATTTGGTAATTGTGTGATGGTTACGCATTTTGGTTAAAGGAAGTTGTGGGGAAGTGAAGTTGTTTTTACTTTAAAAAAAATTTTTTTTGGGGAAAATTTTTTTCATCCCAGGATGGGGGGTGGCTGGACAGCCCCACACAAAATGTGACGTCCCTGCATGAGTTAATGAATGAACAAATTTCCCCCGGCCACAACAAGGAAAAATATTTATTGGCTTGACTAGGTACGGGCGCCCCCAAAATAAGTGAGTATGACCTCAAGAAACGAATGTGGCATTTGGGAAAGTGACCACTGAGTGATGTTTAAAAAAAAGGGTGGTAAGGGAAGGGCTGGTATGTGTTTTGAAAAATGAGTTGCAACACAGGAGAAGGGGGAAAGAGTCAGTTTTAACCCCCAGATGGCCTGGCCGAACCTGTCAGGCTGGTCCTCTTTCTGACCTTTATTACCAACCCCCCACCCTTTCCCCCTTTACCTTGCCCTCCCCTTCACCTTTCACCCCTGAGGGGGTTGAAATGGCCAGGTTGAGGAACACACGGTAGTTCAGCCCGCAGGTACCAACCCAGGGAGAGGGTTTAAAGCTCTCGTTCTCAAGAGACAGAAGAACTCCAGGGGGAAAGTCGAGACTTCGTATCCCCCAGGACAGAGTAGGGGGCAAAAATTTTCTCGGGGAAAACAGGAAAAGGAAAAACGGGGAGCTTTTTTTTGAGGAGGCGGCCTCATTTTACGGGGTTTTTGTATTTTCCCTGGTTCGGAATTTTTGGATAAAGGGGAAGGAAGGCCTAGCTTTATAGAAGCGGAAAAAAAATTTTTTTATTCTCAGGTGGGAAGATACATTAAGGGAAAAACATTGTGAAGATTTATTTGGTCTCCGGGGGTTAGGAGAGAACTGTGTGAAATTTTTTTGTTTTTAGGTGGAAGGAACAGTTTTAAACTCTGTTTCAAGTGGTTGATGATTTTGTAAATTGTTTTCCCTAGGAGAGGGGAGAAGAAAAACATTCGGGAGGCCCTTTTGGTTTTTTGGAAAAAATTGCGTGTGCGTATGGGTAAAGCTTCATTTAAAAAAGGGGGGTAGCAAAGTGACAGTGTGACACCCGCGTTGAAACTCCAGCTGCATGTAGTTCAAAAATCGGAGAAAAGTAACCCCCTTCCACTCGTCCCTTTCCCTTATAAAAAAAACATTATTGGTGTATGTATTACGTGCATCGCTTTTTGAAAGGGGGTGTATGTACAGAAAGGTTTTTTTCACAAATATTTCGGATACTCCGTCCACAGTGTGCGTCAAGCTGGGATTCTTCAATTTTCAGAATTTTTGACAGAAAGTCTAAACTTTTATTGAACTCTCTTATTAGGGTTTTTTTGAAAAACATTGTTTCGTTGTTTTAAGCATAGCACCTGTTGGTAATTGTTTTGGGGGGGAAGGGAGGGAGGGGGGAAAGGTAAACCAGGGTCATGTGCATAAAAGTGTGGGAAAGAAAAACTTTAAAACCGTAATACAACCTCAACTTCAAATTTGAACTGCTTAGAACCCTTTTAATCCAAATAGCTGTTTTTTGGGCCCGAATAAGTTTAAAAATGACAGTTTCTTAAGTTCGTTCACCCCGATCAATATTTTACAAGATGTCAAACCACAAAAACGGGATTTTAAAACCACATTTAGCTAATTCGTTCTTTTTTTTTTTTCGGTCTAATCGATAAAGAGAGGGTGATTACGATTACTTATGGAGTTCCTTTTTAAGCTGAGACTCTGGCTGCTGTACCAAAATTTTAGGAGTTCCATTTTAACCGAACTGCGTGGGGCTGACCCAAATGTTATGGATTCCATTTTTAAACGAACTGCGTGGCGCGTACCCAAAATTTTTTATGGAGTCCATTTTTTAATGAGATGCGGGGTCGTACCAATATTTTTATGGGGTTCCCTTTTAAGCTGAGACTGCGTGCTGCTGACCAATATTGTTATGGAGTTCCATTTTAACCTGAGACTGCGCGGCTGGGCTGTACCAATATTCAATCTCTTAGTATGTCCCGGCGTCAGCCAGGACCAGGAGACACTGACACCTGCAGTGTGCTGGTCAGGAAAGTTAAGCACCCTCAGAGACGATCACCTGCAGTGTGTTGGTCAGGAAAGTTAAGCAACCCCAGAGACGATCTGTGAAGTGGATGAATTCGACTGTGTGTGTTCCAGCCTACGCGGTTGATCCGTAGCAAATTATAATCTTGGTAGAAGCCGTTGTGCTGAAAAATCCCACATATAAGTTTCTAACGGAAATCAAAGCTAATGTACGCCACCCATGAATCGATTACGAAACTACTAACGCCACAGCGGCTGGTTCTTTTGAGCCATCTTGATTTGAAAAAAAATGCAAACTCAATGACTTACGTATTGCACAGAACTGAAAATGGCTGAACAAATCGGAAATAGTCATTTCATCAGAACGTTTGGCATACTTTGCTGATACTAATGCGTTCATTGAGTAGACTACCTTTTTCAGTTTCAAACATTAGTGAGTCAGTAGTCTGATGTTCCTCATACAAAATAAAGCTCGTTACTTTGTGGTTTCAAAAATATAAACTGGAACATTATGTCAATGAATGCAAGTATTTGGTGCCTTTACGGGAAGTTAGATCTCCGTTTGATTTATTTCAAGAGTGTTGAAATGATGTATGAGGACAAATACATGTCATGTGAGATGTGACACGCACTGTTGCTAGTAGTACGACGTGCTTCTATCATTATGAAAATCAAATGTGTGTGAATTATTCAACCGTTGTTGCTAGGAAACCACAAACCGAAGTTATTTTGGATACAGGACAGTTACAAACAATTCAGACTTCAGGACTACTACACACGTAGTACAACAACACACAAACACTTTTTTTTTTTTGGGGGGGGGGGGGGGGGGGGACTGAGTGAGCTTGAGCTAATAGGGTCCCAAATATCAGCACATGCTGAGTAAAGTTGGAAACGTTGTATGGGCAAGCTGGGTTTACATCATAGCACTTAAAACTGATTGTATGTAAGTTCTCCTCGTGATGCAAGGAGACTTGTAGCATCAAGGAAAAAAAACAAAATATTGAAGATTTGATCGTCACGACAATGGAGTTTGATTTCAAAAGCTTGCAGGCTTTGAAAATCTAATCCTTGCAGACATTGAAAAACCATTGATGGACCAGCCTCAATTATTCCGTGTTTAAATTTGCTATTATTGTTTGAAGCTGCTTTTGTTTTGCTGGATGTCGCTGTTTTTTGATGCTCTGGTTGTTGTTGTTGTTGTGTTGTTGTTGTTGTTGTTGTTGTTGTTGTTGTTGTTGTTTATCAACGGTCTGCTGCCTTGGATAATTGTTCTGTTATTGTTGTTCTGTTTGTTGTGGTATTGGGGGTACAATTACGCCTATTCAGATTTTTGGTCCTTATTTTGTGTTTCATTCGTTTTACTTTGGTGCTTTTCGTTGTCATCATTGATTTATATATTTAAATACACTTTCGGTTTAGGTAATCTCCATCGCTGCTTTTGTTGGTTGTTCAATTCTTGTTCTTTGTTGTTAATGTGAGTTCGTATTATTTTGTTTTAACGAAAAAATTGTCATATTGCTGTCTTACTCGGTGTATGGTGCTAGCGGTGTTTTCTTGTTTAGAATTGTTTTTGTTGACGCCTACTGTGATGTTTACTGCCGTGCCGTCGGCTTCGTTGGTTGAGGTGGCAGATGTACCGGGGTCATTATGTTGTTCGCTTGCTGCAATGTGCTGCTGTTGCTCTTTATGTGGCGGATGCTCGTTGTTTTTTTGGTTTGTTTTGGTTGTTGGTTTCGTTTTCCTCTATTTGTTTGTATTGAAATAGTAATGCTGTCACATTCTTTCAGATACAAAGGGTCTTTTGAAAAAAAATACACAAAATTACAAAAAATCACCACGAAAGAACTCTGACCTCAATCTTAAGTGTGACTCAAATAGAGCTAGGGCCTCTTGTAAGTAGAGCAGGGGAACTTCAGATAAACGTTTTGTAATCTAGAGACTAAGTCTTAAAGAAGAACGGAAGGCATCAATCAATGTTAGATGTCAAAATTCTCCCCCCTCCCCCGACCTACGTTAAATTCATATTGAAGAATCAGTCCTCGTGTGTTTGTATACGGAAGAATTAGACCTACTTTTAAACAGTCATGAAATTCTCAGGGCGATTACACCTTGGTCAGACGGAAGAAATCAGGACCTAGGCTACGTCACATTGTCAGACAGGGGAATATTCAGTCTTAGTCTAAATAATACAGAAAAGTCTGACCTACGTCTAAATCAGCAGAATTCTTTTAGACTAAACGTTAAATAAGGACAGAAATGTCAGGACCTACGTCTAAAATCAGGGAAGAAATATTGGAGGGACTAAACGTCTAAATATGACAGATAAAATAAGTCATCAGACCTACGTCTAAATTCAGATTAGATTAATTTAGTCTAACGTCGAATTGTCAGACTGAATAATTTAGAATTGCGCCTTGGTCAGACAGAGAAGAATTTAGACGTACGTCTAAGTCAGACAGAATAATGTAGACGAAAGTCAAAGTCAGACAAAAGAACTCTGATTTATGTCTATGTCAGACAGGAGAAGTCATACGCATGTCTAAGTCAGGCATAACTTAGACCTATGTCTATGTCAGATAGAAGAACTCAGACCTACGTCTAAATCAGACAGATGCTGGATCTGTCCTTCGATCTGGATCGGTACCCCAGTTGAAGAGTATCGTCCTTCGACACATTCAGTGCTTTTTGCTGTGATCCTGATCAGTGCCCAAATTTAAGAATAATTTACCTTTTCCTCCTCCTTCTCTCTCTCTCTCTCTCTCCTCTCCTCTCTCTCTCTCTCTCTCTCTCTCTCTCTCCTCCGTTCCCCCATTGTTCCCCCTCCCCCTCCTTCCTCTCTCTCTCTCTCTCTCCTCTCTCCTCCTCTCTCTCTCTCTCTCTCTCTCTCTTCTCTCTCTCTCTCTCTCTCTCTCTCGCTCGCTCGCTCTCTTCAACCTCACTCTCCTTTCTCCTAACACATATGATTGCTACTCGGCCCTGCAACCACTTACATGAGTTTGCTCCCATCGTGATTTGTGTACACCTTTCCCTCTTCTAAATTTCTGATTTCTCAGAGTTCTTTACCATTGAAAAAAGGTTAAGGCCCGAAACGTTTGGTCACTCCATTCCCTAGGTATTACCCTTTCCAACCTGTTTTTTTGTGATTAATTTCATTTTTTCATTGTGTAATCGTGTGGTAAAAATTCACTTTGTTTGGCATTAAAATTATGGGTTCCTTCTGGGGATGTCTTCCATCTTTCACACGTTCAGGGGGGTTCTGTTGGATCCACTACCGACAAGCAATCAAACAAAGCAGTAACAGAAACACAAAGAAACCGACGACAGACAAACAAACAAAAAAACAAACAAAAACTGATCAAAATAAAAAAAGACGTTTGGCGAAGTTTACCACTTTAAAGGAGAGGAGCGGGGGAAAAAAGGACAGAAAAAAACAACGTCATTTCTCTCACAAATTTGGGCAATCAATCGACCAGCCACGAAAAAAAGAAACACACACACCACACAAACAACCAACACACACACACACACACACACACACACACCACACAACACACACACGGCATAACGCAAAACACTCGCACGCAAGCACAAACGGCATACCGCACAACAACCCGCATCACACCCTGCAGCACAACAACACCCCCACACACACACACCACACACACACCACCACACACACACACACACAAACACACACACCACACACACCACTCACCCACACACACACACCACACACACACCCCCACACACACACACACCACACACACACACAACACACAACACACACACACACACGCACGAAAGCGCACACACACACACACACACACACACACAACCCACCAAAACACACACACACACACACAACATACACCGGGACACACACCCAACACACACACACACAACCACACACCACAACACACACCACACACACACAAACCCATACAAAGAGAGAGAGAGAAGAGAGAGAGAGAAAGAGAGAGAGAGAGAGAGAGAAAGAGAGAAGAGAGAAGGAGGAAACACAAACGAGGAATTTTAAAAACAGTGATCAGTTGATCTGTACTATTGATAAAATGAAAAGATCGTTAAACATTTAATAGCAGTTGTTTTCGTCAATATATTTTTTTTTTTAGTGTACTTATTTTACAATCTTTGGGAGCCATCTTTATCATGCAAAATTTATCTGTTTTACCAGATCCGCGTGTTTTGGGACGAGTGTGGAACCAGAGTTTGGAGTGAGTACAAAGGTCCGTTTAGGGGCCCTTGCCCCAAAATAGGAACAAAATGCAGATGAAAAATTTTGATACACGAGCTTTGCATCATGTTTCTTCTCACCCAGCAGAAGTGTAACGAAAGAATCATTTCCTTGAAGAAAAGAAAAAAAACAAAAACCAAAAAAAAATTCACAAGACAGCATGAAAAAAAACAGAGCAAGACGAACAAAAAGCAAATTCAACCAACAACCCCCCAACTTTAACAGTTTAATAACAAGAGAGCAAGAGACAATTGAGAAAAGACGATTGAGAAAGAGACAGATTGAAAAGAGACAGATTGAGAAAAAAGACAGATTGGGAAAAAGACAATTTAGAAAGGAAAAGATTTGGAAAAAGACAGATTGAGCAAGAAAAACAGATTGAGAAAGAACAGATTGAGAAAGAGACAGATTTAAAAAGAGACAGATTGAGAAAGAAAGGACGAAAAAAATAAGGAAAGAAAACAGAACTTCGTTTTACCGGAAACAGAAGTAAAAACTCAAAAGATTAGGACAAGCACTGACACGAAAAAGGTCATGGATTTTAAAAAACAAAAAGAAAGAAAGAAAGAAAATTAAAAAGAAAAACCGACAGTTGTAGAAGAAACAACCAGACACAGAGGCTGTGTTCAAGAAAGAAAGAAAGTTTTCAAGCAAGAACAAAAGAGAAAAAAAACAAACTGGTCCGCAAGTAAAGAAAAAAAAAACAACCTAACACGTGGTAAACAAGCAAGGTGAGCAGAAAAGAAAGAAGGGAAGGAAGAAAGAAAGAGAAACGAAACAGAAACAACGATAAAAGGAGACAGATAAGGAGAAAGAGAGAGAGAGACAGAGAAAAAAAAAAAACGCTCGCAACAAAGCCATTCCCCGATTATATTTCACACGCGATCAAAAACCAGTCTACCAGTCCGCAGCCCAGCCTGCCCCCCCCCCCCCCCCCCCCCCCCCCCCCCCCGCCCCCTTGTTTTGTAGGACGGGTGTGTTCCCGATATGTAGAGCAGTTCAGGAGTTGCCAGACGGAAGGAAAGGCCGCATGGCCTGGGTCGAGTCGTTAGCTTATTTTCAACCTTAGGGGCTGTAAGAGAAAAACCTAGCATGCAGTAAGAGAAAAACCTAGCTTTCCTAGCGGCCAGGGAGTGACCGATTTTGATGCAGCGTAGACAATAGTCTGCTAGGGATTTTTTCCCCCATGGGTAAGTTGCCAGCTGGAGAATAATAAATACATAAGGAGAAAAGAAACATTATTAATAAGTAAATGTAACGATTAATGTGATTTAAAAAATAAATAAATGACCTCGGATAATGTGAAGCATTTTGTCAAAACACGTGACCGGTTTCAAAGGGAAAAAACCCCTGTTTCTTTATATCAAAAGTTTAGTAAAAATTTCAAATTTGTATCCCCAGCTGTAGGTAGGATGTGTTGGAAGCAGAACAAATGCGTAATCATCTTTTAGTATTGTGTTTTGTGTAGAACGTCTTAAAAAGTATTTATTCAAACTTACATATTCTCTAGCAAACGCTTGCACTTGGTGTTTCTTTTCAGAAAACCTCAGCGTTCAACCCTGGGACTCAAGTTCCTTCCTCCTGGAAACTTAACTCCCTCTGCTCCTCTGGAGGAATTTCTTTTAAAAAAAAGAACCAGTTACGCGGCAACAGTAATACAAAAAAGAAAGAAGAAACTTGAAATGTATTATCTATATGCTGCTTTTTGAAAGAGAGAAAGTGAACTGCCTCTATGATATCATGCAGCTACTTTTGTGAATTTATAAAATTGTGGGATATTTTCTGTTTTGTTGACAAATTTGGTGAAGGGAGCTAAAGCAAAGTGAATTCTTGTTTCCCCAGTCTCTCATTTGGATGACTGGAGTCGATTCACGCCGATGGAGTAAACATGCCGCATGTGTGATTTAAGTGTTGCAAATGCGGTGTGTGACAGCCCTCCCCTCGCCACCTCCTCTCCCCCCATTCCTTTCACCAACAGCTTGGGGAAGCCTCATTTCTGGTCTCTGTAAGAAACACTTGTCTGTCCCTCTCTCAAAGCCTGACTGTCACGACGCGTTAACGTGTAAGTCAGGCATCTGCTTAAATTCGTTCATGAGCTCCATGTCCTAACTCTTTTCTCATCAATATTCTTTTTTCGTTAATTTATCTGTGTAGCAATAACCACAGCACATTGCAGCCACATGGCTTAGCAGTTGAGATGTAGTGTGTATGGAGACTAATCCACAAGCACTGACACCGTCTTGACAAACACTAAAACGGAATTGTCTTTGTCACCAGTAACAAACATACCAAAGGACTCACAGGATTGAACGTTTTTCCTGATTGGTTGCATGTGAACAGGTCTTTGAACCTTGATAGTTTTACTCATGCACATCTTGTATTTCATTAAAATGAAAAAACAAAACAAAACGGATAACAGGCCTGGAATGGAGTGCATGGTAGGCTGGGCTGGAATGGAGTGCATGGTAGGCTGGGCTATGGAGTGCATGGTAGGCTGGGCTATTTAGCAATCAACTGGTTGAGGTTCCTGAGTTTCATTCTTTCTCTTTTTTTTTTTTTTTTTTTTTTTTTTTTGGGGGGAGGGCTCGAGCTGGGGGCTTGGGGTTAGGTAGGATCGGTGGAAAATACAGCGTGAATAGAGAAAGAGGGGAGGGGGTGATCACTTCTGCCATATTCTCTTAACAGCACATGACTTCCATGCTGTTTCTCTCCATTGCCGCCCACCTGACCACCCGCCCGTCCACACCATTCCTGTGTTCGTTTCGTAATAGCACCAGACCACCTGCGGGAGAGCTATGAATATCGAACAGTGTTGCGGAGAACCTGACCGGCTACTGAGAGAAGCGTAGAGTGCTCAGCGGTGTGTGCTGTGATTTGACCTTCATCAGACACCGTTTTTAGGCATTCCTCTATTGACCACAGTAATGACTTGCACTTGGAACAAACAAAGTCAGATAAACGTTCTTTTCTTTCTCCCTTCATCCCCCCCCCCCCCCCCCCCCCCCACCGTTCTTTCATTGGATGTCTCAACCCTCGTTTTTCTAATGGCTGTTTCGCAAGCTGAAGATTTGAATGTTATCTCATTGCAGGTAGGAGACCATCTCCTCATACCTTTTACGGCATGCAGTTCCCCAATCTGACAACGCTGAAATCATGGGCATTCATTCAGATTAGGCGCGACACCAGCGTTCCCGTTCCTCTAAGGACAGTTTCCAAATCTGCCGTCACTGAGGACAACGATATGAATTCTCATAAGACAGGAAGCCGTCACCCTATTCCTCCAGAGAGAGAGAGAGAGAGAGAGAGAGAGAGAGAGATGCAGAGAGAGAGAGAGAGAGATGCAGAGAGAGAGATAGAGAGAGAGAGAGAGAGAGAGAGAGAGAGAGAGAGAGAGAGAGAGAGAGAGAGAGAGAGAGAGAGAGAGAGAGAGAGAGAGAGTGTTCCCCAATCTGCCAACACTTATTATTTCGTCATTAAACTGACCACTTTGAGAAGACCACCAATCTATTTTTTTTAAGCTTTTCACCAGTATTCTGTAATTGAAGATCTGAACATTAACTCTCCGCATGGAGGACACGGCGGTGACACCACCATTTCTATAACTGTAGTTCCCCGCTGTCTTGACATTGAAGACATGCAGAGTAATTCAGCACCGGTGATACTACCACTCCATTCCTCCAGCGACAGTCGCCTCGTCGAATGACAATAAAAACACGGACTCTGACCCATAATAAACAGAAGACCACATCCCCGTCTGTCTACCGACCTGGAAATGACGTCACCGCTGGCAGGAAACCATATTCTCCTTCCTCTAGTCACTGAAATGACGTCACCGCTGGCAGGAAACCACCTTCTCCTTCCTCTAGTCACTGAAATGACGTCACCGCTGGTAGGAGATCACCTTCTCCTTCCTCTAGTCACTGAATTAGGAGACCACCTTCTCCTTCCTCTAGTCACTGAAATGAGGTCACCGCTGACAGGAGGCCACCTTCTCCTTCCTCTAGTCACTGAATTAGGAGACCACCTTCTCCTTCCTCTAGTCACTGAAATGAAGTCACCGCTGACAGGAGGCCACCTTCTCCTTCCTCTAGTCACTGAATTAGGAGACCACCTTCTCCTTCCTCTAGTCACTGAAATGACGTCACCGCTGACAGGAGACCACCTTCTCCTTTCTCTAGTCACTGAAATGACGGCACCGCTAACAGGAGACCCCCTTCTCCTTTCTCTAGTCACTGAAATGACGTCACCGCTGGCAGGAGACCACCTTCTCCTTTCTCTAGTCACTGAAATGACGTCACCGCTGGCAGGAGACCACCTTCTCCTTCCTCTAGTCACTGAAATGACGTCACCGCTGGCAGGAGACCACCTTCTCCTTTCTCTAGTCACTGAAATGACGTCACCGCTGGTAGGAGACCACCTTCTCCTTTCTCTAGTCAATGAAATGACGTCACCGCTGACAGGAGACCACCTTCTCCTTTCTCTAGTCAATGAAATGACGTCACCGCTGACAGGAGACCACCTTCTACTTTCTCTAGTCACTGGAATGACGTCACCGCTGGCAGGAGACCACCTTCTCCTTTCTGTAGTCACTGAAATGACGTCACCGCTGACAGGAGACCACCTTCTCCTTTCTGTAGTCACTGAAATGACGTCACCGCTGGCAGGAGACCACCTTCTCCTTTCTCTAGTCAATGAAATGACGTCACCGCTGGCAGGAGACCCACCTTCTCCTTTCTCTAGTCAATGAAATGACGTCACCGCTGACAGGAGACCACCTCTCCTTTCTCTAGTCACTGAAATGACGTCACCTCTGGCAGGAGACCCCCTTCTCCTTCCTCTAGTCACTGAAATGACGTCACCGCTGACAGGAGACCACCTTCTCCTTCTCTAGTCACTGAAATGACGTCACCGCTGACAGGAGACAACCTTCTCCTTTCTCTAGTCAATGAAATGACGTCACCGCTGACAGGAGACCACCTTCTCCTTTCTCTAATCAATGAAATGACGTCACCGCTGACAGGAGGCCACCTTTTCCTTCCTCTAGTCACTGAAATCAGGAGACCCCCTTCTCCTTCCTCTAGTCACTGAAATGACGTCACCGCTGACAGGAGACCCCCTTCTCCTTCCTCTAGTCACTGAAATGACGTCACCGCTCGCAGGAGGCCACCTTCTCCTTCCTCTAGTCACTGAAATGACGTCACCGCTGGCAGGAGACCACCTTCTCCTTCCTCTCGTCACTGAAATGACGTCACCGCTGGCAGGAGACCACCTTCTCCTTCCTCTAGTCACTGAAATGACGTCACCGCTGGCAGGAGACCATCTTCTCCTTCCTCTAGTCACTGAAATGACGTCACCGCTGACAGGAGACCATCTTCTCCTTCCTCTAGTCACTGAAATGACGTCACCGCTGACAGGAGACCATCTTCTCCTTCCTCTAGTCACTGAAATGACGTCACCGCTGGCAGGAGACCACCTTTTCCTTCCTCTAGTCACTGAAATGACGTCACCGCTGGCAGGAGACCTTCTCCTTCCTCTAGTCACTGAAATGACGTCACCGCTGACAGGAGACCACCTTCTCCTTCCTCTAGTCACTGAAATGACGTCACCGCTGGCAGGAGACCACCTTCTCCTTCCTCTAGTCACTGAAATGACGTCACCGCTGACAGGAGACCACCTTTTCCTTCCTCTAGTCACTGAAATGACGTCACCGCTGGCAAGAGACCACCTTCTCCTTTCTCTAGTCACTGAAATGACGTCACCGCTGACAGGAGACCACCTTCTCCTTCCTCTAGTCACTGAAATGACGTCACCGCTGGCAGGAGACCACCTTCTCCTTCCTCTAGTCACTGAAATGACGTCACCGCTGACAGGAGACCATCTTCTCCTTCCTCTAGTCACTGAAATGACGTCACCGCTGGCAGGAGACCACCTTCTCCTTCCTCTAGTCACTGAAATGACGTCACCGCTGACAGGAGGCCACCTTCTCCTTCCTCTAGTCACTGAAATGAGGAGACCCCCTTCTCCTTCCTCTAGTCACTGAAATGACGTCACCGCTGGCAGGAGACCACCTTCTCCTTCCTCTAGTCACTGTTTCCCCAGCCTGCCGACACTGGAGGCCTGGCCCTCATCGAACTTACAGACCACAGCATCAATGTGTGATGGAAACCCAGATCACCAGAAGAACAACCATGAACGTCATATGGCCGAGAAACATGTTTTCTGAAGGATATGATCATGGACGATGACTAGGATGACGATGATAATGCTGAGAGAGAAAATCAATGTTAAAGAGATGGACGCCGTCTGTCGACCATCAAATACCTCTGGAGGTGGGAAATTTGATGAACATGTTGAACATATGCAACACACCAGACGATGTTGTTAAAGATAATATTACTTGATGAGTGAACATTTGAATAGGGCGATTGACAAGAAAATATTTATTGAAAAAGCAATTTGAGCGCAATGTCTGTTTAAACACTAGCGTCAGACCCAGACATGTTACGCAATGAAAACCCCCACGGCAAAAAAAGCGGTTTGGAAAATGGGAGTCCGAAAGCGGTGCTTGGGGCTCCCAAATAATCCAGAGAATTGTCTGAAATTGAGTTCTTTCTTTGAGGGGCGGCAGTGTTTTGACAAGCTCCTTATCTCTCATCTCTCTAGCTGGATGGCCTTGAGGCTCAGATTGAGAATTGTTGTTTGTTTGTATGTGAATAACTGTGGACATATTGATGACCACAGGATTCAACTATAGGGGAAAAAAACCTTACTTCAGATGTGGAGTTTAGGATCGTGAGAGAGGCAGTGCAGCCGACGTTTTGAGCGTAGCTCTTTCAACAGGTGAGTTACGATCTTTTCAAATACCAATGACAAGAAAGTTCACAAAATTCAGTGAGTCATGGAGCCCAACCTATACATGAATCATTTATAAACAAAAAGAAACAGAGCCTAAAAAAATGTATATATAGACGCAATTGAATGGGAAACACCGAAAAATATAACGACGATTCAACTATCAC
>CM031598.1:10752755-10765255 GCA_018398815.1 Conus ventricosus
AAGGAATGAGCAGGGACATTCAATCTGCTAACACTGAAAGCAAGGAATGAAGGAATGAGCAGGGACATTCAATCTGTTAACACTGAAAGCTAGCAAGGAATGAAGGAATGAGCAGGGACATTCAATCTGCCAACACTGAAAGCTAGCAAGGAATGAAGGAATGAGCAGGGACATTCAATCTGTTAACACTGAAAGCAAGGAATGAAGGAATGAGCAGGGACATTCAATCTGTTAACACTGAAAGCAAGGAATGACGGAATGAGCAGGGACATTCAATCTGTTAACACTGAAGACTTGTCGTGAACTGACCTTCAACTCAGACAGGAAGTCGAATCAGAAATGATTGCAATGGCACGAGGTAGAAGAACCGAACAAGTGTGTGTGTGTGTGTGTGTGTGTGTGTGTGTGTGTGTGTGTGTGTGGTGTGTGTGTGTGTGTGTGTGTTGTGTTTTGTGTGTGTGTGCGTGCGTGCGTGCGTGCGTGTATGTGTGTGTGTGCTAGTGTGCGTGTGTGTGCGTGGGTAGGCGTGCGTGCGTGCGTGCGTGCGTGCGTGCGCGCGCGTGTATGTGTGTGTGTGTGTGTGTGTGTGTGTGTGTCTGTGTGTGTGTGTGTGTGTGTGTGTGTGTTGTTAACCAAGGAATAAGAGACGCATCTACAATACCATACTTTACCAGCATCTCTGTTATATAAAACAAGTCAAGCAGGCACGAATTTTTTGTGTTGTGTTCCATGTTTGTGAATCCACAATGGTTATGTAGTACTACTACATAAACAATAGAATACAGGAGAAAGGGACGCAAGGTAAACAAATAAGACAAGAAAAATGAATGAAAGAGTAAAGGACTTCTCAAGTACGACACAAAATGTAAATAAATGATGGACAAAGAAATCAAAGAAAATGAAGACCATGACAGGAAGTACAGAAAAGAAGTCACGTGATGTCAGCTTCACAAACTTCAAAACAGAAAAGTAAAACTATCCTAGTTTTTATGATGCTGTCTGCTCTCTCCTTTGACTCGTAATCTTGGTGATCCTGGGTTGCGGGTTCGAACCTCCGCCAGGGCGTTTCGGTACAGGGGGATTTTTCCCTCGGAGTTAACATTGGTTCTGACTCCATTTCCCTTACAGTCCTTCGAATGAGACTATAAACCGAGGTTCCGTGTGTGAACGCATGCATAACATCTTGCACACACGTAAAATCCCATCACCAACTTTCGGAAGAGTAGGCCAGTTTGGCCGTTGGTATGGGTGACACGTTACACATAGCACGCACCCTGCGTGAGAAATGGAAAGAATGAAGGAAGTAAGGAAAATGAGTGATCGATATTGAACGATACTGACTGGATGACACGGGAAACGACTGAATGAAGCGCCAGCTGGCAGCTCTTCAGTCGGCACTACTCAGGTAGGCAGCCCGTTGTGTAAACGAGTGTTGATTGTAAAGCGCTTAGAGCTTGGCCTCTAGCCGAGAATAGGCGCTATATAAGTATTCATTATTATTTTTTTGCAGCTGGCTCTCACACTCTGGTGGAAAAGAATGAAAAGAAAGTAAGAACGGAACTGGAAAGTGATGTCAAAACAGGAAACAAGCAAATTAGAGATTCACCCTCCTTAGTTCTCAAAGACATTGTACCAATCGGTGTTTTTATCACAAACTGAAGTGAGGCTGGGTATAAAAAGAATTCAGTAAGTAAATAAATGAAGGAAAGATTAAAAAAAGAAGAAACGAAGCAGCAAAGTGAACGGAACAAAAATACTAGAACAGACTCCGTGAATGGATTAATCAATGAAAAAGCAAAGACGGCCATGAGAAAGGAGCAAAATGAAACTGGTGAGTTTTGAGAAAATGTGAATGGACGAATAAATGACAAACTGACATGAACAACAGAAACATGCTAAAATATATGTTATACGAAAGAAAAAAAAAAAGCCAGGAAAATTCAGAAAGCGATAAAAATGAGTTAAAAAAAAAGACAAGAAAAGGTTTACAAATCAGCGAAGTAATTTTTGTGACCGAAAAATGGAAAGAAGGAAAGAGAGCTAATACAGCTAACAGTTAAAATGTAAGGTAAAAAGAAAAACAAAGACGTGTGTGTGTGTGTGTGCGTGTGTGTGTGTGTGTGTGTGTGTGTGTGTGCGTGTGTGTGTGTGTGTGTGTGTGTGTGTGTGTGTGTGTGTGTGTGTGTGTGTGGTGTTGTGTGTGTGTGTGTGTGTGTGTGTGTGTGTGTGTGAAAGAAAACCACACGGGGGAAAAAAGGTGAATGTCACAAACCAGAATATGTTCTCACAACTCTCTCATCCCAAACCTCCAGCGGACAAAATGCTGTCATACGTGACGTGTGTGGCTGTGACACTCTGTCCCAAACGTCATGTCTCCCTTTTTCAGTCCGCTGCTCTCCACTAAAGGTCCGGAACGAAAGTGCCCCTTTCTTCTCCTTAACCTGATTTCAATGACTGATTTATAGCAATACTTAGTTCTTCTACCTTTCTTTTATTCTGTTTTCTACTTGTGAGCACTGGAGCACATTTTAACAACGCGCTCTTGCACAGACTAGCTCACATGTCCATGCGCCTGTAAGTATGTTGTAGGCGTGCGGTACAAGCACTATCTGTCTGTCTGTCTGTCTGTCTGTCTGTCTGTCTGTCTGTCTGTCTCTCTCTCTCTCAAACACACACATACATACGTATGCACTTGTGTACAGGCATGCACAAACACATGTACGCACGCGCACGTGCACGTACACACACACACCACACACACACACACACAACACACACACACACACACACACACACACACACACACCATATACCAACACAAAACAAAATAGAAGTAGAAGAGAGAGGAAAATGAATTGCAAACAAAAACATTGAGAATAAAAACGGAGAAAAGAATGAAGAAAAAAATCACAGGAAAAGTAAAATATGAATATCTTAGTGAAATTATAAAGGAATCATGTAAACAGAAAGAAGATTCCAAAATGCAAAACAAAAACAAATACCCCCTGCCCGAATAAAGAACCCAAAATACCCCTCCCCTGAATAAAGAACCCAAAATACCCCCTCCCCAGAAAAAAGAACCCAAAATACCCCTGCCCCGAATAAAGAACCCAAAATACCCCCTGCCCCGATTAAGAACCCAAAATACCCCTCCCCGAATAAAGAACCCAAAATACCCCCTGCCCCGAATAAAGAACCCAAAATACCCCTCCCCCGAATAAAGAACCCAAAATACCCCTGCCCCGAATAAAGAAAACAAAGTACCCCTCCCCCGAATAAATAACCCAAAATACCCCCTGCCCGAATAAAGAACCCAAAATACCCCTCCCCCGAAAAAAGAACCCAAAATACCCCTGCCCCGAATAAAGAACCCAAAATACCCCCTCCCCCGAATAAAGAACCCAAAATACCCTCCCCCGAATAAAGAACCCAAAATACCCCCTCCCCCGAATAAAGAACCCAAATACCCCCTGCCCCGAATAAAGAACCCAAAATACCCCCTGCCCCGAATAAAGAACCCAAAATACCCCCTGCCCCGAATAAAGAACCCAAAATACCCCCTGCCCGAAAAAGAACCCAAAATACCCCCTGCCCGAATAAAGAACCCAAAATACCCCCTGCCCCGAATAAAGAACCCAAAATACCCCCTGTCCCGAATAAAGAACCCAAAATACCCCCTGCCCCGAATAAAGAACCCAAAATACCCCTGCCCCGAATAAAGAACCCAAAATACCCCCTGCCCCGAATAAAGAACCCAAAATACCCCCTGCCCCGAATAAAGAACCCAAATACTCCTGCCCGAATAAAGAACCCAAAATACCCCCTGCCCCGAATAAAGAACCCAAAATACCCCTGCCCCGAATAAAGAACCCAAAATACCCCCCCCCGAATAAAGAACCCATAAAACCCCTGCCCGAATAAAGAACCCAAAATACCCCTGCCCGAATAAAGAACCCAAAATACCCCTGCCCCAAATAAAGAACCCAAAAATACCCCCTGCCCCGAATAAAGAACCCAAAATACCCCCTGCCCCGAATAAAGAACCCAAAATACCCCCTGCCCCGAATAAAGAACCCAAAATACCCCCTCCCCCGAATAAAGAACCCAAAATACCCCTGCCCCGAATAAAGAACCCAAAATACCCCCTCCCCCGAATAAAGAACCCAAAATACCCCTGCCCCGAATAAAGAACCCAAAATACCCCTCCCCCGAATAAAGAACCCAAAATACCCCCTCCCCGAATAAAGAACCAAAAATACCCCTGCCCCGAATAAAGAACCCAAAATACCCCCTCCCCCGAATAAAGAACCCAAAATACCCCCTCCCCGAATAAAGAACCCAAAATACCCCTCCCCCGAATAAAGAACCCAAATACCCCCTCCCCCGAATAAAGAACCCAAATATACCCCCTCCCCGAATAAAGAACCCAAAATACCCCCTGCCCCGAATAAAGAACCCAAAATACACCTGCCCCGAATAAAGAACCCAAAATACCCCCTCCCCGAATAAAGAACCCAAAATACCCCCTGCCCGAATAAAGAACCCAAAATACCCCCTGCCCCGATAAAGAACCCAAAATACCCCCTCCCCCGAATAAAGAACCCAAAATACCCCCTCCCCGAATAAAGAACCCAAAATACCCCTTCCCGAATAAAGAACCCAAAATACCCCTGCCCCGAATAAAGAACCCAAAATACCCCTCCCCGAATAAAGAACCCAAAATACCCCTCCCCGAATAAAGAACCCAAAATACCCCCTCCCCCGAATAAAGAACCCAAAAGACCCCCCCCCCGAATAAAGAACCCAAAATACCCCCTCCCCCGAATAAAGAACCCAAAAGTAAACAAACAAACGAGGAAACAAGCAAACAAAAATACAAATGGAAGCAATGGAAAATAAAGCAAGCCAGAGAGAAAAAAAGAGTCACATATGTATAATTGAGAGAAATAATGAACGAATAAGTTAAAAAGAAAGGGGGTCACGAAATGAAAAAAAAAAGGCATGAAAGCAAAGAAAAATAAAGCAAGCATAAGAGAAAGAAGAATGAGCATCCTTTGTGCAGAGGGTAGCAACGCAAATTCCCAGCCCAGTTGTCGTGAGTTTGATTCCCATCAAAGTGATTTATATATGTGGGGGGGGGGGGGCTTACTGGAGGCTTAATTGGAGAGACTGGAACCTCTTTGTCGAGTTTTGTCCACTTCATGGACACTTCTCTGAGAGGGTGCTAGTATATTAGGACCAACAGATTTTTGGCCAGGATTTGTTATTAGCCTAAGAGTAAAGTACAGCCCTGTAATGCAGTCTCTGGCCAGAGTGGAACTTCCTAGCACCATCGTCATTGTTCTCATCGTTATCAGTCAGCATCAAGGCATCAAATTCTGTGGTCGTTCATGCTCTGCTCTCATGGTACGCTCAGTTTTGATGTCCTCTCTACGCCCTTGCGGAGTTTGTGTTGAGGCCGCTGGTATAGGTGAATTCCTGGGAACTGTTGCTAGATGGACGTAGTGGCCGTCTCCAAAGAGGGAAGCTCACTTACGCTGGCTCTGCCATTTCAAAGTCACCATCTTCAACGGTAAGCTGAGCAGGTGGTGTCCTGCATGTGTTGGTTCGGAACAGGCATCGTTGACCCCCACCGATGAAACTTTGTAGCAGCAATGCAGCTTCTCCTCTGGTAGGTTGCCGTATGACTGACTGCTCGACATTGAGTCCCCTTGTGGATTGCAGTGCCGCGTCCACCAAGGAACAAGACAGGTTGGACTTGGAGCGGGGAGAGACAGAATGTGTGGCGCTGGATAATGCCATTGGAGAGAGAGAGAGAGAGAGAGAGAGAGAGAGGAGAGAGAGAGAGAGAGAGAGAGAGAGAGAGAGAGAGGAGAGAGAGAGAGAGAGAGGCAAGAGCGATGTTTTTGGCGTCATATACATTACCATGTCAGACCATAGCATTCCACGGCAGTTAGTTAGCTCTGCAGGCCGAGATTTTTTTTGTGGCTAATGCAGTAATAAGACCATCACGTGACGTCCACACTACTTCCGCCAGGGAAGAAACCGGTGTAAACTTCCTGTTCCTCATTCAAGCTCGGCCTCCTGCCTAACAAGGACAGGTTTTTGCTCTGTCTCGCCTATACTTCTGTTTTTTGTGTGTAGATATTGCTTGTGTGCTTGCCTTCTTTACTTGCTCTGTTGTGGCTTACGTTCGACCATGGGTACCATTGCCGCGTGAGGCTTATGGATGGCATTTTATTTCGTTTTATTCACGCTCTAGGCGTGACGGCTCACGACTTCTTTCACCCCATATTTCTCCATTCGTCCCTTACTCGCCGGGTTTGGAAACGCGTCACCCTTGTAGTAACGCGTCACCCACTCTCTCGTTATTCTCTTCCCATTTCCACCGATTTCCATCGATCTCGGCGGGTTGTTTATTCCCAATAGCCATCTCGGTCATTCACATCGACGATCGATCTTCGTCGGTCGCTCGAGCCGCCATCTTTGTTCTCGCCATTTCGGCCGACCCCTGCGTGGTCGTCCTCGGTCTTCGTACCGCTTCACTGCTATGGAGGTTTTCCTCCTCTATTATTTTCTCCTTTTCCTTGCATCACTTCTCCTGATCGTCTTCTTCGATCGCTCGTCCAGTACGGTCGATCGGATTTGTACCCACATTGCTACCATTAAATTAGGATGGCGGACGTGTTTTAAGAAGAAGAGGAAGGAGAAGAAGTGTTCGCCTTTCTATCTCCGTCAATCATTTAAGCCAATAATAAACATTTGTTGTCCTAACATTCCCTCTACGGAGTCTCCTTTCGGCCCCTCGTATACCTTCAGTGTCACCGGTCAATCGACCCGCCATCTTGGATTTTCCACTACGATCTGCTTCTCCTCCATATTGCCTCACCGCATGGTGCCCATTTTCGATCGCACATGCTTGCCGGTACGGGGATTTCCCCAGGCCACATCTATTTGTACCCTATATGGCACTCTATGTATCCTTACTACAGGTAGATCGAGTGACTTACGATCTCTTGATCTGCCTACTGGTGCACATGTGTTTAGTACCTAATTTATCACAGGTAGATTGATGATCTTTACGATCTCTTCATCTACCAACTGGCTCACATTGATTAGTACCTCCTTAGCATTATTACAGGTACACCAGGGGTATTTTACTCTCGCGCGCCAGTGCGCGTTACTCTCGGCGATCGATCCCTTCCCGGTCAATCGATCCGCCATGTTGGATTGTGCTACGACGGTTGGCGTGTCCGCCATATTGCCTGTTCACATGCACCTTGTGTGGCGGTACACGGCTTCCCCGGGCGTTATTTTCCTGTACCTTATTTATCATTATTACAGGTAGAGAGAGTGTCTTGCGATCTCTTGATCTACCAACGTGTGCACACTTATTAATACCCCATTAGTAACATTTATCTGTTCCCCATTTATCATTACTCCTGGTACATCAGGTGTCTCTACGATCTCTTGATCTACCAACGTGTGCACATTTATTACTACCCCCATTTATCATTACTACTGGTAGATCGGGTGTCTGGACGATCTCTTGATCTACCAACGTGTGCACATTTATTTCTACCCCATGTATCATTATTACAATGTAAATCGAGAGTCTCCTGGTGGGATTGGATTGAATAATTTCTCTCCTTTCACGATCGTCGATACTCTCGCGATTTTGTGCATTTTCGCACAGCTCTCCTTTTTCTTTCCCTCGCGACTTTGTTTACTTCTCGCAAGTTGTGGTCAGTGCCATTTCTGGCACTGTCTCCATGCTCTGTGCCCCAGCTTAACGCAACTATCTCCTCGACATACCTGCTCGGTATTTCTCTGCACACGCCCTTTGTTTATTTTCCACGATCGTATACTCGCCGGTCGTCGGCCGCCATTTTCTCCCTCGCCGGTCGTGTTTCCCACCATTTTGTCTTCTGGCCGGCCCGTACTTCGTACTGGGTCTTCCTTAGACGGTTTAGTGCTCAATATCTTTGTACTAGTACACAATATCCACTTTAGTGCTAGAAATTTTGTCCTAGTACAAGTTCGTAATACTACACGCTGATCACGATTGATATCTAACATTACTCAGCATTCTCGCTGTTGGTGGCGTGTACGGGTAGTTCGAGTTTTCTGTCGATTTCTCGACTCCTTTACACAACACCACACGGCCGATCGAGATTTATTTTACTTCTTCTCGATCGACCATTTTGTCTCCTCTTTGTGATCGTGTGCTCCGAGTTTGCTCTGCCACCATTGCCCAACATGGTGAAGGACACCGTCGGGTCGAGCCACTTCACCACTCAGAAGTCGCTCACATTCCCGGAGAACCCGCAGGTCGATTCCGATCCAGAGCAATCCGTTCTCATGGAAGAACGTACGGTCAGGGTAGATGGAGATGACTTTTCCACGGAGGGGACGTGTGACCTTTCCTCCTCTACCCGTCCGACGGACACACGATCGCTGCGTCCGAAGGCTATTAGGCAAGCGGCCGCCATTTCTCAATGTCTCTCTTTTGACCTGCCCAGAAAGTCTAAGGGCAAGGCTGCCCTCAAAGGGCTGATCCAAGTCAAATCTTCTCACTGAAATTCTCCCTCCCCCCCGTCTCCATTGGCCGGCTTACCCTCTAGCCTCCCGACGCGCAGTGAGACTTCTGTCAATCATGCTGTGTCACGCGACCCTCGGCCCCTGGGGAACCTTACGAGCCGCGGACCAGCACGGGTGACGGGTCTGGGATGGAATCACCACCCGCCACTCGCCTCGATGAGCCACGTTTCACTTTTCCCCCGAACTTGATACGTGGACTCACAGCGCTCTGCCCCACCGGGCACAGGTGCAGCCAACACCTGTGTTCGAGGAGCGCCATGACTCCGGAAGCAGTATTATGGTCACCCCGTCGCACGACCTCGGCGGTGTCCATAATTCTGGGTGCGTGGTCACGCCGCGCCAAGAACCCGGTCGTGTCCATGCACAAGGGCCGTCGACCAACCCCGATCGACCGCCACATATTCCCCTAGGGGTACAGGACGTTGGGGAGTCGACTTAATCGGCTTCCCACTTGGGCAACGTCCGTGGTCCCGTTCCTCCGGGGGGGAGGATCAACCAGCGGGACAAGGGTAACCTGACTTATTCCTCTGGGGGAAGGAACACGGTGCCGCAGCCAGCCCAATCCACACATATGCGGGTAGGGGGCTCGACTACGCGTCCTCCCCACCACCACTAAGGCCCTCCCAGGCCCACACCAAGGATGTGTATGTGGCAGTGCACGTCCCTGGGCAGGTACGACAGGCCACGGCTCCTCGATACCCCCCCCCCCCCCCCCACCCCTGGTGCTTCAGGTTACTCGGGTCCTCGGGGACATCCTGCCCACACACCAGGGCCGCCACAACCCGCCTACCTCCCCGGGGACCGGTGGCTCTATGCCCCCGAGAGAGACCAGTGGCTTAATTCCAACACGCAACACGACCAGCTCCACGGTCGAATGTGGCACCCAGCCTCATCCACCTGGGTTGACTTCGGTCTCCCACCTCGGGCGCTGTCCGATCATCAGGACGGGTTTCCCCAACCTAGCCTGGCCGCCGATCATAGAGCCACGAGGGACCCGCCCTCGCATTCCCCCACTACCCAGCTAGGGCTAGGGCGGGACCCACACACACCCCTGCAGTTGCCTCCTGACGAAGATTCCACCCAACCCTGCCAGGAACAAGACCACCCTGAGGCTGAAGATGAGGAAGAACTAGCCTTCTCCTCATTGTACGATGTGCGCACCCTGGGACGGTGCGCCCTGACCGGGTTGTGAGGGAGGCCCCACCCTCTGACAATGTCCTTTCTTTCACTGACATCACCGAGCCGCCCCTGCCCAGCGATCTAAACCCAGGATCATCACCCACAGTCCCTCACCTCCATCTGGGAAGGTCCGGCAACTCGCACCAGGGGTGCGCAAGCAGGAGGAGGACGGCCCCCGTCCCAGTGTCATCGGACTCAGGCTCCGAGACACACCAGGAGATGGACTCTCTCTTGTTCAGCGACCCATTTATGCGACACCTGGTCAACAGGATCTCGTATCACCTTTCAGCTGCGGTGGACAGCGCAGCCAGGAGCCACTTTAACTGCCTGTTGGTAGCTAGAGTTGCCGTGCTGGCACGGTCCTCTCGCTCCCCGGCGCTTAAGGCACGGCCCGTCAAACGCCCTAATATCCCCTCTAGGCCGAAACCGAAACAATCCTTCCAGAATATTCGGTTCGGCCAGCAGACTAGTCCCTAAGGTGACTGGGGGACTCTCCCATGGGAAACTCCATCCTTATACTCCCATCTCACAGACGCTACCTACTTCTCGCCTGGCAAGATCGGGGTTCCAGAAAATCTGGAAAGCAGTCGTACTTACACTGAAATATGTTCGTAATGGGTTCCGACAAACGGCCCTAGCGTAGCAGACGACACTCGCCTTGAAGTATTGATTTTCCCGAGGTCTCGTCCTAGTTTTGTATAGTCTCGTTTCGCGTGAAGACGCGATACTTACATCCGCCATTTTCCCGTCGCTGCTCAAGGCAATCGACATGTCAGGAAAGTGTGCGTTTCAGGATCTTGGGGTCAAGGTAAGCAGTACTGGTTGTTAGGATCCCCCAAAAATTATGTTCTATGTTCTGTGTGCTAAAGATCGCCTCATTTGGCATTTATGGGCTCACAAACCACACACTCATGCTGACTATGGCCACAAAAAAGCGCATGGCTCAGTATCTTAAATACACGCTCGTTCGTGTTCCTGTCTTTACAAGCGGACGGGTAGGGAGAGTGGCACTAGTTCAACCTCTACACTCCCCCTCCATCTCGGGCTGTCCCCTTTTGAGAACCCTCCTACCTCGGGAGTGCGGGACGCACAGTGAGCGACGGGCAGGCTGCCCTCCCCACTTCCAACCCAGGTCTCGCACCGACTTGTTCTCCTGCCCGCGGTCAACACTTCGGTGCCTTGTTATGTCAACAGAAAGGGGTGGGGGAAGGGGGCTCGCTCCCTCAGCCTCTCCCTCCTTTCCCCTGCTTCCAACTCCAAGTCTCGCACCGACTTGTTCTCCTACCCACGGACAACACTTCGGTGCCTTGTTGTGTCAACAACAACAACAACAACAACAACAAAAGGGGGTGGGGGAAGGGGGCTTGCTCCCTCAACCTCCCCCCCCCCCCCCCCCCCCCCGAATAGAGGCCCCTCTCCACTGTTGCCGTGCGGGGATTCACCCTCTGCGTGACACACATAGCGGGGTTCCTCCTCCTCACTGAGTGAAGGGACCCTCAGCAGGCTAACCCTCAGCCCAGTGGAGAACAGTGTTCAGGCCCAGAGTCGCTCACCCTCCTGGTCTGGCCTCATAACATACGCCTTCCCTCCACTCCCAATCCCCCACAGGGTGAGCCCTTTTCCAAGGGGAGAGATGGCCTTCTGGGCTCATCTCTTTTCCTCCATCTGGCCTTCCAATTTTCAGATAGGTAGTTCCTATCGCTCCTATCTTATTCGTTAGGCTCTCAGCTGGCTCCATTCGGGGCTACTGGGAACCCGCGCCCCAGGCGCTCCTCCCAGTCCTCTCTAGATGCTTCCAAGATGGGCAGATCGGCCTACGCCCGGCGTATAAGGATCTCCCCGTCTTATCTCCCGGGCCCATGAGGGCAGGGCGCTGGCCACTTCCACAGCGATTCAGCACTCTGTCCTCTTGCACCACATCCTCGAGGCAGCCTACTGGCATCCGGAAAATCCCTTCATAAGCCTTTATTTTAGGGGTGTCCGCATGACCAGGGCTGATGGTTCTAGGGACTTCTTTTGCGGCTAACGCAACCATATCTATTCCACTGCTAACCCCAAGAACAATTAGAGCACTAAGCCCTCCTCCGATTCCTTTGAATTCTGCTATGGTCTGACATGGTGAAGTATATGACGCCAAAATGGGGAGTTTGTATTATACTCCCTGTTTGGCTAGTATACTTACCATGTCAGACTCTAATGCCCACCCTACCTTCCCCGCTAGCGTTATGGGTCTCGGGTTACCTTGCGCATAGGCCTCGTTGAATGAGGAAAGGAAGTTTACACCGGTTTCTTCCCTGGCGGAAGTAGTGTGGACATCACGTGATGGTCTTATTACTGCATTAGCCACAAAAATCTCAGTCTGCAGAGCTAACTAACTGCTGTGAAATGCTATGGTCTGACATGGTAAGTATACTAGCCAAACAGGGAGTATAATACAAACTCCCCATATTAGTTACAAAAGGACGGGAAGGGGTAAATGTATTAAAATAAATTTAAAAGACAGAAAAGAAGAAAGGAATGTTTCAATGCGGGAAACGAATTTAAGACATAGAAACAAACCAGAGTGAAACAAATAAAATAAAGAGAGGAAAAGGATGCAAGGAGAAAAAGATGACGATATGAAGCCAAGAAAGGAAAATAAAACAAAACAAAGCCGAATACAAGCATGCATAATCGGGGCAAACCCTGGAGATAATTCGTACAACTCTCCCTATTCAAAC
>CM031598.1:10772755-10777755 GCA_018398815.1 Conus ventricosus
ATACCTCCCCCCTACTCCCCCCCATTCACACACACACACACACACACACACACACACACACACACACACACACACACACACACACACACACACACACACACACACACACACACACACACACTTAACACGCGCGCGTTCGGTTGTACACTCCCATCAGGAACCTCCAAACTGGGTTTACCGAATTCCACATGTAGTGTCAAGACGCTGTGATTTACAGAGGATATGCAAAGTAAATCGTGACAATCTAACACTGTTTCCATCATTTAAGTGATGCTTAAACAGCCAACCTTTTCCGCCTTTTTTTTCACGACGCTGCAAAATCTAATTTTTTCTATAAAATCTACTCAAAAACACTTCTACTCAGAAATACGTATGTACCAACCGTTCCCATGATCAAGATCACTGATTCGTGTTAGTGAGTTCTTCACTAATGTTTTCGTTGATTTTGTAGATGATAGAACTGCATTAACGTTCCCCATGCTGGACCACAACCGAACACTGTCTTATATTGCGTCATGTTTGAAACACTGTGAATGTGTTGTTGTTGTTTTTGTTTTTTTTTAAATTATTTCCTCTCGTCGATTATTGTTCCGGTATAAACGGTTTATTACCAAAACTGAAATTACTATTGCAGCTGCTGCTACTGTGACTACTACCACCTAAGGTACTTTCTTCATTTGAAAAGATTTAGAGAGCGGTGGGGGAGGGAAGATGAAGGAATATCTTTCCTGTTTATTTTACAATCACTGGGAGGAGGGGGGGGGGATGCTGAAACAGTGTCGGTTTATTTGTCTGTTCATAGGATTAAAAAAAAAAAGAGAGAGAGAGAGAGAGAAATATATGTGGTTTTAAAAGAGACAAATGCTTAGGCATAATCATAATCATCGATTTTCCCCCCATTTTCTACACTGATTTCCTGTTAATTTCACAATCCGATTTGCTTAATGTTTGATCATTTCTTGTATAATTATGGACACATGTGATTATGACTTGGGAGGTGGAACTGGGCCTGACACTGATGTGATGTGGAGAGTAAAATTTGTCATGATTGAAATGTGATTGTTATCATGTTACGAGGTGCATTCATCCCGTGCGTACTGGGTATCTTCATCGCTTCCTGTCAGTTTCACCGTCTGGGTATCTTCATCGCTTCCTGTCAGTTTCACTGTCTGGGTATCTTCATCGCTTCCTGTCAGTTTCACCGTCTGGGTATCTTCATCGCTTCCTGTCAGTTTCACCGTCTGGGTATCTTCATCCCTTCCTGTCAGTTTCACCGTCTGGGTATCTTCATCGCTTCCTGTCAGTTTCACCGTCTGGGTATCTTCATCGCTTCCTGTCAGTTTCACTGTCTGGGTATCTTCATCGCTTCCTGTCAGTTTCACCGTCTGGGTATCTTCATCGCTTCCTGTCAGTTTCACCGTCTGGGTATCTTCATCGCTTCCTGTCAGTTTCACCGTCTGGGTATCTTCATCGCTTCCTGTCAGTTTCACCGTCTGGGTATCTTCATCGCTTCCTGTCAGTTTCACCGTCTGGGTATCTTCATCGCTTCCTGTCAGTTTCACTGTCTGGGTATCTTCATCGCTTCCTGTCAGTTTCACCGTCTGGGTATCTTCATCGCTTCCTGTCAGTTTCACCGTCTGGGTATCTTCATCGCTTCCTGTCAGTTTCACCGTCTGGGTATCTTCATCGCTTCCTGTCAGTTTCACTGTCTGGGTATCTTCATCGCTTCCTGTCAGTTTCACTGTCTGGGTATCTTCATCGCTTCCTGTCAGTTTCACCGTCTGGGTATCTTCATCGCTTCCTGTCAGTTTCACTGTCTGGGTATCTTCATCGCTTCCTGTCAGTTTCACCGTCTGGGTATCTTCATCGCTTCCTGTCAGTTTCACCGTCTGGGTATCTTCATCGCTTCCTGTCAGTTTCACCGTCTGGGTATCTTCATCGCTTCCTGTCAGTTTCACTGTCTGGGTATCTTCATCGCTTCTGTCAGTTTCACCGTCTGGGTATCTTCATCGCTTCCTGTCAGTTTCACTGTCTGCAATGCCCTTCCTTCCTCTTCCCTCCCCTCTCCCCCCCCCTCCCCGTTTTTCTCTGTCGTTGCCTCTGCCTCTGTCTGTCAGCCTGTCTGTCTGTATGTATGTCTGCTTGTCTCTCTCTCTCTCTCTCTCTCTCTCTCTCTCTCTCTCTCTCTCTCTCTCTCTCTCTCTCTCTCTCTCGCTCTCTCTCTCTCTCTCTCTCATTCTTACCCGCATTTTCTTCTTCCTTTCTTCTAATCCTCATCCTCCTCCTCTTCCTCCTCCTCCTCCTACTCCTCCTCCTCCTCCTCCTCTCCTCCTCCTTTCTCCTTCTCCTTCTCCTCCTCCTCCCCTCCTCCTCTCCTCCTCCTCCTCCTCCTCCTCCTCCTCCTCCCCTCCTCCTTCTTCTTCTGGGCTATAAGAAGCCTTACCATACCTTATCTCCTCCTCCTCCTCCTCCTCTCCTCCTCCTCCTCCTCCTCCTCCTCCTCCTTCTTCTTCTGGGCTATAAGAAGCCTTACCATACCTTATCTTCTTCTTCTTCTTCTTCTCTTTTTGTATTCTCTTCTCCTACTCTCCCCTCTCATCCCACCCCCATCTCGCCTTCTACCTCATACCCCCTGTGTGTCTTCTTCTGTGTCTTTATTATTATTATGTTTTTATACCTCTTTTCCATTTTTTACTTATCTTCCTTTCTTTTACCTATCTCTACGCACTCTCCTCCTCTCCTCCTCTCCTCCTCCTCCTCCTCCTCCTCCTCCTCTCCTCCTCTTCTTCTTCTTCTTCTTCTTCTTCTTCTTCTTCTTCTTCTTCTTCTTCTTCTTTCCTTCTCCTCCTCCTCCTCTTCCTCTCTCCTCCTCCTCCTTCTTCTTCTTCTTCTTCTTCTTCTTCTTCTTCTTCTTCTTCTCTTCTTCTTCTTCTTCTTCTTCTTCTCTTCCTTCTCCTCCTCCTCCTCTTCTCTCCTTTTCTTCTTGTATCAATTATTATTCCTCCTCCCCATCCCCACCTCTCTCTCTCTCTCTCTCTCTCTCTCTCTCTCTTCTCTCTCTCTCTCTCTCTCTTCTTTTTTTCTATGTCTTCTTTTATTGTTTTTTTCCCCACACCCTCTTTCTCCTACTCCCTCTGCATTTTTTCTTATTTCATTTACTTTGACCCCCCCCCCTTCGTCTCTCTCTCTCTCTCTCTCTCTCTCTCTCTCTCTCTCACACACACCACACACACACACACACACACACACTCTCTCTCTCTCGCTTTCTCTCTCTCTCTCTCTCTCTCTCTCTCTCTCTCTCTCTCTCGCCCTTTTTCTTTTTCCCCTTCCCCCCAAATTTTATTGCAAAAAAAAAAAAAAAAGAAAGGGAAAAAACAAACAAAAAAAGAAAACCTTTTAAATGATATTGTGTATCCTCCTGTGGGTGAGTTTAGAGGAGTCGGGAAACGTAAATTTTTACTTTTTGTGTCTCCCCCGTGGCCTGGTTTGAGGAGTTTGCAAACGTGAAAAAGTTTCTTTTGTGTTCCTCCCGTGGGGATGAGTTTGAGGGGGGTCTGCAAAAGTGAAAAATACTCTGTGGGTTTTCCCCCTGTGGGCATGAGTTTTTGAGGAGTCTGCAAAAGTGAAATGATTCTCTGTGTCTCCTCCTGGGGGGCATGGGGTTAGAGGGTTGCAAAAGTGAAAAGATACTTGGGTTCCTCCGTGGGGATGAGGGTTTGAGGAGTCTGCCCAACCCTGAAATGATACTTGGGTCTCCTTTCCCGTGGGCATGAGTTAGAGGAAATCTGCAAAGTGAAATTTATACTCTAGGGGCCCCCTCTGTGGGCAGAGTTAGGGGAGTCTGCAAAAGTGAATGATTTCCCCTGTGTTCCCCCTGTGGGCATGAGTTAGAGGAAATCTGCAAGTGAAATGATACTCTGTGGCTCCTCCTTTGGGCATGGGGTTAGAGGAGTCTGCAACTGAAAAAGATACTCTGTGTTTCCTCCCGTGGGCATGGTTTTTGAGGAGTCGCAACGTGAATTTATACTCTGTGTTCCCCCTTTGTGGGATGAGTTTTGAGGAGTCTGCAAAAGTGAAATGATACTCTGTGTCTCCTCCTGTTGGGGATGGTTAGAGGAGTCTGCAACGGGAAAAGAACTCTGTTTTCTCCCCCTGTGGGCATGAGTTAGGGAGTCTGCAACGTGGAAAAGATACTCTGTGTCTCCTCCTGTGGCAAGGGGTTTGGGGGGAGTCTTTCAAAAGGGGAAAATGATATCTGTGTCTCCCCCTGTGGCTGAGGGTTTGAGGAGTCTGAAAGTGAAATGATACTTTTGTGTCTCCTCCCGTGGGATGAGTTGAGGGGTCTGCAACGTGAAATGATACCTGTGTCTCTCCTGTGGGCATGAGTTAGAGGATTTTGAACGTGGAAAAAGGGTACTCTGTGTCTCCCCCTGTGGGCAGAGGTTTGGGGGTCTGCAAGTTAAATGTTACTCTGTGTCTCCCCCCTGTGGGCATGAGTTAAAAGGGTTTCTGGGAAAAGGAAATGATACTCTGTGTTCCTCCTGTGGGCATGAGTTAGGGGGAGTCTGCAAACGTGAAATGGATTTTCTGTTTTTCTCCCCTTGGGAAAGAGTTAGAGGAGTCTGCAAAAGTGAAATGATACTCTGTGTCTCCTCCCGTGGGCCCTGAGTTTGAGGCGGGCTTTCAAGTGAAATGTTTACCCCTGTGTCTCTCCTGTGGGCATGAGTTAGAGGATCTGAAAAGTGAAATGATACTCTGTGTCTCCTCTGTGGGAAAGAGTTGAGGGTCTGCACCCTGAAATTTTATACTCGGGGTCTCCTCCCGGGGGCAGGTTAGGGGGAGTCTGCAAAATGAAATGATACTCTGTTTTCTTTCCCCCCTGTGGGCTGAGTTAGAGGAGTCGCAAAGTGAAATGATACTCTGTGTCTCCTCCTGGGGCATGAGGTTTGAGGTGGGCTGCAACGTGAAAAAGATACTCTGTGTCTCCCCCTGTGGGGAGA
>CM031598.1:10785255-10787755 GCA_018398815.1 Conus ventricosus
ACACACACACACACACACACACCACACACACACACACACACACACACACACACACACACACACACACACACACACGCACGCACACACACACACACAGGCACATACGCATGCACGCACGCACGCACGCACGCACGCACACACACACACACACACACACACACACGCACGCACGCACGCACGCACGCACGCACGCACGCACGCACACACACACACACACACACACACACACACACACACACACACACACATCAGACACGATCAGGATGTACACTCTTTCACAAGAGCTAGTTGGAAAGTGAGGTGAGGGCAAGCGGATATTGACACAAAGTTTTACATAAATTCACTGTTCCACCGAATGAAAGACACAAACAAACTACAAGACATAACAAGGCGCATTTGGGCCTCTTTGATCTTCTTCACGCAGGACAATCAACCTTCAAAACAATGAAATGGAACGACGAACGATCACTGATCTCCTCAAATGGGGCGCATTATTGATGTGGAATGCTTTTATTTCCACATCCATTATGTGTCCAACTTGAGGATATAAGTGAGTGATCTCTTCAAATTGGGCGTATACAGGATGTGGAATGGTTCTATTTCCACATCCATTATTCGCCCGATTGGAGGAGACAAGTGTTTGTTCGTTCTTCGTTTTCATTGTCTTGAACATTGCTTGCTTTGCCTACAGAAGACCAAAGAGGTCGAAACGCGTCATGTTTTCTCCTGTATCTGGCATGTCTCTTTTGTTCAGTGGAACAGTAAATCTTCTTCTTTAAAAAAAAAAATTTCTTTCAAAAGAACAGAAAAGGAGTTTGAAACCATTCTATCTACATTAGCGAAGAGGATGTTGTTGCGGACAGAGCGGTGGACATGGAGCTCTGTGTCCCCTGGCTGTTCTGGAGTCCAGCCAGACAGTAGCTCAGATCTCCCCACTTCCAGAATCGCTGCATCTTTGTCTGTAAATCCTGTGTGGGGACATGGGCTTTGCAATGCGGAAAACATGTTTCAACAACCTAAACACAAGAACAATATCAAACAAAGAAGTTGAACATGGAAACACAGTATAACGATCTTAGCTGAACTGTGATGGACGCATAAACATATAAACGTATATCTGTTAAAGAAAAATTGGTAGAAAGCTTTTTCTTCCACAGTATTCGGCACAATCCCTTAATAAATGATTTTCCTCTCCGCTGGCATTTATGTCACAATCTGGAGAGTTTGTCATTTCTATTTTGTATTTTGACAAGCAGAGCATTTTAGTTCATAGACAATCCGCTGATTCTGTATTTTACAGTCAATCACGTACAGCGTAGGGCACTGGACGAAGTATATTGAATAGTCCTGTTGGACTTCTACTATGATCTAGTTCCAACTTTTGCGTTTATGTAGAGGTAGGTGTGTTTAGATGTGTGCGTCTATTTCTTTTATGTTGTCTGTGTGCGCGCGCGTGCGTGCGTGCGTGCGTGCGTGCGTGCGTGCGTGCGTGCGCGCGCGCGCGCGTGTGTGTGTGTGTGTGTGTGTGTGTGTGTGTGTGTGTGTGTGTGTGTGTGTGTGTATGTGTGTGTGTGTGTGTGTGTGTGTGTGTGTGTGTGTGTGTGTGTGTGTGTGTGTGTGTGTGTGTGTGTGTGTGTGTGTGTGTGTGTGTGTGTGCATGCTAGCGCGCGTTCTATCCTTTTTTCCTCGTGTAGTATCAGTAATTTTAGTGGAAACACGTTAAACAGAAGATTCATTCTTATCATTTCCAGGAACAAACCGTTTCCTGTTGAGTTCAAGGGTTATCTGTGACCACTGCATGCAGTGAAATGACATCAGGGAACGCTTAGTTCACACAGTGCCAGAAAGCCGCATACACTTCTCCACCAAACATTCAACTGTGATGGCGATGATCTGTTAACATGTGATATGTTTTATTCTTGAGTATCGCCTTACCCCCAAACTTCACACCCGCCCACCCAACCCCACCCCTCCTACCCACCCCACCCACCCCCCTTCACTGGGGGGGGGGGGGGGGGGGGGGTCACACATCAGTATTGTGCCATACAAATCGTGAATTCTCCTTGTTATCAATTCGCTGACGTACCATGGCAAAACTGCTGCGTGGCCAGTGATCTCCCTTTGTTGTTTTTATTTTGTTTGGTTTGTTTGTTTGTTTCTGATACTGTGGTACCAAAAATCAGGGTCGTGCCACGTAACCCATCAGATACACAAGGTCATGCCTTGGTCATGCACCCATGCTTTTGTCACTTGCTTTTAAAACATGTTATGAAACAAAGGTCTTTGTAGACGTGGCAACAACTCAGACCAAACTGTAGCAACACCCCTCTCCTAATTAGGGACAAAGAAGAAGGCTGAGTAAAAAAAACACACCCTTGTTTGATGACAACACTTTCTGAATATATGCGTCACCAACGGAGCAACCGATCATTCACCTGAGATCAGGACTCAAATTGACTGTACGAAGTCATACATGACTTATATATCGTAGCCCTTTCTT
>CM031598.1:10795255-10812755 GCA_018398815.1 Conus ventricosus
CTCAGTAAAGACAGACACAACTCCTGTGCACATGCCGTCTATGTGCAGGTTCAGCATTAGGAATCCCCCTTAATGATATCTCTTCGCCCTCTACGATAGCTTTCAACTCAGTGAAGACAGACACAACTCCTGTGCACATGCCGTCTATGTGCAGGTTCAGCATTAGGAATCCCCCTTAATGATATCTCTTCGCCCTCTACGATAGCTTTCAACTCAGTGAAGACAGACACAACTCCTGTGCACATGCCGTCTATGTGCAGGTTCAGCATTAGGAATCCCCCTTAATGATATCTCTTCGCCCTCTACGATAGCTTTCAACTCAGTGAAGACAGACACAATCCCTATAGTTCAGCAGGAACTCCAATCTCCTTCGGAGCCAGACACCAGTAGCTGAAAGTTGACCAATGACACCAGAAAGATGTTACAACTGATTGCGTCCTTGGGTGCCGCGGATACTCATGATGCATTTTGTTGTGGATAGTCAATTCTTCGCTCCTCACAGAGCGTCCCAGAGCCGCCTTCGTGACTTGTCGGTCTTCATGGAAACTCCTCCATCCAGTCCGCCAGCACCTTCTTGGCATGCTTGAACAGGAATGTCACATCATCCCCCCCCCCCCCCCCCCAGGGTTTCACATTCATTACCTACTCTCGCTTTTCCAGGTCCCCACTCAATGTGCTTTTTACCAGTGGGTGGCCGTTGTCACATGCAAGCAGCTTGTTGGAGACACCATTGTGAGTTAGTAAACACAGTGGAGAAATCACCATCACACGATCCCTTGACAGAGGTGGTCTTCCTCCATGGAGACTTCCTACACCCCTATCTGAGACTAGGCACAAGTATTGTACCACGAAGTCATTGGACGCCCCGCTCTGAGAGATTCCACCTGAGGTGAGTTTTTTGTTTTTATATTTCATCTATCTGGCTCCTTGGCATGTTTTAATGTTTGGCTTTATAGGCATCTGTCTACGTTTTAATGTTTGGCTTTAAAGGGATCTGTCTAGTCTGGTGGCTTTAAAGGGATCTGTCTAGTCTGGGTGGCTTTCAAGGGATCTGTCTAGTCTGGGTGGCTTTAAAGGGATTGTCTAGTCTGGGTGGCTTTAAAGGGATTGTCTAGTCTGGGTGGCTTTAAAGGGATTGTCTAGTCTGGGGGTGGGGGGTAGGGAGGGGTATTCGATTGAAGATTTTAACCTTGGATTTTAATGTGTGCACAATTCTGGGATTTTACTTGAGCACTGGTATAAACTGTGTAATTGTCTGGACAAGGAACAGTACAAGTCCGACATGTCCGTGGAACAAAGGAATGTTTTCGCTGTGAAGCATAGCACGATGTCCAGGAGCTGTAAGACTGTCCCTACTTTGGCCATCTCTTTCGGTGCTGTCCAGTAAAGTGCCAGCAGAGGTCAGTATCCTTCCATTCGTGTGGTCAATTGCTTTGTTTCAGCGACCTGACGTGGAAGTCAGTCCCCACACTTTGTGCCGTCACTTGCGTTTGTTGTTGTTGTTGTTGTTGTTGTTGTGCCATTACGGAGTTGTTGTTGCGCACTGTTTGATGTTTATCCCTTTGTTTGGTTCCATAGCTTTATTCTGAAGCCACAGTTTTCTTTGCTCACTGGTGCCAGATAAGAGAAGTTGAAAACAATAATATGACAAAAATGCTGTTTCTCATGTGTCGGCCAAATGTTCTCGAGCACTTTGGCAAATTAAGGGTAGTTTTGCCGTTTCCTTGGGTTCTTCAAGTGTACGAACTCAGGCATCATCAGAGGGAATACCCCGAGTCGTATACTGAAGGAGGGAGAGTTACTGGGAAGTGGTTCGCATGTCCGGGGGATAGTAACAAGTACATGCCGACCTGCCGGTCCTTGGTGGGGAGGGTGTCCACCTCCACCACTGGCCATTCACTGGGTTCTCCAGTGGGCCTGAGCGGAGACGATCGTGGAGGCGACCATCGACCTGCAGGCAGGGCACAGTGACCATTCAGCCATTCTTGTCCTACAGAGCGTAGTAAATACTTGAAACATCAGTCCTGGCTTGTGGAGACGTCCGGGCTGTTAGTACAATGGGTAACTTCGGGATTCGAACATGAGTTTGAATTGGAGGTTATGCATCAGCCACTTGGTACCCAACTGTTTGTTGGTGCTAATAGCTGTGCTGTGTGAATATATGTGTAGGTGACTAGTGATTCCATTGGTGGAATAAAAATAACTCGGGGATTTATTGGTGCAAACCGTTATGATGTGTGGTGTGTGTGTGTGTGTGTGTGTGTGTGTGTGTGTGTGTGTGTGTGTGTGTGTGTGTGTGTGTGTGTGTGTGTGTGTCTGTGTGTGTGTGTGTGTGTGTGTGTGTGTGTGTGTGTGTGTGTGTGTGTGTGTGTGTCTGTGTCTGTGTGTGTGTGTGTGTGTGTGTGTGTGTGTGTGTGTGTGTGTGTGTGTGTGTGTGTGTGCCAGTGATTCCATTTGTTGAACCAGTTTAACTCGGGTTCTCTGTGTTTGGGAATAGATAAAAGATGCTCGGAAAACCAGGAAATGTGTGACCCACTAAGGGAAAGTGAACTCATCCCGTCTTGCTGAGGGCTCAAGAAAATACAGCGAGAAGCAGAGGTTTGCTGTCGCCTCGAAGCCCACGACGGTAGAAAATTGTCTCCTGGGTGGGGACGTCAGACAGTGGAGGCCGCTGTAGCCTCGGAGCCGACGACGAGAAAAATTGTCTCCTGTGTGGGGATGGTAGACAGCAAGACGCGTCAACCTGTGGGGCGTAGGCAGGGAGCTGCCAGACAACGGTGGGGTGTCTGCAGCAAGAGAAGACCTGTGGGAGAGGCCGACAGGAGCCCTTTCCATGGAGAGCGTGAAGTTCAGTGGAGTCCGGGAGACTCGGTCTGAGGGTGCAACGCGAGCTACGTTGCCACTGCCCCCCAGCTGGGATTTGTCAATCGGGAGGACACAACAGTGTGGCAGCTTCAGCGATCGTAGTCGCACTGAGTGATGAGAGAGCTGACTGGTCAACCAAGGAATGCTGGCAAGTTACGGACGTTTACTTGTTCTTAAGTTTATGTGTGCAACCAGAAAAGTGGAATATTGTCTTTCCTGGTTAAGTAAGAGGGACTGAAGAACAGGAGATGCGATTATGAGATAATCTGTATGATGTTTACATTATTTGTATGATACAGATAAGTGTGTTGTGTAGTGACGGGTGGAGGCTCGGAGTCAAGTTAAATAGAAGTTGATTATTTTCTATGAAATTTTGTTGGTTTCCCGTCACCTTTGAGCAGGACCGATGTGAGTGACAGAGTGCGTGTGCCTATGCGAAAGCACATTTTGGCTGTGACAACGTGAATGCTTCTGTCTATACCCCCCTGCATCCCGGCATATGATAATCATAATTCTAATAACGAAGGGAACATCGGAGACCCGTCATACTGCTACATGGAAGTAGAAAGAAAAGAAAACCAATACAATACCAAGTGCAAGGTGTTGAGCCCATGGGCAATTACTCAATCCCCCGGTGCTTCTTTCATATAATTATGTGCAGGCATAATGGACGACCCTTCACAGAAATACACTGGGGAGAACGACGGGAATGTTGAATAATTGAGCACGTAGTTCGTGGTACCCTTCTCCTTCTTACTTTCTCAACCTTGACCCCACCCACCTCTGTCTCTCTGAGCTTACGACCACCCCCTCTCTGTCTCTCTGAACCCCCCCCCCCTCTGTCTCTCTGACCCCACCCCCACCCCCCTCTCTGTCTCTCTGACCCCCTCCCTCTCTGTCTCTCTCACCCCACCCCCCTCTCTGTCTCTCTGACCCACCCCCACCCCCCTCTCTGTCTCTCTGACCCCACCCCCAGCCACCTCTCTGTCTCTCTGACCCCACCCCCACACCCCTCTCTATGTCTCTGACCCCACCCCACCCCCTCTCTGTCTCTCTGACCCCACCCCCACAACCCTCTCTGTCTCTCTGACCAGACCCCACCCCCCCTCTCTGTCTCTCTGACCACACCCCACCCCCTCTCTGTCTCTCTGAACCCCCCCCCCCCCTCTGTCTCTCTGACCCCACCCCCACCCCCCTCTCTGTCTCTCTGACCCCCTCCCTCTCTGTCTCTCTCCCCCCCACCCCCCTCTCTGTCTCTCTGACCCACCCCCACCCCCCTCTCTGTCTCTCTGACCCCACCCCCAGCCACCTCTCTGTCTCTCTGACCCCACCCCCACACCCCTCTCTATGTCTCTGACCCCACCCCGACCCCCTCTCTGTCTCTCTGACCCCACCCCCACAACCCTCTCTGTCTCTCGACCAGACCCCACCCCCCTCTCTGTCTCTCTGACCACACCCCACACCCCTCTCTGTCTCTCTGACCCCACCCCACCCCCCTCTCTGTCTCTCTGACCCCACCCCACCCCCTCTCTGTCTCTCCGACCCCACCCCCTATCTGTCTCTCTGACCCCACCGCCAACCCCCTCTCTGTCTCTCTGACCCCACCCCACCCCCCTCTCTGTCTCTCTGACCAGACCCCCCTCTCTGTCTCTCTGACCCCACACCCCTCTCTGTCTCTCTGACCCCACCGCCACCCCCCTCTCTGTCTCTCTGACCCCCCCCCCTCTCTGTCTCTCTGACCCCACCCCCTCTCTGTCTCTCTGACCCAACCCCCCTCTCTGTCTCTCTGACCCCACCCCCCTCTCTGTCTCTCTGACCCCACCCCCATCTCTGTCTCTCTGACCCACCCCACCCCCCTCTCTGTCTCTCTGACTCCACCGCCACCCCCTCTCTGTCTCTCTGACCCCAACCCCCTCTCTGTCTCTCTGACCCCACCCCCCTCTCTGTCTCTCTGACCCCACCCCCTCTCTGTCTCTCTGACCGCACCCCACCCCCCTCTCTGTCTCTCTGACCCCACCGCCACCCCCCTCTCTGTCTCTCTGACCCCACCCCCCTCTCTGTCTCTCTGACCCCACCCCCCTATCTGTCTCTCTGAGCCCACCCTCCTCTCTGTCTCTCTGACCCCACTCTCACCCCCTCTCTGTCTCTCGGACCCCACCCCCCACCCCCCTCTCTGTTTCTCTGACCCCACCCCCACCCCCCTCTCTGTTACTCTGACCCCACCCCCACCCCCCTCTCTGTTTCTCTGACCCCACCCCCACCCCCCTCTCTGTTACTCTGACCCCACCCCCACCCCCCTCACTGTCTCTCTGACCCCACCCCCACCCCCCTCTCTGTCTCTCTGATCCCACCCCACCCCCCTCTCTGTCCTCTCTCACCCCACCCCGACCCCCTCTCTGTCTCTATGACCCCACCCCCTTCTCTGTCTCTCTGACCCCACCCCGACCCCCTCCTGTCTCTCTGACCCCACCCCGACCCCCTCTCTGTCTCTCTGACCCCACCCTACCCCCCTCTCTCTCTCTGACCCCACCCCGACCCCCTCTCTGTCTCTATGACCCCCCCCCCACCCCCCTCTCTGTCTCTCTGACCCCACCCCGACCCCCTCTCTGTCTCTCTGATCCCATCCCGACCGCCTCTCTGTCTCTATGACCCCACCCCGACCCCCTCTCTGTCTCTATGACCCCACCCACACCCCCCTCTCTGTCTCTCTGATCCCACCCCGACCCCCTCTCTGTCTCTCTGACCCCACCCCGACCCCCTCTCTGTCTCTCTGACCCCACCCTACCCCCCTCTCTCTCTCTGACCCCACCCCGACCCCCTCTCTGTCTCTATGACCCCTCCCCCACCCCCCTCCCGTCTCTCTGACCCCACCCCGACCCCCTCTCTGTCTCTCTGATCCCATCCCGACCGCCTCTCTGTCTCTATGACCCCACCCCACCCCCCTCTCTGTCTCTCTGACCCCACCCCGACCCCCTCTCTGTCTCTCTGACCCTACTCCACCACCCTCTCTGTCTCTCTGATCCCATCCCGACCGCCTCTCTGTCTCTCTCACCCCCCACCCCCCTCTCTGTCTCTCTGACTCCACCGCCACCCCCTCTCTGTCTCTCTGACCCCAACCCCCTCTCTGTCTCTCTGAACCCACCCCCCTCTCTGTCTCTCTGACCCCACCCCCCCTCTCTGTCTCTCTGACCGCACCCCACCCCCCTCTCTGTCTCTCTGACCCCACCGCCACCCCCCCTCTCTGTCTCTCTGACCCCACCCCCCTCTCTGTCTCTCTGACCCCACCCCCCTATCTGTCTCTCTGAGCCCACCCTCCTCTCTGTCTCTCTGACCCCACTCTCACCCCCCTCTCTGTCTCTCGGACCCCACCCCCACCCCCCTCTCTGTTTTCTCTGACCCCACCCCACCCCCCCTCTCTGTCTCTCTAACCCCACCCCCCACCCCCACTCTGTCTCTCTGACCCCACCCCGACCCCCTCTCTGTCTCTCTGACCCCACCCCACCCCCCCTGTCTGTCTCTCTGACCCCATCCAGACCCCCTCTCTGTCTCTATGACTCCACCCCCACCCCCCTCTCTGTCTCTATGACCCCACTCTCACCCCCTCTCTGTCTCTATGACCCCACCCCCCACCCCCCTCTATGTCTTTCTGACCCCACCCCCCACCCCCTCTCTGTCTCTCTGACTCCACCCCCACCACCCTCTCTGTCTCTCTTCTCACCCCACCCCCACACCCCTCTCTGTCTCTCTGACCCCACCCCCACCCCCTCTCTGTCTCTCTGACTCCACCCCAACCCCCCTCTCTGTCTCTCTGACCCCCACCCCCACCCCCCTCTCTGTCTCTCTGACCCCACCCCCACCCAACTCTCTGTCTCTCTGACCCCACCCCCACCCCCCTCTCTGTCTCTCTGACCCCACCCTACCCCCCCTCTCTGTCTCTCTGACCCCACCCCTACCCCCTCTCTGTCCTCTATGACCCCACCCCCACCCCCCTCTCTGTCTCTCTGACCCCACCCCGACCCCCTCTCTGTCTCTCTGACCCCACCCCAATCCCCTCTCTGTCTCTCTGACCCCACCCCACCCCCCTCTCTGTCTCTCTGACCCCACCCCGACCCCCTCTCTGTCTCTATGACCCCACCCCGACCCCCTCTATGTCTGTATGACCGCAACCCCCACCCCCTCTCTGTGTCTATGACCCCACTCTCACACCGCCTCTCTGTCTCTCTGACCCCACCCCCACCCCCTGCTCTGTCTTTCTGACCCCACCCCCCACCCCCCTCTCTGTCTCTCTGACCCCACCCCACCCCCTCTCTGTCTCTCTGACCCGACCCCACCCCCCCTCTCTGTCTCTCTGACCCCACCCCCACCCCCCTCTCTGTCTCTCTGACCCCACCCCCTCTCTGTCTCTCTGACCCAACCCCCCTCTCTGTCTCTCTGACCCCACCCCCCACTCTGTCTCTCTGACCCCACCCCCCATCTCTGTCTCTCTGACCCACCCCACCCCCCTCTCTGTCTCTCTGACTCCACCGCCACCCCCTCTCTGTCTCTCTGACCCCAACCCCCTCTCTGTCTCTCTGACCCCACCCCCCTCTCTGTCTCTCTGACCCCACCCCCTCTCTGTCTCTCTGACCGCACCCCACCCCCCCTCTCTGTCTCTCTGACCCCACCGCCACCCCCCTCTCTGTCTCTCTGACCCCACCCCCCTCTCTGTCTCTCTGACCCCACCCCCCTATCTGTCTCTCTGAGTCCCACCCTCCTATCTGTCTCTCTGACCCCACTCTCACCCCCTCTCTGTCTCTCGGACCCCACCCCCATCCCCCTCTCTGTTTTCTCTGACCCCACCCCCACCCCCCTCTCTGTTTCTCTGACCCCACCCCCACCCCCCTCACTGTCTCTCTGACCCCACCCCCACCCCCCTCTCTGTCTCTCTGATCCCACCCCACCCCCCTCTCTGTCTCTCTCACCCCACCCCGACCCCCTCTCTGTCTCTATGACCCCCACCCCCCTTCTCTGTCTCTCTGACCCCACCCCGACCCCTCCTGTCTCTCTGACCCCACCCCCGACCCCCGCTCTGTCTCTCTGACCCCACCCATAACCCCCCTCTCTCTCTCTGACCCCACCCCGACCCCCTCTCTGTCTCTATGACCCCTCCCCCACCCCCTCTCTGTCTCTCTGACCCCACCCCGACCCCCTCTCTGTCTCTCTGATCCCATCCCGACCGCCTCTCTGTCTCTATGACCCACCCCACCCCCCCCTCTCTGTCTCTCTGACCCCACCCCGACCCCCCTCTCTGTCTCTCTGACCCTACTCCACCACCCTCTCTGTCTCTCTGATCCCATCCCGACCGCCTCTCTGTCTCTCTCACCCCCCCACCCCCCTCTCTGTCTCTCTGACTCCACCGCCACCCCCCCTCTCTGTCTCTCTGACCCCAACCCCCTCTCTGTCTCTCTGAACCCACCCCCCCTCTCTGTCTCTCTGACCCCACCCCCTCTCTGTCTCTCTGACCGCACCCACCCCCCCTCTCTGTCTCTCTGACCCCACCGCCACCCCCCCTCTCTGTCTCTCTGACCCCACCCCCCTCCTGTCCTCTCGACCCCTCCCCCCTATCTGTCTCTCTGAGCCCACCCTCCTCTCTGTCTCTCTCGACCCCACTCTCACCCCCCTCTCTGTCTCTCGACCCCACCCCCACCCCCCTCTCTGTTTCTCTGACCCCACCCCACCCCCCATCTCTGTCTCTCCCCCTCCACCCCACCCCCCCTCTCGTCTCTCTGACCCCACCCCCACCCCCTCTCTGTCTCTCTGCCCCACCCCCACCCCCCTCTCTGTCTCCTGCCCACCCCACCCCCCTCTCTTCTGCCTAAACCCACCCCCCCCCTCTTCCTTCCCCCCTGACCCCCTCTCTGCTCTGACCCCCCCCTCCCCTCCCCACCCCCCTCCCGTCTCTTCCTCTTGACCCCACTCTCACCCCCTCTCTGTCTCTCCGACCCACCCCGCACCCCCCCCTCCTCTTTCTTATGACCCAACCCCACCCCCCTCTCTGCTCTCTAAACCCCCCCCCCCCCCCTCTCTGTCTCCTGAACCCACCCCCTCCTTCTGTCTCTCTGACCCCCCCTCCCCCCTCCCCCCCCCCTCTCACCCCCCCCCTCTGTCTTCGACCCCACCCCCACCCCCCCTCGGTCTTTTCCGACCCCACCCCACCCCCCCCTCTGTCTCTCTGACCCCACCCCCACCCCCATCTCTGTCTCTCTGACCCCCCCACCCCCCCCGACCTCCCCCTACCCCACCCCCCCCCCCCCTTTTGTCTCCTGACCCCATCCAGTCCACCCCCTCTCCTCTCTTCTGCCCACCCCCACCCCCTCTGCTCAACCCCCTATCTCTCCACCCCCTCTCTGTCCCTCTATGACACCCCCCCCACCCCCCTATGTCTTTCTGTACCCCACCCCCACCCCCTCTCTGTCTCTCTGACTCCCACCCCCACCACCCTCCTGTCTCTCTCACCCCACCCCCACACCCCTCTCTGTCTCTCACCCCCCCCCCACCCCCCTCTCTCTCTTCCCACCCACCCCCTCTCTGTCTCTCTACCCACCCCCACCCCCCTCTCTTCCTCTGCCCCACCCCCCACCCAACCTCTGTCTCTCTGACCCCCCCCCACCCCCTCTCTGTCTCTTGACCCCACCCCACCCCCCTCTCTGTCTCCTACCCCCCCCCTACCCCCTCTCTGTCTCCCCCCACCCCCCACCCCCCCCCTCCCTCCTCCCTCCCCCCCGACCCCCCTCTCTGTCTCTCTGACCCCACCCGCGTCCGCCTTTTTTCCTCCTCTCTTCCCACCCCACCCCCCTTCTGTCTCTCTGCCACCCCACCCCCCCCCCCTCTCTGTCCTATGACCCCACCCCGACCCCCTCTATGTCTTACCGCACCCCACCACCCCCTCTCTGTGTCTATGACCCCCCTCCCCCTCTCTGTCCCCTCCCTCTCTCACCCCCCCCCCACCCCCTCTCTTTCTTGACCCCCCCCCACCCCCCTCTCTGTCTCTCTGACCCCACCCCACCCCCTCTCTGTCTCCCACCCCCCCCCCCCCCTCTCGTCTCTCTGACCCCCACCCCCCCCCCCCCCCCTCTGTCTCTCTGACCCCCACCCCCCTCCTCTCTGTCTCTCTGACCCAACCCCCCTCTCTCTCTCTGCCCCCCCCCTCTCTCTGCTCGACCCCACCCCTCCCCCTCTCTGTCTCTCTGACCCACCCCACCCCCCCTCTGTCCCGACCCCCACCGCCACCCCCTCTCTGTCTCTCTGACCCCAACCCCCCCTCCTCTTCCCGACCCCACCCCCCTCTCTGTCTCTCTGACCCCACCCCCCCCTCTCTGTCTCTCTGACCGCACCCCACCCCCCTTCTGTCTCCGACCCCACCCCGCCACCCCCCTCTCTCTCTCTGACCCCACCCCCCCCCCTCTCTCGCTCCCACCCCCACCCCCCTCATCTGTCTCTCTGACCCACCCTCCCCTTCTCTCTCTGACCCCACTCTCAACCCCTCTCTGTCTCTCGGACCCCACCCCCACCCCCTCTCTGTTTCTCCCCACCCCCACCCCCCCCCCCTCCTGTTCTCTGACCCCACCCCCCCCACCCCTCCTGTCTCTCTGACCCCACCCCCACCCCCCCTCTCTGTCTCTCTGCCCCCCCCCCCCTCTCTGTCTCTCACCCCCCACCCCCCCACCCCCTCTCTGTCTCTATGACCCCACCCCCCGTCCCTGTCTCTCTGACCCCACCCCGACCCCCCTCTGTCTTCTCTGACCCACCCCACCCCCGCTCTGTCTCTCGACCCACCCCACCCTAACCCCCCTCCTCTCTTCCCGACCCCACCCGACCCCCCTCTCTGTCTCTGACCCCTCCCTACCCCCCTCTCTGTCTCTTCACCCCCCCCGTCCACCCCCCCCTCCTGTCTCTGTCCATCCCCACCCCCTCTCTGTCTCTCTGACCCACCCCCGACCCCCTCTCTGTCTCTCTGATCCATCCCCGACCCCCTCTCTGTCTCTCTGATCCCACCCGACCGCCTCCCTGTCTCCCTCCCCCACCCCCCCCCTCACTGTCTCCTCTGACCCCAATCCCGACCCCCATCTCTGTCTCATACTGACCCCACCCCACCCCCCTCTCTGTCTCTCTGACCCCACCCCCCCCCTCTCTGTCTCCGACCCTACTCCACCCACCCTCTCTGTCTCTCTGACCCCCCCCACCCCCTCCTGTCTCTATGACCCCACCCCACCCCCCCCTCTGTCTCTCTGACCCACCCCGACCCCCTCTCTGTCTCTCTGACCCCACCCCCCCCCCCTCTCTCTCTCTGACCCCACCCCTACCCCCCTCTCTCTCTCTGACCCCCCCCCCCCCCTCCTGTCTCTACCCCTCCTCCCACCCCCCCCCTCTTGCTCCTGACCCCACCCCACCCCCTCTGTCTCTCTGATCCCACCCGACCGCCCTCTCTGTCTCTTCCCCCCCACCCCCCCCTCTCGTCTCTCTACCCCCCCCCCCCTCCCCCTGCTCTCTCTACTCTACTCCACCACCCTCCCCGTCTCTGATCCCATCCCGACCGCCTCCTGTCCTCTCACCACCCCCCCCCCCCACCCCCCCTCTCTTCCTCTGACTCCTCCCGCCCCCCCTCTGTCTCCTCTGACCCCAACCCCCCCCCTCTTCTCTCACCCACCCCCCCTCTGTCTCTCTGACCCCATCCCCCTCTTGCTCCTGACCGCACCCCCACCCCCTCCCGTCTCTCTGACCCCACCCCACCCCCCCCCTCCTGTCTCTCTGACCCCACCCCCCTCTCTGCTCCTGACCACACCCCCCCCATCCTCTCTCTCTCGACCCACCCTCCCCTCTCTCTCTGCCCCCACCACCCCCCCTCTCTGTCCCCACCACCCCCCCCACCCCCCCCCCCCTCTTTCTTTCTGACCCCCACCCCCCCCCCCTCTCTGTCTCTCCGACCCCACCCCCCCCACTCCGTCTCTCTGTCCCTCTGACCCCCCCCCGACCCCCTCTCTGTCTCTCTCACCCCCCCCGACCCCCCCCTCTCTGTCTCTCTGACCCCTCCAGACCCCCTCTCTTTCTCTAACTCCCACCCCCACCCCCCTCTCTGTCTCAGACCCCACTCTCCACCCCTCCCGTCTCTATGACCCCACCCCCACCCCCCTCTCTGTCTTTCTGACCCCACCCCCACCCCCCTCTGTCCTCTCTGACTCCCACCCCCTCTCGTCCTCCTCCTCCCCCCCACCCCCCACACCCCTCCATGTCTCTCTGCCCACCCCCACCCCCCTCTCTGTCTCTCTGACTCCACCCCACCCCCTCCTCCTGTCTCTTGACCCCACCCCCACCCCCCTCTCTGTCTCTCTGACCCCCCCCCCACCCAACTCTCTGTCTCTCTGACCCCCCCCCACCCCCCTCTCTGTCTCTCGACACCCACCCCACCCCCCCTCGTCTCTCTGACCCCCCCCAAACCCCCCTCTGTCTCTATGACCCCACCCCCCCCCTCCTCTGCCCTCCCACCCCCCCCCCCCCCTTCTCTCTCTGACCCCACCCCATCCCCTCTCTGTCTCTCAACCCCACCCCACCCCCTCCTGTCTCTCTCTGACCCCACCCCACCCCCTCTCTGTCTCTAGACCCCACCCCGACCCCCTCTGTCTTTGACCGCACCCCCACCACCCCCTCTCGTGTCTATGACCCCACTCTCACCCCGCCTCTTCTCCACCACCCCCCCCCCCTCTGTCTCGCTCCACCCCCCCCCCCCCACCCCCCCTCTCCTGTCTCTCTACCCCACCCCACCCCCTCTCTGTCCCTGACCCCACCCCACCCCCCTCTGTCTCTCTGACCCCACCCCCACCCCCCCCTCTCTCTCTCCCCCCCCCCCCCCACCCCCCTCTCTGTCCTCTGACCCCCCCCACCACCCCCCTCTCTCTGTCCTCTCTGACCCCCCCCCCCCCCCTTTCCCGTCCTCCCTGACCCCACCCCCACCCCCCTCTCTGTCTCTCTGCACCCCACCCCACCCCCCATCTCTTCTTCGACCCACCCCCCCCCACCCCTCTCTGCCTCTCTGACCCAACCCAACCCCCCTCTTCTCTCTGACCCCACCCCCACCCCCTCTCTGTCTCTCTGACCCCCCCCCCTCTTTTCTAGACCCCGACCCCCCCCCCCCCCACCCCCCTCTCTGTCCTCTCCACACCCCTCTCCTCCCCTCCCCCCCTCTCCCTCTGTCCCCACCACCCCCCCTCCTCTTTTCTCTGACCCCACCCCCCCCCCTTTCTCTCCCCCCCCCTCTCACCCACCCCCTCCTCTCCTCCCCAAACCCCCCCCCACCCCCTCTTGTCTCTATGACCCCACTCTCACCCTCGCTCCCACCCCCCCCCTTCTCTGACCCCACCCCCCACCCCCCCCTTCTCTCTACCCCACTCTCACCCCCTCTCTGTTCTCTGACCCCACCCCCACCCCCTCTCTGTCTCTGACCCACCCCCCACCCCCCTCTGTCTCTCTGACCCCACCCCCCCACCCCTCCTGTCTCTCTCCCCCCCACCCCCCCTCTTCTCTCCTCACCCCCCTCACCCCCCTCTCTGTCTCTCTGACCCACCCTTCCCTCACCCCCCCCGCCCTCTCTGTCTCCTGACCCAACCCCCCCCCCCCTCTCTGTCTCTCTGACCCCCACCCACCCCCTCTCTCTTCTCTCACCCCCCCACCCCCCTCTCTGTCTCAACCCCACCCCCACCCCCCCTCTCTTCTCACCCCACCCCACCCCCCTCTCTGTCCCTCCACCCCCCCCTCCCCTCTTCCCCCCCCCACCCCCCTCCTTCTTTTCTGACCCACCCACCCCCCCTCCTGTCCTCTGCTCCTGCCATCCCCCCCACCCCCTCTCTGTCTCCTGACCCCACCCCACCTCCCCCTCTCTCATTCTCCTGACCCCCCCCTCCCCTCCCCTCTCCTCTATCGTCCCACCCCCACCCCCCCCTCTCTCTCTGACCCCACCCCCACCCTCTCTCTCTCTGACCCCCCCCCACCCTCTCTCTGCTCAAACCCCACCCCACCCCCCCCCTCCCCCCTACTCCCTCTCCTTCTTCTCCCACCCAACCCCACCCCCTTCTCTCTCCCCCCACCCCTCTCCCTCTCACCCCCCACCCCCTCTCTGCTCTGACACCACCCCCACCCCCCCTCCTGTCTCTTCTCCCACTCCCACCCCCTCCAACTCTCTGAACCCACCCCCCTCCTCTCCACCCCACCCCCTCTCTGTCTCTCTGACCCACCCCCACCCCCCCTCTGTCTCTCTCCCCACCCCCACCCCCTCCCCTGTCTCTCTACCCCACCCCCCCCCACCCCCCCCTCTCTTCTGCTCCCCCCCACCCCCCTCTCTGTCTCTTGACCCCACTCTCCCCCCCCTCTGTCTCTCTGACCCCACCCCCACCCCCCTCTCTGCTCTCCCACCCACCCCTCCCTCCACCCCCCCTCTCATCCTCACTCTCCCCCCACCCGCCCCCTCCATCTCTCTCCCACCCCCCCCCTTCGTTCTCTGACCCCCACCCCCACTCTCTCTATGTCTCCCCCCCCCCCCCCCTCTCCTCTTACCCACACCCCACCCCCCTCTCTCTTTGACCCACCCACCACCCCACCCCCCTCTGCCCACCTCCCACCCACCCCCCCTGTCTCTCTGACCCCCACCCCCCCCCACCCCTCTCTGTCTCCTTACCCCCCCCCACCCCCTCTCCCCTCTCTCTCTTGACCCCCCCCCCCCCTCTCTGTCTCCTCCCACCCCCTGCTCTCGACCCCCCCTCTTGTCTCTCTGACCCCACCCCCCCCCCCCCCTCCTCCTCTCTCCTGACCCCACCCACCCCCCCCTCTGTCTCTCCTCACCCCACCCCCCTCTCTCTCTGACCCTACCCCCCCCCCTCCCCTCTCCCCCCCACCCCCCTCTCTGTCTCTCTACACCACCCCACTCTGTCTCCCCCACCCCTCTCCTTGTCTTCTGACCCCACCCACCCCCTCTCTGTCTCTACTGACCCCACCCCCCCCCCCTCTTCTCACCGGTCCCTCCCCTCTCCCCTCCCCTCTCTCTTCGCCTCTCTGTCTCTCTGCTCCCTTCACCCCCTTTGTCTTTCCTTACTCACCTCTTTCTCTCCTTTTCTCTCTTTTTCCCTCCCCTTTTCTCTCTTGCCTTTCCCACTCCCCCTCTGTTTCTCTCCTTTCTACCCCCTCCCTTTTCTCTGCCTCCTCCCTCTCTCCCTCTCCCTATCTCCCTCTCTGTCTCTCTACCCCACCCCCTTCTTTCCTCTTTGTTTCTCCCCTTCTTCTCTCTGCTCTGCCCCTCCCCCCAGTCTCTGAGCTCTTTTTTTACAGCCCCCCTCTGTGTCCTGCAGCCCCTACTTCTGTCCAACCCTCTCTGCCCGACCACCCCTCTGTCTCTGACCGCACCACCGCCCCCTAGCCTCGCCCACGCCCCCCCTCTGTCTCTTGCCCCCCCTCTCTGTCTCTCTGCCCCCCTATCTGTCTTTGCCCCCTTTTTTTTCTGACCCCACTTCTCACCCCCCTCTTCCTCGGACCCCACCCCCATCCCCCCTTTTTCTTACCCCCCACCCCCCCCCCCTTTTTTTTTCCCCCCCCACCCCCCCATTTCCCCTTGACCCCCCACCCCCCCCCACCCCCCCCTTTTTCTGTCTCTCTACCACCCCCCCCCCTTCTGTCCCCCCCCCCCCCCCCTCTGCCAAAAAAAACCCCCCCCCCCCCCCCTCTGTCTCCTACCCCCCCCACCCCCTCTCCCCGGGCCCCCACCCCCCCCCCCCCTCCTTCCCCCCACCCCACCCCCCCTCTCTCTCTGACCCCAACCCCCCCCCTCTTTCCCAGACCCCCTCCCCTAACCCCCCCCCCTCTGTCTCCGACCCCCCCCGACCCCCCCCTCTGTCCTCTATCCCATCCCCCCCCCCCTCTGCTCTCTACCCCACCCCCCCCCCCGTTCCCCTTTACCCACCCGACCCCCTCTCTGTCTCCTTTACCCCCCCCCCCTCTTTCTCCCCCCCACCCCCCCCCCCCCTTTTCTCCCTCCCCCCCACTCTTTCTCTGACCCCCCCCCCCCCCCCCTCTTTCCCCCACCCCCCCCCCCTCCTGTCCCACCCCCCCCACCCCCCCCCCTTCTTTTTCTCGACCCCCCCACCCCCCCCTTTTTTCTGCCCCCCCAACCCCCCTCTTGTCTCCTTTACCCCCCCCACCCCCCCCCCTGTCTCTCGACCCCAACCCCGACCCCCCCCCTTTTCTCTGACCCCACCCACCCCCCCTCTTCTCGACCCCCCCCCGCCCCCCTTCCCTTGACCCCCCCCCACCCCCCCTCTGCCCCCCCCCCCCCGACCCCCCCTGTCCTCTACCCCCTCCCCCCCCCCTCTCTGTCTCTTTTCCCCCAAACCCCCCCCCCCCCTCTCGTCTCCTGCCCCACCCCCCCCCCCCCCCCTCTGCCCTACCCCCACCCTTCTTCTCCTGATCCCACCCACCCCCTTTTGTCTCTTACCCCCCCCCCCCCCCTCTCTGTTCTTCCCCCCCCCCCCCCCCCCTTCCCCCCACCCCCCCCTTTGTCCCTGACCCCCCCCTCTTGTCCCGACCCCCCCCCTCTCGTTCTTGACCCACCCCACCCCCCTCCTTTTTCGACCCCACCCCAAACCCCCCCCCCTGTCTCTCTGACCCCCCCCCCTCCGTCTTTCTGACCCCCCCCCCCCTTTTGTCCTCTGACCCACCCCCCTCTCGCCCTTTACCCCCCACCCCCCCTTTTGTCTCTTTCCCCCCCCCCCCCCCCCTCTCTGTTTTTGACCCCCCCCCCCCCCCTTTTCGACCCCCCCCCACCCCCTTCTGTCTCTCTGACCCACCCCACCCCCTCTCTGTCTCTCCCCCCCACCCCCCCCCCCCCCCCTTCCCCCCTGACCCCCCAAACCCCCCCCTCTTCTCTTGACCCACCCCCCCCCCCTCTTGTCTCTTAAACCCCCCCCCCCCCCTTTCTCTGGGCCCCCCCCCCCCCCCCTCTCTGTCTTCTGACCCCCCCCCCACCCCCCCTCCTCCTCCACCCACCCCCCCCCCCTCTCTGCCCTTTTCCCCCCCCCCCCCCACCCCCCTCTCTGTCTCTCTACCCCACCCCCACCCCCCCTTTCCCCCCTCTGAACCCCCCCCCCCCCCTCTGTCTCTTGACCCCACCCCCACCCCCCTCTCTGTCTCTTGACCCCCCCCCCCCCAACCCCCTCTTGCCCCCCCCCCCCCCTTTTTTTTTACCCCACCCCACCCCCCTCTCTGCCCCCCCACCCCCCCCCCCTTTTCCACCCCCCCCCCCCCCCCCCCCCCCCTGACCCCACCCCACCCCCCTCCTGCTCCTTACCCCCCCCACCCCTCCTGCCCCCCCACCCCACCCCCCCTCGTCTCTCTGACCCCCCCCAACCCCCCCCCTTTTTTTTCCCCCCCCCTCCGCCCCCCCCCTTTTTTCCCCCCCCCCCCCCCCCCCCCCCTTTGGGGCAAAAGCCCCCCCCCTTTTTCCCCCCCCCTCTGTCTCCACCCCACCCCCCCCCCCCCCTTTTCTTTCTTCCCCCCCCACCCCCCCCTTTTCCCCCGCCCCCCCCCCCCCCCCCCCCTTTCCCCCCCCCCCCCCCCCTCT
>CM031598.1:10817755-10822755 GCA_018398815.1 Conus ventricosus
GAGGGGGGAAGGAGGCTTCACCGATGAAATCAAAAACAATCTTCAAATACATGACCTTGCCCTTAGTCGAGGTCACTTTTAAAGCCTTTGAACTCACCCGTGACCTTATCTTTGTATTAAATTGAGGTACCTAAATAGCCCCATTCCTTTGATTTTAAACTGTCTCCTTGGAACCGCCTTGATGGTCATATGAAAGAAAATGAGGAGAATCAACTTTCAGACACAGTACAAATTCTCAAAACAATCTAACTGCATCAGTCTATAAACACTCGACTCCTTAAAGCGAGGCCTTGGTGCATGAAGTTTTGGTGCGCAGTCATACATTCTGCAGTCCCATCTTCCAAGCCCGAGGGAGCCAGCGAGAGCCCAGACTGATGCCGCTCCAGAAAACAGCAGCAGCAACAAAACAACAACATCAACAACAAAGCCACAACTTGGGAATCGGCAGGGTCGTGGCAGCAGTGTGCACAGTCCACTCAACACGTCAGACAGGTCAGCTAAGAAGACAGGCGGGCAGACGGAAAAGGAACCAGTCTTCATAGGCTCCATGTGGTTAACTCTATCGCGTTGAATGATGGACATGCGGCAGATCATCGTAGAAGATGATGGGTCTGTGTGTTCCGCATTTTGTGTCAACTGTTGATGAGGAGCCATCAAGTAGAACAGAGCTTTAATTTCAGAGTCAGTCCATTCCTTACCACCATTCAATGTGAACGCCAAGAGGGAAACCTGACTAAATGGTACAGCAAAAAGCTATGTGAATGCTGAATAATAGAAGACGCAGCTGGTGCTCTCTCTCTCTCTCTCTCTCTCTCTCTCTCTCTCTCTCTCTCTCTCTCTCTCTCTCCTCTCTCTCTCTCTCTCTCTCTCTCTCGGGGGGTTGTGTGAGCAGCATTCAGAAGTGTGACACATGTTAATTAGCTCTGTGTTTTTTGTTAATTGCACTGGATCAAGAGAGTGTTTTGACTGTGGGTGCAGCAAATACTTTCATGAAGTATGATGCCTTCGTCACAGCTTGATTTCCGAGCGAGATGTGGGTGCTTTGTACCAGTTTTTTTGTCGTTTATGGCAAAAAGAGCGGAAAATAGCCTCGCCATGCGCCTGAAGACACTGAAGTTGAGAACGGCGGCAGACGGTGTAATGACAGGCTGCCTCCTCACGCTTTTATTCTGGGGTAGTTTACTGCTCCAGTGCGGTGATGTGGAACAAAATCCTGGGCCACGGAAGGACAGCTACCGCCAGACCAGCCTGAACAGTCGCAGTGCCAGCACTGAGAAAACAGCAAGTCCGTCGTCCACCAAGTCATCCTCCACCCAGCCTGCTGAGTTACCCACCCTCATGGATGTCGTGTCCATGCTTCAGGATTTGAACAGTAAAGTGGACAACATCAAAGACGATATTAAAGACATTCGTGATGGTTTCGGGGGGACGGGGGGCACATGCAAATATGGAAGAAGGATTTATATTGAATGATAATGATCGAAATGTTCCTATTGATCTTAACGTGACTGATTATATTGATACAGGTGAAGCGAATTTATTATGTACCAGTAAAGATATTGGTGAGGGGAACGGAATGAAAGGCATTTACCGAGCGTTGATATGTGACTCGCAGACTGACAGTGACAGTGACCTAGTTGTTGAAAGGGGAACATCTCAAGAGAGAAATGTTAACACAGAAAGAGAGGACAAGGGTGAAAATGATTTGTCGGATGATCGAGTGGAGAGAAATATACTGAGGGGTGAAAGGAAAGATTACAGCGAGAATGAAAGTGAGTTACATACTGATGGTTGTGAAGATGATAACGTTTGTGGTGCTTCATTCTCGTTCTTACACTGGAATGTAAACGGACTCTTGTCTAAACTCAATGATAAAGACTTTACTACTTTTCTGTTGAGATTTGACTTCATTTGTCTTGTCGAAACATTTATAGAGGATTTCTCAAACTTAGTATTTCCAGGTTACACTGTTTTCTGTAAACCGGCACTTAAGTTTACAAAACAAGGAAGACGTTCTGGAAGAGTTATGTGTCTCATTAAAACTGAACTTTCATCCTATGTCCATGAAATTAAGACAGACTGTCCCAATACTCTTTTATTTTTGATTGATAAGAACGTGTTTGGCTTTGTGGAAATGTCTTATATGTATGTACTTATATTCCACCAGAGGGGTCGCCTCACTACACTTATTTTGATGTTGAAAACGGTATTTTTGAGCTTGAAGAATGTCTTTTTGATTCATTATTCGAGTTTGAGGACGTGCACATGATCTTGTCAGGCGATTTGAATAGTAGGACTTCTGATATTTCTCCACATATTTTTGATGAAAATAATTCTTATGATCACTTCGATTATAATCGTTCTTTTTCTGCTAATAGCATGAGAAAGTCTGCAGACTGTGTTCTCAATAATTATGGGAAATGTTTGTTAAATATGTGTACAACCCTTGGACTGTGGATTTTAAATGGCACATGTAATGGTGATACTGATGGTAATTTTACGTACTTATCACAGACAGGATGTAGCGTTAATGATTACTTTCTTCTGTCTAAGGAATTGTTTTTTATCATTGTGTCTTCGTGTGAAATGGTTGATTTCAGAGAGAATAGACTCAGATCATCTGCCTATTGAATTACATTTTAGATTTCCAAAAAGACAAAATGAATCGCAAGCTCAACCCGCAAAAATGAACCAGTTCATTGAAAAGTTTGTGTGGAACAAGGATCTAGAATCAGTCTATACTCAGAAAATGCTCTCGGATGAAACATTGTCCGTACTTGATCATGCCATACATTTTATAGATCATGATTTCAACGGTGCTCTGTATATGTTTAATGACTGGATTAAAAAGCAAGCTAGTTGTATGAAGAAGAGAATTAATCAGACAAAGTACGATAAAAACAGTGACTGGTATGATAAAGAATGTAGGCTAGGCAAAGTTAAGGCAAAAAGTCTGCTTTCTATATTTAGAAAGACGAGAAGAACAGAAGACAGCGATGCCTATTGCATAGCAAGAAGGGAATATAAACATCTGATAGAAAGGAAAGAAAAACAGTTTAACGATATGTTACTAGATAGGCTTATTTCATCAGTAAACAATCAGAGAGAATTTTGGGAAACTGTGCGTAAAATATCTTTTAAAAGAAAACATGTTCAAAACACTTTAACAGTCGATGACTGGTTCAAACATTTTAAAGATTTACTTGAATTAGAAGTAACAACAGATGTAACATTGGTACCAAACTCAGCTGAAAATGGCAATGATATCAAGGAGGAGGAGGATAGTTCTATAAACCGTCAAATATCAAGAGAAGAAGTTTTGCTAGCTGTAAATAAGTTAAAGAACGGGAAGGCTGCTGGACCAGATGAAATTATTGGTGAGTTGTTGAAGTATGGTGGGGACCGAGTTGTTGACTTTTTTGTAAAGCTTTTTAATACGTTGTTTGATAAAGGCGTGTTCTCAGACAACTGGACAAACTCCATTGTTCAACCCTTGTTTAAGAAGGGGGACGTTAACGATCCAAACAATTATAGAGGCATTTCACTGTGTGATACGAGCAGTAAAATTTACAGCACAATTATTAATAACAGATTGCAGGAATGGATAAAAGAACATAATTTGACAGGTGAACATCAAGCAGGATTTAAAAAAGGTTATTCCACAGTTGATCACATGTTTACATTGTTGGCATTCGTACAAAAACAGTTTTGTTTTAATCGTAAATTATATGTAGCCTTCATTGATTTTGAAAAGGCTTTTGATTCTGTTGAAAGACACTTGTTATGGCCCATCATATTGAAAAATTACATCAAAGGTAAGATATTTAGGTGTATTTGTAGTATGTATGACAATGTCAAAGCCAGAATTAAATGTGGAAGTAGTGTAACAGATTTCATTAATTGCACCCGTGGAGTGAAACAAGGAGACGCATGCAGTCCTGTATTGTTTTCTTTATTTATCAATGAACTAGCATTAGAGTAATAAGGGGTGGTAGACATGGTGCAATGTTTACGTCTGAGTGTTTTGAATTGTTTATATTACTTCTTGCTGATGACGTTGCTTTACTCTCTGAGACTGTCATAGGTTTACAAACGCAGATCAACAGTCTTCAACGTGCAGCTACTGCTCTGCAGTTGAAGGTCAATATGGCTAAAAGCAATATAGTTGTATTCAGAAAAGGGGGGCATTTAGCTGCAGAGAAAGGTGGACATATAATGGGATTGTTATGCCGGTTGTGAATGTTTACAAATACTTAGGAATCCATTTTTCAACAAAGTTAAGTTTCGTTGCTGCATGTCGTGATCTCAGTAGCAGAGCAAAAAACGCGTTATTTTGCATTTTGCAAAAGTTATGTAAATTGAAGTGTTATTCTTATTCTTCCTTTTTTAAGTTATTTGACTCACAAGTTCAACCTATTGTTCAATATGGTGCAGAGCTATGGGGACTCGACAATGCAGCAATCCATTGCGAAAAGGTACATTTGTTTGCTGTTAAAAGGTTCTTAGGCGTAGAAAGGCGAACACCTAATGACATGGCATATGGGGAAACCAACCGATATCCTATTTACATAAACTCAGCTGTAAAATGTATTAAGTTTTGGCTAAAATTGACGAGAATGGACGAATATAGACTACCCTACAAGGCCTATAGAATGCTTTTTGATTTGGATCTGCGTGATAAGAAAAACTGGGCTTCAAATATTCGCTGTAAACTATACATGTTTGGTTCTGGATATGTATGGCTGAATCAAGGCGTGGAAGGGATTAGCGAGTTCCTAAAAGCTCTCAGGGAAAGGTTAATTTGTTGCAGATGGCAAGATTGGAATTATCATATCAATAACAGTGACAGGTTTAGTGTGTACAGAACCTTTTGCACTGTCCCTGATGTTAAAACGTATTTGTTAATCAATTTAGACAGGCATTTAACATTTAATTTGATAAGATTTAGGCTTGGCATTTCCGAAATTGCCGTACATCATAATCGTTATAGAAAACACAGT
>CM031598.1:10830255-10837755 GCA_018398815.1 Conus ventricosus
CGGCGGCTTTTCCATTTTTTAACCTATTTACAGCTAGTAGAACTTCTTCATTTGTTATTGGACGGTTTATAAAAACTAATTTCCTCCTCATCGGTATCATTGCAATTTTCCAAATGAATTAGTAACATCTGTTGTTACTTCTAATTCAAGCAAATCTTTAAAATGTGTGAACCAGTCATCGACTGTTAGACTATTTTGAACACGTTTCTTTTAAAGGATATTTTTACGCACAGTTTCCCAAAATTCTCTCTGATTGTTCACTGATGAAAATAGTCTGTCTACCAACATATCGTTATACTGTTTTTCTTTTCTCTTTATCAGATGTTTGTATTCTCTTCTTGCTATGCAGTAGGCATCACTGTCTTCTTTTCTTCTCGTTTTGCTATGAATAGAAAGCAGCCCTTTTGCCTTAACTTTGCTTAACCTACATTCTTTATCATACCAATCACTGTTTTTGTCATACTTTGTTAGATTAATTCTCTTTTTCATACAACTTGCTTGCCTTTTAATCCAGTCATTAAACAGATTGCAAAGCACCATTGAAATCATGATCAATTAAATTTGTGGCACGATCAAGTACCAACAGTGTTTCATCTGATGTCATTTTCTGAGTATAGACTGACCCTAATCGTTGTTCCACACAAACTTTTCAATGACCTGGTCTATTTTGTGGGATTTACTTGCGATCTGGTTTTTCTTTCAGAAAATCTGAAATTTAATTCGATAGGCAAATGATCTGATTCTATTCTCTCTGAGATCACATTTCACATGAAGACGCCAAAAACCGAAAAAACCAATTCCTTAGACAGAAGAAAGTAATCATTAACGCTACATCCTGCTTCTGAAATGAACGTATAGTTGCCGTCAGCATCCCCATTACATGTGCCATTTAGAATCCACAGTCCAAAGGTTGTGCACATATCTAACAAATATCTTTCAAATTTTTATACACTTGTCTGCAGACTTCCTCATGCCTTTGGCAGAAAAAGAACAATCATAAACAGGTGATCTAAACATCATTTTCATCAAAGATATCTGGACAAATGTCAGAAGTCCTACTATTCAAATCGCCTGACAGAATTATTGCACATCCTCAAACTCAAGTAGAGAATCAAAAAGACATTGTTCAAGCTCACTAATACCATTTTTCAACATCAAAATAAGCGTAATATGGCGAACCCTCAGGTGGAATATAAGTACTACATATAACACATCTTCCATAAAGCCAAAAAACACTCTTATCAACCAAAAATAAAAGAATATTTGGGGAGTCTGTCTTGATTTCATGGACATAGGGTGTAAGTTCAGTTTTAATGAGACATATAACTCCACCAGAATGTCTTCCTTGTTTTGAAAACTTAAACTGCTGGTTTACAGAAAATGGTATAGCCCGGAAATATTAAGTTTGGAAATCCTCTACGAAGGTTTCGACAAGACATATGACATCAAATTTCAACAAAAAGGGAGTAAAGTCTATATCACTTAATTTAGATAGAGTCCATTTTCATTCCAATGCAAAAAAGAGACGGAAACATCACAATCTTTATCATTTTCACAACCATCAAAATGTAACACACTTTTATTCTCACTGACATCTTTCCTTTCAACCCCTCAGTGTGTTCCTCTCCAATCGTTCACCAGACACATCATTATCACCCCTGTCCTCTCTTTCCGAGTTAACGTTTTCCTTTTGAGATTGCCCCCCCCCCCTCTTACAACTTCCACTGGTCAGTTTGTGTGTCACGTGATACTGATCGGTAAATGTCTTCAACTCTGTTTTCACCACAAATATTCATGTTATCATTTTTAGAACATAAGAAGGTCGCTTTCGCCTGCATTAACACAATCAGTCTATTCATATCAACAAAAACATTTTGATCAATACAATTCAACATAAATTCTTCCTCCACATTTACATGTGATCCCCACCCCGCCTTTGCGCGCTCAGTATTTACGACGTCAACGTAAACTGGTTCACAACACAGTTTCCGCACACCACTGCCATCGCACCCGGCCTTTTGGCGTTCTGCACAGCTAGCCGTGCAGATCTGTAGGATGACACCGGTGTCGAGCTGGGCTGGCCTCCCCCCTATCTTGATTCTGTAAGAGCTCCCCCCTCTCCCAGATAGTACTTTTTCCCCTCAATAAAAGAGGTGATCGAAGACCATAGTCGCTCGCTTGCCTCCTCTGGCCTTCTTTAGATGCGGGGACAGTTGTTTTCTTACATCTCTTTACACGTAGAGAGAAGTCCTCGCCAACGAACACCTCACTTTCCCTTCAGATTACGTTTGGCCTTTAGAATTTTCCCTTTGTCTCTGAAGAAAGTGCAGCAGGCGATGACGGGCGAGTTGGATTTGCCGTTCAAGCGATGGACCCGGTCGAAACTGAACATCTCCAGTCAGTTGTAGTTTGTCCATAGCAAGTTGCCGACGATGCCTTCACATTCAGCCGGCGTCTCGTTTGGCTTACGCGGAAGACCGTAGAAAATTAAGTTGTTTCGCTTGGAGCGTCCTTCTAAATCATCGGCTTTACGTTCTGTGTCCAGCATCCTCTTTTTCAAAGCTTCATTTTCACGACGAAGATCAGCCACTTCTCCTTTCAGGAAACTGAATCTCTTCTTGTAACCCAGCAAAACCGTCACGAATGTCCTTAATGTCATTCTTTAATATTGTCCACTTTGCTGTTAGTTCCTGCAGCATAGACACGACTCCATGAGGGTGGGTGACTCAGTAGGCTGGAGGTTGTTGGGCTTGCTGACCGAGGAATTTGCTGCTTTCTCGGTACTGGCACTCCTGTCAGAGCTCAGGCAGGTCTGGCGGTAGCTGTCCTTACGTGGCCAGGATTTTGTTCCACATTGCCACACTGGAGCAATAAACTACCCAAGAATAAAAGCGTGAGGAGGCCAGCCTGCCGTAACACCGTCTACCGCCGTTTTCAGTGTCAATGTCTTCACGCGCATGGCGACGCTAAATTCCACTCTTTTGGCCATAAATGAGAGAAATACTGACAGAAAGCACCCACATCTTGCCCTAAACTCGAGTTGTGATGAAGGCATGATGCTTCATGAAGGTACTTGCCACACACACAGTCGAAACACTTTCCAGATGCGGTGCAATTAACAAGCAAACACAGAGCTAATTAATATACGTGTCGCACTCCTGAATGCTGCTCACACACCCCCGAGAGAGAGAGAGAGACAGAGAGAGAGAGAGAGAGAGAGAGAGAGAGAAGAGGGGGAATTGAGGGCATCGTAGGGATGGCAGAGAAACTATAGCGATGCCAGCTGGGAAAAAAAAAAGCAACAACAAAAAAAAACCGGAGGAACACACCCGTTCCATATCCCGCCATCCTAGCAACTGGCCGATACACCCTCCAATCAGACGACAAAGCAAGCAATGACCAACGAGGACAAGTAATTAGTCTCAGCTCAGAATCCGCTGCATGCAGAACGAAGTTGTACGTGCTAGCAGCTATTGGGGTCATCGCGTGACTGTGCGCTTCGAGTCTTTTCACTGCCGCAAAATGGTTTGCTTACTGATTTGGTCTGTACAGGGATTAATACGGGGGATGGAGTTTGTGCCGGCTAGGCCAGGTCCTTTTTTTTGTCAATGGTTTCTGCTTTTCTTTAACACACTCTCTCTCTCTCCTCTCTCTCTCTCTCTCTCTCTCTCTCTCTCTCTCTCTCTCTCTCTCTCTCTCTCTCTCTCTCTCTCTCTGTGCACGCATGCACACACAAGTGCATACATTAATTCGTGATCGTACGCTTACCCGCATATGCCTTCACTCACTCACACACACACACACACACACACACACACACACACACACACACACACCACACACACACACACCACACACACACACACACACACACACACACACACACACACACACACACACTCACACACACACACACACGCACGCACGCGCGCTCAGAGTCTGAGACCAGTTTACTGTCAGACCAAACTTTATTTGACATTTAACAACACGACACATTTTAATGATATCATTTTCTTCCTAACGAAAAAAAAAACAATCCTTGGAAAAGTACTCTCTCTCTCTCTTCTCTCTCCTCTCTCTCTCTCTCTTCTCTTCTCTCTCTCTCTCTCTCTCCTCTCTCTCTCTCTCTCTCTCTCTCTCATGCGTGTACGTATGTATGTGGGTAGGTAGAGGTAGGTAGGTGAGCAGTAGTGGGTAGGTAGGTAGGTAGGTAGGTAAGCAGGTAGTAGGTAGGTAGAGGTATGTAAGTGGGCAGGTAGTGGGTAGGTAGAGGTAGGTAGGTGAGCAGGTAGTAGGTAGGTAGGTAGGTAGGTAGGTGGGCAGGTAGTGGGTAGGTAGGTAGGTAGGTACGTGAGCAGGTAGTGGGTAGGTAGGTATGTAGGTAGGTGAGCAGGTAGTGGGTAGGTAGGTAGGTAGGTAAGTGAGCAGGTTGTGGGTAGGTAGAGGTATGTAGGTGGGCAGGTAGTGGGTAGGTAGGTAGGTAGGAAGGTGAGCAGGTAGTGGGTCGGTAGAAGTATGTGAGCAGGTAGTGGGTAGGTAGGTGGGTAGGTGAGCAGGTAGTGGGTAGGTAGAGGTAGGTGGGCAGGTAGTGGGTAGGTAGAGGTAGGTAGGTGAGAAGCTAGTGGGTAGGTAGGTAGGTAGGTGAGCAGGTAGTGGGAAGGTAGAGGTAGGTGAGCAGGTAGTGGGTAGGTAGGTAGGTAGGTAGGTGTGAGCAGGTAGTGGGTAGGTAGAGGTAGGTAGGTGAGCAGGTAGTGGGTAGGTAGAGGTAGGTGAGCAGGTAGTGGGTAGGTAGGTAGGTAGGTGAGCAGGTAGTGGGTAGGTAGAGGTAGGTGAGCAGGTAGTGGTTAGGTAGGTAGGTAGGTGAGCAGGTAGTGGGTAGGTAGGTAGGTGAGCAGGTAGTGGGTAGGTAGGTAGGTAGGTGAGCAGGTAGTGGGTAGGTAGGTAGGTAGGTGAGCAGGTAGTGGTTAGGTAGAGGTAGGTGGGCAGGTAGTGGGTGGGTAGAGGTAGGTAGGTGGGCAGGTAGTGGGTAGGTAGAGGTTGGTGAGCAGGTAGTGGGTAGGTAGGTAGGTAGGTGAGCAGGTAGTGGGTAGGTAGGTAGGTAGGTGAGCAGGTAGTGGGTAGGTAGAGGAAGGTGGGCAGGTAGTGGGTAGGTAGAGATAGGTAGGTGAGCAGGTAGTGGGTAGGTAGGTAGGTGAGCAGGTAGTTGGTAGGTAGAGGTAGGTAGGTGAGCAGGTAGTGGGTAGGTAGGTAGGTATGTAGGTGAGCAGGTAGTGGGTAGGTAGTTAGGTAGGTAGGTAGGTGAGCAGGTAGTGGGTAGGTAGAGGTAGGTAGGTGAGCAGGTAGTGGGTAGGTAGAGGTAGGTAGGTGGGCAGGTAGTGGGTAGGTAGAGGTAGGTAGGTGAGGAGGTAGTGGGTAGGTAGGCAGGTGAGCAGGTAGTGGTTAGGTAGGTAGGTAGGTGGGCAGGTAGTGGGTAGGTAGGTAGGTAGGTAGGTGGGCAGGTAGTGGGCAGGTAGGTATGTAGGTAGGTGGTCAGATAGTGGGTAGGTAGAGGTAGGTAGGTGAGCAGGCAGTTGGTAGGTAGAGGTAGGTATGTGAGCAGGTAGTGGGTAGGTAGAGGAAGGTAGGTGGGCAGGTAGTGGGTAGGTAGGTAAGTAGGTAGGTCGGTGGGCAGCTAGTGGGTAGGTAGGGGTAGGTAGGTGGGCAGGGAGTGGGTAGGTAGAGGTAGGTAGGTGAACAGGTAGTGGGTAGGTAGAGGTAGGTAGGTGAGCAGGTAGTGGTTAGGTAGGTAGGTGGGTAGGTGAGCAGGTAGTGGGTAGGTAGAGGTAGGTGGGCAGGTAGTGGGTAGGTAGAGGTAGGTAGGTGGGCAGGTAGTGAGTAGGTAGAAGAAGGTAGGTGAGCAGGTAGTGGGTGGATAGAGGTAGGTAGGTGGGCAGGTAGTGGGTAGGTAGAGGTAGGTGAGCAGGTAGTGGGTAGGCAGAGGTAGGTGAGCAGGTAGTGGGTCAGTAGGTAGGTAGGTGAGCAGGTAGTGGGTAGGTAGAGGTAGCTAGATGGGCAGGTAGTGGGTAGGTAGAGGTAAGTAGGTGGGCAGGTAGTGGGTAGGTAGAGGTAGGTAGGTGGGCAGGTAGTGGGTACGTAAGTAAGTTGGTAGGTAGGTGGGCAGGTAGTGGGTGGGTAGAGGAAGGTACGTGAGCAGGTAGTGGGTAGGTAGAGGTAGGTAGGTGGGCAGGTAGTGGGTAGGTAGAGGTAGGTAGGTGGGCAGGTAATGGTTAGGTAGAGGTAGGTAGGTGGGTAGGTAGTGGGTAGGTAAGTAAGTAGGTAGGTAGGTGGGCAGTTAGTGGGTAGGTAGATGTAGGTAGGTGAGCAGGTAGTGGGTAGGTATGCAAGTAGGTAGGTAGGTGGGCAGGTAGTGGGTAGGTATGTAAGTATGTAGGTAGGTGGGCAGGTAGTGGGTAGGTAAGTAAGTAGGTAGGTGAGCAGGTAGTGGGTAGGTAGAGGTAGGTAGGTGAGCAGGTAGTGGGTGTGGTAGAGGTAGGTAGATGGGCAGGTAGTGGGTAGGTAGGGGTAGTTGAGCAGGTAGTGGGTAGGTAGAGGTAGGTAGGTGAGCAGGTAGTGGGTGGGTAGGTAGGTAGGTGAGCAGGTAGTGGGTAGGTAGAGGTAGGTGAGCAGGTAGTGCGCTGGTAGAGGTAGATGAGCAGGTAGTGGGTAGGTAGGTAGGTAGGTGAGCATGTAGTGGGTAGGTAGAGGTAGGTGAGCAGGTAGTGGGTAGGTAGAGGTAGGTAGTTGGGCAGGTAGTGGGTAGGTAGATAGGTAGGTGAGCAGGTAGTGCGTAGGTAGAGGTAGGTGAGCAAGTAGGGGGTAGGTAGAGGTAGGTAGGTGAGCAGGTAGTGGGTAGGTAGGAAGGTAGGTGAGCAAGTAGTGGGTAGGTAGGTAGCTGAGCAGGTAGTGGGTAGGTAGAGGTAGGTGAGCAAGTAGTTGGTAGGTAGAGGTAGGTGAGCAAGTAGTGGGTAGATAGGTAGGTGAGCAGGTAGTGGGTAGGTAAAGGTAGGTGAGCAGGTAGTGGGTAGGTAGAGGTAGGAGAGCAGGCAGTGGGTAGGTTGGTAGGTGGGCAGGTAGTGGGTAGGTAGAGGTAGGAAAGTGAGCAGGTAGTGGGTAGGTAGGTAGGTAGGTAGGTAGGTAGGTGGGCATGTAGGTGGGCATGTAGTAGGTAGGTAGAGGTAGGTAGGTGAGCACGTAATGGGTAGGTAGGTAGTGGTAGGTAATTGAGGTGGTAGTGGGTAGGTAGAGGTAGGTAGGTGGGTAGGGAGGGGGTAGGTAGAGGTAGGTAGGTGCCCAGGTAGTCGGTAGGTAGAGGTAGGTGGGCAGGTAGTGGGTAGGTAGAGGTAGGTAGGTGAGCAGGTAGTGGGTAGGTAGAGGTAGGTAGGTGAGCAGGTAGTGGGGTAGGTAGAGGTAGGTGAGCAGGTAGTTGGTAGGTAGAGGTAGGTGAGCAGGTAGTGGTTAGGT
>CM031598.1:10847755-10860255 GCA_018398815.1 Conus ventricosus
GAAATATTGGTCACTTGCTAACTTCCGAAACTGGTGACGAAGCCTCCTAGATCAGAATTGCAGACCAATGAAGGTTTATTGAAACAAAAATCGATTTAATAGCCTAGGACTTCTGGACATTTCAAGTGCAAATTTATGAAAAATGTCTACAGTTATGTTGGCCAATAAACAACTTTGTCGAGTTTCAAGCGGAAAGCCAAATAGAAATTGATTCACAGAATAACTTTGACCCACTATTGTATAGGACGCCACTGTACGGAGATTGCAATCATCGACTGACGTATGCGTATGCTGTGAGCGGCATTCGTTGTGCCTAGCAAGCAGTTGCCAGAAAACAATCTTCCGCTCTTCATGAATTATTCACAGTACATTTCCAGCGAAATCAGTGTGACGTTGTTCACAAATTTTGTCCACACGCCTAATTTGCAAATGAATTCATGTTTGCTTACGTCAGGAACCATTTCCTTACCAACATTTCTCTCTCTCTCTCTCTCTCATCTCTCTCTCTCTCTCTCTCTCTCTCTCCTCTCCTCTCTCTCTCTCTCATGCCAGCAGCATGCCGGAATCTAAAAGGTGAATGATATACAGTTCTTGTCAGATTTGGCTCTATTCTGATCCTCTGCCCAAAGCTTCACGCTTGTTTGTTTACTATGATACATTTGTGTTACTGACAGCAAAGTACTCAGCCTTCTGTTGGCAACTGCTGCCATATTTGGGAAAGAGTTCACGTTCAGATTGAGCTATTTGGTCACGTAATACACGTCCAACGACATCATCGTGCCTCTTCTTTTATCCTGCCCACGGTTTGCTGTCATTGTGGCTGCTGTTGCTGCTGCTGTTTTATTAACGCATTCTTGACGACTCACAACATAACTCATAACAAGGTAGCCACCAAACCAGCCGACTTGTTGGAGGATTGGGAGACCGATTCAAATCGTTCGGTGAGTACAATAAGATTCAATTAGTACAATGTTTACGTGCTTATTTCCCTTGCACGACTTTCTTCAGGTGTCAGATGTGTGTTGCCATTGTCTTAAAATTATTTCATGTTTACAACAAAATGTGTGCTTTTTTATGAAGACAGCCCAGGCCACTGGAGAGATCTTGTCTGGCGCCTGTGTCAGACATAAGTTAATTATACCTCGTATTATGCTCAGCCAAGCAGATACAAGTTTACACCATTGAATTGCAACATTGTATTTCTGATATGATTATATTTTTCTTTATTAAAAACTTTTGGGGGACAGACAGACAGACAGAGACTCATGTGTGAAAACACACTGACTGATGCTCACGGACACAACATCCAGGCGCGCGCACACGCACACACATTCATTCTCTCTCTCTCTCTCTCTCTCTCTCTCTCTCTCTCTCTCACACACACACACACACACACACACACACACACACACACACACACACACACACACACACACGTGTGGCGTGTGCACTCAAACACACATTACCCACAGAGGAAGCATACGAGAACCAGCCGACAACCAGAACAAAGTAAAAAAAAAGAGACTGAAACAGGCAGAAAGACGTTCAGAGCAGTGAATACCAATGAACAACCAGAGAGAGAGAGAGAGAGAGAGAGAGAGAGAGAGAGAGAGAGAGAGAGAGAGAGAGAAACAGACAGAGAAAAAACATATGTGTGGGTATGCGTCTTTATGAATTCTTCACGTGTATGTGTACGGGTTGTGCGTGTGAAACGCGCATGCTGTGTGCATGAAAATGTATGTTGGGTCGATGTAGTATAGTGCGCATTTTGTATGCATGTACGTCTCATGTGTGTCTGAAATAATATGAAAATGTATGTTATGTCCATGTAGCATAGTGCGCATTTTGTGTACATGTACGTCTCATGTGTGTCTCTAATAAAGTCAGGGAAAACAGAGAGACTGAAAGACAAAAGGAGAGAGAGAGAGAGAGAGAGAGAGAGAGAGAGAGAGAGAGGAGGGAGAGAGAGAGAGAGACAGACAGACAGACAGACAGACAGAGATAGAGACAGAGACAGAGACAGAGACAGACAGACAGACAGAAAGACAGGCAGGCGGAAAGGCAGACAGATAGACAGAGAGGCAGACAGGCAGACAAGCTGGCTGACTGAATCTGAGAGAGAGAGAGAGAGAGAGAGAGAGAGAGAGAGAGAGAGAGAGAGAGAGAGAGACAGACAGACAGACAGACAGACAGACAGAGAGGGAGAGACAGACAGACAGACAGACAGACAGGCAGCAGGCTGACAGACAGAGGCAGCAGCAGAAAGACAGACTAACAGACAGACAACCACACAAATTGACAGAGAGACAGAGGCGAATGTGCGTGAGCTCACCAGGTTTGTTTTATGAAGAACGTTTGCGTGGGTCAGGTAAAAATCGATTTCTTGTTGTTGCTGCTGCTGCTGCGGCTGCTGCGGCTGCTGCTGGTGATGCTGAAGTAGAGAAAATGGTGGTGGTGGGTGCCTCTAGAAGTTGCAGAGCCAAGGTGGTCGTAACGTCGTATGTGTAGAGTTGATCGTTGTTGTCGTCTTCATCGTTGATGTTGTGGCGTCTTCAGTCTGAACATTAGTTTAGTTCCCAAAATTCTTTTTAAGTAGATGTACTTGAGGTTTGCGAAAGCTTATCATGTGAAATTAAAATAAAACAAAACTCATGTTTCTTTTGAAGGGAAAAGGGAACAAAAAGTCCAACGGACAGATTGAATACGGAATAGCCATAGTGCCGCTCTTTTTAGCTCTGAAGAAAACCACTCTGAAGTGATCAGTCTCAGGAGAACATTTTTTTGTTGTTCTTCAATCTCTCCAGAACGCATTTTCTTCAGTCTCCGAACAACCAATGTTCAGTCTGTCCCGAATGTTTGCTTTTTTTTTTTTTTTTTTTTTTAAATAGTTTTTCCAGAAAATTTGTCATTCAGGAACTCTAAAGAACGTTTATTGTTCAGTGGCTCGGAGCGATTGTTGGTAATTTGCCTCACTCTGTATTTTGAATTTTCTCCAAAACGTTAACTGTTGACTCTCCTCAGAACGTCCACGTCCAGTCTCTCCAGAATGTTTATTGTTTACACTCAGCAGAACGTTTACGTTTAGTTTCTTCACAACATTTTATTAATTCCATCTTTCCTAAGTATGAATTGTTCAGTCTCTCCAGAACGTTTATTGCTTACTCTCACTTGAACGTTCTTGATTTGTCTGTCACAACATTAATATTGTTGTTCAGCTTCTTTTGATAGTGTATAGTTCAGTCTCTCGAGAACGTTAGCCGTTTAGTCTCTCCTCAGAGTTTTTGTTCACTTTTTACAGAAAGACTGCCAATCTGTCTCTCCAGATGTTTATTGATCGGTCCCCCAACACCCCCCCCCCCCCCCCCCCCCCCCCCCCAACGTTTATTTCTCAGTCTCTACAGAATATGTATTGCTTAGTCTCCCCAGATCGTTTATTGGTAAGTCTCCAGAATTTAGACTCTCCACGACGTTTATTCTTAGTTAAATCTCTCCGGCATATTTACAGTTGTGTCCTTCCAGAACATCTACACCGGTATGCACACACACACACACACACACACACACACACACACACACACACACACACACACACACACACACACACACACACACACACACACACCGCACGCACGCACGCTTGCACACAAGCACGTGCGCACGCAGACAAGCATGCTCACACGCACGTTTGCACACGCGCACGCACGCACGCAGGCATGCATGCTTGACGCACGCTTGCACACGCGCACTCAAGCACACAGGCATGCATGCTTGCACGCGCAGTACGCACGCACGGACGCACGCACGGACGCACGCATGCACGCACGCATGCACGCACGCACACGCACACATTTTCTTGCAATCTCAAGAAATTGTGGTAAGTGTGGTGACGAACAGTATCAGCCGACAAGCCAGTCATACAGCAGACTGTTGGATCTCATCACAGGCAAAAATAATAATAATGAATATTTCTATAGCGCAAATCCTAAATTCGCTCTAAGCGCTTAACATACATTAAAAACAAAACAAAACAAAACAAGACCAAAAAAAAAAAAAAACCAACACGTTCAAAGTCAATTATTTCTGGAATCTGAGAAGCGGCAGAAAACTGGAAAAGAAAGTGACTGGTAGCCGAAAATTCAAAAACATTTTACATACACACACACATACACACACACACACACACACACACACACACACACACACACACACACACACACACACACACACACACACACCACACGCACGCACGCACGCACGCACGCACGCACGAACGAACGCGCGCAAGCACGCACGCACGCACGCACGCACACACACGCACACACACAAACTTTTGCTTTTAACAGATTCTGGTAGTTAGGCTAATTAGCCGGAAAAGACGAAAATAGCAGAAGGGTCAAATTACAGTTTGAAAGAAAGCTTTGCAGAGAAACGTTTCTTCAAATGCATTGAGAAGTGACAGCAAGGCTGGAAAACAAACTGACAGAATGATACCCTAAAAATGGATAAAATGTTCGTCACAGAATGATACCCTAAAAATGAATCAAATGTTCGTCACATAATTGATACCCTAAAAATCGATAAAATATTCGTCACAGAATTGATACTAGAAATATCGATAAAATGTTCGTCACAGAATTTTGTCTTTAAACCATGCTGGTATTCTCTTCTATCTCTGTCTGTCAGTGTCTTTGTCGGTGTCACCTCTTTCTCCTCCTGTTCTGTTTGTCCCCCACACTGACCTGTCCACCGACCGGCCCCTGTACTCTACCCACCTTGACACTCACTCACTCATCCACCCATCTGTTCCCTTTGTCTGTACGTTCGTAACGTACAGACGTATGTATGCATACATACATGTATGTATGTATGTATGTATGTATGTATGTATGTATGTATGTATGTATGTATGTATGTATGTATGTATGTATGTATGTATGTATGTATGCATGTGTGTATGTATGTATGTATGTATGTATGTATGCATGCATGTATATGAGTATGTATGTGTGTATGTATGTTTGTATGTTTGTATGAAAAATGTTTGTATGTTTTTATGTATGTATATATGTCTGTGTGTATGTCTGTGTGTATGTCTGTGTGCATGAATGTATGTATGTATGTATGTATGTATGTATGTATGTATGTATGTATGTATGTATGTATGTATGTATGCATGCATGCATGCAAGTATGTATGTATGTATGTATGTATGTATATACGCGTATGTATGTATGTATGTATGTATGTATGTATGTATGTATGTATGTATGTATGTATGTATATGAATGCATGTATGTATGTCCGTCTGTGTTTCTGTATATATTGTATGTATGAATATAAGCATACAGGTAGGTATGTAGGTAGCTCACACACACACACACACACACACACACACACACACACACACACACACACACACACACACACACACACACTTCGAATTTTTCTTTCTGCATATCCGTCAAGCAATTATGGTCTTTCTGTAGTCTTTGGAGAAGCCTTTATTCTAGAAATCTAAATGACAGGTGTCTCTTTGATCGACCACTTATATGCCAGCACATATTACGTTTGTTTGTTTTCTTCATTTTCTTTGTTATATCTTCCAGCATGCTTTTAATGTCCCCAATCACCTTTGTTTTAATAATGTGTTTATCCTGATGGATCGTTGGTTTCTCTATTAGCTTGTTTTTTTAGAACGCATGTTGCAGACGCTATTAGGGCTTTTATGTCGTTTCCATGAAAACTACGGTAGTAGGATGGGCTTGAAGTAACACTCGAGTTGCAAATGAAGTTCACAATATTTACCGAGGAGTATCCCCTTTTTCACACCGCTCCCGAAAAAAAAATGAAATAGAATAAAATCAAAGCCAAACATACACCCACATCCACCGCTACCCAGCCCCCATCGTGCAAGAAGAAGAAGAAGAAGAGGAAGAAGAAGAAAAAGAAGAAGAAGAGGAAGAATAAAAAGAAGAAGACACATCCACCTCTACCCAGCCCCCATCGTGCAAGAAGAAGAAGAAGAAGAAGAAAAAGAAGAAGAAGAAGAAGAAGAAGAAAAAGAAGAAGAAGAAGAGGAAGAATAAAAAGAAGAAGAGGAAGAAGAAGAAGAGGAAGAAGAAGAAGAAGAAGAAGAACAACAACAACAACAAAGTCATTGAAAGCCGTAGACACACCGTGTTCGTTTGTCTTTGGCCTGTTCGAATGAGTGAGCAAAAACGTAAATGCACAAACATTTAATTTTTGTTTTGTAAACTTTGGAAATTTTCCTTTAAATAGGGGAAGAGGGATAGTGGGAGTCGGTTAATAACGCTGAAGAGAGTATGTTTTTATCCACATCTGTTTCTTTCTTTCTTTGTTTTGTTTCACTGAGCACAAAATTAGGTAAAAGCTACGGAACCTATTCGAACGAAACTTGGGAGGACAGATGGAATAAGTCTCCCAAACATAGACATTATACTGGGAGCGGATTGGTGGTGAAGGTCTGTATTAAACACTGGATACTGGATAGTTCAGCAAGAATGATATCTACACTGGAAGTAACTCTTTTGGTCAGTACCACCTACTACCAACGATTATGTCCCCTGGTGAATGGCTTCGGGTAGCAGGTGTGTGTGCTGTCCGAGCTCCCTTCCAGTTTTGGTTTGTGAAAGTTGCAGCGTTGTCATTTTTCCCCCTCAAATATATTAAATTTCTGTGTACATGTATGTATATGCATATGTATATATGCAAGTTTGTATGTACCATGAACGATGTATTGGCTAATATTTGTGTTACTTCTGAACACATTATCTCTTAAATAGTCATTTCTCAGCATTTTAGAATTTTGACAAGACGTCTCGGAATTTTTAGCACTGGATGGCTTGTTTATTGATCCGTTAAGGTGAATTTGAAAACACCACAAAGATTTTTTGTGGTGGGGAATGGGTGGGTTGGAAGACAGGGGGTGGGCGTGGGGGGTGGGGTCTAGGGGGTAAAAATAATACCCAGATGCATTCTGAACTCATTAAGTCCTCAAACGGGCCCAGTTACAATCGTTAAACAGCTTCAACTTGAAACTGAAACTGAATTGACATATGATATTTCAAATGCAAGTAGCTATGTCTTGGCACGAATCTCTGTTAAAATGAGTAAACATTTCTCTTCAAATTCAACATGTCATGATAAACCCGTTTAAAGTACTGGGACCCTCGCAAACTGTGCCTTTTTTGTATTTGAGCCATAGCAGTTTGTTTGTTTTTAATGCAGATCGATGAGGAGGAGGAGGATGAACATGATGCTGTGGAGTTTCCTCTTGGCCTCAGCCGACGTGACAGGGCTGTATCTGTTGTTTCCTTTCACAATATGGTCCTGCATCAGCCGGTCTGCGACATGCAGACACACGTGACAGGGCTGTATCTGTTGTTTCCTTTCACAATATGGTCCTGCATCAGCCGGGTCTGCGACATGCAGACACACGTGACAGGGCTGTATCTGTTGTTTCCTTTCACAATATGGTCCTGCATCAGCCGGGTCTGCGACATGCAGACACACGTGACAGGGCTGTATCTGTTGTTTCCTTTCACAATATGGTCCTGCATCAGCCGGTCTGCGACATGCAGACACACGTGACAGGGCTGTATCTGTTGTTTCCTTTCACAATATGGTCCTGCATCAGCCGGGTCTGCGACATGCAGACACACGTGGCGCTGGTTAGAAAATTTGAGCATTTCTCAGTGTCGCACCTGTCAAACGGATTTCATTGGTTATGAAATTCCAGTCTTCGCAGTTGAACCTATATCAAAATCAGCTCTGGGTAGCAGCCGGTGTGGACAGAAACATCCCACAAATAAAACGGAATAAATAAGATAATAATAATACTAATAATAATGATAATAATAATAACATAATACTACTACTACTACTAATGATAATAATGATAATAATAATGAAAAAACGATTTTCAGCAGGAAATCCGTGACGCCAACCATTTCTTCATGGCTGCTGGTACTTTTGAGCTGTCGTGCTTTGAAAAGTCAAAAAATGACTAATTTGCGTATTGTACAGAACTGAAAATGACCTGATAAATCCAAGAGAGTCGTTTCATCAGAACGCTTGGCATGCGTTTTAGTATCCATGTGTTCATTGATGAGGCAATTGTTAGATATGATATTTGTCTGCTGTTTCTTATAGAAAATACAGTTTGTTACTTAGGGGTTTTAAAGGTAAACGATGAAACACTATGTCGATGAATGCAGGATTTCATTCTTTGAAAGTATTGAAATGACGTACAAAATGAATTACATTGTCATGTGTGATGTAACTTGGACATTTACTACCATCCGATGGCATGCTGTCATGAACATAAAAATCCAGAGTGTGTTAATTTTTTTTCCTTTGTTGCTAAGAAACGAAAACCAAAGTTATTTGGGGCAATGAACAATTGCAAACAATTGAGATTTGAAGACATGTGCACACGTAGTATAACTGCACACATTCACCATTTCTGGGTGTGTGTAAACTAGAAATCTCACATGGTTGCGAGTACCCAGTTCTATGTTAGGCGCACTTGCAAACGCTGATTTCATGTCAACTGTTTTTGACGATTCAAGGAGGGACTAGTACCTTTAAGGAAAAGCAAGGTAGATGTTGAAGATTTGATCGTAACGACAACGCAGTGTGATTTCTAACGTTTGCAGGCGGGTAAACTCTTATTTAGGCTGGTCCATCCATCTTCTTGTTCTTGCAGCAGCGTTTTCTACGATTGTTTGTGGCTGCTTCTGTTATATTGGCTAATGCTGTTGCTCTTTTCTTTTTAACTGAAGTGGTTCTTCTGGTTCTTGTTGTCGATATTTTTGTTCTTAACGTTGCAATTATGTCTTCTTAAGTTTCTGTTTCTTTGATTTTCTCTTTTCTGTTATTGCTTCGTTGTAGTTTTTGTTGTTGTGGTTTCGTCGATCAGCCGTGTTCTTGTGTAATTTCGTTGTTATCGCTGTCGCTGCTTTTGCTAATTTGTCATTGTTTTCTTCTTTTTCTTGTTGACGTGGTTAATGTACTTTATTTTGAGTATAATCACCATTTGCTTCTTGACTCAGTATAGATTGTGGTGTTTATTGTTAGAGTTGTTTTTGTCTGAAGCTATCATATTCTTATTGTCGGTGCCGCTGCTGTTTGTTGGTGGTAGTGGTGATAGTGGTGGTTGTGACGTTGCCGCTGCTCCTCCTGCCGCTGCTGCAGCTGCTGCTGATGTTCTTTACGTGGCTAATGTTATTGCTAACTTTTTGTTTGTCCGTGTGTTTGCTTGTTAGTGAATGTTAGTGTCACGTTCTTTTAGAAGCAAGTACAGTTTGTCTTGGAACACTGGAATTATTCACAACTAGAACGCCGCACGGAAGAACTCAGACCTATGTCTGAGTCAGACAAAGCAACCAGGATTTACATCTAAGTCAGGCAAAGGAACTCGGACCCATGTCTGATTCAGACAAAGCAACCAGGACCTACATCTAAGTCAGGCAAATGAGCTCAGACCTATGTCTAAGTCAGGCAGAAGAACTCAGGACTATGTCATATCTCAGACCTCCGTCCATTTCAGTCTCAGACCTCCGTCCATTTCAGTCATATCTCAGACCTACGTCTATTTCAGTCATATTTCAGACCTACGTCTATTTCAGTCATATCTCAGACCTCCGTCCATTTCAGTCATATCTCAGACCTCCGTCCATGTAAGCCATATCTCATACCTCTGTCCATTTCAGTCATATCTCAGACCTCTGTCCATTTCAGTCATATCTCAGACCTACGTCTATTTCAGTCATATCTCAGACCTCCGTCCATTTCAGTCATATCTCAGACCTACGTCCATTTCAGTCATATCTCAGACCTCCGTCCATTTCAGTCATATCCCAGACCTCCGTCTATTTCAGTCATATCTTAGACCTCCGTCCATTTCAGTCATATCTCAGACCTCTGTCCATTTCAGTCATATCTCAGACCTCTGTCCATTTCAGTCATATCTCAGACCTACGTCTTTTTCAGTGATATCTCAGACCTCCGTCTGAGTCAGTCATACCTCCGCCTGTTTCAGTCATACCACAGACCTCCGTCTATTTCAGTGATATCTCAGACCTCCGTCTATTTAAATCATTTCTCAGACCTCCGTCTATTTCAGTCATTTCTTAGACCTCCGTCTATTTCAGTCATATCTCAGACCTCTGTCCATTTCACTCATATCCCAGACCTCCGTCTATTTCAGTCATATCTCAGATCTACATCTATTTCTGTCATATCACAGACCTACGTCTATTTCAGTCATTTCTCAGACCTACGTCTGAGTCAGAGACAAAACAGACCTACGTTTACGTCAGACAGAAGAATTCAGACCTACGTCTGAGTCAGAGACAAAACAGACCTACGTTTACGTCAGACAGAAGAATTCAGACCTACGTCTGAGTCAGAGACAAAACAGACCTACGTCTAAGTCAGACAGATGCTGACTGATGAAGCAACTCTATTCCAATTGAAAGAGAATCGTTCTGGGCATAGTTCCCGTCCTTCCACACGTTCAGTATTTTATGTTGTGATCATGCAGGCGGACAGACAAACCAACACTACAGACGAACCAACAACACAGACGAACCAACACTACAGACGAAGCAACAATACAGACGGTCAAACAATACAGACGAACAAACAATACAGACGAACCAACACTACAGACGAACAAACAAAAGAATTGATACGAATGGAAACATGGGGTCTTTGGCCAAGGTAATTACACACATTACAGAACAGGAGGAGGCAGCGGGGTGAAAAAAAGACAGAAACAACAACGTTGTTTCTTTCCGTGAATCAGGCAATCAGTTCATTGACCACTGAAACAAATACACAGACTTAAAACAAAACATAGAAAAAAGTTAAAATATCAGGGAGAGAGGTGACACCAACGAGGAAACAGAACAGTGGTCAACTGATAAATATACCATTCACATAATGAAAATGTTGTTATAACTTTGATAATGATTATTGTCGTCAGATAATTGCTTGCGACTGTACTTACGTTACAAGCGCTGGTGTTTTTAATTAGATATTAGATGCAGGAAATTCATCTCACGTGCGACTGTACTTACGTTACAAGCGCTGGTATTCTTAATTAGATATAGGAAATTCATCTCCTTTACTCGTGATAGAGCAGTTTTTTATGCATCAGTCTGGAACCAGAATGCTGAGTGGTGCTGAAAGTTGTCTTGATTCCTGTTGTCTATATTTGTAGACCACAGACTGCAGATCATGTACATTTGACACATTGAGCTTTGCTTATGTTGCTTTTTATTTGAGTAATAAACGTTTGAATCAGAAACTGTCACTTAGTTTGATAAAATAAAGTGAAAGAGAATGAAATGAAATAATCATCTGCAATGAAAATAAACACAGAACACAATGAACAAAAAAGTATATCTGAAAAAATACCCAACAACATTGAAAACGATACGAGACCAAAACGCAGATGCAAGATATAAAGGAAGGAAGAAATCAGAAAAGAAAGGAGAATTTTAAAAACATTACATGTGCATTTGCCGCCAACAAAGGTCAAAGCTTATGAGATTAAGACCAGCACACACGCACACATGCACTTATAAGAAACCAAGGAAAACAAAAGAAAACAAACCAACGATCAAAGGTCACAAAAACACAGCTGTAAAACAAACAGTCACAAAAACACAGTTTTCAAACAAACAAATAAACGTACAAACAATCAAACACAGATATTATGTTCAAGAAAGGAAGAAAGTGTTCAAGAAAGAAACAATACTGAAAAAAAAGTTCAGTAAATAAAGAAACACTAAAACGCCGTAAACACACGAGCCAAGCAGAAAAGAACGAAAAAAAAGAGAGATGAAAGAAAGAGAAATGAAAGAGAAACACCGATAAAGGAGAAATATAAGAAGACAAGGGAAACAATCCACTGACAACAAAGCCACTCCCTGGTTTTATTTCAAACACGATCAAAAGCCGATCCGTGAGCCTGCAACTAAGCCCCCCCCCCCCCACCCCCACCGCCCTACCCTCCCATTTCCCATTCCTTTCACAATTAGCCTAGTGAAGCCAAGTTGCCCCTGGACTTTATTCGCTAGACACACTTGTTTGTGTCTCTCTCAAGGTCTGACAAGTATATTGGCTCCACGTATATATCAGGCATCTGCTTAATCTCGTTCATGCGCTCCATTTTCCAAAGTCCCTTCACTATTTCTTTACTTACTTAACTGTGTAACTTTTGCTTGTATTTTTCCGTGTTGCTATAACCACAGCAAGTTGCAACCGCAAGACTTAAAAGCTGGGGAGTAGGGTAACGTATGTGGACAAGTCTGCATGCATTGACGCCCTCTTGACAAAAAAACACACACACACACACACACACAAAAACAACCAACCAAACAAACAAACAAAAAAAAAAACACCAAAAAATCCTGAAACAGAACTGGTCCACATTACCAGTAATAAACACATCAAATGACTGACAGGAT
>CM031598.1:10867755-10890255 GCA_018398815.1 Conus ventricosus
GAGGGTGAAAACGAGAAGAGATCAACAAAAGACAGGTGAAAAAGAAAGGAGGAAGCAATAAGGAAAGAAACGAGAATTTTTAAGACATTACATGCGCCTTTGCTGGGAACAGAGGTCAAATGTCAGGGGTTAAGACAAGCACACACACACACCACACACACACAACAAGCACTTACATGAAAATAAAAGGTAACCAAAACAAAGCTAACCAACAATCAAAGCGCTTCAAAAACACTGGTGGGAAACGAACAAGCAGACAAACAAACACAGAGATCATGTTCAAGAAAGGAAGAAGATGTTCAAGAAAGAACAAATTCAACAAAAAGGGTTCAGTAAATAAGCAAAAAAAAATGTTGTAAACAAGTGAGCCAATCAGGAAAAACTGGAAGAAAAAAGAGAGGGAGGAAAGAGAAAGGTGGACAGGAGAGCGAAATGGTGAGAAAGAAACGAAATTAATGTCAAAGCAAGAAGCGAGAAAATCATATGGTCGCTATCTTAAATTGTCAGAGACATTGTGCAAATGAATGTTTAGCTTTTTGTTTTCAATTCCAAACAGAAGTGTGTGTGTGTGTGTGTGTGTGTGTGTGTGTGTGTTGTGCGTGTGCGCGTGTGTGTGTGTGTGTGTGTGTGTGTGTGTGTGTGTGTGTGTGTGTGTGTGCGAACGTGCGTATATGCGTGCGTTTCTCTCTCTCTCTCTCTCTCTCTCTCTCTCTCTCTCTCTCTCTCTCTCTCTCTCTGTGTGTGTGTGTGTGTGTGTGTGTGTGTGTGTGTGAGAGAGTGAAATAAACAAAATAAATCGGCAAAGGAAGTGAAGAGCAACAAAAAAGAAACAGAAAGGTAAATTTAAAAAGTTGCAAGAATAGGCTCAGTGGATGGATTGATCATTGACAAAAGCAAAGACTAAGACGAGAAAGGAGAAAAAATGAAACTGGAGAGTTGATGGGAAAAAAAAGTAAATGAATGAATGACCAAATGAATGAACAACGAAAGCATACACACGTATATGTTATATGAAAGAAAAAAAGGAGCCAAGGAGCATACACACGTCTATGTTATATGAAAGAAAACAAGGAGCCAAGGAATTTAGAAAGAGCTAAGAAAGTTACGAACAGTTTACAAATCAACTAATTAATGGAAATATGGTTTTAAAAAAAAATCAAGTATTGACAAATAATGAAGGAAGACAAAATGCAAAGGTACTACGAAAATCACACAGAGAACAGAAAGAAAAGGGGGATGGGGGGGGGGGGGGGTGGTTGTGACTCACAAAAATGAGGGAGAGGGCACATACCATGTAAACCCCAAACTGAAGGAAATAAAACTACAGGAGCAAATTCAAGTGGTCTTGTGTATTTATGTTGCGAAAGGAAAACGATGTTTTCGTCGGGGAAAAAAGGAAAAAAAGTGTGGAATGACTGACAGAAAACTACGACATTAGAAAGACTGACATACCCTTACCTCCTACTGTCAGGACACATTCAGCGAGTAGACACATTTTTTAAGTTGATTTTGTTTGTTAGCTTGCTTGCTTGCTTGCTTGATAGGTTCGGATTATTGCGATTAAAAAATGGAAAGGAAGAAGAAATACAGCTAATAGTTAAATGAACGGTAAAAAGGAAAAAAAGACGAGAGAGAGAGAGAGAGAGAGGGAGAAGAGGAGGAGAGAGGAGGAGAGAGAGAGAGAGAGAGAGAGAGAGATAATTAAGAAAAAAAATATAGATTACAAACAGAAATAAGAAGCAAGCCGTAAAAAAAAAACGGAGACTACCGAGCCGAAATGAGGACGAACAGAAAATGATAAAGGAATGACAGAAGGCAGAGAGAGGAGGAAAAGAAACAAAAGTAGATTATACAGTGATACAAAAATAATATAAAACAAGGAGAAAGGAAAGAGGATAGAAAAACCAGTAGAGGATGTCAAAACCCAGAACATGTTGGCACAGCGCTCTCATTTCAACTCTGGAGCGGACACAATGCTGCCGCTGCCATACGTGACCTGTGTTGATGTGACACCGTCACAAACGTCATGTCTCACTTTTACAGTCCGCTGCTCTCCAGTGAAGTTCCGAACGAAAGTGCCCCTTTCCTGTTCTTAGTCTGATTTGAATGACTGTTTTATTCATAGCAATGCTTAGTCCTTCTACCTTTTGTTTCTTTTTTTTTTCCCCTACTTGTGCACACTCGAGCACTTATTTTACAATACGCACTTGCGCAGACACACCCACTTTCATATCCAAATATGCACCCATGCACACATAGACATACGCATGCGCGCGCATGTGCATGTATACTCTCTCTCTCTCTCTCTCTCTCTCTCTCTCTCTCTCTCTTCTCTCTCTCTCTCTCTCTCTCTCTCTCTGCTTCTTTCTCACTTACACACACACACACACACACACACCACACACACACACACAGAGAGAGAGAGAGAGAGAGAGAGAGAGAGAGATGAGAGAGAGATGAGAGAGAGAGAGAGAGAGAGAGAGAGAGAGATGAGAGAGAGAGAGAATCCACAGGGAGCAGTAAATGTCTAGTCTTCAAGAGGCTACTCACCGGAGGAGACACTGCACTGCTGCCGAGTCACTTCGGTGTGTTCAGTGGCGCCTGTACTGATCCAACATACGCAGGACACCACCTACTAAGCCCCTACTGACGACAATAATTGCTTAGTCGCGGAGCCGACATGAGTGAGCTCTCCTTCCGGAGGGCACCACCACGTCCGTTTAACGACAGCCCCGTGGACTGCGCGATAATGGTGACCCCGACGGAATCAAACCAAAGCCACAGACGTGGAGAGGACATCGAAAGTGAGATCCTGTCCTGAATGTGTTGGCCCAGAAATCGACAACACTGACTCCAATGAAGTGACTTGGCAGCAGTGCAGGTTCTCCTCTGGTAGGTTGACTAGGACAACTCGTCGCTGACTCGCCCTGAGGACTGTGGCGCGGCAAGTGCTCTGAAACAAGACAGCCTGGACTTTGGAAGGAAAGTCAGAATGAGTTCTTCTTCTTCTTCTTCGTTCGCTCAGACAGGAACCCCAGATGCACTGATGAAGGCTGCCGTCCGGCGGAGGTCCTCCAGAGATCCGTAGAGTTTCTCCTCATCGGTTGGTCAGCAGGCCAGGGTCTCTGCTCTCAGGTCATGGTTACCCGAGACACCCGCCGTCTGGCTCTGCCACGAAACGGGGCACGGGGACCACCAGTAGCTTTGGTTGGGCCCCTTTGAGGCACAGGGCCGGCACTCTTCCACCCTGGCGGGTCCTCGACGGTCGAGCACCATATCTAGATTCTCTAAGGTTGTCTGTCATGTGAGCGGGGATGCGTTGTGCTGCCGTTACGCACCTGACAAGTCAGGACCAGCACATCCGACTTCGGCTCTTGCCATTTATCCCATGGCTGGGGTAAGGCTTGGAGCAGTGTCAGGTCGTGTCCACGCGCGGTGGGCCTGCACAGAGTTCCTTCCTTTTTCGGTGGGGGCCTTACTCCTCCATCTGGACTGGTCTAGCCTGCGGCTTTCCTTGATTGGAGAGGCCGAGATCTAGTTTTAATATAGCGCCAGTATTCCGCTCCCGTGCCGCGTTAGTGAAAACAATCTCCCCCATGTCCCCCTGAGGAAAACACCCACATTAACGTGGCGAGAAGGTGCGACTACGGTTTTCACCCTTTCTTAATGGAAGAAAGGGATCTTCGCAGATCGTCAGAATGAGTGATATGGGTTGATGCCATTGGTGTGGCAAGGAAGAAAGAGAGACAGACAGACAGACAGACAGCAGAGAAAGAAAGAACGAGAGAGAGAGAGAGGGAGAGAGATTAAAACAAAATGAGAGAGAGGTCATAGGTTTAAAGAAAACGAGGAATACATTAAAAGAAATGTAAACACGGAAAGGAAGAAACGGGTGAAATTAAGGAGGCGAATAAGAAAGCAAGCAAGAAAGAACAAGGAAAGGAAAGAATACAAGCGGGGAAAAGATAACGATATGAAACCAAAAGCCAAGAAAGAACAGAATTAAATCAAGAACACAGACACAAGCACAGGCCAGAAAATAAATCAAATACAAACACACAAGCGCTGGGCAAAACGTGGGGCAAGCTTATACAAGCCTTTCCTGTCCAAACAGATAACAATATCACATGAGACGTGATTGGCGATGCAGTGACACGTTGTCAGAAACGTCGGGTCTCCCTCTTTTGGTCTTTCGCTTTCCATTGACAGCCGGAAATGAAAGTGTCCCTCTTCCTTCCGTATACTTGATTTCAACACCTGTGCTTTCTCTCTCTCTCTCTCTCTCTCTCTCTCTCTCTCTCTCTCTCTCTCTCTCTCTCTCTCTCTCTTATACAATATTACATCAATACGTTTTTCTCTTTTCTTTAGCCTTTTTGTTGTATCACTTGTACATATGCGTCTATGCACACCTTCACATCATCCACGGCAACAAACATCTGTGCATCTGTACGCACACACACACACACACACACACACACACACACACACACACACACACACACCACACACACACGCGCGCGCGCACGCACGCACAACACACACACACACACACACACACACACACACACACACGCGCGCGCGCGCGCGCGCGCGCACGCGCACACACACACACACACACACACACAACACACACACACACACACACACTGAGGAGAGAGAGAGAGAGAGAGAGAGAGGAGAGAGAGAGAGGAGAGAGAGAGAGAGAGAGAGACAGACAGACAGACAGACAGACAGAGACAGAGACAGAGAGACAGGAGAGACAGAGAGAGAGGGAGTGAACAACAGAAAAAGGCATTATCTCATAGACAACCAAGACTGAAAGACAAAAAAAGTGAAGAAATACAGACTGGATTGATAAAAAAGAAAGACAAGAGTATAAGAAACAGACATTAATGACAAAAAGAAAAACACATATGAGAGACGTAAACATGAATAATAGAACTGAGGACATGAATGATACAGAGTAATATCAACGATGTAACGACAGACATAATTGAGAAAGTTAGACACGAAAGATGAAAACTAGCTTTAAAGGTCTACTTTAGAGGTTTTCGATAATTGGTCAGCTTATGCAGAAATATGAAATGTTTGATAAATTGGTAAAATAAACATCCGATTCGCTCCCGATCACACGAAATCGATCCGCGAAAGTGGGCATTTTTCACCTGTAATCAAGAATACGGGAGGTAATCAACTAAATCTTGGCATGGCTTAACTGCTCTTGGATGTGACGTCACATGATGGACAGCGACGGCGACAGAAAGCGATTCTGATGGTTTTTGCGCATCTCGCTCGGTATTTAATTTATCATGTAAAAGCAGTGACTATGATTGCGACAGCCAATGTGACTCTGGGGATGTTTCTGCAAGGCCTGTACCTTATCAGTTTGAACGCTAAGTTCTTTTTACCACGTCAGTTCAGTTCCAGCTGGACGCCCGAACACAGCATTCCGAAGGCGTACGGACTTTACCGAAGTCTCGAAGGAGGCTACCGAATGACTTCTTGATGCGATCACGCGTGGACGGTGAGCGGAGATTCTCCTTCTTCAAGCCTTAACGTGTTCATTCAATTTAACAAGTGTGATCTGTCCATAGATAAGAACAGAATAAACGTGCGACTATCGTACTCAGCTGTACGAGCTTACCACTCCGCCTTCAAAGTATACGCGCACAATGCAGACGAAGTTTTTGATCCACTCGAATGCGCTCGGCAATTGTCGGAATAGCTCGTTTCCGCGGTCCAGCTGGAACTGACGTGGTAGAAAGAACTTTAGCTGCCCGGCATGGTTGCACGAACCGAATCCACTTCTTTCGAGTATCTGGATCAGATGGAAATGTGTGCAAAGAATATCCGTCTCCTGCTGAGCGGCTGCACTCACCTACAGCACAATATCTGCCACCCCCTCGTGACTTTTTAGGCTGTAGGGGTTCGCAACTCGTGTTGATTTCACTTGGCGTTGGCTTGTTGTGTTGGTCGCGGCTGACGGCCAGTCCATCAAGTGACGTCACGGTTTTCGGTCTACCGCGCGGGGTTTGAACAGGTGTGCAAAAGTCGTTTTTTATCTATTAAATTCTTTCGGCGATTTTATTTAAAAATGAATACCATACCGTACGTAGTTATATGACATGTAGACCTGTTTTTAACAAATTATCAAAAATCTCTAAAGTAGACCTTTAAGCAGGGACGAACGAACGAACAAACTTGTTTATTGAGGGAAAGAAATGAGCACAAAGTGAGTGGCTTTTTTATATTCAGCCCTCACACGAATGAATTATATCTAAATCTATGAAAGAAAACATCGCACAAAACTGGATATCAACACATATGCAACAATAAATACATAACAATTTAGAATGAACAATGCAATCTATAATTAGAGAAAGAGAGTGTGGAAGAATGGTAGGGTGAAAGGGATGGAGTTCGATCAATGGAGAGAGAAAGAGCGAGCGAGAGAGAGAGAGAGAGAGAGAGAGAGAGAGAGAGAGAGGAGAGGGCGAGAGAGAGAGAGAGAGAGAGAGGTCGAGAGAGAGAGAGAGAGGAGAGATGAGAGAGAGAGAGAGAGAGAGAGTGTGTTGGGTTGGCGGAATGGAGAAACAGTATGAAGAGACTCAGTCTATCTATCTCTGTGTGTGTGTGTGTGTGTGTGTGTGTGTGTGTGTGTGTGTGTGTGTGTGTGTGCTAGAGAGAGAGACAAAGAGAGAGAGAGAGGGTGGGGTTGGAGAAGTGGAGAAACAGTATGAAGAGAGAGAGAGAGAGAGAGAGGAGAGAGAGAGAGAGAGAGAGAGAGAGAGGAAAGAGAGAGAGAGAGAGAGAGAGAGAGAGAGAGAGAGAGAGAGAGAGAGAGAGAGAGAGAGAATAGTTCTTCAACCAAAATGTTAGAAAACACATATTTCCCAAAATCTGGTAATGAAGACAAGTCACACGACAGTGTGGCCTACATGAGAACCGATACAGAGACAAAGCTGTACCACTCTTCGGAACCGATACAGTGACAAAGCTATACCACTCTTCGTAACCGATACAGTGACAAAGCTATACCACTCTTCGTAACCGATACAGAGACAAAGCTGTACCACTCTTCGTACATGGGAGAAAGACAGAGAGGGCAGTGTGTGGGAGAGGAAGTGGAAACGAGACATAATGCAAGATTAATAATGAGGAAAACGATGTGTAAAGGAGTTTGTTATTTGCTTTTCGTGCCCATGTCTTTTTCGCCCTAACCCTCGTGTATTTGTCCTATGTGACGCGGTGCAAGTGCAACTGTATCTGTCTGTATGAGACTGTTTTTAACTAGAAACACCGAGGGGATTTGCTGTATACGATAGAGGCACGTGTGTTCGTCATTTTATGTAATCTACTGGATTACTGTCAACTTACATAAATGTTTGCATGCCTATACGCCGATACTTTTTGTACTCCCAGTTCTTATAGAACAGGGAGACAAGAGTATAAGAAACAGACATATATATATATATATATATATATATATATATATATATATATATATATATATATATATATATATATATATATATATATATATATACAATTTACTGGGAGTACGTTTATAAGCTTTGCATCTTGTTTTTTGTTATTCTGACATTGTCAATCACCATGTGTCTGCATAGTCATTCTAAATGTGGCGCCGCTACGTTAGTTGTTCCTTATTATCATTATTATCAGTATCATTATTGCCCATGCAACAGTTTATGTACTTGTGTGTTATGGAATCGTGAACAATCTTGTCATTTTTATTGTCAGTTTCCTCCATTACATTTTCTAGATTAATTTCAGGATGCTTCATGTCACATTCAGATTTGATGGATTTTCAAATATTTCATTGTGTCTTGGTCTTTGAGGACATGTGATTGTGATTATAGCAGTGGAAATGGGGCCGACAATGATGTTTTGTGGACAGTTGATCTGTCGTTATTGAATTTTTAATGTGTTCATGTTGTGAGGTCTCTTCATCTTGTGCACTTTAAGTATCTTCATCGCTTCCTGTCAATTCGACTGTCTGAATGCATGCTCTCTCTCTCTCTCTCTCTCTCTCTCTCTCTCTCTCTCTCTCTCTCTCTCTCTCTCTGGTTACATTTTTACACGCACTTTCAGTTTCTTCTTCTTCTTCTTCTTCTTCTTCTTCTTCTTCTTCTTCTTCGTCTTCGTCTTCTTCGTCTTCTTCTTCTCTTTACTGAATTCTCTACTTCCTCCTCTTCCCTCCAATCTCCCTATCTCGGTTCTACTTCTAACCTCCGTTTTTTCTTTTTCTGTGTTCCCTACTCCACCCGCCCCATCCCCATTTCCATCTATTTCTTAGTTTTCTTTCTTTCTTTCTTTTCTCCATCCAGTCAATTCACTTTCGTCTTCCTCCTTCCTCCTCCTCCTCCTCCTCTTCTTCTTCTTCTTCTTCTACTTCTTCTTCTTCTTTTTCTTCCTCCTCCTCCTCCTCTTCTTCTTCTTCTTCTTCGATCAATCCTTACCACTCCTACCCAAATCTTCTCTCTCTCTCTCTCTCTCTCTCTCTCTCTCAAATAGCGTATTAACTCGTGCAATAACAAAGCAAACTTCGCAACGTACTCTTTGTCTCCTCATACGGGCATGTGTTAGAGGTGTCTGTAACGTATTCTCCGCGGCAAACACTTCATGGGTTAGATATGTCTATAACGTATTCCTCGAGGCAAACACTTATGGATTAGAGGTGTCTGTAACGTATTCCCCGCGGCAGACACTTCAACAAGTGTGCTGTGTCACATTTCACCTCTTTCGTCCCGCATCCTGTCCCTATTTCTTCTTTCTGGTTACTGTAGCTTCCTTTCGTCCCCCTGAAAATGAAATGCTGATCAATACAGATAAAGATCCATCATCAACGTCTCACAACCTTCAGTGGGAGCACGACACGTTGCCTGGAGATGGGATTCTGTAAAGAGCCAGCAGCGTGGAAATCAGTCGCAGTGAAGCAGAGCATAACTGGATATGTCTTCACTGGTTTGACAAAGCTCAGCAAGTCATCGTCTTTGGTTGGACACAGAAGACACATAATTCTGCTCAGAATGAAGATCTCCCATGCGGATGAGTGCCTGTGTGGCACTGGTGCACACACCTCCGCCCACATTGTGCAGTCATATCCTGTCTTCTATCCACTGGGGTGCCAGCCATAGCCCAGTCTGGAAGAGCTCCAGAAAACCGTGCATTACGATCCCAACACAGTATTACACTCTCCACACTTATCGTCCATTTCCTCGAAAAAGATCCAAGTTATTTTTTGGCGTGTGGGATCCTAAATGTATGCATACATTGACGAGTATAATGCTTTTCTGATGAACATCAGGTCTTTAGAGTCTCTCACCCCTCAGTTTGCGTGTGCTTTTACACAATGTCTCTACGTCTATCCTGGACAGTTTGTTTTTCAAGTTGTTTCCTATTATAATGAGTAGACCTCGTCCATCATGCTTTTGAAATATTGTGAAACCATCAAAATTTAATGGTCTGTGGGTGTTACTTCTGGTTTCTTGTAGACACAGAACATAAGGTCATATGCCTGTTTGTCAATTGCTGAGATCGTCTGTCTTATACCGAGGCCATTCCAAGTACCTGTCCTGTGATATTACCCAGATAGTCTTTCAATTTTTGTTATATTCTTACCTCCCGTCTTCTTCTTCCCCCTCTTTCGTTACGCCGACTGTTGTTTTGAGGGGATCCAGTTTTAAGTCCTAAATCTGGCACCTCATAATCCCCAATGTGCGAGCGAGACAAAAGTTCTTGAGAATCCAAAAAATGGAATTCTTGATATCGAAGAGTCATAAGCGGACGCCCTGACAGAGCCTCGTATCAGGGAAGGGCAATGGATGTCCAAGCATGTAGGGAATGCCCACATGCATTAGGTCCGTCAGCCTAGTGTTACCCTTGGGCCAGACATACTGTTCAAGACTGTTTCACAGCAATTCATGTTTTCAGTGCTGCGTGAAAGCCTTGGGACTGGGGAGATCGACCCCTTAAAGGAAAGTGGCAGAGGGAGCATAATGGTGAAAAGTAAACATCCGAAAGCTGTTGTGTGTATTTGTGTTTGGGTTTCACTTTTTCCTGTTGACTTAAGCACAATTGGCATTTTTGTAATTTACTGCGGTAGTATTTTTCTTGGTTTGCATACCTAGGCAGACTTTGATGATTATTTTGTTTTGGGCTATCTCTGAAACAAACAGGCCTAATAAAGACTAAAAGCATGTCGAAAATTTACATGACATACCCAGCTCCCATTTTTGTGTGATTTTGCTCAAATCGGTCAATACAAGCTAGATGATTATCACAGATCTTGACCTGACGTGATCGGGAAGCTCAATGAGACAGCCATTATTCCCTTTTACAAGCCGAAAATATCTTTAGGCTGAAAAAACTCCCCACTGACCTGCTGTACAAATACATACATTTTATTTTGTTTATGTAACTATTGACCACTGTTTAATTTCATCATGTCATCCATAAAGTGTGGACGGTTGCAGCTCCTAATGCTTCGTTTTAATGCTGTTTGTAGTTTACTGTAAATTCATAATTTTGTATACATATCTAGGCAGACTTTGAGATGATGTTGTTTTGAGTTAGATGATGAACAATCCGGCCAGGTAAAGACTGAAAGCAGTCCGAAAATGTAGCTTCCATTGTCTCTCATTTCCATGCACTTTTGTCCAAATCAGAACAGGAACCATATCTTAAAACATACAGGCTTCCTTTGGTTACCTTACCTCTATCTCTTCGTTTTGTGGACTAGCAGCAGATGAAAAGTTTTGGAGCCGAAGAAGATTATGGATCTGTATTTTCTGCTTTCAGTGTCAACCGTCGTCGATGAGCCATCGGGCAGCACACAGAGCTTGAAGAGTTAATTCACTTTCTGTCGTTGATGAGCCATCGGGCAGCACACAGAGCTTTAAGAGTTAATTCACTTTCTGTCGTTGATGAGCCATCTGGCAGCACACAGAGCTTGAAAGGTTAATTCACTTTCTGTCGTTAAATGTGCCATCGGGCAGCACACAGAGATTTAAGAGTTAATTCACTTTCTATCGTTGACGAGCCATCGGGCAGCACACAGAGATTTAAGAGTTAATTCACTTTCTATCGTTGACGAGCCATCGGACAGCACACAGAGCTTTAAGAGTTAATTCACTTTCTGTCGTTGATGTGCCATCGGGCAGCACACAGAGATTTAAGAGTTAATTCACTTTCTGTCGTTGACGAGCCATCGGGCAGCACACAGAGCTTTAAGAGTTAATTCACTTTCTGTCGTTGATGAGCCATCGGGCAGCACACAGAGATTTAAGAGTTAATTCACTTTCTGTCGTTGACGAGCCATCGGGCAGCACACAGAGCTTTAAGAGTTAATTCACTTTCTGTCGTTGATGAGCCATCGGGCAGCACACAGAGATTTAAGAGTTAATTCACTTTCTATCGTTGACGAGCCATCGGGCAGCACACAGAGCTTTAAGAGGTAATTCACTTTCTGTCGTTGATGAGCCATCGGCCAGCACACAGAGATTTAAGAGTTAATTCACTTTCTGTCGTTGACGAGCCATCGGGCAGCACACAGAGCTTTAAGAGTTAATTCATTTTCTGTCGTTGATGAGCCATCGGGCAGCACACAGAGATTTAAGAGTTAATTCATTTTCTGTCGTTGATGAGCCATCGGGCAGCACACAGAGATTTAAGAGTTAATTCACTTTCTGGCAAGGTACAATGCCAAGGGGCAGGATTGATTGAACGGTCGCAGAGAAAGCAACGGGAATGCTGAATAATGGAAGCGTCAGTTGGTGCTCTCCTCTCTCTCTCTCTCTCCTCCCTCTCTCTCTCTCTCTCTCTCCTCTCTCTCTCTCTCTCTCTCTCTCTCTCTCTCTCTCTCTCTCTCTCTCTCTCTCCTCTCTCTCTCTCGCTCTCTCTCCTCCTCTCTCTCTCCTCTCTCTCTCTCTCTCTCTCTCTCTCTCTCTCTCTCTCTCTCGTTTTGCTTTTGTTATACTTGGCACTTCTGTTCGCTCTATTTTATTTGTGCAAAGAACATGCCACCGAATCCTCAAAAGTATCATATGCACATTTCTTAACACCACTGCTTAAATTTAACATGTTTTTGTGATTGAAAACATCTTCTCATGTGGCAGGTGCTGAAAATAAACGAAGCCGCAATATACATGAATTTGATATGTGCATTTTTTCCGACTTGAGTTTTTTTTTTTAATTTTAAGAAACAAAGCTAATCGAGATCAACATGGAGAAAGAAAACATCGCCGGATATTGTTTCCTTCATGTTTTTTTCTTTTTAGGAATTCTTGTCATAGGATATACTGTCAGGAGCCAGCACTGAAATTCATTACACCTGGTTACAAACATGAAGAAATCGCTTGCATTATACATAGAAATCACAGCCTGTGCATCTTCGTTTTTATCTTTATTTTTCGATAGAATTAAGAATTGAAAAGATTAACATAAAAAAAGAGAAAGAACATCATATCTGTGAATTTCACAGCAGCAGTAAAGGACACCATCAACAGGAAAAATGGACGGATGATATGACAGATTATGGCTGCTCAAGCCCTTGAATGATCACGTCCTCTGATATCTTGACTTTCCGTTTCTTTTCACCTCCCTCCTCTCCTCCCAAAAATCCCCCATAACCATTACTAACTCCCCCCTTCCAGATCCCCCCACCTCCCCCCCCCCCCCCCCCCCCCCACGCTATACCCCATGAAGAAATCTGGTTGAAAACTCCATGTTTAAACGTTTTTGGGGGCTGCCTCACATGGACCACCACCATACTCTCCATAGTCCTTTGATTGATGATTCATCATGGACAAGCAGCACGAACACCATTTTCCATGAACAGAATGTAGATCTATTTTAAGGGCTGGTCCTCTGCGGCTGACTGTACCAGAATGCACATAAACTTAGATACCACTGGAGAACAGAAGACGAATTTCGATCTGACAACCCTGCTGTTTGCTTGCACAGCATTGGTGACAGGTGGCACATGAGGCATTCCCCAGAGTTGGTACAAATTGTCGATTTTGACACACAATGGAAACAGCTCACAGACTGATACTGTAAGAATGATGGAGATGTGGAATAATGAAGGATACAGCTAGCGTCTTCCCTCTCTCTCTCTCTCTTCCTCTCTCTCTCTCCCTCTCTCTTTCTCTTCTCTCTCTCTCTCTCTCCTCTTTTCTCTCTCTCTCTCTCTCCTCTTCTCTCGCTTCTCCTCTCTCCTTTTCTCTCTCCCTTCCTCCTCTCTCTCTGAAAGTGTTGATTTATGATACTTCACCCTAAAACTTCCATCTACTCTACTTGTGTTTACCATCATTTTTACAACATTTTCAAGAACATCGTATTCACATTTCGTATGGATGGATGGATTTGCTCGAGGGTTTATGAAGGCATCTTGGCATGCGGCGGGTGCTAAAAAATTAAAATATATTTTTAAATAAAATAGGTACCATACAATTATGTATGAACATATTTGTTTAGGCTGATGCTAAATGTGTGCGTGTGTGTGCGTGTGTGGGTGTGTGTGTGTGTGTGTGTGTGTGTGTGTGTGTGTTGGGGTGTGTGTGTGTGTGTGTGGGGTGTGTACGTTTTTCAGACGGCAGGCGAATATGGTAATCAGTTGGTAGTCAAGCCCTCGAGTAATCACGTCGTCGGAAAAGGGCCTTGAACTATTGATTTTTCTGTCATCCCCCCCCCCCCTTTCCCACCTCAGGTCTTCCCAGGAAAAAGAGTAGGTGAAAAAGATCGAAGTTGAGCACCATGCTACTGGTCCCCACATGGGCCTTGTTTCTCCGGACCCTTGATTGATGGTACCCTTCGGGGATCAAGCAGCACATAAATCATTCTCAATTAAACTGGGGGTTAATCTATTTACTGGCCAGTTCCCCAAAGGGTTCACTCTACCAGAATGAAACGATGAACGTAAAACATACACCACTCGTGGAAACGAAGACAGAAATGACCTGTTCCTGCGCCTTCCTTCCCCATAGCATTACACACACAGAGATAGACAGACAGACAGACAGACAGACAACACACACACACACACACACACACACCACAACACACACACACACACACACACACACACAACACACACACACACACACACACACACACACACACACACACAACACACACACACACAACGTGTGTATATATTTGTAAAGATGCCCAACAGTGGAAATATTTGGTAATTCATGGTGGAATTTAGATTGTGCGATAGCTGTACCTTCAAAAAAAGAACTTAAAAGCTTGGCTGAAAGTAAGAACAGATAAAATTTCCTACGATGAAACATGCCAAAAATAACAGTAACAGGGTCGTTGCCCGAGCGAAAAGAATACATTTCTCAGAATTTTGTAGAACCAAAATATCGGAATCAAAAGATATACATAAGGTTTGGAAAATGGTTAAAAAATTGAAAAAAGGGTTATTGCTTGCAACAGACCCAAAATTAGTTAGAAAAATAATGCTCTCATCCTCACAGGAAAAAAGCTGAGGCTTTCGTCAAAATATTTTCAGAAAATAACTTGCTGTCTAGTCTTAGTCCATCTATCAGGTGTTTTAGAGGGGAGGAAGAAAAACGAACTACTATCAGGATCCGCCCCAAATCTTTTCCATTATTTAAACGCTCCAAATTACATAATATAAATGAATTTTGGGAAAAACGTTAGAATCTTTTCTTCAAATCAAGTGCTGTTGGCCTAGATGGTATATCCTATCAACTGTTTATAACCACTTGCCTTCACATTGGAAACGTATTACTGCATTCATTTTAAACCAAAAATGTTGGGTTAATGGAACTCTCCCTTGTATCGGGAAGAGATCTTTGTAGTCCCAGTTCCAAAACAAGGTAAGCCCCAGGCAGACATTGGGTAGCTCCCAGGCCGGATAGCACTAACGTCTCACGTTGGGAAAAAGTTGTTAGAAAAGATTATCCCAAAGACGTCTTTTATATTTTTGTGAAAAAAAAGTATAATCCCAGTGAATCAACGGGATTTCGCCAAAGGTCATTACAATAGATCATTTGGTGAATTTAAACCAGAAAAATTTAAAAAGCAGTTTGCTAGACGGAAAAGTACACTTCTACCTTTTTAATATCAGAAAAAACGTATGATAGTATCTGGCACGCTAGACTACTTTAAAAATTTGAAAGAAATAGGAATTAATGAACGATGTTTCAATACTTTAAAAGTTTTTATCACAGAGATCCATTATGTACAAGAATAGGAAAGTTTACCTCGTCTTTTCAGAGCATTGATATCGGAATTCCACAGGGCTCTATTTTAGCCCCCATGTTTTTTTAACATTCTTATTAAATTTTATGATCTTCCCAAAGATATTATCAAAAAATGTGAGTTTAGTACAATATGCTGATGACATTGCAATGTGGATTAAATAAAAATTCCGAAAGCATACCGGCAAGAGAATTACGAATCATATACAAAATATAATTAGTTAGAGATAGATAAATTAAACAACTTTATGGAAAATAACGGCTTATTCTCTCAGGGAAAAAAACAGTTAATGTTTTTCAATAATGGAGAACAATCCAAAAGTATTTGCCAAGCTTCAAATTGAATGGTTTCGAATTGCAGTTACTCACAAAACATAAAATTTTTGGGTGTAAATTTAACCCCTAAAACTTAACTGGCGTTTTTTACATTGAAAGCTTGATACTAAAAAAAGGAAACGTTTAAACTTATTGAAAATTATTTGTATTCAACCGTGGGCTCAAGATACAAAAACCCTCCTGCACCTAGCTGATTTCTCTAATAAATCAAAACTAGTGTACGGACAAGAAGTTTATTTTTCACCCCTCAAAGTCTACTGAAAAAATTGCAAAGTTATAGACACAAAGCTATCAAATTTCGCTTGGTGTCCCAGTGCACACAAGCACATTGAAGTTTTACAAAGAAATTAATATGCTATCACTGTCAGATCAACGTAGATTACTGTACCCAATATGTCGCAAGAAAATCTTTCAGTACCTAACTCAGTCGAAAACGAAGTGGTTTATGATTCAAATGTTGAATATCCCAAAAGAGCTCAACAGCTAGGTTATCTTTGTCCCGTTCGAAATTAACACGAAAGATTCTTTTGAAAAATGCAATATTGATGTCACTTCACTCTCCACCTGCTCCCTGTTGTCCCCCCGGCCTCCATGGGAACATAGACAACTATCTTTGATGTAGATTACACTGATGTCCGGAAAAATGACAACATTAACATTTTAACTTTTTAAAGTGAGAGAAAACTTGGAAAACAAAAATTCAAATCATTAAAAAAAATTTACGGATGTTCCGTTTGCCATTAAGTGCAGGGTTTAGGGTTTTTTTATTCCGGCTTTAAAAGTTCAAAAAGCATACAGCCTAGGAAAAGGATTTTCCTATTTTCACGACAGAATTGTATGCAAATTTTTAATGGCATTACTCTTTAATTTGTGATAGTAATCATTCTTTTTGTAACATTTTAAATTTTTTGTTGATTCTAAGGCAGTGTTAGATAGTTTGAAAGTTTGGGATGTTTAAAACAAGGAAAGATATGATCTTTTAAATAAAGCATCTAATTAATTACATTATTTCCACAGGGAAAAAATATAGTCTTCTGCTGGGTCCCTTCACACTGTGGTATTTATTGGGAAAGAAATAGCAGATAAACTAGCCAGACGCGGGGGAATGGCAATTCTCAAAAAGTAATTTGAAGTTAGATATATTGAAATACATTCGTTATTGGAAAGCTGTTTCCGGGTTTAGAAGTCTCAAGATAAATATGTAATGGAAACATATCCTAGACATATTTCTAGTTTAATATACAAGATACGTTTGAACTCTTGGAAGACCAAATATTCCCAAGATATAGCGTGTGCATGTTCTAAGCCATTATCTGGGAACATATACTTTTCCATTGCCCCCATTTTTAAATGCTCTTTATTCAAAAGCAAACATTTAAATTTCGAAATCTAAAATAGTTTCACGCTATTTCTTTCAGTTCAGAAATGGTTGAGGTAGCAAAAATTATCTCAATCTCAAATTAGCATATTGTTATAATTATGGCAGTGTATTTATATTTAGATTTGTACGTTCTTGACATTATTTCCTTACCTTTTCCTCCACCAATGTCCTCCTCCTTCACCCCCCCCCCCCCCCCCCGTAAAGTCTAATATCACCAATGTGAACAGACTATAAATCAACAAAAAACAACAACAACAACACACACATACACACACACACACACACACACACACACACACACACACACACACACACACCACACACACACACACACACACACACACACACCACACACACAGACGGAAAAAGAGATGACTGCGTGCGTGCGTGTGTGCGTGGTGTGTTCGTCGGGGCGCGTGCGGTGTGTTATATATATATATATTTTATCAGTATTTTAAACGTTTTTTTCACAAGAAGTGATATCAGAAGAAAAAAAGGAAAAAAAAGAAAAATTTGGACTGGTTTTTATCAAATCAAAAGTCATTAGTTTTGAGCACGTGAATTAAAAATACTTATAATGTTATTTCTAGCAGGACTGGGTAAACGTGTTCTGTCATTGCATGAGAACACTATGACTGGTAATGGGGGAAAACTATGAATATTTACCAATTAGAACTGTGTTTCTAAGCAAACAGAAAAGTCATAAGTTTAGGGCAGGTGAAGGTGCGGGGGTGTGTGGTTGTGCGGGGTGTGTGTGTGTGTGCGTGTGTGTGTGTGTGTGTGTGTGTGTGTGAGTGTGTGTGTGTGTGTGTGTGTGTGTGTTTGTGTGTGTTGTGTGTGTGTATGTGTGTGTGTGTGTGTGTGTGTGTGTGTGTGTGTGAGTGTGTGTGTGTGTGTGTGTGTGTGTATACATGTATGTGTGTGTGTGTGTATACATGTATGTATGTGTGTGGAGGGGAGGGGTGTGTGTGTGTATGTGTGTATGTGCGTGTGCGTGCGTGCGTGCGTTTGTGCGTGCGTGCGTGTGTGTGTGTGTGGTGTGTGGTGTGTGTGTGTGTGTTGTGTGTGTGTGTGTGTGTGTGTGTTTGTGTGTGTGTTGTGTGTGTGTGTGTGTGTGTGTGAGTGTAAGAGAGAGAGAGAGAGAGAGAGAGAGAGAGAGAGAGAGAGAGAGAGAGAGAGAGAGAACGAACGAACGAACGAATTTTATTTTAAGAGGGTAGTGGATTAAGCATGAATACTTTTTTACATCCAGCCTCTGGGCAAGGAAAAAAAAAAAAAAAAAAAAAAAAAATCGATATATAGTAAAAAAGCAAATCAAACAAATACATGAAAAAAAATGGAACAATTCCTTGCATGGGAACCTTTGACAAAAAGAAGAAAAAGAAGAAACCAGTGAACACCACCACCAACAACAACAACCACAACAACGAGAAAAAATGATCAAGGCAAGAGGTGAGGAAGAGAGAGAGAGAGAGAGAGAGAGAGAGAGAGAGAGAGAGAGAGAGAGAGAGAGAGAGAGAGAGAGAGAAACCGACCGACTGACCGACCGACTGACCGACTGGCGGAAGAAAGGCAGAGATAAAGGAAGAGAAATACAATGAAGCAGACATGGATAAACACCTACGAAAACCTTTGAAAAAAAAAACACATTAATGGCACAGGATGATCACTGCAATTTGCGTAAAAATGAGTCAACTTCCAACATCACATATTTGTTAAATTGAGAGAGAGAGAGAGAGAGAGAGAGAGAGAGAGAGAGAGAGAGAGAGAGAGAGAGAGAGAGAGAGATGGAGAGAAGAGAGAGACAGGAGAGAGATGGAAAGAGAGAGAGGGAGAGAGAGAAAAAGAGAGAGAGAGAGAGAGAGAGAGAGAGAGAGAGAGAGAGGAGAGAGAGAGACTGACAGGCAGACAATACAGACAGACAGATAGACAGAGAATACAAGGAGCAGCAGAATAAAGACATAGAGATGAGTTTAAAAAAAAAAAAAAAAAAAATTGAGGAAATTGGATACAAGATTACGATCCAAAAATATCACAGAAGGTTAGCTATAACTCAGCATTAGATATTTATGATAATGTGTTTTAAAAGTAGATAAGCTACTTTTATTTCTTATGTCACAAGGAATTGCATTCCAAAGTTTACCACCTGAATAAACTAAGGAAGACATGAATAGATCAATCTGGGGGGGAATGGATATCAAATGTTTATTACGAAAGGTGGTTTACAAGGAATTTGGTACGTAGATAAGGAGGTGCGAGATTGTTCATTATTTTGTACATGAACACACCCTTATTGAAACGACATTTAATGACTGAATGGGAGAATCTCAAGTTCTTTATAGTCTACAACTTGAAGAGATGATTTAAGAAGTACGATTTTTAGTGAACGTCTATACAAACGCACCAGTGGTTTCAAGCAATTGTGACTGGCCATGTCCCAGCAAGTTGAAGCATAATCAATATCAGATTGTATATAGGCATGGAAAAATAACTTCCGAGAATGTTGGTCAAGGAAATGCTTAATTCTGTTTAACTGAAATATCTTACTTGAGATCTTCCGAGATAAAGCAGAAACGTGATTAGACCAAGATAGATTGTTTATCGATAGTGAGACCAAGTAACTTATGTGAATCAATTTCTCTATAATCTGATCGTAGAGATATAATGGAGGTGATCTAGTTTTCATGTTTTGTCGTTTTTGCCTAGTTGTTATCAACATAAATTTGGATTTCATAGGATGGAGGCCATGTGATTTAGTTTGGACCACTCAGTAAGATTATTTATATCTTTTTGAAGAGCACTGCATACCGAGTGTACGTTTTTACCTTTACTGTGGAGTGTCGTGTCGTCAGCAAATAGTTCACATGAAGAGGAAATAGCTAGAGGAAGATCATTTATATAAACCGAAAAAAGGATTGGACCTAAAAATTGATCCTTGGGGGACACCATAATTCACTGGTAGGAAAGTGGATTTTACAGAGGCTTTAAAAACTGACTGTTTCCTGTTGGTCAAAAAAGAGGATAAATAGATCAAGAGATTTTCTGGATATACCGTAAAATAGAAGTTTTTTTACAAGAAGATTAATGGTCAATAATGTCAAAGGCTTTTGCAAAGTCAACAAAAAGTACACCTGTAAATAGATTACAATTAATGTTTGAAAGCCATTGTTCAACTAAGTTGGTTAGTGCTGTATGACATGAATGGTTTTTTCTAAAACCACTTTGGTTTGGATGAAATAAATCATGTTTAGTAAAGTGTAACTGGAGATTGCATTTAAGATGTTTTTCTAGAGGTTTAGACAAAGTAGATAGAATTGATATTGGTCGATAATTTGAAAAATCAGTTGGGTCGCCGGATTTATAAACTGGTAGTACTTTGGCTACCTTAAAAGCCTGTGGGTAGTAACACTTTTCGATGCAAAGGTTGTAAATGTAGGTGAGATGCTCAGATATAACAGATGCAGATAATTTCAAGATTTTACTATCAATGTTGTCTAGACCACAGCAGTTAGATTGTTTTAAAGCACATAGTGCCCTATACACTTCGTGTACACTTAAATATTCAAATTGAAGTTTTGTATCTATATGTTTAGAATCACAGTAATCTTTCAACAATGATAGATCATTGTTTATCATGTGATCAGAGTTTATCGTTTTCTGAGCTATTTGTTGAAAAGTGTAAATTGAATTTTTCGGTAGATAAAACCATACCCGAATGAACAGCAGTATCAGATTTTTTTCCCAGATAATTCGTTAATAGGCTTTCCAGATGGATTTTGTATCTGTTTTAGAAGCAATAAGTTCTTTGAAAATTTTTTGCGAGTATATCTTTTTAGGGCAGTTACTTTATTCGTTGTTTCTTAAAACTGTCACTTTTCCCTGTAGACTGTAATAAATTATCTCGAAGTTTAATGGCTGCATTGATTTCTTCGGTTAACCATTGTGGTTTGCCATCAGCTCTAACGCGTTTAAGTCTAATAGGACATGTATTATCAATTACAGATAGAAAAATACGATACCAAGTTTCAAGTTACCAAGTTACCAAGAGAGAGAGAGAGAGAGAGAGAGAGAGAGAGAGAGAGAGAGAAAGGAGGTTCGTGCATGTGCTTGTGTTCGAGGGCGTTCTTGCCTGAGAGCGTGTGTGTGTGTGTAGATGTGTGTGTGTGTGTGTGTGTGTGCGTGCGTGCGTGCGTGCGTGCGTGCGTGCGTGCGTGCGTGCGTGCGTGCGTGCGTGTGTGCGTGTGTGCGTGGTGTGTGTGTGTGTGTGTGTGTGTGTGTGTGTGTGTGTGTGTGTGTGTGTGTGTGTGTGTGTGCGTGCGTGCCTGCGTGCCTCTTTTCCCGTCTGTGTGTGTGTGTGTGTGTGTGTGTGTGTTGTGTGTGTGTGTGTGTGTGTGTGTATGTGTGTGTGTAGTGTGAGTGTGTGAGTGTGTGTGTGGTGTGTGTGTGTGTGTGTGTGTGTGTGTGTGTGTGTGTCTGCGTGCGTGATTAGGTGTGTGCATGTGCTCGTACTTGAGAGCGTTCTTGTCTAAGAGTGTGTGTGTAGATGTGTGTTTTGTATGTGGGGGGAGGGGGGAATGAGGTAGAGAGAGAGAGAGAGAGAGAGGGAGGGAGGAGGGAGAGGGAACGAACGAACGAACGAACGAACGAAATGTTGTTTAATGAGGGAAAAGAATAAGCACCAGTCAGTGGCTTTTTTCCATCCAGCCCTCAAACAATAAATACATGGTAGAAATCATTGCATCGAACTGCATATAAACTCATAAACAACAATGAATACATGGCAATTTAGAATAAGAGAATGCACAATATAACTAGAGGAAGAGAGTGTGTGAGAGAGGGAGGGATGGAAAGCGACTCAAAGAGAGAGAGAGGTGGGACTTGGAGACACAGAATAAAGAGACGGAGTCTCTGACACAAGGAGAGACAGAAGAAAAGGAAGAAGAAGAAGAAGAAGAAGAAGAAGAAGAAGAAGAAGAAGAAGAAGAAGAAGAAGAAAAAGAAGATTAAAAAGAAGACTTAGGAGAAGAGGAGGAGGAGGAGAGGAGGAGGAGAAGCATATAAAAAATTGGCACATGACAAACTACAATGAAGAAGAGTGGTAAAACATCAAGTCATGGAATGAAGGGAAAAAAAAAAAAAGCTGAAAGACACCAGACATGCCCAACTCGGCAGAAAGCAACAATTCCATACACGCCCCCCCCCCCCCCCCCCCCAACTTCAAGAACGACAAGAGAAGGAAGAAGGAGATCAACATAGGATGACAAAATATGAGAGAGAGAGAGAGAGAGAGAGAGAGAGAGAGAGAGAAGAAGAGAGAGAGAAAGGGAGGGAGACAGAGACAGCCAGATCGACAGAGAGAGAGAGAGAGAGAGAGAGAGAGAGAGAGAAGAGAGAGAGAGAGAGAGACGAGAGAGAGACAGAAGAGAGAGAGAGAGAGTAGAGAAGAGAGAGAGAGAGAGAGAGAGAGAGAGAGAGAGAGAGAGAGACATACCAAAATTTGCCACATCACAAATGACAAAATACAATGAA